>CM068873.1:2750000-3950000 GCA_035149815.1 Branchiostoma lanceolatum
TCTTTTAAATGGAAATGAAATAATAAGCACCATCCCTTAGTAATTTGCACATTTTTTCTATCTCTTATAAATTTGATTGACTTTGATGTAAATGACCTTTGCCTGAGGTTTGCCCCCCAGGGCACATAGTAGGCAATAAGTTTTCCCTGGCAAAACAAACAAACAAACAAACACACCTTCCTCCACGGACTGGGTGAAGTTGACGAGGAAGTGTGTGAGGCCCTCCAGACAGCCGGCGATGACGGCCATCTCGGGTTTCCTGGTGCGAGACTCCATCTGTTCCTTAAGGGTGGAGATGTACACCTTAAGGAGCCGGTCGGGAGAGTCCTTCTGGACCATCAGCTCAGGGTACACTTCTGAGATCACTCCGAGGAGGGACAGCGCTCCGCTCTTCACTGGGGGAGAAAATAAAAACAGACATCAGGTCTACGTCTGGGCTTTTTCCAAAAATGAATCAGGAGCCCAGCTAGAGCTGTCAGACAGACCTGTGGTGGTCTTCTTGGTGAGCAAACATGCACACTGTAGTGTAAAAAAAAATAGAAAAAAGAAAAGCGAATCCCTACATACTAATCCTAATTTTTTCAGGACCGTAACCAGAAACACAATATATTTTTCTTAGGCCTATAAGCTGCATCAACACCATCACCAAAATGCATGCAGTTGCCAGGCAGCAGAGGTCGTGGCAGACCAAGGAAATCTTGGTCGGGGTGTGTCAGGAAAGACATTAAGGTGTGTGGCCTCGCCAGCACTAACCCCCTGGACAGAGCCGCTTGGAAGCGCGGTGTAAAGACTAGCGGACTACTTCACACCCCTGTGACAGAAACCCCCGCAGCTGTATAATCAAACATTGGATACTACTACTACTACTAGAGCTGTCAGACAGACCTGTGGCGGTGGTCTGGCTCTTCTTGGTGAGCTCGAGGAACATCCTGTCCACCATGTCGGACACCCTCAGCTCCTCCCCCAGCTGCGAATGCATCGTCAGCTGTAGAACCTGCAGGTACGAACATCAAACATCTAGATTCTAATGTACGTGTATATCTATATATATACGGTACATGCATACGGAAGCAATCAAAGCAAGCATCCACAATGTACAATTAAGTACTACCTCTAGGAACAAATACTACGCTGTAGAACCTATGTATACAGACATATATATACGGTATCATCAGACATCTTACGTGTACCGACATGTATACTGTAGTCATACATCTACATACTACCTCTAGGAACACATTGTAAGCTGCAGAACCTACGCGAGTACACGTGTATGTATACTGTAGTAATCATATATTTATTTATCTATTCAAACGTATGGGTAGTCTCTAATCAAACAATATATTGTGTACATTAACAAAATTTTTAAGATATTCTATGCTCTTATGCTTGAAGCTCATGTTTTTATATAATTGCAAATTGAGTTCAATCTGACAAGGACGAGAACCCCACCTTCTTAAGCACGGGGAAGGTGGCGCACTTGACCCTGGATAACCTGTCCCTGCTGAAGACGGCCATGCACACCTCCTGGGGAGGAACAAGTGGTTTCGGTTGTTGATTAGGATGTAAAAACCTCATGAACTGCAAAAGAGTGGTGGCTGGTTGGGTAAGATGGTTGCATTAAATTGGAAGGGACAGTTCAAAGGTGCCTGATGACTGGATGTGGTTGACTGTGCCAGGTGGTTGGCCGGCCAGGTTTGACTGTAGTTCTAATAAGTAAGTGAGCTTCTTCATTTCAACAGTTGAGCTCTTTTCATTTGAGCTCTTTTCAACAAGACATTTGAGCTCTTGTGATCACATGTAAATCTATGGATGATTGTAGGAACGAGAAATCAGTGACCTGACCTTGACCTCTACAGCATGAGGCTGAATCTTCTTCCCGACTTTCTCCATAAAAGCCAGCAGGAACGACAGCGCCTCTACCTTCGCTGGCTGGTACTGCAGGGGAGATGACAATACAATGATTCATGATGGACTGTTGCATGCATAGCCAAGTGGTTAGGGAGAATAGTGACCAGCCTCTGGACTAAGGGTTAGGAGTTTGAATCCCGGCTGCTGTCGCTCACCCGACATGAGCCCTACTAGAAAGGGTTGCAGTCCCTAGGACTGGACATTAAGCGGTGGTCAAATGTTACTTGTTGAAAGGAGCAAGGGGGGAATTCCCAGTACAATGAACCTTATAAATACTTTCCCTACTTTGCCCCTCGCGGGGTCATCTGGGGGAACACCATGAAGATGATGATGATGATGATGATGATGAAAGTGCCTGTCTGGACTAGACTGGTTCAACATCATTGCAATTGCATGCGTAGCCAAGTGGTTAGGGAGAATAGTGACCTGGCCTCTGGATTAAGGGTAGGGAGTTTGAATCCCGGCTGTTGTCCCTGCCCCAACAAGCTAGTACTTTTACAGTCCTTAGGACGGGACATTTAGGTATGGTCCGCCGTATATTCTTCGTTGGGCTAGGGAAACTCCTAATATCACAGGGTGCATTAAAAAGGTAGCCTTTTGTTAAAGTGGTAAGGGTAGTGGGTTGTTATTTACTGTGTATAGGGCACGGTATTGGAAGGTGGAGCCCAACCCTCTCCTTCCACCACCTTTCACCTCCCAAACCGAAGTCATGTACCCATTTTCACACCTGGGTGGAGTGAGGAAAGTTGTGTAGAGCGCCTTTCCCAAGGGCAAAACATCAGTCGTATGTCAGGAGATTTGAACCCAGGATTCCGGGTTCTGGACCAAACACCCTAGATCACGCCAAAACGATGCCACCTCTGGATACCATTGGCGTCGTGTGGCGTCACGTGGCGTCGTGTGGCTTAATGGGTAGAGCATTCGACTGTCAAACAAGGGGACCCGAGTTCGAACCCGGGCTGCCTCCAGACATGTCTGGACATGCGCCCCGACGTTGTGCCCTTGGGAAAGGCACTTAACACGACTTTCCTCACTTCACTCAGGTGTAAATGAGTACCTAGCTCATCTCGGGTTAGGGACGTCCCTTGGATAGGACATTAAATGGAGGTCCCATGTTTGGGGAGAGCCACACCCCGCGCACGTAAAAGAACCCACCACACATTTCGAAAAAGAGTAGGGGCATGCCCCGGTGTGCGATGGTCCAAAAACCTTACATAGGCTACAAATCGTCAGCAAGTTGAATTTGGTAGCCTCTGGCCGCTTTACTCCAACAAAAGGGGTGTTGCCCTGTACCTGATCGAGATCAAGATCAAGATTACAAAGTTCAAGTGCGTTCGTCCCACCTGGTCCAGAGTGACAGCTTTGCGCAGGAAGGCTGTGATTCCCGTTGACTCCTGGAACAGCACCGAGCAGCAGTAGGCTGGGCAGGGACAGCAATGACAAAGTCAAGAGTGAACAGCAGAGTATCAGGCCATCTTGAGGCCACTCCAAATTAAATGCTTAATTCTCACATCCACTGCTTTTCTTCGATTTGAATAGAAAAAAATCACTTTAAACAAAGGCTTTGCACCAGTCCCCACAATGCCTTTATTTACCTGACAATGAAAGTCATGAGCAAAGTTTGTTTCAGTGCCTTTAACCACTAACCACGCCCCCTTTCTCTTTGATAGTGTATGGTATGGGGGAGGGGGGCGGTCTGTACATGTCAACTGTTAATCTCTCTGTAGTTTCCACTCAGAAAATGTTCAAGCTTATGCTATGACTACAGTTTGAACCACGACTACTGGAAGTTACGGAACACGTGAAACACTGAGTGTGAGCTTTGTCACTTTCCTAAATTCCTAAATGTTATGAAAAGTTCTGATACAGCAAATATGGCGGGAAGTTTCAAGTTGAAATGAGAGACTGGACCTACCCACATCCCTGTCGGCCGTGTGCCGCAGACAGATCTGTGCGATGTCCGCCACCAAGTTGTGCGCCTCCACCGAGCCGTGGCCGTGATCAGCCTCGGCGAGCAGCGCGTGTAGCGCCGAGAGCTGAGCCCCCAGCGACCCGCTAACACCGGCCATGCTTCCAACTACTGCCGTCACTCGTAGAGCGCGGGAGAACTCAATTTGCCGTATTTCGAACCTTGTAGGCTATGTCCGTGTTGCTTTTTTGTCTCAGAAATGCACCATGCTTTAGATCAAACACGCTATACTGCATAGAAATTGCAAAATGCATCGGAAGATGTTGACATGTGCTAACAACGGTAACGTTAATGTTGTGTCTGGCAAAGGTTACTTCTGGTCGTTGACCTTTGCACTGCTTGACGCGAGGGCAACCAAACGCTACATCTTTCATAAGATTCAGTTTTTTTTCCGAAATGGATGGCTCAAAGCAAGAACATTATATAGTTTATATAATGTCCTTGTACATACTAACGGTCCGTCTTCACCTCCTTGCGCACACAACCTAAAAGGTTTGTGTGAAAATATTCACGACATATATTTGTCGGTATGGGCCACTGTAGTTCCAGGCCTTTGTACGTGACGTCATCCCTACGACCCCGAGGTCACACTTGTACAGATACGGTTGCGACGCTCCCGTCTTTCCGCGCAGTTATGGCAGAAATCGAGGAAATCAGGAGGCCAGAAGACGAGTTAGACGACGATGATGATATAGACGACGAGGTTCGCTCGTTTTTCATTATTCTATCCTTGAATATTCGAGAAATGACAAGGTTTTTTTAGCACGTGTTTAACATACAGGAGGTGGGGAGGGGGGCAAGCATAACCTTGTACCGAAATATTATATAATAGATACGCTTCCTGTGTAAATTTTTGTCGTACACCGGTGTAGTTTGATACACAAATGGCCTTAGTAAGTGTCGTTGGTGATCCAAGAAAGATAAAGCTTACCTCTGGACCTGGCGAGTAGCAGGCAAGGGCGTACTTTTTGTGTTTATACAATTGTAGGTCAGGGGAAACTGATATGCTCTAAATTGTCAGAATTTATTGAAGTGATACTCATGTCGGGTATCACTTGCTGTACCGAATTCTGACCAAAAGATTGGAGAAGTCCCAAACAGATCATGAGATGGGAAGATTTTTCCCACACAGGACAATGAAGTCCATGCATTTTGGGTAGTGGGTATTACACCAATGTTTTGTATTTCGAGATCTAAACAAACCAATCAAATTTGTGAAATGTTCCAATGGTTGATGGGTTGCACTTAGATGTTTTTTGGTGTTGGGACCAAACCCTATCATATTTGAGCAGATGGATAGATGTTATATGTACCCTACATGTCGTACAGAGGCCCCCGGTGAGAAGCATGATTCAGTCAGGCTCTGACCGAACACTGTCTTGTTCTCAGGACATGGAAGACAAGACGTTATTCCAGCGGCTGGGGGTCTCACACAGGGTAGTCTCCAGGACTGGTCACTCCGTCCTGGTACAAAAATTTGTTCTGATGGAAATAAATTTGTCACCCTGTCCGTCCAGAAAATCTGAACATCATAACATGAAACTGATGAAAATATATTTGGTAAGCTTGAAATTTCAGGTTTTACTTTGAAAAATTTGAAAAATCATGAATGGGAAGGAAAAAATTGAAAGCTGAAGACATCCCTGGTCTCACATAGCAGTTCTGAAGTTCTGACGAAACCCTGTCTTGTTCTCAGGACATACATGTAGAGGACGAAACATTAATTGAGTGGTTGATGGGTCTCACATAGCAGTTTTATTAAGGTTCTGACGAAACCCTGTCTTGTTCTCAGGACGTAGAAGACGAAACGTTACTTGAGCGGCTGGCGGGTCTCAGCGAAATGTTCCCGGACAGCATGCGGAGCGGCGTGTCGGGCGTGACGTCCCTGTCGGTGTCGGGTTCCAAGTGGCTGTACCAGTTCACGCGGAGGAGCCTGTGGGTCGTTAGCACCTCCTTCATGATTCTGGTCCTCCCTGTCATCTTTGAGACAGAGAAGGCACAGATGGAGCAGCAGCAGTTGCAGCAACAAAGACAGGTGATTATCCTATGGCAATCTTACATTTCATGTGCTAGCCAGCGCTCGAAGGTGTACATATACAATATGGCAGATATTGAAGGCCAACCGTAGTTGTAAGTATGTAACATAAGTTTTAAACAGAGAAGGCACAGATGGAGCAGCAGCAGTTGCAGCAACAAAGACAGGTGATTTGCCAATTGCAATCTTACATTTCATGTGCTAACCAGTGCCCGAAGGTGTACATATACATCATGGCAGAAATCAAAGGCCAAACCTTAGTCATAACGTATGTTTTAAACAGAGACGGCACAGATGGAACAGTAGCAGTTACAGCAACAGAGACAGGTTTATTGTAAGAATGAGATTGTTACCCGGCAAAATCTGGTCTATGTACTAAAGTTTAGTAGTTTCTTATTCCACCAAATACTAGACCAGCGAATCATGTCTCTGTTATCTATTACCTTGAGTTGAATGCAAGTGTTCTTAGTTACATTTGTAGCTTTTGCTAGTAGAGGTGCTTTTTTAACAAACTAAAGTGTGTTTTAGGATGTTTCCACTACTGCAGATGCAGAAACCAGTGGATGATGATGATGATGAAAATGTTTTGTTTTATTACACAGATCCTTCTTGGCCCAAATGCTGCAGTTTCTGGAGGAATGCAAGGGGGCCTCGGTGGCATGCCCCTACCCCCTGGCATGCAGCCACAACCAAGATAGCTTCATCAAGAACTGAACTTGAATTAGACAAGTTTAGTCCACAGAAATTTACATGTTATCAACTTTTAGGTGAAAGATGTGATAAGTTAACACAGCTTACATGCAGAAATATCGTAAAGTTAGTCATTCCAATCATGTTGCAGTCAATGCAATATTAGCAGTTATAATGTAAGTCAGTTATGTTAATTGAACATGGGTTCAACTAGTTTTTTGTTTAATAGCTTGCCAAACGGAATATTTCACTTCGAAAGGCCAACCATCCCATTTTTACGAATTCAAGGAACATGATATAAAGCAGATAACGTTGTGATATTCTGTATTTGTTTAATAAGAAAAAAGCCAAAGGTACTTGAACTTGTAACAGATTATAAGAACAACAGTTTACTGCAAGTATAAACTGTTCCCATGTATTACCCACAGAAAATAAAGAACAACAAGAAATTTTAGTCTCCTTCTTTATTTTACAATGACTGTTCTTCAGAGATACTTATATAACTTAATTTATAACTTGTTACTGTTTTCTGATGTATGGACTAAAACTGTTTGGAAACCATTTCAATCCTTTATTTATCATTCCGTAGGTGGTAATGACTAGTAGTCATCCCATTCTAATTTCTATTGACAATAACTGAGTCCCAAAAAAAAGTTGCCAATTCAATTTTTTTGCAAGGAAAGAGATCCAAAGCAGATAATAACTAGATTCGAACAAAATATCTCTTTATTGAACAATAGCTCATCTACAAGTAAAGTAGAGCATGTTATTTACTTCAACCAACTGGGGAGGACAGACACACAAGGAGAATTATAGTAGCCAACTTGTCTTCATGCCTCTTGACTTGTATGGTCATTGTAGACAAGCTCCAGCCATTCTAAAGGCATTTCTACTGCAAAGTTCAGTTGGAATCACTGCCTTATGGAGCAATAGTACTACTGCCTTGCTGTGTGTGGTGAGTGTGGTTGGAAATGGCACCAACGACAATGACAGGACTGGCCCAGGTTTGTGCTGAAGCTTTGATTCTCCCCTCACACATACTGCCTTGCTGTGTGTGGTGATTGTGGTTGGAAATGGCGCTGATCATTCCCCATTGGCAGGACTGGCCCAGGGTAGTCTGCTATCAGGCGTTGGTCGCCTATTGAACTTCCCTGATAGCATACTACCCTTGGCATACTATTCACTCTATTTGGCCGATTTCTACTTTTTTCGATCAGTGGAGCCTGGTAGAGGCTAGATTCTCCCCTCACACATGTATTGTAGCACTGAGCACATCTTTTTGCTGGGACTGTTTTTCTAAATCATCAGTTCATGCATGTGACTCATGATCATTTGTCCTTGCTCTGTACCACACAAATCTCCCGATGTGTGCCCATAAGCAGTGGTTACATCAGTTGACCCTTTACAGATACACGTGTTGCAGCAGGTCTTTTGTCCGAGTCACAGTGTTATAAGACTTGAGGTTCAATAATGCTGATGTAGCTCAGGGCTGTGTTAAACATCTCACTTCTTCCTGCTCCTCCCTCCCCGCATTTCCTGGACTTCCTTCTCCAGTAGATGTGACTCACACGTCTGCTCGGCAAGCTGCAGGGGAAACAGAACACTTAGTCTAATAGTGAAAATGATAATAAATCAATAATAATGATGGTTTATTTGTCCCAATCGGACACTATACAGCAGAGTTAAATAGTAGCCCTGAATTGTTCTGCCGTAAGCATACAAATGTAGATTGGGCCTAAAAAACTGTGCATGTTAACAAAACTGTACCCAATGGTTGTTAAATTTTCATGAAGAGTATTACATGTCTAACAGAAGAACAATAGTTACACCTGGTTACACCAGAGTTGACTACTTTTTAAACTTTCAGGAGTACAACATCCTACGCCCTCTCCCTGAGTCAGATAGCTTTATAGTTAAATTAGAGTGCCATAGGCCACAGCAATTTATTTTCTTGGTTAACGGAATAAAGAAAATAATTTTTTTTAAATGCTTGATTGGGAAAAACAACACGAAAACAGGATCTTTTTTTAAATTTGGTTCACACAGTTTCAGGGTGTGAGCAGGGTCAGGTGCAAGTTTTCATCCCAGCCTTCTGTTTTCATGATTTTGTTTTTTGCTAAAATTGAAAATAAAAATCCATTAACCAAGAAATTAAATTGGTGTGGCCTTATTTTAACATGCCTAGCCCCAAGTTGGTATTGCTACTTGCCATGGTGATCTTTCCTCACACAAATATCCAGAAAAACACCCTGCACACTGACTGACCATGTCCAGCAGAATCTGCATCTTGAGTTTGAGCAGGTTGTTCTCCTCCTCCAGCTTCTGTTTGTCCTTCTTCAGTTTCACCACTTCCCTCTGGCTCACTCCGCTGCCACCACCCTCTGCAACAATAAACAAAACAATAAATAAACTAACAGCACCACAGGGACAGGTGAAGAGAGGTTGGACGTGGGTTTCACTGGAACCTAACCCAAACTTCCCGCTGGCTCACTCCGCTGCCCCTTCCTCTGAAACAACACACAATTAAATAAACTAACTAGGAGGGGCGGACATGGATCTCACTGGACCCTAGAACCTAACCCTGACTTCCTGCTGACAGACTCCGCTATCCCTCTGAAACAACAGGTAACCGAAGGGTGAGGAAGGAATGTTTCCTGCTCTGGAAACCTACGGGAGCTAAGGAAGCTCGCGGCGAATCGGACTAAGTGGAAAAGATTGAAGGAAGACTGATTGCGGCTGCAGGATGTTTCTACTACTGCAGCGGCAGAAAACACCGGACCACTACTATTGGGTGTGGCGTCTGTTACAAATTACAGCGCTGGGCTCCGAACCAATAACTCCCGGGTTCGATACTCACCACAACATTGAATCCAGACCCTTCAACCACGACAACGTTACCATAGGACCACCTTGCCATCACTGCCTACACACCTGAGATCCACTGTCCGTCGTGGTAGGAGACCTCCGTGCCGCCCAGCTTGACCCTGATTGGTCCGTAGTCCAGCCCGAACTCCGCCGCTTTCTGCGCCTCGTCAATTGTGGACAGGTTCGACAGCGAGGCCGATCGCCGTGGCGACGTCTTCTTCGGCGAGAACTTGTTTCCAAATAAGGGCATGGCTGCAATCATCACAAATCAGAAATTATTGCAGACACAAACATTTGATGTAGACATTTTTTTGCTATGTGTATTTTAGTCCCAGACTATGATAAATCTAAGCTTCCAGATGATATCTCACTGTCAAACTCCACCTACAGTAACAAAACTACATCTATACTTTTTACTGGAAGAACATGACCGTCAACTCTACTCTCTACCAAGGAGGTTGAAAATAAATTATTTTTAACCTCCTTGATAAAACCTCCTGGCTCTACCATGTCTACTCAACTTTGTCTACCAGTCATAAAATTTACAACAGACGTTTGTAGCCATTTATTGCACTCGAAAATATATTCAATTTTCTTTTAACTGAAAGTCCCTTGTCTTTTTTAAAATGAAATCTAAGTTGCAGAATGCAACATTTCATTGACTTTGTCAAAATGATTTCGATCTGTACAACATACTTGTACTGTTGTGTACCTTGCACCCCCCCCCCCCCCCCAAGATGTTTGTTTACAAGACGTTCCTCTGAGTAAATAAGGAATACAGGTAACAGAAGGCGCTTCGAACTTGCCTCTCACGCAGAGGCTCACCTGAAGTATCACGTTTCTTCCTCAGAAGTCACAGAAAGCCGTCCGATTGTCATCTAGTGTCGAAAGAAAAACACATCGCGAACGCTCCGACAGACAGCTGGCAACGATTTTGAAAAAAATGTGCCCACAATGCTCTTCTACATGGATGATTCTACTTTCCCCTAAAATAAACACAGCACATGGAAATAATGTAACTTCACCTTCCGCCATACTTATATTCTAAAATGAACTATTCTTTATACCTACTGTTGGTGTTTAACAGATGATGAATGAAAGCTAAACTCCGATGCTAAAGAATCGGACAATTTAAAACTTGCCCCCTCATACAAGTCGCTTCAACCACAGAACTTCCGGTTCACCAATGACAACAAACCAAGATGGCGGCCATCACCCGCACCGCGTCTCCCATGAACCTGCTGGAGGAGGACCTGCTGGCGCCGGCCGGGTCCGTGGAGCAGAAACACCGCGCGCTGCAGAAGCAGCAGGAGGTCTCGGCCCGTATCCTTCCATTTCTGGGGCGGAAATCGTCGTAGAACGGA
Source organism: Branchiostoma lanceolatum (assembly GCA_035149815.1). Taxonomy (NCBI): domain Eukaryota; kingdom Metazoa; phylum Chordata; class Leptocardii; order Amphioxiformes; family Branchiostomatidae; genus Branchiostoma; species Branchiostoma lanceolatum. Next base: position 2,760,835 of record CM068873.1, read on the forward strand.
AGAAAATTAATGTTGATAGTTATAAGTTTGGACTGGATGCACCTGTTGCTATGGGAAACTCTAGCGGGAAATTTGATTTTCAGTTGCTGGCATTAAACGTTTGTTGACATTTACCAAGGCCAATTGATGCTAGAATCTTTATTTTCCATCAAGTCATTCAAGTGGTGTAGAAATTTGTTTAAAAAGCAAAGTTTTCCTTCATGTAAGCATCATCACTGTTCTGGTGCCGTTAAACTACAAATCATAACTCGTTTGACCAAAATGGTTGGCAATAGCAAGGATCTACTAACAAACAGCTGACTTAAACATAAATGCAGAAATTTTTATATGTGTATTTATTACTTTGAACTTGTCTCAAAGGTTGTACAGTATACATGTATATGCTACAATGTATATGTTTTGAAATGTGTAATGTATGGTGTACAATGGTGATAATATGTAATGTATGGTGTACAATGGTGATATGTAATGTATGGTGTACAATGCCAGCAATCGCTGCCTGTGCTCCACTTGTATTGTAGTTTATATTGCGGAAATTCAAATAAATCGAATCAGACTTAACTACCCCCGGCAGCTTTCCTGATTGGTTCGATCCAGCAGGTGAACGAGCGCATCTCTCACCTGGAGCAGGAGTTCCAGTCGTACACTCACCTGGTCATCGAGAGTCGGCTGTCCGGCCGCGATGAGGATGACTCACCTGACCCCCTCCTCATGCGGTCCAGCTCCAAACTCAGGAGGAAGGTCAGGGAGAGAGGTTTGTTTGTCAGTTTGTTTGTTTACTAGTTGAGTTGAGTTGAGTTTCTGATTCAGGGGCCCAACAGTGCTAGTAGGGGAGGGACCATAAAAGCCCCGGACAGCGGGAGTTTGCATTAAACAGAGAAACAAACAAACAAAAATTAATAGATTTCCGTTCCGCAGAGCGCGAGAAGCGACAGCTGGATGAGTTCTCGAGCGTGTACGCCAGCAGGTCCTCCCAGATGCTGCCCGAGGTCCGCTCCCGGAGACGGCCGGAGCCCGGCGCCCCTAAGGAGCGATCGGAGAAGTCTGACAAATCCCTGGAGGGGAAGAAGGAGAGGGGCGAGCCAAGGCTGGTGGAGGTTGGTTTGCTGTTTGTTATGTTAGATATCCAGATCGGAATTGATCTAGTCTACTCTCCCTGGATTCTACCCATAAAAAAACAGCATATATATACATGATTACAATACACAGATACATGTAACATGACTTGTAACTACAGAACAACATACTTGATAAACTTAAACTATAAAAAGTACAGTAATATAAGTTCGTCTTTTGTTTTCACTGTACGACGGAAGTAAAAAGTCACATGGTTTTATTTACTTGGATCTCAGACATTCTTACGTCCAAGGTCAAGCTAAAAAAAGATAAAAGACCACATGAGTACAGGTTCTATTGCTGGGCGGAAAACTTGCTGACATGTATATTCATGACATGGGGCTTGTTTACTCAGGAGGTCAACTTCTGGCTAACATAGAATTCTCTAGTACCAAGATCTAGATGTACACCTCAGACACATCTTTTCAGAACCTTTTGTTGATTGTTCCCACTCTATAAAGAAAATTATACGTCAAGCCTTTGTTTGCGTTTCAAACTAAGTCAACTCCCTTCCCACGCACAGCTTCAGCAGTATCCCGGCTACGACCCCAGTGACCTGACCCCGTTGCCAGGCGACACCCCACCCGAGGTCATCCTACAGCGAGTCACCGATGCTGCCACAGACCTGAACAACAAGGTAGATAAACAGTAATACAGTTACTGTGCCTAAAGTTTGGGTCCCTCCGATGGGAACGGACTTGAACAACAACTGAAGGCAGAAAATTATGCTGTGCTCCTAGCCTAGTACCGTGCCTTCCCATATGGGTATACTAGTAATGGACCTGGAATATAAGCACTGCCTACTTTTCCTAACAGTTCAAATTTCAGTTATTATTATGATATTACTCACCCACGCTCCTTGGTCAGATGGTCAGTAATTTACAAAATTGATATGAATATCATTTCATGCGTAAAGTATTTGTATGACTGCAAGCACTGGCAATCACAGGTAGAACTGAGCAATTCTAATTTGAGTTGATTTAGATTTATACTAGACACAAACAAGCTATCGTATTCATCGTCTTCATTGTCTCAAGGTTTTATTACTCTACAGGCTGATGTCTATTATGTTTTATGTGAAATGCATGTTTAACCTTCTTCCTGCTACCTAACAGCATGACCAATTTGGTGCAGAAGGCCACGTGTGCCTCAGCAGGGAGAAGGTTAACACAAGTGGTATTTTATGTAACATGCATGTTTAACAACAGGTGTTATGTCTGATATCAGGTGCTCTGTGTGTTACTTAAGATGCATGTTTAACACCAGTTGTCTTGTTCTCTGCATAAGATGTGTGTCTAACATTTAAGTGTTCCGTTTTGTGTGCGGTCCAGGTCCCTCCTCAAGATGCTGGCATCCACTTGTACAAGGTGTTGCACAAGGTGGTACTCGTTCACTTGGTCACTCACTCACTCACTCACTCAATCACTCACTTATTTATTCACTTACTTGCACGTTTCACTCAATGTATTTTTATCATAACAGGTGAAAACATGATGGTGATGGAATGTTGTAATTTGATACTACTTTTCCTGGAACATCACAGGGCTGTCTTATACTACTCTTCTTGGAACCAGAATTATGTAGCATGCAAAGCACTGTTCAGTAATCTTTTCTTGTATCCTCACAATGTAACCCGATACTTCTGTTCCTACAGCTAGAAGTACATCTATTTCAAGCAAAGCAATCTAACACTTCTTCCTCTTGGAACCTCACAGCACAATCTGAATTCTGATAGTGATACTTCTCTTCCTTGAACTTCACAGTGTAATCTGATACTTCTCTTCCTGGAACTCCATAGTGTAATCTGATACTTCTCTTCCTGGAACTTCACAGTGTAATCTGACACTTCTCTTCCTGGAACTCCATAGTGTAATCTGACACTTCTCTTCTTGGAACTTCACATCATTGGTGAAGCAGTAACCTTGCATCACTTTCTCTGCACGTCTGTTTCAGATGCACCCAAGATTCTCCCTCTGCAGATTCAGAAATCTCAAACTGTTACAGCACCTTCAAGTTTCTAGCCAAGAACCATCTTAAACATTTTTTTCGCATTTTTTCTGGTATAATCGTACAATGTAGCAAAATTAAGTCAAAATTGATATTTCTTGCTCAGAAGCAGCAAAGATAAGATTCATCTTCCACAGTGGATAAAAATATTCTTTATGCAAAGAGCTTATTGAAACTTAAAGGCAAAACTTTGTTCCTGAGTATTTCTAAGTCTGCAGTAACGTTGTACTTCTGGTGGTTAAAGGTTGCAGCTGAGGTGTCTTGTACTGCATGGCTGCATGTTGCATTATTGCACGATCGTGTTGCCTTAATGCATATGTTGCATTACTGCATATGTTGCATTACTGCATATGTTGTTGAATAATGCATGCACTGCGTTATTGCATGTTTGTGTTGCAATAATGAATATGTCGCATTGTTCAGGCACTTTAAGTCACATAACTTTACTTTAATAATATACGTTATTGCATGATTATTGCATGTGCTTTCCTGATGCATGTGCTGTCCTAATACATGTGCTGATTCTGTCTAATATGCAGCGTTTTCTCCCAGGTGGTGTTGACTTTCTGTACTTGCCCCCCTCCCCCATTTATAGCAGACACTCGCTCAAAAGCTGTACACTCTGCATAATATACATGTATATAGTGCCATCTGCCTTCGATGTTTGCAGCACAGGCCAAAAACTCTTCACACAAGCGAACACTTCTCATACAGCTGTAATATTCATAATGATATTAGAGTTGTAATGTATACACAACTAAGGTTGTAAAACACAACTAAGGTCTTCTGTCTTAAGCTTGTTACATAATTTTTTATGCATATAGTATCAGTATTACCCTAAGGAAGGTTGAAGAAGGAGAACATTTGGTAGGTAAGAAGAAGAACTCAGTTGTGTTACAGGAAAACCCTTAAGCTTGTGTCCTATGATTTATCAACCCGCACATGAATCATAGTTCAGGTGGTTTGCATCATGCTGTGTGCCAATGATATTTTGTTTGCGCCCCCCTCCCCCAGCCGAACTACAAGCCTGAGTTCTGTCGTCTGTTTTTCTCCCGGATGTCGGATTCGATCCTGTTGGACACTTTCTGGTGGTTCTTTCTGCAGAGATACATGGTAAGTACGGACCGGGTTTATTTACATCCACTCTTAGCTGACATTTTAAGCTAGTATTCTTCTAGTACAACCAATTGTGCTTTTACATGAAGTAAAATTAGTCAGCATTGACCTGAGGAAGGTGACATATGGTCACCAAAACAACACTTTGTTCTGTACAAAGAATTCTGTTTCCCAGTGACTTACTGTACCTTATGAAACCATTCACGAATATTCATCCAGTAGTCTAGTTAGCAGAACCGGTATGATACCTATTAATACCTTAGATATGCTTTACGTTTGTTTATTTACTGTGATGCTTTAATATGTTGATCAGTTGTGATTATTGACTTCGCCAAGAAGTCTATGTTTTGATGCTTGTCTGTGTGTCTGTTAGTGAACAGAATAAGTCGAGAACGCCTGGATGGATTGTTGTCGTATTTGGTGTGTTGATGTGTATGTGGGAAATCTCAAGATGATTAGATTTTGGGCGAAGTACTTTGCATAATTAACGAGAAAAGTGTAAAAATGTGTTATATTGTATGAGTGTCAGTATACTATAGCTGGGTACCAGCTGGAACGTGTTACTGGTGTAGGGGAAGTGTTACTGGTGTAGTATGGAGATATTCCTATTGGGCCAGGGTGTTTGACTGTGAAGCCTAAAACATGTTGGCTGGCACAAATTGGCTTCTCACTGACTTTTAGATCTTGATCTTGTGAAATTGCACTGTTCCTCAAGGCAAGTAGTTACCTTCGCCGAGAAGGTTATGCATAGGGTAGCGTTTGTATGTATAAGAAGACCAGCATAACTCAAGAATGCCTGGATGGGTTGTCTTGATATTTGGTATGTTGGTAGGTCTTGGTAAGACCTGAAAATGATTAGATTTTGGGCCCCCTAGCGGCTTGTTATAGTACTGCAGCGGAAATTCCTGTTTTGATATCTCATGTTTTGGATATGCTATTGAACCGACTTTTGAGTGGTAGATAGCTCTTTGGAAAGAGAGTAAAAGGTATCGGTTTGGACACCCTAGCGGCATTTTCTGGGACTGCAGGAGCAGGTTTTGCTTCAGACTGTGAAAGGGAATAATTCAAGAAGGGCTTGATGGATGGTCATGCTTTTTGCTAAGTGGATAGCTTGAGTGATGATTTACATGATTTAATACTTATTAAGCAAATCAGTATCTAATTTGCATAACTAATGATGAAAATTTATACATCCTCCAAATTCCATGATAGGACTCTCAAACATGTGACATGACCGAGGAAGAGAGAAATAGTAATAAATGTCAACTATGCAAATGAAGACCTCTTTTGCATTATTAATGAGAAATGCTTTAACTCTATAACTTACGTGGTGCTTTGTTTGATTGGATGATAATGATGCAAATCAGATTCTAATTTGCATGATTAATGAGGAATTTTAAAAACCCGCTGTGTTCCATGATATGACTATTCAAATATGCGAATTTGTAACTGAGGAAGAAAGGAATGTTGATAGATAGAAAATATGCAAATGTTGACTAATTTGTATAATTAATGTTAAACTAATATAATTCCATACTAGTTAATGACGGCAATTTTATACTTGTGGCATTTGGAAGTAGTGTGAATGTGAACACCATAGAATCAAATTATGCTAATAAGGAGCTTATTTGCATAATTGATGATAAATGTTAGCATAACCTTCTTTGTTTAGCTCATAGTCATACTTTGGACAACTTATGTTATTTGGGTCAAGACGACCAACTGGTATGATTCATAATTGATGAGAAACACTCCCAATACGTCAGTCATAAAGGTTAAGATCATAATTTTGGCGAAGGTATGAGGTCGTAGAACTCTTGTTTATTTTACTTTATGTTGTACATTCATTGCTAGAGCCGATTTCTGGGGGAAAGCAAATAAAGTTCATCATCATTATAAGCTGGAAGATCAACATGAAAACGGAGTCTGAGGGGAAGTCATTACAGCATAATTGTCCTTGGTATTAGTTGTCATGATTGTCAATGCTATACACTATCTGAAAACTGTGCTTTTCGCCCAGCCTGACAAGACGGTTCAGTCGAAGCTGTTCAACCGGATCGCGCACAACTACGTCAAACTGCTGATGTACGCCGACCACCCGCGGTACCGCGAGGTCTTCCTGGAGGTCAGTCTCTTTCAAGGTCGTGGGATGAGGGAGGGGGGTGATGCAGACAACTGTCTTTGTCAAGGAAAAAAAAGGGATGTAGGATACTGGTTCTATCATTATCATTATCACTTTTTTCTGAGTGGTGGTCATGGATTTTTATTCTCTCCCTGCTGCCTAACCCTATATCCTGTGCAGATTTGGTGCCAAAATGGCTACCTTAATAGCAGGCTGAAGGTCTAGGAGCCCAATAGAAAGATAACTGTAGAGCAAAGGGTCCAAAGTGCTTAAAAGGCTCATGCACAACTGGAGTTACGATTAGGCCAGTCGGGGTGTACTTTTGTGTTAGATGGACACTTAAAACATTTATAATATATGCTACCAACACAGATAAGTTTTTGCCCTGTACAGTCTTCACACAAGGATATGTTATCCCTTACAGACCTACCCTGACCTGCTGGCCCAGTCCGTGTACAGCGCCTTCTGTGCCTGCTTCCCAACGTCCTGGCAGCAGTTTGGAGACGGCTTTAAGGCGGAGCTGACGGACCTCACCTGGGAGTGGGTGGCAGGTGGGTACCCTTAACCTGTAGCAGACTGTTACAGTTCCACAGACATTTTAGGTGATATCTAGCCTCAGTCATAGAGCGCCAGCGTATGAAATGGGGGGGAGCACTCAGTCTTTTGATTTTCAACATTGGCTAAGGTTGTCTTGAGTGCAGAGGGAGTTGTCCTATACCTGCACTGGAACCTACACCACCTCGAACCCCCCAGCGTTCAGTGTACGTCTTTATTTACCTGTTCATTCCTTCCCTCCCTCTGCAGGCATCAAGCCGGTCCCCCGGTCCTACCTGCGCTGGAACCTACACCACCTGGAACCCCCCAACATGAGGAAACAGGTCAACGTCAAGAAGGGCAAGAAGAAGTCAGGTAAGGCAATGAAATAAAGGCTAGACATCAGATGCACAAGGTAGAAGTCACTCAAGCAACTAGATGGACTTGAAAACAGACGTTTCAGGTAGCATCCACTACCTTTCATCAGTGACTAGAGAGGTTTCTCCCCCTCCCCAGCGTTAGAACTCGACCTTCCCTGTCATAGACAGCAGCTGTCCCTGCACTCGACTGATGACCTTGTCTCCCCCTCCCCAGTGTTAGAACTTGACCTTCCCGGTGACAGCAGCTTTTCCGGCCCTTGACTACTGACCTTGTCTCCCCCTCCCCAGCGTTAGAACTCGACCTTCCCAATGACAGCAGCTGTCCCTGCTCTTGAATGATGACATTGTCTCCCCCTCCCTCAGCGTTAGAACTCGACCTTCCCGGTGACCAGCAGAGCGGCCATTCCTCCAGCATGAGCCTGAGCCAGCAGCTGTCCAAGCTGTCCGTGCGTGGCAGCCCACGGCGAGCTCGTAGCCTCAGTCCCGCCAAGCATCGTTCCCCGACCCACGCGGGGAGGCTGGCCGGGGGGTCGTCCATGTCATCCCTGGCCAGCTCTGGCTCTCCGACCCTGAAACCCCCTCAGCTGCCACTCAAGGCCAGCTCCAGGTTTGTCTTCGCATTTAACTTTAGCACACTATTTAGCACCCTATCAGTTACAGAGTTAGGCAGCATGGAGAAGGTTAAAGTCCATCAGATTCTGTAGTCAAACACTTTGTAGAAGACAGAACTGTAGACCCAATACTGTAGAGACACAGACCAGTCCTCCCCATTCTTTATTGCTTTAGTCATGTGCTAGAAGTAGCATTACTGAAAACTTGATAAATGCTTGCGCTGCGCACATCAGCCAAAAATTTGGGTCAGTCTATTTCTTTACAATGTTCGATCTACAGTTAACTAAGTTACTGACTTAATTTCGCAGGAGATGAGGAAATGAGGTTTTCACAGTCACGTGTTTTAAGTTGAAACAACTCAATCTGCAGTGCAGCAGTACGGCATTGGACATGTGATGTCATGATTTTGCAGTGGAGAGGTCAATGCAAAAATGCAACCACTGCAAATAAACATTTCATGATTTACAGTTGTATTGTTTCCAGATCGTCGGTTTCATCATCTGCGCTTGACGAGGAGGTCGTAGGTCAGCAGGACCGTACGCTGACCCCGATCCGTGAGGACCCTGCGACCGCCCCCCCGCTGACGGAGGCTGACAGGCAGATGTTGAACGCGCTCGCACATGAAGACTTCGTCAGAAGGAAGAGGCAGAAGGAGGTACCCAGACTTTACAATGAATAAATGAGGACCTTTATTGTAATAATATACCCACTGGGGAACATGTAGGTACAGGTCACAGCAACAGAATAACTTACAGACTGTAAGTTTCATTCTTACAGACTGTAAGCATCATTGTAAGGGTGGAAATGTAAGAACTTACAGATATGTTCCATCATCAAACATTTGTCTAAACTGAAGACTAATTGCTCAAGTTTATACCCAGATACTATAACATAGAAAAAGGTGCAAATGTCTAGTCTATTAAATCTATCTGATGTTTCTAAATACATTACTGAGGGTTTGACTTTTTCTATGGAGGAAATGAATTGTTCCACGTTTTCGATGAAGAGTAACTGTTGATTTTTGATTTTAACTTGTATATTCAATCACTAAAATCAAAGAACAACTGTTACTGTCTCCCTCAGACCCTGTTTTTACCTTGATTTACCAGTTCAGCAGTGTTTTTTTATCAAACCAACAATTTGAAACTGAATGATGTAGGCAGACCCATGTTTAACAGTTTCACCCCTGCCCCCAATGTCACACCCTGCCTATGCACGCTACTGGGTTGCAGTCCTTAGAACGGGACATTAAACTGTGGTTCATTGTACTTGTTGAATAGAGCCCGGAGAATTTCCCCGGTACAATGAACCTGTAAATACTGTTCAAAGTGTCTGTCTTCTCTGTTACGACCAGTAGAAGAGTAGCTCTTCAGTGAGCATAACTGGTTCAATATCACTTTCACAATATCTCCGAAAATAATTTCATCAGGTTGGTAGAATATAGGATATAGGAGATTCTTTGTACACAATCAGGTATTGTTCTCACCTGCTAACGTTTCAATGTCTATCAGACACCTTCTTCAGAGCTTCTGACTGGAGTACTGCTTCTCACCGCAAACTTAGCCACGTTTGGGACAGTCTTCTCACCACAAAAACGCCACCTACATCGGCTACTTATAGCGGTGAGAAGCAGTACTCCAGTCAGAAGCTCTGAAGAAGGTGTCAGATAGACATTGAAACATTAGCAGGTGAGATCAATACCTGGTTGTGTACAAAGAATCTCCTATATCCCACTTTCACTATAATTATTAAACACTTTTTTCCCACAGTCGCACCCCGCCGGCCGCGGCCCGGACTTTGCGCACGCCGTCTTCAACATCCACGGGAACAGCCCATTGGTCGCCCGGTTCCTACAGCAACAGAACCTGGAGCCGCGCGCCGGGACAAACGTGCTGGTACGGCGCACGCAGGTCACGCGCCTACCCCCCATGGAGACGCAGAAGTACGCCGATGTGGTGAAGGACGGGTATAAGAGTGTGAAACAGCTGGAGCAAAGCTACGGCAGGTCAGCACATTGTTTGCTTGTTTGTTTGTTTGTTTATTTATTGCCCCCCATAGAGGAGCAGACACATGTCGACGTTGTGAAGTAGCTGGAACAAAGCTACGGCAGTTTATTTGCTTCCCTGCCTCACGGTGTATGTCGGTACTCTGCACATTTTCCAGATATAGAAAATGCAGCAATGCAATATTATTGCAATGCATCCTCAAAGTTTTGTTATTTTTGTCTGTAAAATTGCAAGGGTCATAAAGCAGAATAATTGATAAGGGGGTGAAGTCTGCCGTCTCTCATTGCCTAAGTTGTCTCCTCTTTTGTCAATTGTGACCCAAACATACATTGTAGGAAATGCCGTCCTGCTACCTTAGAAAATTTGTTTCTGTTCCTAGTCAATCTGTTTGTTTCTACATGTAATTGAAAAGATCCATTGTCAGACCTTGTAATTTTTAGTAATTGGAAGTGTAAGGAACACTTTCCTGCTGTCAGAAAGAAACCTACGGGAGCTAAGGAAGCTCGGGATGAACAGGACCAGGTGGAAAGGACTGAAGAAAGACTGAATGCGGCTGCAGGATGTTTTGACTACTGCAGCAGCAGAAAATAGTGGACTTCACTTTCCCTCAGTAGTGAGAAATGAATAAGAAAATCATGCATGTGTTTCTCTACTCCTTCAGACTGGTGGAGGAGAGCAGCAAGGAGCACTCCAAGTTCTTGAGGAAGCAGAGAAGATGGCTGGACCAGCAGCAAAGGTATGACCGGTCTTACCGGCTTACTTATAAATTACCGCTTATGTCGAGGTGTGGCGTCTGTGTGGCATAGTGGCAGAGCATCCGGCTACCAATGAGACCCAGGTTCAATCCCAAGTGGAGTACCCAGACATGTCCGGACATGCACCCAGACGTTGTTCCCTTGGGAAAGGCACTTAACACATATTTCCCATGTAAGCCCAGCAGTAGGGTTTGGGTTGGCGTTAGGAAGGGCATCCAGCCGTAAAAAAAACTCTTGCTACAAAAAAGACTTGCACTTGATGAGGAGTTACAGGGGCTCCCCTATCCATGTGCAACCCCCATGTGATGGGGAATAAAAGACGTAAAATTGGAGAGAGAGAGAGAGAGAGAGCTGTGGCAGTCTTGAGTTGTGATGACTCCGCATACATCCCTGCCCCTCATTGCAATCCATCATGAGGAAGCTTGTTAGATTTAATTACCATACCAGGGGCCAACAATATGGACTGAACTCTCTGCTGGCCAAAGACAGCTTACCACAATAACGGCTTTCAAAAACGGACTCTAGTAGGATGTTTCTATGTTGAGGTTGACCTAAATTGCTATTCTTAACAATGTTGTAGTTCTGAGTATTGTATGGGTCCGGGGACACCTGAAAAACAGGCCGCAGGCCTAAGTATGATTTGTCCCTGGTAAAAAAAAAAAAATGTTCCGTAAATATATCTCTTGTGCAATTGTAGGAAGCAGGCAAGTCTGCTGTCCAACCGTAAGGAGGTGAGGCGTCTGTGTGACCTGCTCATGCTCGAGCATCACGTGAGTACCGACCTCTGTAGGATTTTAGAATTTGTGTCATACCTGGGCACCAGCCAATCACGTTGCTGCCTACGCTCAAGAGGCAACTTGATTGGCTGGCAATTTTCCTTCCAACAACAGGAGAGGGAGTATCTAATTGGGTGACGTCTAGCTAAGAATTCAGTAATGAGGACAGCACGCAGGCCGATACAAGAGGGTCATGCCTTGATACATACAACACGGCATGACATGAGAGTAAGGGCTGAATCATGTCAACCAGGTGTGAATGGGTACCTAACTACGGTTGGGGAAGGTCGTATTGAGGTCACCTGCTGGCGCCGAATGGCAGCCGGCCAGACCCTTGCGACAGTTCCACAAAGTGCAAGTGTGGAGCAAATATGTATCTGTTCTGTATTATGTGATATTTGTAAACACTGCAGCAATTCAGCACTGGCTGCCATTGCATGGGTAATTTCTGACCAATAAACCACTAATATTAACATTGTGCCTGCTGCCTAAACCCATAAGCAGTACCAATTTGCTGCCAAACAGATTCTTTAGCAGGCTGCAGGTTAAGGATTGAGTTGTGATAAAACAAACTGAAATCTAAATCTAAGCTACCCCGGTAAATCAGAGCAAAGTTTGATTCAAATTTCTCCTCTTTCTTGCAGAAAGACTTGGACGAAGTCACCTCGGTGGGAGCTGCCCAAGCTATTGAGGACTCTCTCATGAGCCAGCCCTGCTGAAGGCCTACAGTTCCAGGCTATTGAGGACTCACTCATGAGTCAGCCCTGCTGAAGGCCTACAGTTCCAGGCTAATGAGGACTCACTCATGAGCCAGCCCTGCTGAAGGCCTACAGTTCCAGGCTATTGAGGACTCACTCATGAGCCATCCCTGCTGAAGGCCTACAAGTCCAGGCTATTGAGGACTCTCTCATGAGCCAGCCCTGCTGAAGGCCTACAGTTCCAGGCTAATGAGGACTCTCTCATGAGCCAGCCCTGCTGAAGGCCTACAGTTCCAGGCTAATGAGGACTCTCTCATGAGCCAGCCCTGCTGAAGGCCTACAGTTCCAGGCTAATGAGGACTCTCTCATGAGCCAGCCCTGCTGAAGGCCTACAGTTCCAGGCTAATGAGGACTCACTCATGAGCCAGCCCTGCTGAAGACCTACAATTCCAGGCTAATGAGGACTCTCTCATGAGCCAGCCCTGCTGAAGGCCTACAGTTCCAGGCTAATGAGGACTCACTCATGAGCCAGCCCTGCTGAAGGCCTACAGTTCCAGGCTATTGAGGACTCACTCATGAGCCAGCCCTGCTGAAGACCTACAGTTCCAGGCTATTGAGGACTCACTCATGAGCCAGCCCTGCTGAAGGCCTACAGTTCCAGGCTATTGAGGACTCTTTGAGCCTTGCTAAATGTTCAAATGTCTTCCAAAACGTCTTCGGTGTGTGACATAACTTGTTGAAACATTTCACCTGTACATATACTTCAAGTGTATTTCACCTGTACATATTCTTAAAGGCAAATAACATATTGTATTGTACATATCAGTGAACAAAATTAAAGCTTTGTTAAAAAGGTTTTTACATATAACCTGTATATTAACAGCATTGAACAATGGAGGTTATCTTTTTAGGCATTTTTGAAATGCTTCATTCCAAAAACTATATCATAAATGTGTATAGATGTCATTTAATGACAAGATGCATGTGTTGGAATGTATAAATGTGTTGTTTGTTTGTAAACAGCTGTCATGTGAAACGGACTATATTTTGTGTGTTCCATCGTAGTATACAAATGTACTATAAATCCTGATATCGTTTTTGACAACTGCACAAATAGGCTAAACTTGCCTCCTGATATCCCCTGCAAAATGCCACATTTGATGCGACAGTGTGGCATTTTATGCAACAGTCGCAACACATTGTGTCAGTATATTTTTAAACACAGCGGGCTACCATTGCCAAGCATTTAATATTAGTCACCAGGCTATTGTAAAGTACACACACGTGAAGAATGTAGTGCCTGCTTTTTCTAAGTTTTAGAGCTGATTATCAGTGAATAGAACTCTTTTTTTTGTTACCTGTGCCATTCCCCCTTACAGGATCTTTAATATACAGATTGCCACATATTGTGTCCGACAAATTGTGGCTCTTTCGAGAGTGAAGCAGCCTCTGACAAGCGTCTGAAGGGTAAAGTTGACCGAAATCCATTTCATTATAAAAGTATGCAACACTGAGAACTCTAGCTGCTGCTCTGGTTCTATGCAACACTGAGAACTCTAGCTGCTGCTCTGGTTCTATACAGCACTGAGAACTCTAGCTGCTGCTCTGGTTCTATGCAACACTGAGAAGTCTAGCTGCTGCTCTGGTTCTATGCAACACTGAGAACTCTAGCTGCTGCTCTGGTTCTATGCAACACTGAGAACTCTAGCTGCTGCTCTGGTTCTATACAGCACTGAGAACTCTAGCTGCTGCTCTGGTTCTATACAACACTGAGAACTCTAGCTGCTGCTCTGGTTCTATGCAACACTGAGAAGTCTAGCTGCTGCTCTGGTTCTATGCAACACTGAGAACTCTAGCTGCTGCTCTGGTTCTATACAGCACTGAGAACTCTAGCTGCTGCTCTGGTTCTATACAACACTGAGAACTCTAGCTGCTGCTCTGGTTCTATACAACACTGAGAACTCTAGCTGCTGCTCTGGTTCTATACAACACTGAGAAGTCTAGCTGCTGCTCTGTGAGAGAAAGGCCTCGAACTTGTTCCTGCTGTCGGCTGTGTCCCTCCTGTACTCCCGCTCCAGCCCCGTGTCCCCCCGCCGCCGAACCGCGCGGTCCTCCCGCTGTCTCAGCACCTCCGCCTGCCGGTTTCCCTCGTCATGCACCCTGCGCCGCCTAGCGGCCGCTTGTTGCACCCGCACCTCGCTATTCTCCTGCTTTCTCACCGCCGGGGAACTGTCGCCAGCCGCCGTGACGTCACGCGTGTCATCAGCGTCGTGCCGAAGGTGGATCCGCTGCAGGCTGGCGCGCTGCTGACGTTGAACTTCGACCCGGAAGTTCTCCTTGTCGTTGCGCGGCGTCACATCATGTCCCTGGTCGCCCCCGCCCCCCTCTGTCATCGTCGCTTTGGTCTCCGTTTTCCTGGTACGGGTTTTCCCATCGCGCCTTTTGTTAGCCTTACGTAAGGCCTTCTCCAGGTCACTGACCTTAGACTTGAGCTGGGCGATCTCCTGCTTTTGCTGGTTGCACTTGGTCTTCAGGAGGCTGCTCTGTCTGTGCTCCTTCTTAAGGGTTTCTATCGTCTGTTCTTTTCCTTCTCGGTACTTCTTGAAGTTCTCCTTCAGGTTGGAGTGCCTGGAATGCAGCTCCCGTTTCTCTCGTTCCCTCTGGGAGAGTTTGTTCTCCAGTGCCTCCAGTTTTGCTTGCAGCGCCTGCAGCTGTGTTTCTGAAGCCTGCAGCTTGCCTGCAGGGTCGCCCTGCTGCGCGGCCTGGATCCGGGTCTGCTGCAGCGCCTCTAGCGACTGCCTGGTGTGTCGCAGCTGAGTTTCAAGCCGCGTGATCAGCTCATCCTTCGTTCTTGGCTGCAGGGTGTCGCCGAGTTCGTGCCGCACAGACAGCCTACTCGCCTCGGGAGGACTCTCCAGCAGCCCCGCCAGGTAGCCCTGCTGGCCCCCCTCGCGAAGCCCCCGGCACAGCCCGTGGAACCCCCGATCCCCCTTAGTGGGCAGGAGGCTCAGCAGTCTCTCGTTGATGTCCTGCCTGGTGCCGGCGCTGCTGATCTCCTCCTGCGTGTCCGGGCTGATGACACCGAGGGAGACCAGGACGGGCAGGACGCGCCCGGGGCTCATGTGCGCCACCAGCGCGGCGCGGTGCTGCCGGAGCTGCCGACAATGCGCCTCGGTCATGCCGGCGTCCGGCGGCGTCTCCTCGGCACGGGGCCCGCTCGCGGAGGGTACTTCAAGCCGAATGGGTTTCATTGCCTCCGCCATGGTGCAAAGGTTGTGGAGACCACTAACAGCGTGCTGTGGTGGAGTGGCTAGCAGTTCAGCTTACACATCGCAAGGTCGACGTCCGAGGTCCCGACCAACACGTTTGTAACATGGACACTGGTTTGCGAGCTGGCGATGCGAGACTGCATTCTTTGTTCGGAGACGTTCAGCTGGAGGTCCTGTGTCCCTCTCCTCAAACTGATCAAAAGAACCCACCACACTTATCGATAAGGGGGATAGTCGCCCCAGGCACAGTACGGATTTTACGGATTTTACAGCTTGCGAAGGACAGGACCGGAGTGTTGCGCCACAAAGCGCGACGTACTGACTGTGCGACACAAAACAAATCTCACGGGACAAACTCGTCCTTTAGGATGGCGACGTTCCTTTCTGCCACCCGACCGTGGCGTGTGGCGTGTTAAACACACGAACGTAGCGACTGCTACATTGTCTCCATTCAGCCCGCGGTATTGACACAATGTAGCAAAAACGTCCAGCCCAACAGGTACACGTGTGCGCGGTGAAAAAAGCACGTAACGCTTGAACAGTGACGTTGTCACGTTAAGAAAGCATCAAAGAAAAAAATAGGTTTGCAGATGGCCAGGGCACGGACAATTATAACGTTACCCAATTAAGCCTCACTCACATTCAACGTAGGGCTTTTCAGTGGAAGGCTATGAGAGGAACAATCATCGATAGGCAACCCTTTCCGTCACAAGCTTACCAATAGGCAGTTAATTGATGTTGACAGAGTTATTAAGAACTACATACGACATTTCAGATGGGCGTTTTCCCTTTTCAAGAAGTTCGTTATAATATTGGCCCCACTTCCACTAGACTGCGATCTCGCTGCGACTCAAATTGGTTTATTATTGGTTTATTGGTAAAACGACTCCATTAGTGAGTACACAAGCTAGTGTACTGCACTACTCTTCCAGGAGTCACATCATGTTGAACATACAGATTACATTGGAACACATAACATTACATTACATAGTATATACATATTTACATCAATTTCAAATTGCTACCAGTGCATAATGTTTGTATCCATTTTTAGTCTGTCTGTGATGTGTATTTTGAATGTGGATGGTACAGATGTTCTGATATGATATGGAAGAGTGTTGTATGATTTTGAGCACCGGTAGAGAAAAGACTTTGTTGCAGATGATGTTTTTGGTTTTGGGAGTTTGAAATCGTTCCTTTTTGAAGATCTTGTGCTGTAAGTATGTTGGTCGGATACGAGGTGTAGTTAACTGTGGAGAGTGGCTGGTTGGATTCGAACAACCCATGACTTAATAACTGGAACATTATTATCGCGGCGAAAGGTAAAAGTATGACTGAAAAAAACACACAAAGCGTTAAAAAAAACTTCGTATTTTATCTATGAAAGTATTTGAACGCTCTGTCAAATTTTAGTGAGCAGCTAATTCGCCGCCCTAGTTGAGCGGGAATCATATCATGAAGTGTGTCCCCTGGCCTGGTATACACGTAAGACGCCCCCTGTTTTCAGGTAAACATACATAAGGCCGAGACATTTTTAATGTATCCACGTACGTGTACACCCCGGGTTTGTGTTCTTGGTGACTTCGCTTCTGATTGTTCCATGCAGTTTGGCGTGTCGGCAGGACAAACAAGCGGCGTGCGGACAAACATGGCGGCACTAGCCGGAGTTGCGACTGCAACTCAAGGGAAACAGACTTGTTCGGACCCTTGTCTTAAAGACAGAAATAGCAGGACTGCATTGTATATATTTGGGCTAATGGGCGCAGACAGAAACACACGTACGCACACACATTCACACACATATATTATACATTCGCAAGCACACATTCACAAAACACATACGGAGAGAAGCCCAAGAAAACGTCAAACCCCTGAAGAAAAAGAAAAGAGGCATAGACACTGGGTGATAATTGTATTATCCAACCCACAGTCATCACACCAGTTTTACCAAGGAGGTTTTATATAACTATATAAAACCTCCTTGGTTTTACCAACAAATAATTAAATAAATCATTATTTTCTTGTATTACAAGATGCATTTTGCTCACAGTGGAACCAAATCTATACGTTTAAGCAAAAGTGGCGACTAAAGCGTAGTCATGGCGATAGTGTAAAAATTACAGTTTTTCATTGAATAATGCTTGGTGTAAAACTGATACAAATGGTTGCCTAGCACCTGACGGTAACCACGCCCCCCTGACTAGCACCATCCGGGTGACCAAGGCCGTTGCCTAGCACCATCCGGGTGACCACGCCTGTTGCCTAGCACCAGCCGGGAGACCACGCCCCTCCCCAGTCCTGCGGGTTGGATTTGGGGTCAGCCTTTGGGTTGATGGCCGGCACCAGGGTCTTCCTGTACTCCCCCAGCCTGGCCTGCATCTCCTTCAGCTTGTCCGGCATGGTGTCAGCCAGGTTGTGGTGCTCTGTGGGGTCGTCTGGAACAGACATGGGCGAAACAGAAGAAGAATAACTTTATTGTACTACAAATGGACCGTTCCAGGCGAACACCATAAGCCCCGCCCCGTTCTATTTCGAACACCTCCGTCAAAAACAACCCTTGATGGACAAAAACGGCCGCCACCGCCTGGCTATCGTTAATGCGGCCGGACTGACATCTGTTAAGCTTATTTGGCTTTGAAACCCTTTCAGATCAGAGCCGACAAAAGAAAAATGCTATGTCTTCTTCCTGAACTCGCCAGTCTTACCTTTAAGGTTGAAGAGCCAGGTGCCGATGATGGGATCCCCGCTGTCCGCCTTAGTGTCGGTCAGGTTGTCGGGACGGATCCACCCGTCAGGCTTCCCGGCATACCCCTCGATCAGCTTGTAATCACCAACCCTGCAAAACCAGACGTAATAATGTTCCCTCAGACATGATCAAACAATATGTAAATCGTCTTCGACCATCTACCGACATCAATGGCAATGCTAATGGACCTATTACATTATTACGTCACGTTGCGTCCTCCTCAAACACCGACGCAAGCACTGACAGCACCGCGCTTCACAACGCTGCACAATGTAAACATCGATTGACCACAAACTGTCCCGGCATTCATTGCGGTAAACAAACTGTGACGTAATAATGTTTTGGGACCATTGCCATCTCTCTTCTGTATGTCCTTCCAACAATGCCAGAGTTTAATGGTTCTTACTTAAAGTAACAAAATAGAAATAAAACCAAAATCTCTGTATTCCAAAACGCGATAGTCTTAAACTTTTTTTTGTACCTTCCTGAATGTGCGACAGGCACTCGACTGCTTTTGTCAAGCTTATCGCGTCTATCGTTAGTGACATATTGTGTCCCAATTCGAAGTCGGCCATGCAAGTACATAGAAGCGGGTCCGTTTGGGGGCACATGGATTTAGGAAAGGATTACGGTCGACAAGACAGCTGAGGTAATTTAGCCAAAAGTCGGGAGCATTTGTATCCCAAAAAATATAATCTACCAGAAAATAATACCCGCTTCTTGAGTGGAAAACTCCTTTATGGTAAGGTAAGGTAAGGGCTAGGGTAATATAACACACGTTTTACCTGATAGCTCCCTGTTTGGTGGGAAACTCGTCGTCAATGTTGTAAACAAACTCGGTGCGCGGGGAAGGCTTGCCGGACATGATGGTGTCCAACTGACTAACCCCGTCAATACCAGCATCTGCAGGGGAAATCAAAAGAAACGATGTACTTGACAATCCTAGAATCTGTTTCATTACATATAATGTCATGAAATCAAGATAAAAGTGAGTGACTATTTTATACCCTGCAGACTCCCAAGTAATACTTAATATGTTAAAGGACAGATCTAAGTCAAAAGGGAAAGAGCTAAAAGAGAACATTTTGTTCAAGGATGGAAAAACACGTTATGTTACAAGTACCAGTCTGATCACCTACCTGCAGTACCGCCTGCAGCCGCCAGGATCGTTGGGAACCAGTCCACGGCATGAATCATTCTGTACAAACGTTACAAAAACAGTGAGGTTAGAAGTAGTAGAACCGTGAGAAACAACGGCGAACGCAGAAAATAGCTATGGTAGTCCGAAATCAAGGTTTGTAAATATGTTTTTATAGTCCATGGACATTAATAAAAAGACTCTTTTTACACAAACAAGTGATTTATCCAACCGAAGTTTCTGTGACATCTGTCCCCTTTCTTCAAGGGAATCCTGGTCCATGGACATCGTTAAGAAGTGAATTGACACGTCTTATTCGGTAAATCTTTCGATAGAAGAATATGAGCATACTTCTCAAAAAAGCACATGATTTTGTTTTTGCGGTGACCGTTTTATATTGAAATGAAATTAAGTATTTTTTGTTGATTGAAGACCATAAATAGTTTTGCAATTTAAAACATAGGACCTACTCATTGTTGGTGTAGCCTGTTTTCTGCAGCATCTTGCCGTGCGCGAACGCCACGCCTCTGGTGCCCCCCTCCCACAAGGTTACCTTCCCGCCACGCAGGGGGTAGTTGTTACCACTGGCAATGATCCAGCCGCCGTTCTGGGAAAAAAAAAGCTTTTACTAAACCAAATGACCCAGGAAGAAGCAAAAGTCGCGGGTTCTACCTGTTTTTCGGGACAGTGTTGATCGACGGCAATTCCTGCTCATATGGGGGGAAATAGACGTAATTTTTACAAGCCAATTGAGCGAGGAAGAAGTAAAATTTTCATCACTGGACTCGGCTCATTTAGTCTCAGCACTCTGTTTCCAGTGTCGACGGGAGGGTTTCCAGCATTGAAGCCGCCTTAACACTGAAAGCCCAGTGCAGAGAAAGGCTTGGTCCTGGAAGCCCTGAGTGCTGACAACCATTATTGTAGTGACTGCCAGTGAGTGTCCAGTGCCGAGAAGTGAACCTGTGACTTTTGAATGTCTGGAAGGAGGAAAACAGGTGCAACCTCAAACACAATTTCCCCGACTTTTTCGAACTATAAGAAGTAAATTACTTTTTCTTACGTCAGTGGTGAAGATGACCAGAGTGTTGTCCCACAGTCCCGCATTCTTCATCGCCATGGTAACGTTACCCACAGCCTCGTCCAAGGCGCTCACCATGCCTGTAGGAAAAGTCGAAAAATGTTCTTTCACTCCCGTCCACAACTTTATACCTTTTTTTCGAGGTGAATTGATCAGGAAAAAAAAAACACTGTCATTTGATGGAACTCACCTAGAAGTTTTCTCCTGTTTTCATTTTGAACGCTCGCGTACATGTCTTCAAACCGTTTGGGAACCTGCAGGTAAAATACATTCAGACAATCAGTTCTCGGCCACTCGTCAGCTTTGAAAAAGAAATTCAAACATGACTGAAAATGAACAAACGTGTTAAGTTTAGTGCTGACCTGTAGCGGCTGGTGCACGTTCTGGAAGGGCAGGTACAGGAACAGCGGCGTGTCCGCGGGGTGCTTCTCCACTATGTCCACAACCCGGTCCGTGAAGAAGTACTGAAACAAAGCGAGACGAGGACTGGGTGTCATCACAAGGCAGAAGGGAAAGATGGTTATAAAAAAATAAACAAACTAAAATGAAATAAAATAGAGAAAGCATGACCCAATGTATGGAGACGTAAAGAGTCTTGTGATGCCTGATGATTGTGATGGCAACTGAGCATCATCAGCAGAGAAGAAGATGGACATCACGAAGACAAAGGTCATGAGAAGGATAAGGAGGAACTTCAGGGGGAGGGGTCGTGAGGAGGATAAGGAGGAACTTCAGGAGGGGGGTCGTGAAGAGGATAAGGAGGAACTTCAGGAGGGGGGTCATGAGGAGGGTAAGGAGGAACTTCAGGAGGGGGGTCGTGAGGAGGATAAGGAGGAACTTCAGGAGGGGGGTCGTGAGGAGGATAAGGGGATGATGAGGAGTCCGGTAATGAGGATGCTTAATATTATGAGGACGGTGATGAAGATAAGGAGGAGGAACTTCACGAGGAGGCAGTTGATGAGGAGAATAAGGAAGAGGGACATCGTCATCGAAAGTTGGTAGTGATGAGGAGGATAAGGAGAATGAACAAAATTGGGAGGCATGTAACGAGAAGGAAGATCATGAGGAGGCAGGTAGCGAATTCTAAATTGTACTCACAGTTCCGTACTGCCCATTCTTTGTCTTCACCACTTCCTTGTCGTCCCTTAGGTCCAGCCCATTAGCTTGAAAATGTAACAGATGAGCAAACGTTTTGTAAAGGTTAGACTTTCATTTCGCGGTAGTCAAGTTGGTTGGTAGTCAGAGGTTTTTATTTACTCCATGGTCACCACGTATAACAAGACCCGAAGGTGATGATCACTTCAAGGCGTGGCACGATTTGTTTTTATGCGGTATTCATTCGTTTCAGATTTTTTTCTACCCCAAATGTCCACTAGAGTAAGCCTGACCGTCATATCCCCCAAATCAAAAGGGTAATCCAATGACCAATGATTTTGTCGTTTTCCCCAGCTGTCCCACAGGAGGGAGCCTTACCGATGACGTGCGTGTAGTAGTCCTCCGCCCCGTTGTAGTAGCCGTAGAAGGAGTCGAACCCGCGGTAGGTCGGGGTGTACTTCCAGTTACAGAAGCCCAGATGCCACCTGGAGAGGGAACGGAATAACACTTGCAATCAACGCCACAATAGACACGGCGAAGCAAGCTAGTACGTCTCTCTTCATCATAAGTAAAACAGTGAAAGTCTCCAAGCCGATATTTCGTCAGCAAGACAGTATCCATGAGCAGAGACAGGATCCGATTAACCAACCGGATATTGTGTAGGCCTATGGGTACTGTCTTGCCAACGGAATATCTGCTTGTAGGGTAAAATCTAGAAAAGTGCAGCTCGGACAATAAACCAAATATTTCAGTGTGAAAACATTCATAAAAACATCGCATTATATCACCACATTCCCTATGCGTGCTGTTGATATTCTCTGCGTCTGATATAAAGGTACTAACTCTGGTCACCCCAACTCCTGCAACAGAGTACTTACTTGCCCACCTTGTGAGCGGCTACAAGTCCTATAGTAGCAGACTAATTTGCCCACAATGTGAGCGGCTACAACTTCTACAGCAGCAGACTTACTTGCCCACCATGTGAGTGGCTACAAGTCCTATAGTAGCAGACTTATTTGCCCACCATGTGAGTGGCTACAACTCCTACAGCAGCAGACTTACTTGCCCACCATGTGAGTGGCTACAACTCCTACTGTAGCAGACTTACTTGCCCACCATGTGAGTGGCTACAAGTCCTATAGTAGCAGACTTATTTGCCCACCATGTGAGTGGCTACAACTCCTACAGCAGCAGACTTACTTGCCCACCATGTGAGTGGCTACAAGTCCTATAGTAGCAGACTTATTTGCCCACCATGTGAGTGGCTACAACTCCTACAGCAGCAGACTTACTTGCCCACCATGTGAGTGGCTACAACTCCTACTGTAGCAGACTTACTTGCCCACCATGTGAGTGGCTACAACTCCTACAGTCGCAGACTTACTTGCCCACCATGTGAGTGGCTACAACTCCTACAGAAGCAGACTTACTTGCCCACCATGTGAGTGGCTACAACTTCTACAGTAGCAGACTTACTTGCCCACCATGTGAGTGGCGTACCCCAACCCCTTCAGTTTCTCCGGTAGGAAAGTGAAGTTAGATGGAATGGCCTGTGGTTTGTCTGTCCCGAACACCAGATGCTGCAAAACAGGAGGAAAAAAGGGCAATCAGAAATGGTGGACTTCACCCCATTACACATGGTACCCTCCCATAAGCCCACTCGAGTACGCATGTGCAGTGTCAAAGGTGAAGGCCCCTGAGACGTAAACAAAACCCGTCTGGACATTGTTATGCAAGGCGAGAAAATATCGAGACGAGAAATGTTCACAAGCCAGGGGCCTTCACCTTTGACACTGCACATGCGTACTTGAACCTCCGAGTGGGCTTATTCCCACAGACAACAGCAGAAGCAGCCATGTTGAGATGCATGACAAACCTGTGCTGTGTATTTTGTGAATTGTCATCATATTCAAACATATTCTTACAATTTCTGCAAAGTTACATTCAAAAGTACGAAGTACTGTACCTGTGAGCCCACGTGGTAGGGGAAATACCCGGTCATGAAGGCTGTTCTGGACCTGTTTGAACATCAAAGTTTAGTTACAGCATGCTAACAAAACAGCTATAGCAGAACAGAGCACATGGAAACAGCACAGCTCCCTCTGGCAGAACGTAGACGTACTGCATCACGCAAACACACGCAGACACGCACGAACTCAAGAGACAGATAGGCCGACAATAGTAACAACACTTGGGAATAGAATGAAAATAGCATCGATATAATATACACTGTCAACCCAGAACTCTATGTCTGGGTATGACTGATGCACTGCGCTCTTTTTGGACATCAGAAAGTCACGATAAAATGTTTAGAGTTACATCGTTACAACCAAGCTGGGGAAAAAATTCCTCTTAAAACTTGTTTTTGAAAAATGTTCAAAGTTTCCTACAGAAAGTTGACAGGTTGATTGATTGATTGATTGATTGATTGATTGATTGATTGATTGATTGATTGATTGATTGATTGATTGATTGATTGATTGATCGATTGATCGATTGATTGATTGATTGATTGATTGATTGGTTGATTGATTGATACTGACGGCGTGCAGACGTAGTTGACGTAAGACTGGTTGAAGATGACGCCTTCGTGAGCCAGCTGGTCCAGAACAGGAGTTTTGACGTCAGGGTTGTGCCAGCCTACGTCATTCCAGCCTGGAACACAGGAGACGTGAGTTAGGATTTCAGCAGTCGCGAGAAAAGACAGGTAGCGTTGTCACTAGGACGCGGTGACACCCTTGGGCTTCGTTTGGCTTTGTAAACAAGGATCTAAGGGCCGGTTTACATGAGGCACTTAGGACGAGTGTCCTGGAGGCGCTATACAAGAAACGCTGCGGCGCGTCGCGAGGCCTGTTTATTTGGACATTTGTCCTAGGACACTCGTCGTTAGTGCCTCGTGTAAACCGGCACTAAGCAGCCTTTTCAGTAACAAAACAAGATATATTTTGCAGAGACTCCCCGATGTTTCGACACCGGTAACCATATGATCCGATACCCTATGTTCCGACATACCCCTATGTTAGGGTTAGGGGTAAATGTATATGAGGGGGTCAGAATATACGGTGCAACCAAATTTTGCACGACAAGCGAGACCATCCCAAGAATGCCCTCGATTTAAGGTTACACGACGAACGCAGAACGTATGGGACCGGGCCCTTAACTGCAAAGTTTGGCTCAATGGCGTTCGTACGCTTTACTGCTCGCTCAAGCGACCCGACGCCATTGAACCAAACCTGCCACATAGGCCTACGTAATCATAACCAACAACCCTCACCCTTCAAGAAGAACAATATGTGTCTTTAAATCAAATCAAATTAAGACAGTAGGTACCAAGAAACATCTTAGAACATGTTATGGGCATAGAGCAATTGCGCAAACGCTCAAATTGCTAATTGCACCACTCCCCACCCAAATAAGACCGGCGATACCAGAACGGCAATGTTTACCCTTGAGGCTAGCTTTGTATGGAAACTACTAAAAGGTGAGAATCAATGTTAGAATTATTATAAAGGTGAATCCCAAAACATGAACTCGGGCGTTATCAGTTTGTATTGACTGCCACAGCTGTGTTTCCTTCTGTCTGTCTGCACTGTCCTTACCTAGATCGTCGGCCACGATGAAGAGGATGTTCGGCTTGGTGGTGTTCTTACTTCCGGGTTGCGCGGACCCCGCGGCCAGGGTCCCGGTAAGGAGCAGCAGTACAACACGCAGCATGCCGGCTTCTGTAGTCAGTGCGGCGGGGAACGATAGTCTAACTCAGTGCGGTAGAGTTTAGCGTGTATATATTGGAGGGAGGCGACAGGCTACAACAAAAGTCCGCCCACTCGAATGTCAACACTCAGAGAACTGGAAGTACCGCTACTAACGACCACACCTCAGTCACATGCCTCCGACACGGTGTGCGCTCGGTCATTGACCCCTACCCCTACGACCCTACCCCTTTACGGTGTGCGCTCGGTCATTGACCCCTACGACCCTACCCCACCGCGGTGTGCGCTCTCGGTTTGCCTATAAACTAGAAATAAATGATTCAGGCCAGAGTCCCACAAAAATGTTATCTCTGTCGAATAGGCTCCAACTCTTTGGAACCAGTGTATTTATTTATTCATTTATTGAAATTCTCCATAAAAAATGGATGGCATGGCGAAACAGGTGTACCCCGGAAGGGTCACCTTTTCATGGCCACCATGCTGAACATACAAAATTATACTGACACCATCAAAACATAATAATACAATATAGCTAACCGATGTAAATAAATTGACATAGAATTCAACTTAAGTCAGCTTAACAACAAATACAATACATAGGTAGGGATGACTTAAAGAAACAGCACAAGATTCATAAGGTAGCAATTTGAACGTTTCAAATTAGCGAGGCCTAGTAGCAAGTCAAATGGAGCAACTGCACGGTAGTGACCATGTACAGGGTTGCTCTAAGTTGAAGGAATTGCTGAACATATTTCTCATGAAAGGAACAAGTTTCCTTTTGAAGGTAGCCACGTCAGCAGGGCTTGAGGCACTTGCACCAAGCCCTCTTTTTTCAACCTGAAGTTTATTCCAAATTGAGATGGGGCGAGGTGTGAACGAGGATGCAAATGCTGATGTTTTAACTCTAGATGGAACTAACATGTATGCCCTAAGACTACGGGGTGTTCTTGTAGGAAAGTTGGCTAGGCTCGCTACATCTAGTCTCTACCAGACTAACTACTCCAGGGTTTCACTTTCTGGCTCCGTTAACGGGCGAAATGTGATCTTCACTGTGGACTGACTGTACCGGCTAATCATTCCTTTTTCTGCCGAATTCTACGATTCATACGCCCGTAAGAGGGCCTGGTGGAGGCTACGCTACATCCGAGTCGAACACCTTTGGATGGGACTTAACAAATGTTACAACATCGGATATTTCCCTTCTATAAGACAGAGGCAGCAAGCCTGGGCTAGACAGTCTTGACTTGTAGTCGAGGTGACCTGCGGAAAGCCCAAGAATGAATTTCGATGCCCTCCGCTGTACACCCTCAAGAACTGAAGGGCTGAGATTACGTGCCGTAGGGCTCCAAACTGGTGAGCAATATTGCAACCGAAAACTGTAAGTTTTTAGTAATCGCCAGAATGACAGGGGAATTCAGATGGATTAAGTTTTCAAGTTGCACCAAGTTATCCCGTTGGTAGTTCACAGCCTTAACACTTCTGGCATCAACATAGATCACTCTGAGAGAGTTGGATGGATAGGCCATAGTTACGTAGATGAATACAAAGGCAAATATATGTAAAAATAACTGCGTTTTACGTGTACAATCCCATTCACGATTAATTTACAAACGAATCAACTCAATTATGAAGGTGCTGCCACACCACTCCAGGCTAATTTGCATGTCAATCTACCAGCTATGTTACCACATGACTACAACAAGGTCAACTAGCACCCCGACCAATCTAACCAAGTGAATCGCATTGAAACTCAGATTCGTGTCAGCCATTTCCCGACAAATCCCTTTCTAACTTGCGTTAACGACTACATCTGACAAAACAAACTCGCCAGTGAGATGGTGGAAGGTGTCAGCTTTCCAAAGATGTTTTCAGATTGACAATTTTGGCACTTTGGAAGTGATTGAAAGCGACCGCGATTTAACGTTTAGAAAAAAAATAGTTTCTACTAGTTTGTTTTGTCAGATGTAGTCGTTAACGCAAGTTAGAAAGGGATTTGTCGGGAAATGGCTCATACGAATCTGAGTTTCAATGCGATGCACGTGGTTTGATTGGTCGGGGTGACTAGGCAATAGGTAGTTTACAAACACTACGACTAAATTGATTGCTAATAATTAATAGCTACAATTACTATAGTAAAAGCCGAGAACAAGAAAGAATCCGCTGAGTCCCCTACCTACCTAGTCCATCTAACACAATAAAACAAGGACGTGAAGGAAAGCCAGAGAGCCACACGGGAGGGCACCCTCCCCGGTAGTGAGTTGTATAAAATCAACGAAATTTGGCAATTAGGCTAAATTTTCGTTTAGCTATTGTTAAAATACGTCAACTATTATCAGAAGTGTCACCTACTTTATAGATAGAGTGAAAAAATTTAAGGATTAAAGTGATATTTACATGAGAGAAAAAAATACCTGGGAGACTAAATAAAATGGGTGGTGCCCAGGTAGGTGACCTCTGACCTCTCTTCGACGTAGATCTAGACAATGGACACTCTATATATGAGCAATCACTGAAAGACCACTGAGGGCCCGCTGAAAGAGCGTCGAGCGACATGTCAAATCTGGTCGCTCGTCGCTCTCTCCTCTGTGGACGGGGTGGACATGTGACCTGACGATCATTCCACTTTGAAAACACATCGGACTGACCTTTGTCATATGCGACGCAATGTTCTTGCTCAATTTTGCGTGATGTATTTCATATATGAAACATTTGAGCGCTCTGTCAAATTTTCGGTAGCAGGGAGTTCGCAGCCTTAATTGAACGGGGATATTATGAAGCATCTGTGTCCACTAGCAAGTTTTAACGCCCTGATTTAAAGGCATCCAGAGCATTTTATGAGGCTTGAAAACTGGAAATATTATAGTTGCTGTAATCTTTATGAAATTCACATTTAATGCCATTGTTTGCCACATTTTCGTGCGGATTTCTTATCAAAAGTGCTCAAAAGCGGCACAAAAATAATTAAGCTACATGGTGATCTTTTAGTTTCACGCGCCTAGTGTAAATAGACAGATACCATAGCCCCGCCCACCTCCGTCAAAACGTACAAATGCAAAGTTAAAACATAAAAATGCAAATATTTGACGGACATGCAGTCACTCTCTCATTGGTCGAACCGCTAATTGTGGTGGACAGTCAGGATCAGTCTATCAGGAATTGGATTTTCCATCAGTTCTCACTGCACAACGACATTGTATCTTTGCTCCTTTAATGTCGATATGTAATGGTATAGTGTTGTTGAAATTTATTATGAGTAGGAATGACTAGAAATTTGAGTTTTTCTATTCAAGTTTCAAGCCTCATATAATGCTCTGGATGCCTTTAAGGTAAGGCCGAGAACTTTATGATGTACCCACGCACGTTGAAGATGACGCCCTCGCGAGCCAGCTAGTCCAGAACAGGTGTTTTAACGTCAGGGTTGTGCCAGCCTACGTCATTCCAGCCTGGAACTTTAGCCGAGAACTTTATGATGTACCCACGTACGTGCACACTCGAGGTTTGTGTTCTTGGTGACTTCACCACGTATCTAGAGGCGGTCATGATGCACGTTGTTCGGTCTGACTATTCTCAACAGTTTGACGTGTCGGCAGGACAAACAAACGGCACGGTGGACAAATATGGTGGTACTAGCGAGAGTTGCTGATTCAACCCAAGGGAGACATGTTTGTTTGGACTCTTGTCTTACAGACAGAAATAGCAGAAATAGACTGAGTAGGTAAGGTGTATTGTATGTATCTAGAATAATGGGTGCACAGATAAACACATACGCACACACATATACATCCGCACTCACACACATTCACAAACACATACGGAGAGAAGCCCCCAAGAAAACGTCACTCTCGATCCCCTGAAGAAACAGTTATGAGGCGTCGACACTGGGTGATAATTGTATTGTCCAACCCACAGTCATCACACCGGTTCAACCAACATATTAGGGCACTATCAGAACACTACCTGAACGGGTACAGATACACCCAATCCAGAAAGTACATCACAAACAATGCTCTACTCTGAAATATCATTGTTTTCTTCTATTACAAGATGCATTTTGTCAGCTCTGCAACAAAATCCATACGTTTAAGCAAAAGTAGCGACTAAAACGAAGTCAAGACGATAGTGTGAAAATTGTACTTTTTCATCGAATGCTTTGTGTAAAACCGATACAGATCAGACGCTGGTTGCCTAGCACCAGTCGGGTGACCACGCCCGTTGCCTAGCACCAGTGGGGTGACCACGCCCGTTGCCTAGCACCAGCGGGTGACCACGCCCGTTGCCTAGCACCAGCCGGGAGACCACGCCCCTCCCCAGAGTTGGGGGAAGGATTTGGGGTCGGGCGGTGGGTCGATGGCCGGCACCAGGGACTTCCTGTACTCCACCAGCCTGGCCTGCATCTCCTTCAGCTTGTCCGGCATGGTGTCAGCCAGGTTGTGGTGCTCGGTGGGGTCGTCTGGAACACAGGCCGGGATACAATCGTTTAGAGACTTTGAGCCCGAAACAACATTTCCGTTTTAGATCTATCAAACAGCTTACTGCATGCAGCTGACTCAGTGTCAGAGTTCAGATCAATCGGATACGAGGTTAAGAAAAATTGGCCGTCAGTTCTTTTTTTGGAGGGGGGCATAGAATCTTTGGCAAGTATTGCCAGTAATGTGGGAGAAAAGGTTGTAAAGCAATCGCCAGCCGTACCTTTGAGGTTGAAAAGCCAGGTGCCGTTTGTGGGGTCCTCGCTGTCCGCCGGACTGTCCGTCAGGTTGTCGGGACGGATCCACCCGTCAGGCGTTCCGGCAAACCCTTCGATCAGCTTGTAATCTCCAACCCTGCAAAACAAGACGCTGTGATGTTCCCTCAGACACGATCAAACCAGAGGCTATAATGTTCCCTCAGACATGATTAAACAAGACGCTATAATGTTCCCTCAGACAAGATCCAACTTCAACTTATTTTGTCCCCCAGATAACCCCGCGAGGGGGCATAAAGTAGGGAGGAGGTCCCAGGCTAAGGCGGGCAGGCCTCCAGCCTGGCGCGGTATGACTCAACGGTGGGAGCCGTAACAACCGCGCCAGGCAGGGCGTTCCACTCGGGGATAGTGTGGGGGAAGAATGAATGTTTGTAAGAGTCTGTCCGGGCGTTAAGTGGTTGAAATTTGAGCATGTGGCCCCCCCGGGTGCGCCCCTGAGCTGGTTTCAGTAGGCTATCTGTGTTAATATTGGATGTAGTTATTGACTAGCTTATAGAAAAAGGTGAGGCGGGCGTTCCGCCTCCTTTCAGAGAGAAGGGGCCACTGCAGGTCATTCAGCAAGACTGAGATTGAGCAAACAAGACGCTGTAATGTTCCCTCAGACATATCAAACAAGACGTGAATCGTTTCTCCTTAAATCAAAGTCAAAAAGATCCTGGTCTTGCCATCGAAGCTATGAGAGGCGGTTCATACACGGAATCAATCGTGCAACAAGTCTATAATACAGCACAGACAAACAAAATTGATGCAGGATGCATGATGTCTCGACGTGGATGTCAATTTTCTTACAGATGTGACCGTTTTGCAGCACTAAACAGTAGACCGGACTTCTTCCTTGGGATATTTTCTCGATTATTTTGAAGACGGGTTGAATTCTATCATCATGCGGTGATCTCACTAGTTTTATGCGTTAACGTAACGTAACATACATGTAAACAACAATTATTTGAAATACTCTACCTAATGGCTCCCTGTTTGCTGGTTGAGACGTCGTCAATGTTGTAGACAAACTCGGTACGCGGGGAGGGTTTGCCCGACATGATGGTGTCCAACTGACTAACCCCGTCAATACCAGCATCTGCAGGGGAAAAGAAACCATGTACTGTCCTCGCCACTGCTAGAATCTGTTCCATTTTAGAACAATACTATTTGTATGGTACCAGATATCATATTACACTTAAAATCTGACGTTAATATAAAAGTGAGCAGTTATTTTCTAACCTGCAGTCAACCTGCAGTAAATGGGCAAAACTAACTCAAAAAGGAAAGACCCTATAGAGAGAAAAACAATTGTGAAGGTATGAAATAACAAGTACCGCCTGAGCACCTACCTGCAGTGCCGCCTGCAGCCGCCAGGATCGTTGGGAACCAGTCCACGGCATGAATCATCCTGAACAAATGTGAGAAGAAAAGTGAGTTTGGGAGTTTCAGAACCGCGAAAAGCACCAGGAAACGGAGAACATTCGTCTGCTAGTCCGAAGGTAAGGTTAGCGAAACATGTTTTGAAGTTTATTGCAAGTTCATGTCCTTGGGCTAATTGCAAGTAACATAATGTGTCTACTCTAGTTTAAGTACTGACTCTAAACTCTACCTTTTGGGGTTTGATGCTTTTTTAAGACAATGGAAGACGAAGGACCCAACTTAACGGTCCATGACCGGCAAGTACATCGATACGTCGTATTCTGTAAATCTTCAGAAAAACGGAATGTCTCTGCCCAGAAAAACACAAACGCATGCCTGGTGCGCGTCCTGGGACGTCCCCGGAGGACTTAGGAACGACATACGGCCGGCAGTTCCAACCTCAGCGCCCGGCCTTAGTTAAACTTTGCTATGAAACACCTGTTATGCTGTCGTCGTTTCATACTGAAACGAAATTAAGCATTCTTTTGATAAAGGCTACACTATTTTGTATTGAACTTTGTAATTGGAAGCATTTGAACGTACTCATTGTTGGTGTAGCCTGTTTTCTGCAGCATCTTGCCGTGCGCGAACGCCACGCCTCTGGTGCCCCCCTCCCACAGGGTCGTCTTCCCGCCGCGCAGGGGGTAGTTGTTGCCACTGGCAGCGATCCAGCCGCCGTTCTGGGAGAAATGTACATTTTTTACCAAACCAAATGAACGAGAAAGAAGCAAATATGCAAACGTCACGGGTTCCGTACTGGTGATCTGACAGGCAATCACACTCGTCTGGGGAGAGAAAGTAGAAGTAATTTTGACAAACCAAAAGTGAGCGAGGAAGAAGAAAAATACAAAATTTACGGGTCCCGTCTGATGTTGCTTCGGACAGTGCTGAAATCGAGGAAAATAGACATAACTTTCATAAGGGAGCGAGGAAGAAGCAAATTTAAGAAATTTACGGGTTCCAAAGAGGAGCAATCTCAAACAGACTGTGACCACCAGAGCTGAGGTACTTTTTCTTACGTCAGTGGTGAAGATGACCAGCGTGTTGTCCCACAGTCCCGCATTCTTCATCGCCATGGTAACGTTACCCACAGCCTCGTCCATGGCGCTCACCATGCCTGCATGTGTAAAAAAATTGGGAGAGCATCAGAAAATGTTGTTGTTGTCATTTAATTCACCAGGAATACATATCGCCTGCTGGCGTTTGTCAATGTGCCCTTGGGGGAAAACCAAACATAAACCATCAAAATCAAATGAAATATACAAGAAAGAAGAAAAATGTATGCGAATTACAAATTGGTACAGAAGCAAGGTATTTTAGAAATACATCAAGTTATGTAATAAAATAAGTGAAAACAAGTATATAATGTATGATTATATGACTTAAAGCATAATAGAATTAAGTAAGGATAGTTATTACTTGCTCCAAAACTTCTATTCCATCTGCTCTTATTTAATGAAAATAAAATGCTGTCACATGATGTAACTAACCAAGAAGTGTTCTCCTGTTTTCATTTTGAACAGTCGCGTACATGTCTTCAAATCGTTTCGGAACCTGCAAAAAAGACACAGACCATCAGTTCTCGTCCTCTGGTTTTCTAAGCATTTCTTAACTAAACATAACGGAACCTGTTAAGTTTATTGCTGACCTGTAGAGGCTGGTGCACGTTCTGGAAGGGCAGGTACAGGAACAGCGGCGTGTCCGCGGGGTGCTTCTCCACTATGTCCACAACCCGGTCCGTGAAGAAGTACTGAAACGAAGTGAGATTGAAGATCGGGGCGTCATGACAAGGGAGAAGAGAAAGGTGGAAATAAACTGAAAGCGAGGAATCGTGGCGTGAATGCTGAGACAATGTTGAAGAGTACTGTGATGCCTGATCAAGGCAGCAGGTCAGCCTAAACAGAGACGATAAGGAGGCTGAACATCACGACGATAAAAGGAGGAGGAACATTTGATGAGGAGGACGATGATGAGGAGGATAAAAAGGAGGAACATAGCGAGGAGTAAGAGGAGGTGATAATGAGATTGGGCATCGCGAGGAGGAAAGAGAGGAGAGACATCACGAGGAGGACAGTGATGGGGAGGATAAACAGGAGGAACATCGCAAGGATGGAAGGGAGGTGAGGAAGAGAATGAACTTCATGAGGAGGCAGGTAAAGAGGAGGATAAGGAGGATGAACATCATGAGGACGACAGTGATGGGGAGGAACACCAGGAAGAACATTGCAAGGATGGAAGGGATGTGATGAGGAGGATGAACTTCATAAGGATGCAGGCTAGGAGGAGGATATTGATTAATGAGGATGAATATCACGAGGAGGAAGGTAAAGATGAGGATAAGGATGATCATCATGAAGGCGAAGGGAACGAGTCGTAAGTTCTACTCACAGTTCCGTACTGTCCATTCTTTGTCTTCACCACTTCCTTGTCATCCCTTAGATCCAGCCCAGTAGCTTTTTAATGTTTGGGATATAAAACATGTAACAAGTCACGTCAATGTTTAAACATATCATTTAGTGGCTCAATCTGGTTCTCGTGAGCTATTAAATGTGTGTTGAGATTTGTTTTTCTCTACCCCATTTGGCCTACAGCCTGATCATCCGGTCTACGTAGTCCTCTAATCAGCTGAAAGACCACTATTTTTTTTCGGTCTTCGGGTGTCATAAGTTCTCCTCTGCAAACGGGATCTTACCGACAACGTGTGTGTAGTAGTCCTCCGCCCCGTTGTAGTAGCCGTAGAAGGAGTCGAACCCGCGGTAGGTCGGGGTGTACTTCCAGTTACACATTCCCAGATGCCACCTGGAGTGGGAACGGAATAACACTTGCAATCAACGCTACAACCTTAACCAGAGGAAGCAAACGTTTCTTTTCATGATATATGGAATAGCATGTATGTTGTGTATGTAGAGAGGTTATAGGATGCGATACTGTACGTAATAAATATTTCCACAGAAAAGTCATGGGTTTATTATTTTACATGTATCTGCACTTTTCTACTCTCTAAGCAAACTCTCCTTTTGATGTTTTGTCGTATGCATGGCACGAAATGGTATCCATTGGCCAGCCGGATATCTTCCCGGCCCATGGATGCTGTCGCGCAAACGGAAGATCTGCTTTCAGAGTAGAAATGTGCGACTATCATATAATAAACACAAGAACTCGATTTAAAAACATTTATCAAAACATCACATCACAGAGTCTCTGTATATGCAGTATATTCCCTAAAAGTGATGTAAGTGCGATGCAGACTCACTTGCCCATCATGTGAGAGGCTACAACCCCTACTCCTTTAACTGTAGCAGACTTACAGTTGATGATGATACTTACTTGCCCACCATGTGAGTGGCGTACCCCAACCCCTTCAGTTTCTCAGGTAGGAAGGTGAAGTTTGACGGGATCGCCGATGCCTGCCAGGGGAAGATCACGAGGTGCTGCAAAATAGGAGTAAAACAGGGCCATCAGAGATGGCAGACTTACCCCTTTATGCATGTGGCCTTTTTCAGCTCCACAAAGGTAGTAGTATTGAGGGTGTATTGTGCATATTTGGAATTTTTATCATCATGATCAATATAATGGTCAATGGCGCCAGTAGAAAACGTGTTTACAATGTACAATTTCTGGATAGTAATATACAAAAGTATAGAAGTACTGTACCTGCGTGCCCACGTGGTAGGGGAAATACCCGGTCATGAAGGCGGTTCTGGACCTAGGATTTACAACAAAATAATCAGTGACAGCAGCGGCTTCAGAACATACGATATAGAAGCGGCACTGCTCCCTCTGGTAGAATATAGAGAAACTGCAGTGTGGGAACACACACTGAGAGACGATACGCAATCTTCAGGCAGACAAACCAACAACAATAGTTCACTCTCCTGGGGTCGAAGTGAGAGAAGTATTGATACGACACGAACTATCGACCCGACATTAACTGTAGTCTTTTCGAACGCTATAGATATGCTTGGTTGATTAATACTGACGGCGTGCAGACGTTGTTGACGTAAGATTGATCGATTGCTTGATTGATTGATTGCTTGATTGATTGATTGAAAGATTAATTGACTGATACTGAGGGCGTGCAGACGAAGTTAACGTAAGACCGATTGGTTGATTAATTGATTGGTTGATTGATTGATTGATTGATTGGTTGATTGGTTGATTGGTTGATTGATTAATTGGTTGATTGGTTGATTGGTTGATTGGTTGATTGATTGATTGATTGATTGATTGATTGGTTGATTGGTTGATTGGTTGATTAATTGGTTGATTGGTTGATTAATTGGTTGATTGATTGATTGATTGATTGATACTGACGGCGTGCAGACGTAGTTGACGTAAGACTGGTCGAGGATGACGCCTTCTTGAGCCAGCTGGTCCAGAACAGGAGTTTTGACGTCAGGGTTGTGCCAGCCTACGTCATTCCAGCCTGGAAACACGGGAGGCATGAGTTAGGATTTCAGCAGGAGAGAAAAGACAGGAAGCGTTTTCACCCGGGGTGATATGTGCTGGGCTTCGTGTGGTTTTGTTGTTGGTAGACTTTTGAAGAAGGCAGAACTAGCCGTAGACACGGATGTAAAGCAGCCTTTTTCGCAACAAGACAGCGGACGTTTGTGGGGAAATCCATATGTCGCCAGTACCCTTATGTCCTAATACCCCAAGTTCCGAGACCCCCGTGTTTAATAGGGTCAGGCGTATAGGCACATGATGAGGGGAGCCGGAATAAATTACGGTGCAACCATTTTTTTTACGACAAGCCCGACCGTCCCAAGAATGCCCTCGATATACGGTCACACGACGAACGCAGGACGCGGGCACTTGCCTGCATAGTGGCACGCTTCACTGCTCGCTCAAGCGAACCAACGCCATTGAGCCCAGTTTGCCAGTCAGGGCTCTACGTAATCATAACAAGCAACTCTCACCCCGGCTCGAGATCAACAACATGATCCAACATGTGTCTTCAAATCAAATCAAGTGAAGACATTAAGTAAACATCTCAGAACATGCTAATTGCACACACACCCCAAAATAAGGCCAGCGATACCAGAACGGCAATGTTTACCCTTGAGGCTAGCTCAGTGTATGCAAACTGCTATTAAAAAGGTGAGAATTAATGTTGTTGTGAATTTCAAAACATGAACTCGGGCGTTATATTTTGTATTGTGCCACAGCTGTGTTTCCCTCTGTCTGTCTGCACGGTCCTTACCTAGATCGTCGGCCACGATGAAGAGGATGTTCGGCTTGGTGGTGTTCTTACTTCCGGGTTGCGCGGACCCCACGGCCAGGGTCCCGGTAAGGAGCAGCAGTACAACACGCAGCATGGCGGCTTCTGGAGTCTGTGCGGGACGCTCAGCACGGGTGTTTATATACATGTACGGGGGAGCGACAGTCTAAAACAAATGTCCACCTACACCAATGATAACACTTGAAAAACGGAAGGGCAGCTACTAACGATCACACCTTAGTCACATGACTCGGTCACGGTGTGCTCACGGTCATTGACCCCTACTTCTAGTTACAACCTCTAACGTTACCCCTCACAGTGTGCGCTCGGCCATTGACCCCTACTCCCGCCCCCGTCACACCACCTTCGGCTCACGTGCTTTAGTAAAGGTGAACTGTAAAACACATATAGAAGTCTCATCACTCAATGACGAAGGGGGATATGATGCTGGCTCGATGTTGTTGTACCGATTTCGCATTGTTGTCATTATTGTTAATAATTTGTATGTGGCGCAGTGACTGTTAGAATGCGTGCCACATATTCCTTGTTTAAAAGCTAATGAAAAAAAGGTGAACTGTGATGCTACGGTTGGATACTTGTCTTGACAAGGCCTGTCTACGTTGCTGCTGCGAATATCTATAAGTCCAAAATGTGTTTCTTCTGTATGTCTCAGATATTAAAGAAGACTCGAGCTCCAAGAAGGAAACCAGTTGAAAAGCGGTAATGGCGAACGATGACAATACAGACATATAAAGCAAAAGTCTGAGGAAAAGGTGTCTGAAGTCATTTCCGTCAGATTGCATCAAAATTATGAAAAACTCGATTCGTTTGCGTAATGATATGGAAAGCAAAAAAGCAAAATAAACTTTGTATCAAACATTGGAGACTGCATAACGATCACTGTGCGATCATTGGAAGACCGTCGAGCGACATGTCAAATCTGGTCGCTTGTCGCTCTCTCCTCTGTGGACGGGGTGTGTAAGTGGCCTGACGATCATTTCACTTTGAAAACACATCGGACTGACCTTTGTCATATGCGACGTAATTTGTTTGCTAATTATCGCGTGATGTACCCTACAGAGGTCTGATGTTTGCCCAAACCAAAGTTCACAGAATTCGAGATGCCGCAGTACAGTTACCCTGAAAACATCCAAAACACTCTTTAACTCCTGATTCATATTTTTAGACAATTCATGGTAAAATTTCAACTGTTTTCTCTCGTTAAGTTGTTTAGTTTTGATTATATATAATCTAAGCCATTCATAATATCAAAAATCTAGACCCTCTGGAATGCTATTACCTGCATTCTAAGGGGCAAATTTTGCTGGAAGAGTAAGCAAAGTTTAATGACAACTCTATAGAAATACAGAAGGGTTTCAACTTGATTTTGGGGGAACGGTGCAAATATTTTTTCGTCAGAGGCACGACATGCTCCCATGGGAAAATGTAAAATTCTTGACCCATCGAAACGCTATTTCTTGAATTCTGAGGGGCAAATTTTGATGGTTATCTTAGTACAATGACATCTCTATATGTGGAAAAATAATACAGAAGGGTTTCAGCTTTAATTTTGGGGACAACGTCCTCCCGACATAAAATTTTTCCGCCCGTGCGCGACATTGAAAATTTTGAAATTTTTTACCCATTGAAACGTTTCATGAATTTTGAAGGGCAAATTTTGCTGATGAAGTAAGCTAAGTTTAATGACATTTCTGTAAGTGACGAAATACAGACGGGTTTCAGCTTGAGTTTTCGGGTGCGACACCCTCGTGCCCTCCCGACATATTCTATGTTTGTTTATATTTCAAAGGTTCAGAAAAACGTAACACTTTATTTTGAATAGTTTGATAGATGAACAACCGGAATTCCCGGTTTCAGTCCCACGTGACAGTCACGTGTGCGAGAGAGCGAACGGTAGCTTAAACGAGGTGTTCTCTCGGTCGTTAGCTGCAGTGAGTGCACTAACTCAAAGTTCAGAATATTCCGTGACAAACATGTCATTTTAACTGCTGTAAATGCAGAAATGTACGCGGTGGCTTTATGTTCGAGCTTTTTGCGGCGACCATTTCACCGCGAACATTTTGTCCAATACTGTAGCAGTATGTGACAATAGCATTGTCGCGAAATTAAAACTACCGCGAAGACTCTTTTTTCCCCTTAGCC
Source organism: Branchiostoma lanceolatum (assembly GCA_035149815.1). Lineage (NCBI taxonomy): Eukaryota > Metazoa > Chordata > Leptocardii > Amphioxiformes > Branchiostomatidae > Branchiostoma > Branchiostoma lanceolatum. The sequence continues at coordinate 2,799,519 of CM068873.1, forward strand.
CGAAATATAAACCACGCGAACTTAAATGCATTGACAGAAACTAAGTAATATCATAAAAGTGAAGGGACACATTTCCTTAATTCTAATATACTTGCCTGATAAATACATAAGTGTGACAATGGACTTGGACTCGCACAACCCGTGCTTCGTGCGCCGTTACTCTAGCTATTAAGGTCTCATTCCTGTATTACTCCGAGTGGGCACCCTAAAAGAGTCCGTGTCCCAAAAAATGAACGGCTGCATGGACGTGTGTCTTTATCGGTGGAAATTGCCTTTTAGCTAGCCCAGCTGATCTCAAGCAACAAACTGATGAAAGCTTGTTTGTAACTGAAGAAATTAGCAGCCAAAGTTCGGCAGCCGCGCGCGAGGTCGGAGGTACACAGCCCGGGCATCGTGTGTAATGCGGTCATGCGCTTGCAGCTGGAAAGTGTTTATTTCGGGGTGTAGCCAAGTGCGGTTTGTAATTGCTATAAAAAGATATTGTATGTAGTGAAAATGTTGTCAACTTTTTTACATAATCCAGAGTTAATGTTCTCAACATGGAATGAAAAACATTGGCACATTTTCTATATCTTCATTACGAACGCGCCCATGTAAAACACATATTATAACATTCAATCCTATGGGGCGAAAAAACTCATGAATGAGACCTAAAATTACCGAACAGAGACATCCCACGCAGCGTGGACCTGGATACACGCTCGACTCTGATCCCATGGTTCTACATCCAGAACCTTCCCAGTCTCGCACTACAGTTCTTTAGTTTCTAGGTCTCTACTACTGTTTTACAAGTACAAAAGCTTTTGGGGGATGAACACCGGTGATGAACCGAGATGAGGGGGGATACAAACTTAGCCATATTTGGGACAGTGTTCTCACCGCAAAAGCGCCACCTACATCGGCTACTTATAGCGGTGAGAAGCAGTACTCCAGTCAGAAGCTCTGAAGAAGGTGTCTGATAGACATCGAAACGTTAGCAGGTGAGATCAATATCTGGTTGTGTATAAAGAATCTCCCATATCCTGTATCCGCATAGCAATTCAAAAGATAGTCTTGGAACAAAATGGCAACATAACCCGAGAGATAAACCGATTTCCTTGCCTGGTCCGAAAGCACTTAATGAGTTTTTTTCCTGAAGCAACGAAGAATCAAAAGTTTTCTTTTCATTAAGCTATAACACTACACTGATCTCTGTGTTTTATCACAAAACATTTAATGATACGGAAAAGCTTCAACTGCACAGACAACGATATTATTTTGTAATGAGCAATAAACTGTTTTCCAACTGAAAGACAAACTTAGCGGACTTTGCGATGAAACCATTTGCGGCCTTCATCAGCTATCTGTCCAAGTGCTGTAGACACGTGATTTCGCACGTGTGACATCAGCACTGGGTCAAAGTTCGTCAGTAATCACGTGTCAACAGTACTTGGGTCAAATAGCTGAAGAAGACACAATTGTGATTCGGTAGAAAATTCCGGCGAATTAATTTTTTAGTTAGAGGCTTATTTCTACCTATGTATTTTACCAACTCAGTTGAACTTTCCTGCTGATACCATTCTGTGAATAGCAAACAGACCGTCATGCCATTATGAATTAAGGATTTTTTTTACGTCCAACACAAGAATGAATTTTCCGGCTGACCCTATCAACGGAATGGACCCGACTTCTCCTGTAAAGTCGTCGGACGTCAGAGACACGTGCCCGTAGTTGCGGGTCATACGTGCCAGACCGTAATGTCTATCATCCACACACGCATCCTAACGCGGTACAAGCAAACTACTAACTAAAAAGAGCAATCAACTTAATGGTACAGACATTGAAAGAGAGTTATGAATATTTCATATTGTGGTCTGTATCACCCAAGGGGACAGGCCGGCTCTCGTGTAGTCACGGTTTATGAGTAACAATGTCTATATCATTTCTCTACTCGGTTGGAAAATCTTCGACAATATCGCTGAGAGACTATTGTACACGCCTGCGAGTTGCGGAGTTGATTGCGAGCGTCGTCATGGTAACTGTAGACACGTCGTGACGAGACCTAAAGACGTGTTTCTCTGTATGGACTGCACGTCCTGGCTTCCGCAGCGAAGCCGGCGAACCATGGGTCCGGCCGGGGGAGACTCCTGGGCGACGAGGCTCGGTTTTGTCGCCGCCGGAATCACCTGTTGGCTGCTTCTTGTTGCAGGTAGGGAATGTTGTTTGCAGCACCCATATCTACGCATCCGGCGATTTCCCATCCTTGCTCAACGGCACTCGAGGTGCTTTTTCTGATGAAACGATGGATAGCCAGTTTTTATTTCACACGAAACTGCACACCGATCCATTTGTTTTTATTACAAAATAACATATAGCTATATCTGCGTGTAGCCTATATCACTATTGAAATTGGTAGTCTAAAGAGAAAATGATAACATACTTTGCTAGTGGTCAATTCCCGGTCTTGGCCGAAATCTCATTTTCTAAAATGACGACTGATAACAGCGTTGCATAAGATACAGTCAAGACAGCATGGCAGTACAGAACTGTGGCACAAGCAATATTTTACAAGCAGAGCTTTTTTCTTGTGACCAAAAACATGTGTAAACGTGACCTAAGTGACTTATGAATTGTATTTAGCTAGGTTTAAGTTTTTACATGATGATGCATTTAAATGCAGTACCCTTTTGTTTAGCACAAGCAGAAAACGTCTAAAGCCAAAACAGTATACTTTTCTTAATTTAGGAGGTAACAATTTGACAATTGTTTGACAACATTCAATATGTCCTTTATATTCTTGAAACTTGGATTCAAGATCCTAACTTAAAGGTGTTTAGAAGTGTTTTAACCACATAACACAAGTACATCGTAACATTATAACAACTGTATATCAAAGTATTCTAGTATCTATATGAAATGCCCAAAGCACATCTACTTGACTAAGTTATTCAACTTATCTAGTATAGTTACTGAAGTAAAACTAGATAACCAGATAATTGACAATTTTACACACAAAATTTAGAACAAAAAATTAGCGGTGAGGAGATCATTTTCACATGTTGCCATTCTTTTTGGAGATGACCAATGCTAGGTTTCAATCTTTGAGCACATTGGTTCTTTGAATGGGAAAAAAAGTTTTAAGTGGTAACTTACTACGTAACCAAAGACAAACACAGGGACACACAGAGTCTTATTTTTTTGTCTGCTATTTTAGGATATCAAGATTCTTGAAATGTCTGATTTTTGTTGTTGTAAATGCTCTATATGGTAAAATTGATGCACTGCAAGATTATGCGTCTTCAGGGCCCAAAATACTAAAATCCTTCCATCTAAACATTCTAAGAATCAACAATTACTTACTTACTTATAATTACTACAACAAACAACGACGATCGAGCTGGATTTACAAAGACGTGCAATAATTTGGTTGTAAATTGCTGTCTATCCTTTAACCAGTAATTATTATCATCATAATTATTACAACTAAGAGCTAATTAATTATCAACAATTGTTCAAAAATGTTTTAGATAGTAACACAAGTATAATGTAACGCTCATAACATTGTATATTAATATATTTTAGTATCTATCAAAATGTACAGACAACAGAGTACATGCAGTTGTAGCTAAGTAGTATATTTACTATATTAGTATTAGATGAAATTTAATCAGTAATATTACACACGAAATAAAATAAAAAAGTGTTCAGCAGTAATTATAAAGTAATAAGTTTCATATTTTGCCATTATTGGAGAGACAATCACGATTTCTCTATTCTCTTCCGGAGGGAGAACAAAAGAAAGGTTAATCTTGGACTACAAATGTGGATCAATACAATAGGTTTTTGCACTGAATACTAGTACAGTTCTTTACATGGTGCAGTCGCCGCATGCCCATGTGTCATCACGGGGAGGGCTGACTGCCAGGCAGCTGACGTGAAAGATCCTCCGGCATGCCCTGCACCTCTCCATCCTTCCCAGACGCTCCCCCTGCTCGCAGTGGCAGACCAGTGAGATTCGCTGTGCATTGATTGGGCCGACCCTGCATCTACGGTGAGTCAAACGAGGAAACGGTGTGAGGTTCCCTTGTTTGAAGCACATCTCGAGATGGCTCCTCATCTTCCTGTCGTCATACAAAACCCCGCTCACGTCTCGCCCTTCTGCGATGTCCACTGCCCAGGCGATGACGAACAGCCCACAATCGTTGTCATTCCATTGGTGCTGTACCTCCGGTAACAAGACGGTCAGGACGTTTGTTTCCGGGTCAGCAAAAGTGGCGTAAGACTGGCAAAGCTGGATCTGCAGAGATTTCGTCATGGCGACGCCGAGGCTATCATACAGGCACACCTGACCATCTGTGCAAGACGACAGAACCCAGTGCATGTTGACACTGTGGTGGATTTGCAGCCCCTTTCCCATCATTTTGACAAATCCCACCTCATAGAGACCGATTACAGGGTCTTCCATCCCCTGGAGTGCCGGGTACTGGCGGCGGAGCAGGCTCTGGGCAGCCTGGATGTGATTGTATGTCAGCGCCTTGCCTGCTGTTAGAACCATGTTGTCTTCAACACCTGTCTTCTTTCCCAAATCAGTTTTGACCCTCCCTTCACTTGGAGCTGTTTCGACTTCTTCACCATGTTGCGCTGAGGTGTGTGTCAGGGTTTTCTGGGAGGGTTCCGCTGTGGTATCTGTGAGGGTGTTCTGGGAGGCAGGGCGGATCACAATGACTGGAAGGTCTCCTCTAGGAGCAGGAGGTTCCTCATCTGCATCATTGGAGACATTCTTGACTGGCGGGACAAAGTCGGGTACTGTAGGGAGGTCCGAATCCTTCACCCTGTATTGATATAGGATAGAACAATTGGAGATGTTAGGGTGCGGAAATATCTAAAACGATTATAACCATATTATTCAGTCAGCAGTGTTGGAAACAGGAAAGGACAGAGCAATTACAACTGGCTGTCCAAAGGCAAATCAAAATGCCCAATTTTGAAAATTCCATGTAGAACCCTGACATTCATGTCTATCAATAGCTGACAAAAACACAGGAAATTCAGAGTTTCAGGGACGCTTTGAATAAGACAAGGTATGCTAAGATCTGATGGTAATCAAAAGGGCATGTCAGCCCGAGATTCCTCCTACTCCGGCCTCACAGTCTGTCAACCCAACAGTAACAGCTACGTGACCACGGCGAGTCCAGCCTACAGGCCTCCCATGTCAGCCCTAAAGGCTCTTGGACTACGGCCTGTCAGCCCTAAAGGCTCTTGGACTACGGCCTGTCAGCCCTAGACTTCTGCCTGTGGGCTTCCCGCTATCGGACCAATGCAATTCAGCTATACGCCCCCCCCCCCCCCATGCAGGAAGATTGAACACCTCTGGACACCACAGGACATCGGCGGGAGGAGAAGGAAAGATGACAACAGAGGAGATCCAGTCCGTGCTTCTGACAGGAAATTTTACTCGCCTGCAGTTGAAAAACGACCTTCTCTTCAGCCACAGCCCCTCAACTTTAATCTCAACCTCAATAAGGCTATCGTGGAGCCTGTCCACAGAGTCCACCCCTGTATGGATTAAATGTACATTTATCAATTTTATCAACTAGTGAATCGAGGGCAACAAAGGAAGTGAATCATCTGGTTCATAAGGATTAGCAAAACAGAAGCATCTGTTTGTTACTTCCTAAAGACAGTAAACCGAAGTAATATTCTAGTGGCTTGTCAACATCACCTACCTGTCGCTTGCACTTGCTGAAGCCCAAGCAGGGCTGTGAAGCGCTCCCATATCCCCTGGACGAAGAAACTGTCCTCTTCAGACATGACGTGGTTGCGCACATCGGGAAGGGCACTGTCGATGATCGCCATGGCGATGTTCATCAGCACCAGGAAGATTAGGCACATGAATGTTACAAAGAAGATGGGGCCGAGGATGGGGTTTGCCGCAAAAAGCTCTGTGTAGTCAAAGAGTCCAAGGGACATCTGGAACAATGTAGAGTAGGACAAGCTGATGGCCCTGAAATGAGAAATCATTTCTTTGTCACCTTTGTCGATCAGCCACTTGTTATGTTATGACTGTCTGCATTAGCCCAAAAGGTAGCCAGGACCGTAGAAACGGTTGGCGCATGTTGCCATTACAAATTACCCACCTGTACGCTGTTACGGTGGCACCGAACATGAGATAAGCGCTGATGCCGAATCCTGAGAAGCAGAGGAAAAAGTAGAGGATGAAGGCAGAGAACTCCACCGCCATTCCCCGGAACACGGACATCATCTTGGCGAGGTATGGGTTGAACCTCAGCAGCCGCAGGAACTTCATGATGTTTACAAAGGCAAGGAAAGACAGGAACCACCCGTACATCAGGTTTATGTTCACCAGCGTTTTGAGATATTGAAATGGATCTTCACGAAAACAAAAGAAAAAAAACAATACATTATCACAACGATATCACACAAAAATGCATCAGCGATGGCTTCTCAACAACATAAAAAAAGTGCTAGCCTATTACAGATATGTAAGGAGAAATTCAAACTCTACAACTGGATAAAAATTCGGAGATTTATTTCCGGACGTTTCGAGTGACATCCATCACTCTTTTTCAGCGTTACTTAAGTGAACTAGCAGAACGAACCAGTACTTATATACAATAACTAGAAAAACCGGTTTTTACAAGGCAAATCACACAGTCATGCATAAGCGACATTGTAATGTAAAATAAGTTAGGAAGATTCCTATGGTAAGACAACAGATATGAGTAGAATATGAAGTAGATAACACACCGTTCCCTTGCTTGACAGCCGTCAGAGCCTTGGAGCTGTAGCCTCTGTTAGATCCGTACAAGGCAATCACAGTGAAGGCAAGGATGAAGTTGAATATTTCCACAATATTCCACGGCTCCTTCAGGTAGGCCAAGCCGGCTGCGCGTGAAGCTTTCGCCTCTTTCCACAGTGAGTAGAGGAGAATGATGACGTAAATGATTTCCAGCAGGACGTAGATGTACCCGATCGTCCCCGGCCGTTGATGAAGTCGGAAGGTGTGCAGGTGACGATGGGAGAAAACTCCGGACATCTCGCTGAATTCAAACACCATCGTCACCGATGTGAACAGATCCAGGTTTCCGTTGTAGAGCAATGCTTCCAAAATAACGGCCCTGGTCTGCCTGTCGATCCAACGGTTGGCCTTCAGGTCTGCTAGGATGCTGCGCATCTCGTCTGCTGATTTCCCCAGGTCCAGACTGAAGCCGTCTCCCCAGTAGTGCGATTTCACCCCAAAGATGGGTTTAATGGTGTATCCACTGGAGCGGTGGCTCCATTCAGTAGCTTCTGATTCTACCTTCGACATATTGGTGACATTTTTCCATCCCTTCTCAAACGCCCCGGTCTCCTTCGTGTTTTCATCATACGCTGCTGTACATTCATCAAATAGGTTCTGCATTGTCGCAGGCACCGTGCACAGCCCTGGGATGGCAGGAGAAGAAAATTACGAGAAGAAAGTCGCATATGACTGTGTATCTCACGACCTCAATGAAAAGCGGCCTGCGTGCCGATTTGAGCTTATCATGAATAAACAAGGGTTCAAACAAACAAATATATGGAGTTTGCAGCAGTGGACAGCGGCTCGTCAGTTTTTGAACGAATAACTTGGGAGAACAAAGTATGTAAAAACATAAGCCGATAACGATGTCTTCCATAAAAAGTGGTTCCACCCACCTGGCTTTACTCGGGCTTGGATCAAGCTTGGTGGGAAGGCCAGGACCGACTGCATGTCAGTTGTGAAGCCCTTCTCCCACCAGCGGGGCTTGTCGCCATTGTAGGAAGTCTCCGGGTAGAAGCTCCCCAGAGCGGTCTCGTCCAGCCAGGACCAGAGGGCAGAAGGGTCTGTCACCTTTAGAAGAATATATTTTTTTCAATTAAATATAATGACGATGCAAAGTTAATTCTTACAACTTCTCCCGTACACTGTTTATAACTGAATGCGATAGTGCTTACATCGTCTATAGAGTCCACAAAGCTGTCGGCTGCGCTCTCTGTCTGATGGAAGGCCGTGGTTGTGTTGTGCTGATTGTTGGTGATTGTAACGATGAGCAGGACAAACACACAAAACCTCAGGATGCTCCATAGAACGTCTCCAATTTTCCGCTCCCTGCTTTGCTTCTGTCGCACTTCCTTAAGGTTCGCAAGGGACATCTGAGAAAGTCTCTCCATTTTCTTCTGGACGCGAAATTCATCCCCTTTGAAAATACAATCAAATCGGCAAGAAGTAAAATTAGTCTTTGGTACCAACCTAGACAATGTTGCACCTTAGACACTACTTAAGATCTTGTGAGAAATTTGGAATATAGCAAATTGATATTGTATCAGATGGATTTTACGGTAACACGACATGACTTGGTATGACTCACTATCGAACCCTGTCCGCTTTTTTGAAGTCACAGTGTGGTCCTGAATGAAAAATGTGTCCCCCTCGTTTGCAAACATCATCTTTGTGACATGGGTTTTGAAAATGGATGAAAAGAGGATCGCGAGAACCACAACCTGTAACATTAAAAGTTTGCTTTATAAAATATATCGGTGGTCAAACAAGGTACAGTACATGAAAGAAAGCGGATGAAGACTAACAGGTCATTCAGATATACATCCGAGTAATAAAACAGTTCAATAGACTCTACTTGTCTCTTCAATATCTTGTCAAATAAACATGATAATCATACAGGCGGACGCTGAAAGAAGAGTTAGTGAAGAGTTGGCTACAGTTTAGATAGGAAAGGAAAGGAAAGTGATCTCGAACCAGTTTAGCTCAAATGAACTCAATGAACAGATGTGCTAATCTTCTACTGGTCGTAACAGAGAGGACAGACGCTATGTACAGTATTTACAGGTTCATTGCACCGGGGAAATTCCCCTAGCTCTTTTCGACAAGCACAATGAACAGTGGACCACGGCTTAATGTCCCGTCCTAAGGACTGCGACCCTTTCCGGTAGCGTGCATGTCGGGTGAGCAACACAGCCGGGATCGAACCCGGGGCTTCTAGTTCCAGAAGCAAGATCGCTAACCACTGGACTACGCACACACATTGCCTGTTGGAACTATTGAAACAAAGGCAACAATGCTTCCATTCTATTGACGGATAATGGTTCATTCATCAACAGCATTTTTACGACCTACAGAATCAACTGTAACATATAGAAGCGAAATGAATTTACTACTGTTTGGCTGGTGTTTGGGTCTTGAAATATCACAGCAAAAAAAAGCTTTTCGTCACCTTCGCTGGTTGCATGAGGAAAATGTCCGCAAGAAAGGTGACAAAGTAAGCAGACAGCCAACTCTCCGACTTGTCCTTGCCCCACTCCAGACTGTACAGCACAGTGAAGACAGCTGACCCCAGAGCAGACAACACCACCAGCACCCAGGCCACGTACTTGCACCAGTGCGGCAGGCCCTTGGCTGGTCCTTGCTGTGCAGGTGCCTCAGCTTGGTCGCCCGTCTCAACGTCTCTGACCCTTCGGTCGTCCTTGTTGCTCGGTCGGCTGTACTGGAACAGCAGGACGATGGCAATGATGACGGGAAGGCAGGTGATGCTGGTCATGACCCCCGTGTAAACTGTGTTCAAGGTGAAGGAGAACGGCCCCAGGCTGACGGCCTGCACAACCTGGGTTGCATCTTCGTCACTCAGCCACATGGCGCTGGACACCATGGACATGAGGAGGAGACTCAGGCAGCAGCCGAGCCTCTCACTGCGGGTGAACGTGCTATCTGTAAAATAATAATAGAATATCAATATGGATTGGTAATTGACAAATCTACCGCCAATTACTGTATTTTCCATAACTGTCATATTCTAAATCTTTGAGGTATAATTCTATACATGGTTTGCTAGAAAATGAGTGCAAGTCAGCTTCATGGCATATATCAAATTCGATCTATGAAAAATGATATCTTTGTCGCTAGAAGGAGTTGCTCTTCAGGGATCCATCTCTTACTTTCAATTTCTGTAAATGTCATATCTCTACTGTAACCAGTTACTCTAGTTATTCTGACTGATATACGTATCTGAATTCTAGTTATGTCCCTCTTTGTCGCTAGAAGGAGTTGCTCTTAAGGTATCTTTCTCTGACCTTCAATCTCTATAAATGTCAAAACCTCATCGTAACCCCTTCTAATTATTATTCATGCCTCACCGATACGGTCCAGATGCAAGTGTATAAGGACACAATGTGAAGTAAATAAACACATCTAGCGAATGTTACCTTCAGGCATGATAGCGACGGACAAGAAGAGGTGTTCCTCTTCCAGATTACTCCGCAGACTTGCCGGGAACAGGACCGCGAAGGATCGCAGGTCCTGCTCAGCGGCGACAAGAAAGGTCTTCGCGACCTGTCCGTCCCCGCGGTCGACTGCCAGCCACTCACCGCAGAAGAAATAGAACCTGTAGTTCCAAAAATGGAAAAAGACCTTTAGCCCCACCTGTCAACTATGGGTCTGACTTTGTTCCTTTCATCCTGTTGTCATTTCTCTAAAACAGTGAAATGAGGCAATGATCGATTTCTACTTTTTTTTTCGTCTACTCATTTTGCGGTTGGTTGGATGCATCTAGTTGGATGAATCTAGACAGTCAAGGAAAGTTCGAGTGAACTCACAATTTTTCTGAGGTGAGATCCTGCACTGCTGCTCTGTCCACATTCCACGATGCATGGCTCCCCTCCCCACTGTTGTCGTGCATGAGCTGCAGCAGCTCCACGTTACCCAGCTGTTCTGCTGTGCTGAAGGTCAGGGTCACCTGGCTGCCTTGGGTAAAAACCTGAAGAGCAACAGAACTCAAACGAGTTAGGATCTACAGTTTTACCTTTTAGGTTGACAATATTTTATGTTGAAAAATGGAGCCAGTAAATCTGATGTCTAACTTTCTCTGTGATGTTGACCACTCTCACTCCAGAGTTTGCTGCATCTCCGTACAGGTTGAAGGCAACGTTAGACGTCGTCCCAGCATGCTTAGCGGTGCCTGTCCAAAGATGGAGACGGTACCGAAAATCGCTCTGCAGGTCGTCCAGGTTGATTGAAGGATTTTTCTGAAAGGAGGTATGATGAAATAGAACATTTAGAAAAGAGATAGACTCTAAGTTGATAGACAACAAGTCCCACACCGTTCTTGAAATTATCGACATTGCCTACGTACCTTCCTCTTTGATCTAAGGTCAATAATCTTCATTATAATGAACGTGAACAGAAAGAGGCAGAACTCCACAAAGATGGCTGTCAAAACCGCGCCGTTGTCACGTAGATCACTAAGCGTTAACGCCCCGAAATCGACCGTGTTTGGTGGTGTGGCGAAGTCACTTCCGAACGCCGTCAGATGGTTGCAGTGACAGATGGTGCTGGTAATAGTAGACTGATCACTTATCTAAAGATGATACAGAAATGCTTTATTACATTACATATAAACGTAAAATCATTTTAAGATACCATGTGCATGTCAAGAAATGCTATATGGGTCATTTACAGTCCAACAAGTTGATCAAAACGCTCAGAATTATACCGAATAAGACGTTAAGTACTATTCTAACAGTTCATCCAACACAGCATCATTTTGTTAGGAAAATATTGGTAGATCGCTACCGGCAGGGCAATAGAATATAAAGTCTAAACATACCGTGCAGCCGTCCGGCCTCCAGGCTTCCTGCGTCTCGCTCCAGAAGACGCAGCTCAGACGGGCCCACTGGATCTGGTAGGCGTAGGAGTCATTGGTCTGTACATTCTTTTCGTCGGTTCCATCACTGATGTCGCATTTGGTCTCTGGCCCTGAAGAGAAAAAAAAACATTTATTTACTTATAAACACACTCAAATACAGAAAAAAAATTCCATCAATAGCTACGCCAATTTCTACGTTGAAAAGCGTTGTCAACTAGACTTTGACTGTTAGCTTTTGGGTTATTTCAGAATAATGTAGAAACGTAGGCACTCTTACGATAATGGAAGAACCAGCTGCTTGTATCTTTATATAGATAAGTTTTCTGACACCCATTGTCTCTAGTAGTAGTTATTCCGTGTATGCAGTGTCAAAGATAGCATAAATGCGTCATTATGGATATTTCAATTAGCTTTGCTGCACCCACTTACCCTTTTCAGTCTGTGTAAAAGGCAACTGAAAAAGAAACATGTGAAAATGACTCAACTATCTTTATGTCCTAAAAATTAATCAAAACTCACCTAGGATTTGGACTTTGATGTAGTAATCAACTGGATCTTTCTTCCCTTTGATGAACATTCTTGCCGCTGCCTTGTCCGAGTCTTCATTGCCACTGAGAGTTTCCATCAAGGAACACTCCTCGGGAAGAACGTACGTCTCCGTGCACACGTCGTAGTTTTGATCATCAGGGCGGCCGCCGTACCTTCCCGACACGCCGTACACCATACTTGAGTTCAGCGGCGTGATTGTGACCAGTAATCCCTCTGCGGTGTTGTTGAGGTTCAGCAGATGGTAGCTTGACGTTTTGCTTCCTGTGAGAGGCAAGGTGATGGTTTTGGTCGCTGGTTTATTTCCGGAGTTGCCAGGAATGGTGATTATGAAGTCTTCAGTGAGGTTCTTGAAGACGAAGGGTTTGTAGTTTTTCCGGTGAAGCGACAGTTCCATGACAGAGGAGTGCGTCTGGTACTGCCCACGCCCCCAATTATATGGGTTCTGTTGGTACTGTGTCAACTGGAAGATAAGAGAAAACAAGCCTTGTAATTTTCCATTAAACATATTATCAAAATTAGTTTGTTACTAGAGCTAAAAAGTAGGGAGTGTGGTGTCCAGATGGCCAATTCTCGGAAATAAAAAAGTCATAATTAAACGGATTGTTTTAACGTGAATTTTTGACAAGCAGGGGTGAATATTTCCCTGGTGGCCGCCATTATATTTAGCTTTTATTTGCCTCCTAATTCCTTTTTAGCCACTTTGAGTTTGTTAGCCTTTGACGTAGCCCCCAGAGACTAAAGCAAGGGAGTAACCTGAAAATGTTCAAAATGCCGTTACAAAACCAGTCTAAAGCCGAAATCAAAAACTTGTTATATACATCAAATGGCAATGCTTAAATCTATTTTAATTAAAAGTTGACATCTGATGCGAAGACATCATCGAAATAAAGCTAGTACCTTTACAGTGACGTTGTGAGGTGGATGATCCGGGAAAAGTGCAGTTTGGGAAGGGAGCTGGAATCCCCCATTCCCCGTCTGCACCGCCTGCCTTCCAGACTTGGAACCGACAATCTTCTGTGCACGCAGCGTGATGCCGCCCCTGTTGATGGTTACAGGCGGGGCGCCAGGCCTCATGGGGTCGGCAACGGCGTTGAGCAGATCATCCAGGACCTGATGGCTTTTATGGACAACTTCTTTTCTCTGAAATTGATAATTGAAAAATACCTAATTATAGAAACAATTCATGGAAATGGTATACCTTTGATTAACAGGAAATTCAAAGGAATGTTGGAGTAATACTGGTTTAACCCATCTTACAGGAGATGAATGACTCAAACGTTAACGAGCCAAGCCGTCGTCCATGTAATACTGAAATGTGAAACTAAACCATCTATAACCTGTGATGTTTGGCTTTAATGGAAAAAGTGGCGTTTGGTTTTGAGATGGTGAACGAGGAAGATGGATAAATCGACATAATGTTAACAAAGTAAAAATGGAGTATAAAAAATGTCTGAAAGGGGACCAAGTGAAAGCCTTAGTCAAAACAAAGGATTGATGCTAACCTCAGCTCGCTGTTCTGTCTCCTCTTGTTTCACCTTTTGAGCACGCTCCTCTGGAGAGACATGATCGTCATCTACCGGATCGGACTGGGGATTCCCGTCATCCTCTTCTGCATCTCCCTCTGGTGCATAAAGCAGGGTAGAAACTGACTCCATCAGGGCTGCGAAGGAATCGGGAAGATTGTTGTTATACAGGTCGGAAACATTACAGTGGTACCAGAGGAGTCTACCAGAGATGTCAAAGGAACCGGAAAGACTGATGCACAAATCAGAAACATCACAGAGGTACCAGTGGACTCTACCAGAGCTGTTTAAGAAACAGGGAAGGCTGATACACCAGTCAGAAACATTGCTATGAACCAACGGATTCTACCAGAGCTGCTAAAGGAACCGGCTTTCGGTGTACACGTGCACGTGTACTGGTGAAAACGTCACACAAGGCTAATGATTCCGCTATAACGAACAGCCAGACAATTAGGGGAGCAACTCCCAACCCTCCAACGGTTGCACTGGTGTATTTGGTACTTACATCCTCCCACAGACTCGACAGTTGACGGGTCCGACATGTCCAGCTTGTCCAGTTTGCTGGTGATGGACGTGAGAACATCTAGTGCTGTGTTCTGTTGGGAATCATAAAGGCATGATAATTGTTAGGAATGAAAATTTTAAACGCCTCGCACTTAATGTTTATGTTGGCATCTATATCTATGGTACCGATTCTCAAAAGAAAACTGAAATGCTTTAATGAAAAAGAATATTTACTAATATGAAATAGAGAAAATCAAGTCATCAACATGCAAGAATAGAACATCATCGTTAGCACCAGACTATTTTTACTCTTGAAGTCGCTGCTAAAGACAGGAATGATTCTTTTTTGTAGAAAGTACGTTCTACCTTTAAGGCGTTCTCTTGTGGAATGTCGGGGCATGACATAATGACAATTGATGTTAGTTCAGAGATGATTTGCAGACGGTCCGGCGTCTGGGCCCTACCCGTTTCAGATTCCAATCTTTCAAGCGCCTTCCTACAAATCTTCAACAACGGATAACATGAGTATTAATGAATGATGCGTATTCCATACAAAGCTGAACAGTTCTTTCCATGGTTTACACTAAAAACCTCCAAAAATGACAGCTTTAAAAAGATCCCAAACAGGCTTACCTGTGATTGTTCATCTTCATCAGCTGATGTTTGCTGCTCCGACCCAACATCGTCATCGGCAACGTTCTAATTGGAAGAAACGTATTCCTTTAATGCAACATGAAATATCCTCAAACAAATTTACATGCATGCTCCTGGTATCCTACTATCTACCAACACAAAAAAAGTACAACTATGTTTTTCCATCAACATCTACATTCGTATGGCGTTTAGAATTTCTGTCTGTTGCCAAAATAAAGATAAATCACAAACAATGGTTACGATTTTTAGATTAACCTGAACGTAGCCCTGCCTTACACGATGACTCTTGTGGAACATACTCGTGACGCCAACAAGTGCATGTACAGGATGTTGCTAACCTGAGCCAGCCTCTGCAGCACGTCCTGTGGATTTGGGGAGACAGATTCTGCATTGATGCTGTCCAGAACATTGCCTGGTGCCTAAACATGGGGGGGGGGGGGGTTAATCAGCAATCTTTGGAAAAAACAACAACTTTTCATCCCATCCCCACTACTTTCCCTCGTAATTATGTACCTACATTGTCTCTTCAGCTCAGTTTGACATCCACCAGCTGAAACATCCAATTTAACATCAACGACAACTTTTCTCGAAGCGTTAGCTATCAAAAACATATAACATGATCCACTACTGTAGGAAGTAGACCATTGTACAAATTGTCCGATAAAAGCACAAACCTGGTCTGCTTGCGTTGTCCTGCTGCCTCCCGGCGAGATTGTGCTGGTTTGCTTGATATCTGTGAAAAAAAATCACGTCAAATGTTGTTCGTACTAGCATTCATGCGCACCAAATTTTAGCTTAAAAAGGGTAAAGGTAAAGCAGGCATCCTCAATTGAGGTTAATCGTTGCTCTAATGACAGGGAATTTAGCATACATGTACAGTGTACCTACGTTTTATATGGTCTAGAAAATTCCAGGCTCTTACCCTCTCTGTTTGCCACAGATGTGCTAGTTGCTGTTTGAGTTGAGGAGTCACCCGACTGGTTTCCATCCAGCTGGTCTTCACCTGAGCAAGATTGATTCATCAGTCAGATCCAACTTAATAACGCATTTTCAAATTTTGTGTCAGGCACGTAATGACTTATTCATCAAATGATTTATTCAGTTACACGACCTACACGATGTATTCAGTTTTTCCATGTAACCTAGCCTTTTCCTCTGGTAATCTGCTTACCTAGTTTCAGCGGTCCCCGGATCGATGTAGTTTCCAGTGTCTCCGCGGGTGTAGTCGAAGTTACTATGCTGATGAAAAATGTGGTCATCAGACTTGTGGCGTTGGTTGAAGCAGCAGAAGTCGCTGACACCCATGTGACTTCTGGAATAAACATAGATCTAGAGAGTTTCTACGTGTACTTGATACAGCAACCAGGCATCACGTAGACAAACACAGCGCCTATATGGTACTGGAATATTTCCTTGATATAAATGCTACAAATGTAGCTAATACGTCATGAACTTACCAGTCGTGTTATACCCGACTAGAGGTGCACTCTCTCGATAAACTCCGATGGTGATGATCTCCACCTTGTACATGGTGTCTGGCTGGAGGCCTTCAAGCAGAGCAGACCTGTCTCCTGGACCTGGGGAGGGGTTGAGCTGTTCCGTCGCCTCCTCCTGAATGAAAGGTTCATTACGTCGTTGCATGAGACAACATACAGTAACAGCCTGCATTTGCTTAAATGATGTATGGTGTACAATTAAAGTAATCTAGAATTCATAACGATACAAGAATATGCTAAACATTACATACCTTACAATAATCACTTTTAGAATGTGTTTTCGTCAAAATGCTTATTTGAGGCGCTAACACTTTGTCGTTGAGTAAGTCATCTGGGTAATGCAGTGTTTTCTTCTTATATCTATCGGTTCTGCAATTGAATTGTGTTATCTGGCCATGGTATTTAGACCTAAGATTCCTGCCATGGAGACTTCCACGGTTTCGAGAAAGTCGTGGAGCTAAACGAAAAGGTAGTACATAGTTCGTGTCGTCTGTTGCATAGAGATTGATACAAAGCCATACTGTAGCTAGCAAAGTTGTAACTGAGAATGTTACGACTAGCTATGTCCAGTATCAGGGTGAAGTTGCAGAAGTTAGGGTTGCAGAAAGTGGCAGAAGTTACGATCATTACCGAGTAGTTTTGAGGCCCCTGGAAGTAAGATGTGACGTCATATTATACCAGTGGCAAGGGTAGGGTAGGGTGGCAGGTGGATGTTAGGTGACGTCATCCCAACTTTTGCCACTAGCCAAGGTACGGTGGCAGGTGGCAGAAGTTGGCAGAAGCTAGGAAAACCGTCATCCTAAAGTTAGGTGACGTCATCCTGACGTCATGACGTATAAAGCCACAAAAGCTACAGAAGACAAGTGTCTAGTCTGTAATGTAAAATCCAGGTCTACAAGTACCCGCAACTGGAGCAATCTGCGGTTTCCTTTGTTGACCATCACGTTGACGTGTCCGTACATGATGCGGTATCCGGTAACGGCCGCATCAGGGGGCATCCAGGTGACCCTCAGCGTGGACTCGGTCACGTTGACGAACTGCAGGTCTGTGGAGGAGCTCATCCCTGCAAAGGTACAGATCGCGTTTGTGTTTGAACGTCAAGGATTGAAGGATAATTTACCATTAATTTTGGAAACATTTCATCCGCTATGACTGCAAGCTTTAGATTAAGTCATTAATTACTTTATCAGATAACATTTTATATTCGTATCACTAGCACGATGAGGTCCAGAGTTTAAAGGTAGTAAAGGTTTGCTATCAAAGTTCGTTGTTGATTTTATACAACTAGATTTCATGTCAAACTCTAACACTTATCTAACATTAAACTAATCCACCAAGCCGTTTTTAGCGACCATCTAACAAGCAAAAATATTTCCACACACACAGCTCGAAAAAACTACTACGTACGTAGACAACATATCTAAGGTATTAGAATCGTTTCTTGAGTTCAAAATTAATACTTGAAATCAGTCAGTAACTTACCAGTCGCATTCTGCCCGAGTAAAGGCAAACTTTCTTGGCGAACTCCGATGGTGATGATCTCCACCTTGTACATGGTGTCTGGCTCGAGGCCCTCAAGCAGAGCAGACCTCTCTCCTGGACCCGGGGAGGGGCTGAGCCGTTCCGTCGCCTCCTCCTGTCCGTACATGATGCGGTATCCGGTCACGACCCCATCAGGAGGCATCCAGGCGAACCTCAGCGTGGACTCGGTCACCTCGATGAATTTCAGGTCTGTAGAGGAGCTCATTACTGAAATCATTTAATATAAATTGTTGATTAATTCTGCCTTGAGAAAATATTAGGAATATATAATAACTTCATGTCTTTGTCTGACTTGTACATTTTGATATTTATTATTTTCCTAGTTTTTTTTTCAGTCTAAAATGATTTGTAACTATAGCAGTAAGTTCTAGACGGATTTGTAACTTGTCAATTATGGTTTATGAAGTTCTCCCCACCTGTGTATGTTTGTATCACCGCCGCCTCGCTCTGGGACTGCCAACCATCCGTCCGGAACAGTGACGTCACGCCGATGACGTAATCCATATCCGGTGGCAGATTGATAACCAAAAATGACGTCTTATCCGTGTATTGATGGACAACTGTCGCCAAGTCTAACGTCGACACCACAACGCGGTATCCATGAAGGTCAGGGTCAGGGGACTGTGACCACGTGATGTTGAACCCTTTGTCCGTGACGCCAGAAACAGCCAGTTTGATAGGTGGCTCCACAGCTACGGGGATACAGAATAAGAGGCAGTAAATTTAAATGACATTTATTCCATTCAACACCAGCTACTTCAGTGTAGCTTTTCTCTCCGAATACATTACCACTGGTGACAAATACTGTGCAATACCACAGATCAAAGAACGTATGCAAAACTTTATTGTACAGCAAAGATTCCACTGGAAGGTTTCTCTACTCCCTCATATGTGTTATGATTCTTGCATTAACAATTACTCATAGTACTCATACTTCAAATCATACGATTGAAAAGACATGGAATACGACCACTTTCTTTTTTTCAATAAGAGGATAATACCTTCATTGCAAAGCCGTGTTTTCCATCCATCTTGACACCCAGCCGAACAAACACCTGACATCCGGTCACAGTTGATGTCCCCACCCTGGCAGTGGCCGCACACTTAGCAATGAAAGGGTTAAATAGCACAAATAAATCGAATTGTTTCGCATTTCTAAATCAGGTGTTATAGTTGAGCCCAATCTGTCTATAAACATGATTGCTGTTTCTCTTTTGAACATCTGCATCTGCGCTTCAACTATACTTCCGTCATCCAACTTGACGGAATAGCAAAAGCCAGAGCGGAATGGGGAGACACATGTAAGCGCACGTGTGAGCAGAAGATTAAAACTATCCTACTTCTTGCAAACAATATTGCATCTTTGCCGTCTTGGGTGGTTGCTCAAGTGTTCAACGGGACACACTCCCTTGCCCTCATACCAAAACGCCAATCAAAATTCAGGTATTGCTCTATAATATTCAACTTGTTTCTTAACACATTTGAATATATCTTGAATACAATCGAGCAGTATCTCACATTCACAGCCGTGAGCGTCTGCCATCAGCACGAAGCCCTGGCGGCAGAAACACCTGTAGCTGCCCGGGACGTTCGTGCAGATCTGGTCACAAAAACCGTTCACTGTCGCACATTCGTTGGGCTCTACAAAGACAATAGAACACAGCGGAGGCAAAAAGTACGTTATGAAAAACTTAGCATCTATTACTTTAAGACTGCTTCAAAATCATAAGAGTAAGGAAGTAAAGTGAAGTGAAATTACATTGAATCTACAGCATTATTACTATTAGACCTTTTTTTGTACTTACCAGTCGCATTTCGTCCAATCAGAGGCAGACTTTCTTGGCGAACTCCGATGGTGATGATCTCCACCTTGTACATGGTGTCTGGCTCGAGGCCCTCAAGCAGAGCAGATCTCTCTCCTGGACCCGGGGAGGGGCTGAGCTGTTCTGTCGCCTCTTCCTGTCCGTACATGATGCGGTATCCGGTCACGACCCCATCAGGAGGCACCCAGGTAAACCTCAGCATGGACGTCGTCTCGGTCACATTATCGAACTTCAGGTCTGTAGAGGAGCTCATTACTGAAAATGAGCGGTCATAATTAGCATTTCCTTCAGGTTTGTGGAACAGGATTTACAGGAAATTCAGCCAAAAATTTCCCGTCTTTTCCTGAAAAAAATGCATTTTTCTGTCCACAATACTTCATGTCTTTGTTGGCTTGACTTTACGAACTAAGATTTAAAGGCAATTGTTCACGTCTAATACTTAATAACTATATCTTTAGGTATTTTACCATCTATGTCCTAAAAATTTTGCTGCTGTATTTATGATTTCTAATTTGTTCGTATATAGAAGTAGGCTTTCCTTACTTGTGGTTGCCTCCGTTGTTGTCGCATTGCTCTGTGACCAGCGACCATCAGACAGGACCAACACCGTCACCCTGATGATGTAATCAGTTTCGCTTGTCAGTCCCACCACCTGGAGCCATGTCTCATCCGTGCTTTGATTGACGGATGTCGTCATGTCCAGCTCAGACACCACCACATGGTATCCCTGAAGGTCAGGGTCAGGGGATGGAGACCAGGTGACCTTGAACCCTTCATCCGTGATGTCAGTAACGGTCAGGTTAACTGGTGGATCAACAGCTGCGGGAAGAAAAAAATTGACATAAGATGGGAAATTAGAAATTCTCTTTCATCTGCTGATTTTGAATAGTTATTATCGTTCATTTTTAGCAGAAACAAACACATCTATAGTATGAAATCAGGTTTTGCTGGGGAGGGGGGCATTCTAATTTATTCTATGTTCTCCACCCAAAACGTTTCCTGTGCACCTAAAATTTCCAGTGTTCCCACCAAATGAATTCCGAGCCCCGTATTTACTAACAACAGGAAATTACATTTAAATGTCAATCGTCAATAATGTAGATTAACGAAAATAAAAACATTTTCACTTAGGATTCACGTGTATGTGTTTCCTTTGCATCAAATGGAAACCTGCAAATATGAGACCAATGAATACGCAAACTGATGCTCGCCTCCACAAAATGGAGTCACTGTGCTACTCGGTTATGCTTCGTAGGTAACTAGAAGGAAAGAGGAAAATCATGACAAAATCACAACATACTTTCCTTGCAAATCTGTGTTTTCCATCCATCCTGACACCCAGCCGAGCAGACACCCGACATCGGGTCACAGTTAATGTACCCACCCAGACAGTGGCCGCACTCTTAAAACAAGAAAGTGAAATGAGGTCAGTCAGTCTTAACAGACTAGGACAATTACTGCGCCACAGTTAGAAATACAGTTTCAAGTCCAAGATAAATACAAAAAATAGATAAAGAGAAAAGCCTGGTGGTATTTGCCCACTTGAGTTCCATTCCAAATTTAAGGTCGATTGAGTTTGGGACGACCGACATGAATCCCTTTAATGATTTTTCAGTAGAAGGAGACGAAACATGACAAGAAAGCGATATATTTCAACCATACCTGTGTAAATATTTAACGTCACAAATATGAACATTGACACCCAGTTATCTTTCCATTAAGTCTACCTCAAAGTGAATTATGTAATACCTGAACACCCAGTTCCATTTACGACACCATCTCCTGCATACCCAATGTTGCAGGTACAGGTCGCATCAAGGGCAGGAGGGGGATTATCCGTGCAGATGGCCTGGGCGTCACACGGATTGGCCAGACAGGCATCTATGTCTGAACGTGGCAATATAAAACAGCAATCTTAAGCACACACAGACGCACACGTAAGGAAGTGGTAGAAATCGCTTGATGTAAATTTCCCTTGCCAGGCAACATTCTCTATAAAAAACACGGTGAAATTTATTTGGTAAAAATTTGATACCTGCACATCCAGTTCCAGTACCGAGTCCATCTCCTGTGTACCCAGTGTTGCAGGTACAAGTCGCATCAAGTGCAGGAGGGGTGTTATCCGTACAGGTGGCATTGGCGTCACACGGATTGGCCAGACAGGCATCTATGTCTGAACGTGGCAATATAAAACAACAATCTTAAGCACACACAGACGCACACGTAAGAAAGGGGTAGAAATCGCTTGATGTAAATTTTCCTTGCCAGGCAACATTCTCTATAAAAGCCACGGTGAAATCTATTTGGTATATACTAAAAATCTAATACCTGCACATCCAGTTCCAGTACCGAGACCATCTCCTGTATACCCAGTGTTGCAGGTACAATTAGCATCAAGGGCAGGAGGGGGATTATCCGTACAGGTGGCCTGAGCGTCACACGGATTGACCAGACAGGCATCTATGTCTGAACGTGGCAATATAAAACAACAATCTTAAGCACACACAGACTAGACGCACACGTCAGAAAGGGGTAGAAATCGCTTGAAGTAAATTTCCCTTGCTAGGCAACATTCTCTATAAAAACCACGGTGAAATTCATTTGGTAAAAATCTGATACCTGCACATCCAGTTCCAGTACCTAGTCCATCTCCTGTGTACCCAATGTTGCAGGTACAGGTCGCATCAAGGGCAGGAGGGGGATTATCCGTACAGATGGCCTGAGCGTCACACGGATTGGTCAGACAAGCATCTATGTCTGAACGTTGCAATATAAAACAACAATCTTAAGCACAAACACGCAGGTAAAAAAAGCGATAGAAATCAATCGATGCAACATTACATTACCAAGAAACATGGTGAAATTCATTTGGTAAAAATCTGATACCTGCACATCCAGTTCCAGTACCGAGTCCATCTCCTGTATACCCAGCGTTGCAGGTACAGGTCGCATCAAGGGCAGGAGGGGGATTATCCGTACAGGTGGCATTGGCGTCACACGAATTGGCCAGACAGGCATCTATGTCTGAACGTGGCAATATAAAACAACAATCTTAAGCACACACAGACGCACACGTAACGAATCAGCTCGCATAACAAAGTCTAACTAAACATATTCTACTACAGGAGCTACCTGGCTTTGACAATTGCACAAACAAGCACGTTTTTGAGGCACTTGAAACGTACATTTCCTTCACAAAATGATTTGGCAGTTCTTCCAGTTAAACCACCTCATGTCCTTTTCTACACGTCACAATCCACTTTTGATCTTACACCTTCGTTTCAAGTTGTCTGGAGCTAAGATTACTGATGACCTCTGACCTCCCAAGCTTTAACCCTATCTGAATGAATCAATGAATCAATGAATGAATGAATGTATCTAGACTGGGCTTTTTGTGGATATCTGGGACTGGGGGATGGCTCATTCGGCCTCCCCTCAAACCTTCCGAACGGTATAATGTATCATCACCAAATTTGCAGGGAGTGATGTTCACGTAAATTCTTATATTTCCTATACTTTTGGTGACGTTATGATGTAATATGACGTAATTATGACGTCATCATTGTGATTTTTTGGGCTAAAAAGGGAAATCCCGTAATATCTAAAGGTATTAAACAAAATAGTGCGTATCATTGATTTTAAGGTATGCCAAGGCATACGACGTCAATATTTCATTTCATTTTTATTTATAAAATACTAACTACGTTGACGTCAAAATGACGTCATAAAATGACGAAACATGATAAACTTAAACCATTATCATGAAATTGTTGCCAACTAAATTTTAGGAAAAGTCATCAAGTTTGGTAGTCCTAGCGTTCCTCGTTTGGCAGTTATACGATATCAAAGTTGGCGCGGGCACTTTTAGCCACCCCCCCCCCCCCGTCTAGATAGGGTTAAACGTTATGTCCACGTTTACTTCTTGGCTTACGTGTAAACTCGATTTGTTTGATTTAATCTTTGTTATATTATGAATGATTGATGTATGGCATTACTTTATACGCGAATATTCCACTGTATGTTAGATGCCACATGAAATTAGCAACGCTGCCAAGGTCACATGTGTATTGCTGTGTTGCAATTTCAATTTAAAAACAAAATAGAGTCACTAGGGAGCAGTATACAATACATGTGTGGGGCATACATACAGAGATTCGCTAGGGTGTCAAAGTATAGACTCGTAAATGGCCTACAGTACAAGCACATCTAGTGTATAGTACAAGCACAATTATAGATATAGTAGGCAATTGGGGCAGTATGCTATATATATATGTGAGGCAGACATAAAGAGAAGCACTTGTCAAAAATAGAGTGAAACAGTTCCTCACCTTCACAGCCATGATCATCCGCCATTAATGAGAAACCCAGTGGGCAGATGCACCTGTGGCCGCTTTGCGTGTAGATACATTCATGGGCACACCCACCGTTTCCTGTTGCACATTCATTAGTGTCTGTGGATGGTAAAGAGCACAGTTAAGGCAAGAACTATAATTGTAACCAGTTGATGTATGTTGATGAAGGTTAGGCATCCAGGTAATAAGATACGCCAAAAATAGTTACTCAAGCAACTGGATAAGATTTTGAAACAGTCAGACGTTTCAGACAGTATCCACTGTCTTTCGTCAGTGACTAACGATAGGACTGAGAATACCAGGTTTTATAACAAAACTCTGAATAGATATGTCTTGAATTAATCTTCTTTTTAAAGACTACTTCAAGACATCCTAAATTGTCTTTACCTCATTAACATATCTATTCAGAGTTTTGGTATAAAACCTGGTGTTCTCAGTCCTATCGTTAGTCACTGACGAAAGACAGTGGATACTGTCTGAAACGTCTGACTGTTTCAAAATCTTATCCAGTTGCTTGAGTAATTATTTTTGGCAGTTGATGTATACTGGAGTATACTCATTTGATCCTTAAGAGGTTTTACTGCATTAGATCGGAGTCTCTTGCCTGACCTTAAACATATACAATATAATCTATAAATATGGACGTTGTGCATTGGAGTGTTAACTTTCTATTGCCATGTAAAACGTCGTGGACAAGGAAGAGATACATTTGTGCATGGTGTGTTGGTACAATTAAGAAAAACTGGAGTAAATGGTAACGCAAAACATTTTGCATAAATAGGTATCACATCCTTCTTCCTCCACCACCACAGCCATATGAATTACACTTATTTTCTTGTATATAATTCAATAACTTTCTAGTCTAGTCGAACCGGAGACTGATGTGGTTTTTGTGTTCAAGATGGTTGTATATTTCTATTGAGTGAAAAGCCAAATACTTACCCGTATAGCCGGCACAAAGTGCGTACGCGTTCATTGTGGCGTCTATGGTGCGGAAAACAATATTATTTTCGACCTCACGATGGCACGCTTCTGGTGGACAACTTTCAAAGGCGATCATTCTTTCATACAAAATCTGATTATGTTCGGATCCAAACGCCAAGTTCGCCACTTCTCGTACACCATCAAACGGGGGACATTGGAGCACGTCATGGGCGTTGTAGGGGTAAGAGTTATACTCGCCTACGCACCTAGAAACACAAAACATGGGACTTCACCAACACTGCACGAAATGGCCTTGGATTCTGACATATCCGGACAGGAGAAACGGGATCCGGAACCTCAGATCTGTAAGAATCCAGACGGATACGGGGGCCGTATTGTACTAAAATAACTAAAATTTAGCTGAATTAACTTGCATGTTCACACCACATCAGGTTACCACTTGCTTATGTAGGTTAATGTAGGTAAACTTGAGTTGTTTTAGTGCAATACGGCCCCCGTATCCGTCCGGATTCTTACAGATCTGAGGTTCCGGATCCCGTTTCTCCTGTCCGGATTCGTCTGGATCCGAGGCCATTTCGTGCAGTGCAAGTACTCACACTTGCTCTCTTCGAAGAAAATGAGGACAGTAGCTGATCAACTTTGACTGACCTCTCTAATGAAAGTGAAAGTTTCTTTCATTTCTTTTTTTTCTTCACATTTTCTATACCCCAGTACAGGTGCCAAGGTAGTAAATAAATAAGCAAAGTAAACAACACGAGGAATGGCCGTTCCGACCGGGCAATGTTGTAGACGTGCTGAGACCCCTGCCCACAGCCGGTTGGTCTCCTCCCGTACTCTGCACAGAGGTGCTGGTAGTCCTTACACCAGTCAGAGGTGTTAGACAGACCGTCAGCCGGCAGCCGCACCTCGAGAGCCAAGAAGTCCGCGTAATCATGCCGCACGTCTGCAGTACGGAGGACCGTAAAGGCGTGGCTTGCTGAGGAGAAACACGGTCCCAGACTTATGTTAGTTTTAAAAAAAATTGCCCTTATTGATTTTGCAATTTAGGTCTTTATTTGGATAGTTAACATCCTATCTCATCATTATTTTCAAAGTATTTCTTCAAGACAAAAAATGTATTCTCGATCTAATCTGAAATATAGACATCCTGGCAAGACACCTTATTCTCTTTCAGAATGCACATCTCTACCTCAACACCTTAGCGTGTTTTAATGGTGACTTGTTATTCGTGACATCTTACATGCTGATTGAATTCATAGTCAGTAGCAAAATTCTTACCTATAAACGAGCCCGTGCACACGGTGTATACAACATGGTCATATGAACTACGCACATGCCCATATGCATTATGTGTGCTAGATAGACTGTTTGAGCTTTCATCGAGCCAGTTATCGCAATCGATGGTGCCGCAGCGATAAAAGCCGAAAGCTCTGCCTGTTGTGTACGAAGTCTCGTCTGAGAAAGCGGAGGCCGCCACGTCAGCTACGGTTGTGGCTGGGCTGCAGCCGAGCACGTCGTTGATGTAAGGGTCCGAGTTGTACTCAGACACGCATCTGGAAACACATGTATATAGACGTCTCATCATTGATCATACTCGATTTGATTTGATTCATTAGGCTGTTTGAAAGACATACAGCCAGGGCTAGTCATTTATAGTAGCCTCTAGCTAGTTAGAAAACGTCTTGGTAACTGGAAAATATACAGTAAACAATTCTAATGGTTACAATGCACATTGAAATGCACAATTAAACGCAGATTATACTCAGGAGGAAGTATACATTGGAGAAACAGGCAGGATCCTTGGAACTAGGCACAAGGAACACCGAAAGGAAGCTACCAACATGGATGCTGTCAAGTACACTAGATCCCAGAAACGACAGGCATAACAAGAAGAAAAGAAGTCTGCAGTCACGGACCATATTGCTAGAAACAACTGCGTCATTGACTGGGAGGGGGCCAAAGTAATAGACAGAGAGGACAACAGACGCATTCGTTGGATTAAGGAGGCAGTATGGATCAGGAAGTCATCACCAGTGATGAACCGAGACGAGGGGAGATACAAGCTCAGCCACGTTTGGGATTACGTTCTCACCGCAAAAGCGCCACCTACATCGGCTAGTTATAGCGGTGAGAAGCAGTGCTCCAGTCAGAAGCTCTGAAAAAGGTGTCTGACAGACACCGAAACGTCAGCAGATGAGATTACCTGGTTGTGTTAAAAGAAACTCCAAATATCCTATGCCAAGGAGGTCGATATAACCACCTTGATTATACCAAGCATAGGTTATTTGCCGCAAAAATCAAGACCAAAGCATGTCCAGCACAAAAGATTTAAAACTGGAGTTCCACGAACACATTATCTTCGCCAAATAATCAAGGATCATTATGGAGAGTGATTAATATTTACATGCTTATCACCTCCTGCAAATTTGATCATACACCATACCGTTTTACAACAGTAGCATTTTGTGCACGCAGAGCCGGTCCTTTCAAATGCAAAGTAGCCAATTAACGCCGATCTACTTACTCTCCACGTAGAGGATGGGTTCCGGCAGGTTTTTGACGTGTTTTTAGGCATTTTTGTCGGGCTTTCTACTCTGTCATTTTTTTTTGTCTAGCCAACCCAAGTACTACATAAAAACACACAAAAATGCAAAATCCGATGCAGCACATGTTGACAACGCAATGTGAACCATTTTCGAACTTGACCTTCCTCTACACAACCACTACAAACCTACCAAAATCATAGATTCATTTAAGGTTTCTTGAGTTATGATCTTGACATACATATGCGTACAGACCCACCCAACAGCTGGCTCAACCCAAAATATAATCTTCTCCTCTCGAAGATAAAAATCGGAAGTTCTGATGTAGTACCAAGGTCACACATCAGGGGGCCCAAACTTAAGCTTGACTTTCGACTACCCACATATTAGGTATCATCACAAGCCATTAAGCCGTTCGTTAGTTACGCTGACCACAAATATCCGGAAACACAGACAATCGAACAAGGAAGCACACACACAGCGAAAACAATAACTCCGTTATTCTTATGTACTTGTTTCATATTATGATATATACACGACTGGTATTGCTTTCTATCTTTTCTATGCCAATTCCTAAACCCGCACAGAAGGCAAGGCAGGATTTGCTGACAGCATGCAGTATGACCTTTCTACTTGTCACTATTCTCTAAGCAGAGGTTTTGGTCGGGGGGGTAGTAGAGGCCGGGGGTTTTTAACATTGCGAGGCAATGTTAAAAAAAACCGGCCTCTACTACCCCCCGACCAAAACCTCTGCTTGGAGAATAACTTGTCACAGGACCTACCGGATAGAGTCGGGGTTGCTGTGACTCCCACCGTCGACTGCATAACTCTCCCCACAGCCCGTTGGTCTCTTCCCGTACTGTGCGCAGAGGTTCTGGTAGTCCCTGCACCAGTCCGAACTGGCAGAGCCACCGTGATCCGGCACCCGCGCCTTGATGGCGAGGAAATTGACTCCCCCCCACAGTTGATCTACAGTGCTAAGGACCTCAAACCCGTGGTTATCCGCTGAGATAAACAGAAATTAAGTTAGTCTAAACAGCGTTTGACACCGATTAAAATGACATTTGCTTATCAATTTTGCAATTAAGATATCTATTCGCATGATTTGACTTGATTTGCTCCTATTACATCAATTGTTTCCAACTATTTCTAACAGCGAAACATTTCTTCTCGACATAATCTAAAAGATAACAATTTTGGTAAAACACCATACTCCCATTCAAAGTAATGCTCGACCTCGGTTCAGCTTACAAGGTACGATTTACATCGTTAATGTATTCCAATTTAATTCAATTCAATCTCTATTGGAACAAACTGGCAGACACAAGTCTGAAGTGTGATGTTAAGTTTATAGCATATATAGTGATATCAGGTTATAGAATAATTATACAGGTAAGGTAAAAGCTATGATATACATTAAACATATTCATGTTCCTTAACATTCTCATCACATCATAAAGTTGATATATACGAGGCGGCGTCTATATGTGGTTCAGTCGCAGTACAATATATGGTACCCGATAAGTGAAACTGAGAACAATATACGGTACGCAATAAGTGGAACCAAGAACATCAAAGTACTGATTGGGTAGTTTTCAACAGATCGACAAAGTATGGAAAAGGTGAGTTTTGTGTTTTGCAGTCCGGCAATATGGAACGTCCAGTTTGTCTGAGTCATCTTTAATTTTCACATGTACATGACAGAAAAATGTATGAAAATATCTTAATTATTAAGTAAAAACGTACCAGCTGAAGTTGGGGATGGAGCTGGGGGACAGAGAGTAAGATTTGTTAGTATATTTTGATTTTAACCATTAGTCTAATCATCTACACAATTATCCAACAACCCAAACAACTACCATCAAATATATTTATATAATGATGTAGTTGACATGATGTAAATGAATGAGTAAAAACCTTATTCAAATGCGCAAAGACATTCAATGTCACAGTGTCTCATCAATAAGCGAGTAAGATGGCACTCAGGATAGGAAGAAATAAAATTAATATATCCACAGTGTCCACTATCTTTTTTGTTGCAGTTAAAATGACGACCCTCACAAATACCTCGTACATATGCAAGAGTGTACAATTGGGCTTTGTATCTATATACAACCTCTTTCAATGTTTGTATCATTGATTGGGTTGCTCTTTACACTACTGGTGGTTTGCATGCACCACATACGATATCCGGCTAATATTACAACAAAATTATATTCACCACGGAGAGAAAACAAACAACGGTCCTCTCCCAAAGGTTCCAACTCCTAACCCTCTTGTGTTTGAAAACCAATTAAGATATATAGCACCCAGGAAAGCAAGAAAGAAATAAACGACCTTCATTTTAAAGTTATTTATCTAAAAGCCAAGATATTCAGTTAGTCCTTGGGTCTCGTCACGCATAGCTCTGTCGCTTTACAGTTAAAATGACGAGGCTCTCAATCAACTCGTATAATTGCAGGAGTGTACAATAGGCTTTCAAAGATATTGCCATAGATTGTCCACCTGAGTAGAGAAATGCTATAGACATGGCTTGTCAAATGTCAATCATTCGCCGTGACGGCATGAGAGCAAGTTGGTGTCTTTGTGTGATACGGACCACATCATGAAATATTCATAGGTCTCTTTTTTTAATCCTCGGCTTGTACCATTGTGCTAAAGTTGATTGCTTTTTTCAGTGCTTTTCATTCACCACATGTACTCTCCGTGTGGGCGCAAAGTAAATTGCAGGAGCTTACAATTGGCTTTTTTATTTTTTTCTATATTCTTTTAAATATTCTTTTTATTGCATTTCACAAAATGAACATATAATACAAACAAGAGAAAGGTACAGGAAAAAGGAACATAAGCCACGGATCCAAAAACAATAAGTAAAGGTGGAAACAGAAATGAAATACTTGTAAATATAGGTAATATCCAAAATAATAGTAATAACAGCCTCATTGGCAAATATATATAACAAAATCAGTATCAACCAAAGATAACAAAATTTTGAAATTAAACAGAACTAAAGTTGACAAATTAATATGTAAAGTCCATATCAACAGATTCAAGAGAACATAAATAACAAAAAGAACTAACAGTGACTACAATGGGCTTTTAAAGATATTGTTGTTGAGGTTTTCCACCCGAAGAGAGAAATACTATAGACATCTGTTGTTACTTGTCAGTCATCCTCCGTGACGACACGAGAGCGTCCACCTCACCACACGACCACCTCATAAAATATTGATGCTTCTCTTTCATGTCTTTACCATTTAGTTGATTGCGCTTTACACTTAGCGGTTTGCATGTTACAATATTTTCTCTCAGCAACTGTTAGAACAAAATGATATTCAGAAGGGAGAAGGGAAAAGAAATGACGATCTTCCGAAAGGATGCACCTGTTGATCCTCGTTCTTTTATTCGCATTTTTCGATCCGCGGAATTTATGATATATTTTAAAGAAACTTGTCAGCGGATGACAACGGCAGCAACGTTTTTGTTTCGTTTCATTTACCTTGAGAAAAAAAATCACCTGTACGGAGCTTCGTGCTAGATTTTCATATTGATTGGAGGAAGTAACTTAGTATCACCCATACCCTTGTATGGGATGGTTAGGGAAATTAACGTTGCAGGTCCGCTTTAACTTATCCTTTTCTAGAAATAATAGCTGAACCCCCCACCCCCCAAAAAAAATTCTTAAAGTGGTCTAAGTTCCTGAACAAGCTTACGTTGTTAGTATATCTATCACACAAGAATTTTTTTTAAAGCGAACGAACGAAGTGCAGAGTTTTTCGAACCACACTTGTGTAATTTTGTCATAAAAACATATGGATCGGTGTGCATTGTCGTAAGTGAAATTAAAACTTGCTATCTGTCGTTTCTTCAGAAAAAAATCGCCATAGCATATGTTGTAATGAATACATAGATATGGGCGCTGCAAACAACATTCCCTACCTGCGACAAGTAGCAGCCAACAGGTGATTCCTGCGGCGACAAAACCGAGCCTCGTCGCCAAGGAGTCGCGCCCGGGCGGGCCCATGGTTTGCCGGGGTTTTACTGACGAAGCCAAGACGTGCGGTCCGTACAGAAACAGTACACTAGTGCGTCTTTGAGTCTCGTCACGACTCTATGTCGCTTCGCGCAGATGTTTCTACAGTTACCATAACGACGCTCGCAATCAACTGCCCAAATTGCAGGAGTGTACAAAAGGCTTTCAAAGATATTGTCGAAGATTTTCCAACCGACTTGAGAAATGCTATAGACATCGGTTGTTAATTGTAAATCATTCGCCGTGACGGCATGTGAGATGGCCGGTCTCCTTGGGTGATACAGACCACATCATGAAATATTCATACTTCTCTTTCTTGTCCACACCATTTAGTTGATTGCTCGTACCACTCAGCGCAAGGACATTATATAATATGATGTCCTTGCTTCGCGGTAGACAAGTAGCAGCCAACAGGTGATTCCGGCGTCGACAAAATCAAGCCTCGTCGCCCAGGAGTCTCGCTTGCCGGGCCCATAGTTTGCCGGCTTCGCTGCGGACGCCAAGACGTGCTACACTAGTGCGTCTTTAGGTCCGTTACACGTGACTCTGTCACTTTGCGCATGCGCAGTTATTTCTAAAATAACCATGACGACGATCACAATCAACTGCGTAAATTGCAGGTCTGTACATTAGGCTTCTAATTAAGATATTGCCGACCGGAGAAATGCTATAGACATCGGTTTTTAATTTTCAACCATTCGTCGTGATGGAATGTGAGCCGGGCGGGCTCCTTGGGTGATACAGACCACATCATGAAATATTCATACGTCTCTTTCAATGTATCTACCGCTAATTTTGATATTGCCCCAACTTTTCCACCCGAATTAAGAAATGCTATAGTCACTGGTTCTTAATTGTTAATCTTATAACCCGTGATGGAATGTGAGCCGGCCGGTCTCCTTGGGTGATACAGACCACATCATGAAATATTCATACGTCTCTTTCAGGTTTCTACCATCAAGGACATTATATAATGTCCTTGCTACCATCAATTTGATTGCTTTTTTTCACTTAGCGGTTTCTCCACATATACGCTCTCCACGTCTCCGCAAACAAAATGCGGGAGTGTAAAATGGGCTTTGAAAGATATTGCCGCAGATGATTTTCCAACCGATCTGTTACTGACTATAATAGATGACGGCTTTGAAAACAACACGATTCGATAAAAGGATGCCAAAGTGTTGAGTCAGGCAGGGAAATGGCGGTTGGATTTTCTCGAAAGAGGTGTCGCCATTTTTGTGTGTGATGGAAACAGAAATGATTCCGACGGAGACGAAACCGAGTCTTGTCGCCCGGGAGTCACGCCCGGATGGGCCCACCAGTATCTGTAGATGAACCCGAAAAACCACCTTGGATTTTGAAAACACCGTGTCCTTCAGGTAGGTTTGGGTCTCCAGTTATCCAGCAACCCCTCGCACCTCAGGTTACACTCCCCTGGGCAGATGAACCCTAAAACCGTTTCCTCGTGATTTGGACGGTACAGAAAAACATTGAGTCCTTGGCTCGGTGTGGTCACATGTTTATATAATACATCACAGTGATCACACACACGCCAGTTGCATAACACTAAAAAAATCAAAAGTCTTCGCCAGTGTCCATATTCCCTCTTTCAAACGTGTTCCGAGGAAATTGAGGCATGTTTTGAGGCAGGTTGCCGTGAGTTTCAGACGGCGATTAACTTACATATGCAATGGCGCACGTTGTGTTGCATGTGACTCACAAGTATGATTTTTCCGACTTCACGAGTCCGCATGCGCAGAAACTTCAGCGTCAAGACTTGTGTGAAACCCGGTTCATCCTTTATTTTTGTCCAACTTCCCCCGGCAAATTGTGAAAATTCAACCCTCTAACATCGTTGTCAAGATGCATTAATCATTCTTTTCGGATACCACCGACAGTGTGTGTGTGGTTCTTCAAAAAGCCGAACATTCTTGACACCTAATCTACATGGACGTTTAAAACACTGGGGGAAAACATGCAGAGGGGGCTTTTCGTTAGCCTCCCCTCGAAACTTGACAAGAGCAGTTATATAATAAATTGTACACAACTCAAAACTAAGCAAAACAAGAGTTTGTAGACCTCAAATCTCGATGAAATATTTTGATTGTGCAAATGTCTTCCACGTGCACAATTTATTCTTGGTCATGTGCACCTTTCCTTTAACTGAAATAGACAGGTCACAATGGTGACAGTACAATCATCTACCACGTTTAAGTATGGCAACTTTGCATTAATTATGCAATTAAGAAATTATCTGCACAATTGGTATCTGTTAATGTTCCAATATCTCATTTTTTTTCATGGAGATAAAAAGTCGCTACGAGGCCCAAACACACACCATGAGCTATCTACCACTCAAAATCACAATCATAACATGTCCAGAGCACGAGATGTGAACTACAAGAAGTTCTGCTGTAGTACCTTAGATGGTCGTCAGGGGTCCCATGATCAAACTTGACCTTCCCCACTTGAAAATCCATCCACAGCTTCTCGAATTACACCGTCCATACCCAGACAGACAGCTAGACAGACAGACACACGGCACTGAAGTAGAAGGCATTTGCTACCCCCCTGGTTAGTCTTTACGAAATAAAGTTTGTGTTTATGCAAATTAGACTCGATTCGCCAATCACCAAGCGAAGCTCCGGCTGGGTGTGTGGTCGTGGTGACGTCACTTCCGGGTTGTAGGTTAGGGAGGAGGAAGATCGAATGTGGGTCTGTCATGTCTGTCATGTTTGATTTGAAGATGGTTCGGCTCGCTGCTGCTGACCGCCGCTAGCCGCTCAAGCGGGACATGTCAAGCCAACAGGTAAGCGGTGTTTGCTTTCACAGGAGACCTAATCCCGCGGCGGATCGTGTTCTCGCCATTTAGACGGGCGGCCGGGAATGATCCACACGCCCTGGCTTTGTTCGCTCCTTTTGTCCGTCCCGTTATTTTGTTCTGTTCGGTTGTGGCGGAGTTGAGTTGTCAGTGTTGAACTGTTTACCATGTCTTTCCGTCTGCAGGGATTCACTCTCTCCGGAAAACAGTTCGAAGGTAAGAAAACTTCCCCATTTTTAGCCCTGCCCGTATATATAGATTAGATGCATGCATGAGCTAGTGCGGTGGGGAGGGGGGTTTTGTGCCAGACGCTGTTCGGTTCGAAGTTTTCCTGTCTTGTCTGGTTACCCGCCTTGCTTCCATGGTCCTGTCGAGGCAGTGGGTTGCAAAGCAGTCCTCTTTTGTTTCAGACCGAAGCTGGAATCATGTTGTTTGTGTTTTGATTTGCTTTTCTAAACTGTGTGGGCGGGGCTAGAGGCGTCATGTTACTCAGGGCCACTCGGGCTAATCAGCTGATATTTCAGGTCAATTAAAATCCACCGCAGTCAACAACTTCCTGATTTTTCATGACGATAATTTGGGTCTTTTTATGACATCAACCATTATGTGGTTATATCTAACTGATCATATTAACATATACGCACTATAGTATAAGGTATAAAATAGACGAAAATATTTTGTAACTAATTCATGATACAGGGAAACATTCAAAATGCTATTAATGTATGAATAGAATGCATAACCATTACTCTATAGAAACATGTTTGTTTTTGAATGTAGGTTTGTAGAAGACCTTGGTAGTACTATGATATAGCTTCTTAATTTTTATCATTCTTAAGAACCTCTTTATTTCCATATCATCAAAGAAGGTTTCTCACTTTCTGTCAAGACAAGTGTTGTGATGTCTGTGAAGTAAGGTAACTCCATGTTTACTAGTCAGTGACTATGACTCTGAATGGCAGTATTGTTGGACCCACAGTCCAAACATCTGGACAGATGTCATCTAAATGTAAACAAACCTTCAGTTATAATTGACTGATAACATCAGACTGTGCCCTTATAATTAGCTGATGTGATGTGAGATGACGTGGGGTGAAGGGAGGGGATGTGCTGATATCTGTAGAACTGTGTGGGTTGGGCCACCAATTCAATCCGTTTGTTCTCAGATTTCAATTTGAAAGCAAAGTGATGATAAACTGAATCAACATGAAACGACAGGAAAGTCTGTATTTAATTAGTGCAAACAGTTTCAAAAGGTGAATCATTTCGTCTGTCTATTAAAACTTTTGTTGCTGAACCTTGTCCGAGAATCAAGAAATCACTGACCTTCATCAGTATGACTCGAGTGTAGCTGATTCTGGATTTTAGATTGTAACCAGAAAATTAAGGACTTTAACAGTAACAGAACATACTAGCTTTGCAGGCATGCACGCAGTGGTAGCTGATTATAATTATTATACATCGTATTTGTAAGTGATTTAACACTTGTCACACCCAAAGTCTTGCACATCTACATGAAACTCAAAGAATTGTTTAAAAAATGACCAAATATGCCTATTGAATTATGTATAGTTTACCATGGTATCCACCCTTCATCATTTGAGGTATCCCATTCATGCTACTACATCATGTATTACTATTAGTTTTGGATTCTACAATAATTCTAGATTAGTAGATAGTTTAAACAGTTAATGACTGAAATGTATTGGTCGACCAATCACAACTCTCAAGAAACTCATAGAAACTGAAACTAATTTGGAAGGACAGGAACTCCTTTCTGCAATGAATGACAAGAAGTTCTGGAGGACGAACTTCTCTTGCTGCACCTTGTAAGAGGAGGAACGATGATGATGATGATGATGATTGCTGTAACTGTTTCTTCTGTCTCTGTCCTGGCACTGGTGTGTAACTGTAAGTCAAAGTAAAACTGGTTGATCTGTCCTCATGCGTCTTAAGTCCCTCCAGACATCTTCCCAGCAGGGGTTATTACTGCAGATCTTTGGGAAGTCTCCTTAGATTTACCGAGTCTTAAGAGCCCAGAAGGCAGAAACTTAAGATGGGGAGACACGAATCTATGTTTATGATTATATTCATGGACAGAACTTTTCTTAAGACTTAATGGAAAGTTTTTACGTTTGGATATTTTTTTGAAGAATGATGGTTTGATTTTGAGTGATGATGACTCTGAAACAACTGATGCAAGACTCTGCTGTTCTATATGAAGAAGTTTAGACCTAACATATTGCTCATGTCCTTCAAGACTTTGACTTAAACATCCAAATTCCAGGCACAAAGGGACCTCATCAGAGTCAGACACACTGAGAGAACTACAGGGTTTATTTGCTGTGTGTCTCTCAATTTGACAGTCTTGTTATGTTTATTTTTAATCACAACAAGGGGATCTTTGTCCAACTGCTGAGTGAGATGGGAAGTTTGTACCAGAATGCCAGTGGAGACAAAACAGTTGGTTATAACTTTGTTTTCAAAGTTTGTTCTGCGATGGAGTCAGGAGAGTGTACATGATGCATGAATTTCCTCAAACACAGACCCCCGGCTTACTACTGGAATGGGTTACAGTCTTAAGATGAGGCATAAGCTGCTTATGTCTTATCTTAAGGACTGTAACCCATTCCAGTAATATGCACTTCACTCATGGTTCACCTTCAGGAGTGTGTGCATGATGTATGCTGTCGGGGTGAAAGTTTGTTCCTCGGATTTGTTTTATTTGAAGAAAAAAGGAAACATTTTGAGTTTATGTATCTAGCCTAGTAGGCTTAAACATTATAGGAAAAGCAATATACATTCAACATCTGTTTTTATCTTTGTCTACTTTTTTTTTCTGCTCTCCCAATTGACTACCAAATTAGAGGGAATGTAGGTTAGGAATGATAACATTAACAGTAACTGTTGATTAAACAAGGTCACAAATGACTAACTCAATAAATGGATAAGGTTACAAATACACATGTACAAATAAGTGCTTCTTTTTGTTGAAAAATGGGAGTTGCAGTTACTACAAGACTGTTGATTTGCAATCAATCCGTTTATGCAAGAAGTTATTGTTAAGTACCAGTCTTTCCTTCTAATGTTGCGAGGTATTATATCAGAGGTGTAGCCATGCATGTAAAAGGCTACAAATTGTAGCCATTGTGCGGGCATGTGTACACCATGTAGAGAGGGACATGTGATCCTCACAGACCAGGCTGCACAGGTGTGCATTACAGGTGTGTTTACACCTGCTGGCGGACAGGTGGGCAGGTATGGTACAGTCTCAAGTGTGCCGACTCAGGAAAGACGCCCTTCAGTGTGTTTACATAGAAAGTCGGCCCGTCCCTATTATTTGTAAGACTATTCAAGTAAGACTAAAGTGTGAAGCTTGTAGAAAACTTAAACATGGGAGGGGGGGCACAAGCCGCACAATAGTGTAACACTTTAACTGTTTTATCACAGCTCACATTTGACAACAAGTTCTCCACAGTTACTAATTGAAATCAGTTTTCAAACTGGCATCCTTGCCGGACCCATGCATATACTACTGGTACCGTACAGGCAGAATTTAAACCATGACGCAGACACGCTCTTCTCATGACATGTATGTTCAGGTACTGCATGAACCACACACACCCTCCGATATAACACTGACACCATCACACGCTGCTTGTCATTCCTTCATTTCCCAAAATTTTGCTGCGTACAATGGAAAAATTTAAGACTTTTCCGAGAACCTTGACGGACAATTGCAAGATTGGTGGGTAACAATACAGAAATATTTTGATAAGACACGCCGGAACACCGGTCTGAAAATTGACCAATGATAGGAACAATGACAAAAAGCCCTTTTTAATCTTGAAATTTTAGATTATTCTGTCAATGGAAATTAGAATGACAGAAAACAATTGAGCTGCCTATAGCTATAGCCCTGCAACAATGGTACATTAGCCAGCTGGCCTGAGTCTGTATCTGTGTGTTTTGCTCTTTTCTTTCTGATGAGGGATAGGGAGAAATGGAGAGACAGGCTTACTGAGCATCAGTGAGTGAGTGGGCGCGACAGTCTGTGATGAAACACTGTTAGAAGGTGTCGTTAAATTTGGTTCAAACATTCAGGATTGAAACAGACAGACATCTGGTACTGTAAATGCAGAAATGTTCGCGGTGGTTTTATGTTCGCGGCGACCGTTTCACCGCGAACTTAAAACCACCACAAATATTTTTGTCCAATACTGTAGCAGTGTGTGACTACAGTGCTGTCGCAAACTTAAAACAAAAGTGAACACTCCATTTTCGCCTTAGCGCGAAATG
Source organism: Branchiostoma lanceolatum (assembly GCA_035149815.1). Classification (NCBI taxonomy): domain Eukaryota; kingdom Metazoa; phylum Chordata; class Leptocardii; order Amphioxiformes; family Branchiostomatidae; genus Branchiostoma; species Branchiostoma lanceolatum. The sequence goes on from CM068873.1 coordinate 2,838,257, forward strand.
AAAACCAGCTAGGCGAACTTAAATGCATTTACAGTGCTCTCCATATGTGGATATTACAGTCTACATATTGTAGATGTTTGTGTTTGCCTGAAGTATGAATGTTAGCAAAAGTGGAGGTGTTCTGAGATTTAGTGAAGCCCAGATTGCTGGTAAAAAGGTAAAGGTAAAAAGGTGTTTCCATACGGCCATAGTTTTTTTGAGGGTCAGTGGATTGTTCACCACTGTGTCTAGGGCATGCTATACTTCCACTGCCTTTTACCTCCCCAACCAAAGTCAGGTACCCATTTTCACACTTGGGTGGAGTGAGGAAAGTCATGTAAAAAGTGCCTTTCCCAATTACAAGGCCACAACATCAGTGGCATGTCGGGATTCGAACCCAGGACCTCTGGGTTCATGGCCGAACACCCTAACTGTTACGCCGACATGATGCTGTGCAGTATTTCCTGGGTGCACAACATGTCTTTTGTCTCCCTGAATCTGACTGATCCGTGTAGATATCGCTCTGGTAACTCCAGACTCCCAGTCAAGGTCGGTGTGTGCGGCCGGTGGTGTATATTGTTCTAGCCATGACTGTTGTATATTTTACAGAAAGGCTGATGTACAGTTTATACCTGATGTCGGTATGATGAATGTGATTCTGGGTGGGTGGGGGCTGAACGGATATAACAAATCTGAGCCCTGTTTCCTCCTGAAAAGGACTTCATTGTTACCAGAGATGATATTCTTCTCCGGCTTTAACTTTAAGGACACATCGAGTTCATATTTCAATCGGTTGTCAGATTTTAAAGTGTCAGAAAAGATTATTCTAGATCTGAGGTCAGCTTGAAATAGAGTCTTGAATGGTAAGTTTGTACCTAAATCAAGTAAATGGTTCACACAGTTACAAGGAGGACCTGGTGATAATGATAATACAGTACTGGGTTGTCAGATACAAGCTTCCTCCAGGCCTCCTGTTTTCATCTTGGCCTCTTGCCTGGACTAAATGTTTCCTTACAAAACATGCATGAGTAACATCAAGTAAATAAATTGGTGTGGCCTACATTTGTTTATCATCATTACAGGACTGAAAGTTGAAGAGTGTTTCATCAACTTTCAATCATGTCAGTGTGTCCTGCTAGGCTTCTTGGCCTTTACATGTTTGTCTTGTTTAAAACATGGAGGAGGCAGATCGGATTTGGAACAAGACCTGTTTGGCCATTCTGTTGAACCTTAGAGCCCTCATTTCTTCTAGTCTTCTTCATTCTTTGTCTGTCTACTCTTGCTTTTTTCTTTCATCGTTCTAGACATTGAGCCAGAGACATTGAGCAACACACATGTACACTTGTGTCTTGTGGTTTCAGCCAGTGTTGCAGCGCCCCCTTGCAATTATGTTGCAAAGTGCAACCCCAAAGTACATCACAATGAAAACCACTCTGAATACAAATTGATGTTCAGGAGGGTGGACCCATCAAAACTACAAAAGAAATAGCAAGTCTAAGCAGTTACAAATACTACAGTTGTCTGACTTACACCTTTCATAAGATATCTATTTGTTGAAAGTCTCTAGTATAGTATTATCAGTATCAATACCTTTTCTTGCAATTGTTCAATTCTCAGAAACAATTGCCTCCATTGAGTGAAAATTTGCCGAGAACTTAACATCAAGAACCTGATTTTGAATTCCCCTATGATGAGAGCCCCTCTGGGGGTGCTCAGGGTCACCCCCGTCTATTGTTGGTACGATCCAGATTTCAAAGGGCTTTTCTTTGGAAGAGCAGAGAGAAAAGCAGCAGGGACAATGGACACAATTGGGCGTGTGAATGGGAACTGGTGCTGCGGAAGCATCTTAAACACCCCTCCCAGGGCAATGGTTGGCTCCAAGGTCTGGTAGCCTACATTGATGGTGGATTATTCCACTTAATGGACAGGGATGAACACTTGATGTAATGTTTACTGTAAAGTCATATCCTCACAAGCTAAGTTCATTCGTATCTTTTTTTCTAACTTATCAAAAGTTGCTTGTACTTTTTCATCTTTCTGGATATTAGATATGTTTTGAATGTAACTTTTTGTTGTGTTAACTTCAAAGCCACCCCTATTATGAAAGTGGTACTGCCTATGTTCACATCCTTGAGGGTTACCTTGGGTGAGTCCATTGCACCAGTAGGGGTGTAAGCTGCCTGTAAGTTTGTGAAGAGTTATTGGTCAGTAGACATGGAGTCCGATGTAGCGACCGAGCCCGAGGTCCGACAGATTGTAGCGACCAAAACGGAGATCCGACAGATTGTAGCGGCAGTGTGGGTGGTTACCGGGGAAGGGGTGTGTCTCCCTGACAACGGTAAGCAGGTTATTCCCTCCTCTTGTTCTGTATCAGACACATATGCACACGTATTCAAGTTTTCCTCCCAGTCCACTTCTCTAGTTACCTTTGCCAAGAAAGTTATGTTTCCAGGGCTGTGTGTCTGTGTCCGTCTAATTGTGAACAGCAAAACTCAAGATTGCCTGGGTGGATTGTCGTCATATTTGGCAGGGGTTTTTCTAGAAAAATTGAACAAGAGGGAGCATGCACACACAGGCGAGGGAGCGAATTCTGTGTATTTATGGAAGGCTGTATGCTGGATATTAAGCTAAAATCTGAATTCAACAAGGGGATGCTGGGCTGAAACAAGGGGGCGCAGCACCCCTCTTTCCTGATTTAGATTAACCCCTGTAAATTGGTATGTGGGTACTGGGTAGGTCTTGGTGAGACCTCAAAATGATTAGACTTTGGTCCCCCTAGCAACTCTTTAAGGTACTTCCAGTTTTGATGTCTTTTCAAATTTGTGTGTCAGAAAGTGGACTGTTCTATCCCAGCTCCTGTTCATTTAGATTGTCAAATTGTTAACTTTTTCATCCCTCCAGATTTGGAAATTTAAAAGTTATTTGTTGTGTCTTCTGTTAAATTCAATATTCAGAGATGCTTTTTTTATGATATAGCTACAATCATTGTTACAAAACGATGTGTATATTCAGTTAAACTTTCCCCTCTCAGTCTTGTAGCAAAGGCTGTCATGGATCACCCCCAAGTTGCTTGTTGGTATGGCCCATACCTTGTTGCCAGTCAGTGTGTAATCAAGCCTTGCTTCTGTCTGGAATTCAGTCGGAATTTGGGGAAACTGGAACGTCCTGCCTTGTCCCAACAAACATCCCACCAAACCAGCCAGAGTCAAGTGAGTCCGATTATACCCCGGTTTGTACGGGATTAGCTTCAGGCAGCGAGACGCACTTGAACCTCTGAGGGTGTCGTTGTGGAAATGCCCCGTCTCCATGGCGATGTGTGAGTGACAGATACATAGACCAGGAGACAGGCAGGGAGGGAAGGGAGCTCCAACCTAAACATCAACCTGGGTGCTGATAGTGAAGGCTGATGTAATTTTGTGGGAAACTGGTGTAGCTAGCTCGAGTCTTAAACTAAAGATCCAAGAAAAGCTTATACGGCCGCGTGGCGCGTTGGATACACCCGATCCCTCGATCTCGGAAGTTAAGCAACGCGCGGTCCGGACAGTGCTTGGATGGGGGACCAACCAAGGACGTCCGGATTGCTGTAGCCTCACGAAGCTTTCCACGAAATCGTCTTCCGGGAGGGACGTAAAACGGGGGTCCCGTGCTCGAGGAGGTGCCTCGAACACGTTAAACAGCCTCATTACCCTACACATTGGGTACCTGCCTGTGGCACTGGCTGCAAATACACCTGATATTATTATTATTATTATTAAGACGTCGTTGGGTTAAGACATGGCAGGTCGGGAGGAGTTTGTGGAGTTCTTGGAGCCGTGTCAGTTGCGGCGTCCCGGCCACGAGATCAGATGGGAAACTCTTCAGTTCTGTAACTGTAAGTTGGGATGTGAAGCGGGGACCTTGTAACGTATGTACTCGTAGTGTACTGTTTTGGACTGTAACTGTGATGAGGGGGTGGGGGGCTGCTGCTGTATACTAGTGCTAGTACGTACTGTAATAGTAAGTTGTATGTGTGTGTGTTTGGAGGGGGGTTACTACACAGTATCAGTAAGTTACATGAATTTGTAATGGCAGATAGGGTACGGTCGGGCTACATGGTATAATTGTGTTGGGGGGGGGGTGCTATTCTGTAATTGCAAGTTACATGTGGTGGGGGTGTAGACCTACAAACTGTAGAATACCAGCTTACAAGTCTGTGTTGTGTTGTGTTGTGTTGAGAAGAACATGCCCTGTGTGATTAGTAGAAGTAGAACTTTATTGCGCGTAGCAGGTACAAAGTATGGCAACAACAGTAAACATAGAACAAGACATAAGTATGGAATAAAACTATTCACTAGTAGAACATGTGTTGGTAGTCAGGAAGTGTTGTAGACAGGCCTGTTTGTATGATAGATGTTTATTATATTGGAGGGGCAGTACTACTGTTTTGTAGCTGTAAGTTACATGTGATGGGGAGACCTAGGCCAACAGTTTGCTGTGTTCTGTTGAGAAGAACATGCCCTGAGTGATTAGAAGAACATGTGTTAGTAGTCAGGAAGTGTTGTAGACAGGCCTGTTTAGCACAAGTGGTGCTCATTACTACATGTACCTGCTGCAGGCACAGGGCTGGACTGGGAATCATTACTCAGTACATAAACTTGGTGTACATAAACTTGTTCAAGTTGGTGTACATACTATAGCATACATTGTCTACTTGGTGTACATAATATATAGTATTAGTATTACCTGGTGTACATATTTTGGTGTGCAGGTTTATGTAGAAAAATATATCATGGCATAAAACCCTGAAAGTTAAAAGCTTGTCAATAAATGTCAGCAACAAATTGTACTACAGTTACGTTAGTGTGGACATTTAGATTTAATGTTTTCAATCACTGCATCATGTACTTCTGCCCAAGTCGTTACAATGTTTTTCACGTTAGTGTCGGTTTCTTTGTTACAATTCGTTATGCCTGTAAACATGACACTTCAGATCCATAAGAAATATTTCTGTAAAACTAGAAGTTATAGTGTCTACTCCAGGTATGTTTAACAGAAGTGGTAGCTGTTAGTTTGACCTTCAGGACGCCCCAGCCCAAGGTCAGATTGGTACCATATGTCCGACCCTAATATGGTATGATACCATTACTAACTACTGTAAATCTCATCTCATGCAACTGATATGTTCGAACTTCGTAGTTCAATTATTTCTTTAGGTCACACAAGTTTGATTTGCTTGTTCTTGAACTTTAAATATTAGAAATTTAGATAGATAATGTTGAACTACTCTAGTAACGACATGAAAACAGTTTTCCTACACTCTGTTTTGAAATGTTCTCTTGCCTAAAAATTACCTTTGCCAGAATGACAAAAGGTAATGTTTTTGGTTGGGTAGGTGTGTGTTATGGTGTCTGTAAACATACTTACTATTAAAACTCAAAAATGCCTTGGTGGATTGTGTTGATATTTGGTACTACGGTAGTATTTTGTTAGTTCTATGTATTGGTGAGACCTCAAAAGGATTAGATCCCCCCCCTCCAGCGGCTTCTTGTTATGTTTGCTTTTTAAGATGTCCAAAAACCAAGAAATTTAATTGTTTTTGCCTTATTGAACTGCTTGTTGAACATGATGCATGACGAAGCACCATTGCCTGTGACTTCCCAGTCAAGTCATGTTACACTTACACTACAATTTACAGCAGCTTGTTTTGTGCCAAGTGGAAACACAGGTCAGAGTGATATATGCCAGCTTCTGGATGTGCCTGGGGGAGTATAAACATCGGTCACTTAAAGTAAAGGTAAAGCAGTCATCCTCAATTGAAGTGAAGCATATTGCTTCTTCAAGTAGCTAGTGGAAGTGCAATGCGGCTTCGCTATGGCTCACGTTTTTAGCCAAGGATACCGAGTCACCCCTTATCTTCTTGATCAGTGTGTTGGGTTCTTTTAGTACAATTGCAGACTGTACAAAATGTACGTGCAGAGGTTTGATGCTTGGGGCTTACACCTGAAGCTCCTTCATACAGGGGGCCGGCGGCTTTACATCACCATTTGAAATGACGATTGCAATTCCTTATTATCATTTTTACGATGTGTCCGAGCTGGAGTCCATCCTTGGATCCACGGAATTTGATCCAGATGGCCAAGCAGCAGGGTTGCGTTACAGCTAGCTTGTGCCATAGAGACATATTTTGGGCACTTGAGTTATACTAGTAACTTGGAGTTGGAGAGACAGGAGAACATCTGTTTAGCTGACAGCTGTTTAGGCTGTTATACATGTATATATGGCCATGTTTCCCATTAACTTACTTAAGTTGAATGTAATTCAAGTGTTTCTACTGATGGGTGTTTGTTATGGATGTAGGTTTGTGCAAAATGATTTACTGACTCTGCAAACTTTCCCAACTGGCTATTTGGCAGTTCTTAGAAAACAAACAAACAATGTGTAATACGTATAGTTTGATGCAGTGTGTTTGTAATAATACAACATCAGCAATCTTTGCCGGTCTGCGGTAAAAGCATTTAAGTTCTAGGGAATTCAAATTCGTGGTAAAGAGAAATTTGAGTATTTGCTGCGGTATTGACTGTTGAGTTCACAACAGCGCTATAGACTATTGTAATAGTATAGTCACATACAGCTGTGATGGAAAGGCTGACAGCTTTACGAACAGTAATTAAGTCAGAAACCACCAATATTTCTACTAGTGACTTGGCAATATGAAACAGCAGATGTTCATGTATCTCCCCCCCCCCCATACACAGCCCTGTATGCAGCGTTCCAAACTTTGAAACAGTAGACATTCATGTATGTTCCCCCCATACACAGCCCTGTGTGCAGCCTTTGAAACAGCAGACATTCATGTATGTTTCCCCCATACACAGCCGTGTGCAGCGTTTGAAACATCAGATGTTCATGAATGTTCCCCCCCATACACAGCCCTGTGTGCAGCATTTGAAACATCAGATATGCATGTATGTCCCCCCCCCATACACAGCCCTTTGTGCAGCAATTGAAACAGTAGACATTCATGTATGTTCCCCCCATACACAGCCCTGTGTGCAGCCTTTGAAACAGCAGACATTCATGTATGTTTCCCCCCCCCATACACAGCCGTGTGCAGCGTTTGAAACATCAGATGTTCATGAATGTTCCCCCCCATACACAGCCCTGTGTGCAGCATTTGAAACAGCAGATATTCATGTGTGTCCCCCCCCCCCCGCATACACAGCCCTGTGTGCAGCGTTTGATACAGCAGATGTTCATGTATGTCCCCCCCCCCCATACACAGCCCTGTGTGCAGCATTTGAAACAGCAGACATTCATGTGTGTCCCCCCCCCCCGCATACACAGCCCTGTGTGCAGCGTTTGATACAGCAAATATTCATGTATGTCCCCCCCCCATACACAGCCCTGTGTGCAGCGTTTGAAACTGACATTCATGTATGTTCCCCCCCATAAACAGCCCTGTGTGCAGCGTTTGAAACAGCAGACGTTCAGAAGCGAGGCTCCATAGATGTGCAAATCGTGCCAAAACTCGTCCAAGACGTCCTAGGTTCCAGTCTAGCGCCGAGTGAGAAGGACGCCATCAGACTCCGAGCAGAGAGCAAGGCAAAAAAAGGTGACTTTTCCTGTATTATTCTAAATTTCTTTGTTTTACTTCCAGGTATAGGGACTTTGCTAGCTACATATAGGTTTGTGTTTTCTCCTTTGACAAGAAGGTAATGAAGGGTGTGCATCATGTGAGTGTGTGCGTGTATGTGTGTGTGTGTGTGTGTGTGTGTGTGTGTGTGTGTATGTGAGTGTGTGTATGTGAGTGTGTGTTTGTGCGTGTACTATGTGAGTGTGTGTGCGTGTGCGTCTATATTTTGCTGATTTTGTCATCTCGAAACACTGAATGTTGTGTTTACTTTGTTGTTTGTTTATATTTACCTGTAGGTGCTCTATACTTTGCTGATTTTGTGGAAGTCATGTCAGAGACACTGATGTTGTCTTTGTTGTTTGTTTATTTTTACCTGTAGGTGCTCTATGCTTTGCTGATTTTGTGGAAGTCATGTCAGAGACACTGATGTTGTGTTTGTTGTTTGTTTATATTTACCTGTAGGTGTTCTATACTTTGCTGATTATGCACAAGTCATGTCGGAAACACTGATGTTGTGTTTGTTTATGTTTATATTTACCTGTAGGTGTTCTATACTTTGCTGATTTTGTGGAAGTCATGTCGGAGACCCTGCAGACGACGACCCAGTGGGGTAAGCTGACCACCACCCTGAGCGGGTATGTCGGCATCGACACGCTTCAGGAGCAGATGAGAAAAAAGGCGCTGAAACGAGGCTTCGAGTTCCACACCATGGTCGTAGGTACGTTGGCTTTTCTCTGCTTTTCTCTTTTTTACTTAACTTGAAGATTTTGAATATAAGAGTATGGAATTAACGATCACTGCATTAACTATCTCTGTATATTATGTAAATGTTTTAATTTTGGGATCACGTCGGCAGCACTACCTATAGCCGCAGTGCAATGTGAACCAGTCAGAATTGCCCTGAGGAAGGTGACAGACGGTCATCAAAATATTGGTGTGAATAAAACGTCTTGGTTGTGTGCAAAGAGTCCTTCAAGTTCAGCTAATACCATCCTGATGAAACTATATTTCACAGATGCATATAAGGAAATTATTTATGACCCAAATAATGTCATAAGAATCCAGATTACAGACACCCAGAGCATTTTATGAGGCTTGAAAACTGGAAATATTCTAGTAGCTGTAATCTGTCTGAAATTGACATTTGCGGACGGATTTCTGATCAAAAGTGCTCAAAAGCGGCACAAAAATAAGCTACATAGTGATCTTTTAGTTTCACGCGCCTTGTGTAAATAGATCGATGTCATAGCCCCGCCCACCTCCATCAAAACGTAGAAATGCAAAATTAAAACATAAAAATGCAAATATTTGACGAGCATGCAGTCACTCTCTCATTGGTCGAACTGCTAATTGTGATGGACAGTTAGGATCAGTCTACTAGGGCTTGGATTTTCTATCAGTTCTCATCACACAATGGCATCGTATCTTTGCTCCTTTAATGTCGATATGCAGTTGTATAGTGTTATTGAAACTTACTACATGTATGTGTAGGAATGTCTTTTTTTAAGTTCAAGTTTCAAGCCTCATAAAATGCTCTGGATGCCTTTAAGTTATGTGCCCAGAACAAGAAACTCCAGCAAACAGAGTTGTCACCAGCATTCTGGCCAAGTCTACATTTTTTGTCTTCCTTATCCTCTGATTTTACCTCACTTTTTACCTCTCCACGTTGTGAAAAGCCCAGTTTCTGAAGATGACAGGTTCAGTGGAAATTGACTATCACAAGCTGCAAAATTCCATTGGAACGACATCTAAGTAAGCCAGTTGGCACAACCCTGTTAGATGTCATTCTTATTGGCTTTGTACCTTCTTGTACTGTCTTAGGAATCCTGGCCCCAGGGGGATTCTTAAGAAGTTTCTACCTGGACAAATTGATGGATGTTTGGCACAACCCATTTGACTTTATTCCTCATGCTATATACATGTACATTGTAGCCTGAGTACCCTCTTGCAATTGTACAGTCTTAGGAATGCAGGGCCCTACTAGTAGGGGATCCTTAAAAGTTTCTACACTGTACACATTACATACCTTAAACAAATTGACGGATGCTTCGCGAAATCCTGTTTGACATTTTCTTATTGGCTCACATGTTATTCAAATCTTCTTGTACTAAGTTGTACCGTCTAAGAAAGCCACGCCCCTGGGGGATCCTTAAGTTCCTTCCTGTTCAATATCCTGCCGGCAGAAATAACTGATGACTAAGAGTAAGAACTTTTACAGCTTGTGTCTGAGCAGGACTACATTGACCTACTCCCTACTGCCGGACCCCATAACTAGTTCAATATGGTGGCAAAGAGCTATCTTAGCCAGCTGAAGGTTAATGTTAGCTTGTAAATTGTATTTCTGAGTCCGACCACATCGTTATCTAACCTTTTCCTGCTGCCTAACCCCATGACCAATTCAATATGGTGGAAACTGGCTACCTTAGCCAGCTGAAGGTTAATGTAGCTTGTAAATCGTATGTCTGAGTTGGACCGCATCCTCACTTAACCCCCTTGCTGCTGCGTAACCCCATAACCAATGTAAATCTGGTGCCAAACGGCTAACTTAGCAGGCTGAATGTTAATGTAGCTTGTAAATCGTATATCTGAGTTGGACTGCATCATTATTTAACCTTTTCCCTGCTGCCTAACCCCATAACCAGTTCAATATGGTGGTAAATGGCTACCTTAGCCAGCTGAAGGTTAATGTACCTTGTAAATCGTATGTCTGAGTTGGACCACATCCTCGCTTAACCCCCTTGCTGCTGCGTAACCCCATAACCAATGTAAATCTGGTGTCAAACGGCTTCCTTAGCAGGCAGAAAGTTAATGTAGCCTGTAAATCATACATCTGAGTTAAACCAAATCCTTGCTTAAACCTCTTTCCACTGCCTTACCCCGTAACCAATGTAAATCTGGTGCCAAACGGCTACCTTAGCAGGCTTAAGGTTAATGTTTGCTTGTGAATCGTATGTCTGCGTTGGACCACATCATTATTTAATTAACCTTTTCCCTGCTGCATAACCCCATAACCAGTTCAATATGGTGGCAAATGGCTACCTTAACAGGCTTAAGGTTAATGTTAGCTTGTGGATCGTATATCTGTGTTTGACAACATCATTATTTAACCTTTTCCCTGCTGGCTTACCCCGTAACCAGTTCAATATATTGGCAAATGGCTACCTTTAGTAGCCAGCTGAAGGTTAATGTAGCTTGTGAATCGTATATCTGAGTTGGATCACATCCTTGCTTAACCCCCTCCCTGCTGCATAACCCCATAACCAATGTTAATCTGGTGTCAAACAGCAGCCCTAGCAGGCTTAAGGTTAATGTAGCTCGTCAATCATATCTGAGTTGGACCACATCCTCGCTTAACCCCCTCCCTGCTGCCTAACCTTGTAACCAATGTAAAGTTGGTGCCAAACTTAGCAGACTGACAGTTATTTCACTGCACAAACAGTTTAACGGTCCTGGTTTCAGCTGCCAATCTTAACTCCTTTTCCCTCTATAATGCACTTAGGACGTCTGGCGGATCAATTATCCTCTAAACTGCACAAAGTGTGTCTGACTGCTCTAGATATAAATGATATTAGAGGCTGATGAATAAGACAATCTACTTTAAGGCCTATGTATTCTTCGTTTTCACGTGACGTCACAATCGCGTTCGAACGTGAAGTCGGCCATGTTGGATGATAAGCTGTTCGATCTCTGTATGGCTGCGTGTTGCGACGGTAGACCCGTCCGTGGAAGGCAGTTGTTTTATTCAGAAACGGGCTGGAAGTTTGAATAGTTAACTGCATCCCAAGGAGTACAGGATACGACCTACTCACCGTTTCTAAAGTAGCCTGTGTTTACACAAGCTTTCGGGCGGAGGTTAATGACCACCACCACCCGCCCGAACCCCCCACCACTAGGGGGCGGTATCCGCCGGGCCGGCCCCTAGGAGCGCGATTTTGTCAGGCTATCGGGCAACAGTGGTCGGTAGAATCCGGCGATTGTTGTTTAAGCTTTAAATTGCACAATGCTCTGAAGACCCTCTTCCGTCGCTCGATGAATTTGTTCAGAATCAGAAGTGGGGCGTGACTTTGGAGACCCCAAAACTAATGCGCGCGGGCGAAAAAAAAAGAAAAATCCAGCAAAACAAAATGCTGCTAAACCACAGGACTTCAGAGCTGGTATTGTGAATTGAACCACAGAACACAGTGTATCAAGCAAACAACTAGTCTTCATTTGTAGGAGGTACATGTAGATTGTCTTGTTCATCTTAGCAGGTGAAGTTCAAATGATCAATGTTTAATATATTGTCAAGAACGATCAAAGAAGTACATGTACATCATTAGAAGGTATTTGGCTCAGGACAGTAGATGATGAGAATACTTATAAGGGCTGTTTCAACATACATGGCATTGAACTCCATGTTAAGTATTCCATAGTTCACACAAATCTCGCTGTGAGACCTCTATGCCGATGCCTCAACTCCTCTCCCATGTGCTCCCACGTGTCTCATCGTTACAAAAGAAACGTATCATTCGTAGGAATTAACTGGATAGGACGTCTTTGAAATATATAATTGTCTGGGCGATACTCGCTGGCCGCCGCGTACAACAGTACAAACGTAACACCCAACGTCGATGGCATACCAATCCACAATTACGTCCCCAGTTTACTTGTGAACTTTAATGCTGACGTATTTTGTGGTAGTACATAACGAGTTTTACGACAAGCTGGCACAACACTGGCCTTTTGCGGCGATCTAAGTTTGCAAGTTCTGGAGTTCCGTGGAACCTCGGAAGAGGTGACCTTTTTTCCTTTGGAGAACAGGCGATGTCATCCATTAAATCAAGTTGGTGTGGCCCTAATCAAATGAATGAATGAAATTATGCTTTCTGTAATTTTGTTAAATAAACCGTTGTTATAGTTTCGTTCACAAAGTCACGTGAACAGACTCTTTTGATAAGTTGTACAAGAAAGTTTATCAGAGTTTTCTTTACAAAGCTAACGTTAACGTTACACCTATTTACTGATTTGATTTACGAACTATCGATTTAGTTTTCTTTTGTATTGTATTGGTCCTTTTTTGCCTCTATCTATGATCCTGGCAAAGTGATGACCCGTATCATTGAAGACAGAAGTACGCACGTAAAATTAGTCATTCCCGGCGACGGAAAATACAACTGGAAAGGCTTGTGAAGAAATGTACACAATTTTGCCATCGTGCCAAAGTGGAGCCTACGTACTTGGAAGATTTTCCACGTGTCAGATCAAGCATTAAAATTTATTCAACAGATCCACATTTCGTCGGTTACTGAGAAGCACAAAAGCGGCCAGGCGGTTATCCATAAGAGCCGCAGGGGAAAGATCGCACAACGCTAGAAACAATTTGGACATCGTTGCTCGGCGATAGCTTATTTTATTTGCTACTTACCTGCGATCATCGTAAGATGTATGTGCCCGGCGCGTATGATAATAAAACATTTGAGTGGATCACAGTTAGCCTTGTTTTGGGGTAAGCTGAGTATATAAAAACCTCCTGAAATGCCGATTGTTTTAAAGACATACGGATCAAAACCTATTGTTGTAACCTTTTCCTTATATCAAGCGTTGGCTAGACTACTTAATGATCCACAGTGTGGAGACAAAAGCAGCACACTCGGACCCGCAGGTAACTTAGATGGCGCCGTTGTTCTATATTCTGCCAGGTTATCATCCAACATGGCGCCCGCGCATGACGTAGCGGTTTTCGAACGTTCTGTGAAAACGAAGAATAGTAAAGTTATGCAGCTCCTTATAAGGGCTGTATCCTGTTGGTATCTAATTAGAGGTAGAACCTCTGATTTCATGCGGATTGCTTGATGATGTAAGGACTGATCTTTGTCAGCTGTTTTGGAATATCATAAGTGTGTTGAATGTCTACAGTTATGTAGTTATTTAAATTGTGTAGATAAGGATGTTTGGAAGAAGGAATAACTTTAAGAAGAATTTAAAGATTAAAAGTGACCACTGGTGATGTTTTGAGTGAAAGTTGAACTGTAATTGCCAACACAAAAAATTGGACTTACCCAAATTTTCGACTGATCAGCTCCAGTCTTTGTCAAGGAATGAGCAATCCATTGCGTTTGTGATATCACTTTATGAAGATACATGTAGAACAATTGTGACTGGGTGAGCAGTGAGTCATAAGTTGCAGAAAGTCTGTGGCACCTGCCGTTTCTGTTGAGGGACAATGGTTCTGAAGCCCTGATGTAGATGGCTTATTTCATTTATCATCCCCTCACTCGTGCTATTGTTTGTTTCATCATCATCATGCTTCCTTCTCAATTTTTGTTGTTTGTGTAACCAGGTGGCAGTGGTCTGGGGAAGTCCACACTGGTGAACACCCTGTTTAAGGCACAGATCAGCAGACGGAGCTGCACCAACGAATCGGAGGGCACCATCCCCAAAACTGTGCAGATCAAGTCAGTTTCACACGGTACGTAAGGGCCTCAACTGGGCACACATGTAGTAGTGAGGTCAGAGGGCACCATCCCCAAAACTGTGCAGATCAAGTCAGTATCACATGGTACGTAAGGGCCACAACTGGGCACACATGTAGTAGTGAGGTCAGAGGGCACCATCCCCAAAACTGTGCAGATTAAGTCAGTATCACACGGTACGTAAGGGCCACAACTGGGCACACATGTAGTAGTGAGGTCAGAGGGCACCATCCCCAAAACTGTGCAGATCAAGTCTGTATCACACGGTACGTAAAGGCCACAACTGGGCACACATGTAGTAGTGAGGTCAGAGGGCACCATCCCCAAAACTGTGCCGATCAAGTCAGTATCACACGGTACGTAACGGGCCGCAACTGGGCACACATGTAGTAGTGAGGTCAGAGGGCACCATCCCCCAAAACTGTGCAGATCAAGTCAGTATCACACGGTACGTAAAGGCCACAACTTGGCACACATGTAGTACTGGGGTCAGAGGGCACCATCCCCAAAACTGTGCAGATCAAGTCAGTATCACACGGTACGTAAGGGCCTCAACTTGGCACACATGTAGTAGTGAGGTCAGAGGGCACCATCCCCAAAACTGTGCAGATCAAGTCTTTACATATACATGTAGTTTCATAGCAACAATGGGCTTCAGCTTATGTTGTATTCAGGTAACTTGAAGTCTTCATGAATGTCTTGGTGCTGTAAATCTTAAGATTATTTTCTAGGCTTCTATGAAGTTTTGTTGTTATGATAATCAGAGTTTTCAATGGTATCTCAAGAAAAGTAGTATTACAGTGCTCTTGTTTTTCTCATTTTGCTCTATTCTGCCCCCAGTTATTGAGGAGAAAGGCGTGCGGTTAAAGCTGACAGTGACGGACACCCCGGGCTTTGGCGACCAGATCAACAATGAAAACTGGTGAGTCACCGTTCCACACAGTCAGCTTTCCTCTGAAACCCTGAGTACCATGAGGCTGCGTGCTCTACAACTTCAAACAATGTTATGTTTGCCACAACCAAGAGCCTAAACTTTGTGTTAAGACAAGGAAGTCAAGCTAATGTATACAAGATAAGATTCTCACGATGTCAGACGCGACTTGTTACCAATTCAATCTGTTGGTTCTCAGGTTTCTAAAAATTGGGATAGGCTGTACCTTGCATGGTACACACAGTTTTTATGTCAGATACAAGTTTTCCTTCCAGCCCTCTCAGTCTGTTGTCATGTTGTCCTTTTGTCAAAGTTTTACTTGAAGTTTTACATGTCTGAAAATCAATTGTTGTGGCCTAAACTATGCCAATTTTACAGCTGGCTCCCAATTCTGGAGTTTATCAACGACCAGTACGAAAAGTACCTGAGCGAAGAAGTGAACGTGAGCCGCAAGAAACACATCCCTGACACACGTGTGCACGTGTGCCTGTACTTCATCTCACCAACAGGACATTCGTAAGTACTCACACACACACACGTACACTGAGAAGACGAAACAAAATCTGAGGAAACCATATACATGTCTATAAGGCCACACCAATTTAATTCCTTGGTTAACAGATTTTTATTTGTAATTTTAGCAACAAAAAAATCATGAGAACAGAAGGCTGGGGTGAAAACTTGCACCTGACCCTGTTCACTCCCTGATACTGTGTGCACGAAAGTAAAAACATTCCTCTGAGATTCTGTTTTCATGTTGTTTTTCCAATCAAGCATTTTTGTTTTATTCCGTTAACCAAGAAAATTGTGTGGCGGCTGTGGCCTAATCAAAACAAAATCGATAAACTAGAGACTTTTTTAAGGTTACATTTTTTCGCAGGAAAATACATATTTACCTTCACATGGTCTTGCCTAACAAACTACAGTAACATTAATGCTCTATTTATTCTTACTCAAACACATTTTATGTATTATGGTGACCAGCCCCTCCAGCTCTGTCTTGTCACTTACTACATGTACATACTGTAAGAAGATGACAAAACAGAGCAAAAATAATATGTTTCTCTGCCATGAACGTAAACCTAAGAAACAAATCCCTGTTTGTTGCTCAGCTGCCGGCCGCTGGACCTGGAGTTCATGAAGAGACTGGACAAGGTGGTGAACATCGTCCCCATCATCGCCAAGGCAGACACACTGACGCTGGAGGAGAGATACGCCTTCAAGAAAAGGGTAAGGAGTCTTCTAACTCGTCTTACAAACTCTGGAGATACGCCTTCAAGAAAAAGGGTAAGGAGGCTTCTAACACATCTTACAAACTCTGGTAACCGAACTATAGGAGATTCGTCTTCAATAAAAGGGTAAGGAGTCTTCTAACATGTCTTACAAACTCTGGAGATACGCCTTCAAGTAAAGGGTGAGGCTTCTAACACATCTTACAAACTCTGGTTACCGAACTATAGGAGATAACGCCTTCAAGTAAAGGGTAAGGCGTTTTCTAACATGTCTTACAAACTCTAGAGATACGCCTGCAAGTAAAGGGTAAGGAGTCTTCTAGCATGTCTTAAAAGCAAAACTATCATCATGGTAACCTGGCTCTAGAGGAGTTGTAATATTTGTCGCTGGGTGGGTTGCGTAAAATGCCCTCATATTACGTTGCTGTATGTCAGCCAAACTAAATACATTATATTCCAAAGAAGATAAATAGTTTGTGCGTTCCTTTAGGTTCGTGAGGATCTGGAGTTTCATGGAATCCAGTTTTACCCCATGAAGTCACTGGATGAGGACGAGGAAGAGACGGCCATCAACCAGGCACTAAGGGTAATTACATGTACATCAGGGTATGGGGTAAATGGACAACAGAGTATTTGGTTTGTATTGTATGGGCATCAGATTCTCCCAAATACGCCATTTTGTAAGGCATGTCAATTGCATGTCGTGTCTTGGTATGTTTTACAAAGGGACACATTTTGACTGGAAACTGGAATGCAAAAGATAAGGAGACATGCATTTTGGACATTTTTGTCATCAGACCTTTTTAGAGGCTGTCAACAACAATGCATGGCAATTTAAGTTCTTTGATCAATGTTAAATCTGTGCAGTTATATTTAACATTCCTTATGTTGTTTATCTGTTTTTTTGTGGTTGTGTTCTGCAGGAGAAGATGCCGTTTGCGATCGTGTTGTTTATTTGTTTGTTGTGTTCCGTAGGAGAAGATGCCGTTTGCAATCGTTGGCAGCGACCGTGAGTACCAAGTTAATGGCAAGTCTGTCCTCGGACGCAAGACCAAGTGGGGCCTGATCGAAGGTGGGGCTTCTGACGTCTGCAAAACCTGTACATCTGTTACTTAGCCTCTACCAGGCTCTAGAGGTGGCTGGCAAGAGCAGGCAAAATAGACAGATAAGATATCACAGTACAGTTGGCCACCTCACCCCTTTGGCCAGCTAAGTTTTCTTGCATGTTGTCTGTCCTTGAGGCCAATTTCTACTTTTCCAGCCACCTCTGAAGCCTGGTATAGGGGCTAATTTTCATCCAATTTTGGCAATTGTAGCAATATGATTTTGAATGTTTACTTTGAAAAAAGGAGTAAAATATAGACAGTGAAAAAAAGAAACAACAAAGATATTTCTTTCCAGTGTTTGTTGCGAGAATTTTGGTTGGCCCGTTGTAAATTTGTTTGTTCATTTTGTTGTTTTCCTTTCCAGTTGAGAACAAGAACCACTGTGAGTTTGCCCTCCTGAGAGACATGCTCATTAGGTGAGGCTGAATTAGCTAATTAACGAAGTACATCACATCACACTCCTTTCCAAATGTCCCCATGGTAATACATGTATCTCTCACAAAGGCATTAAGAATTCTGTAATACAGTTCTGTAGTTGTAAGTCATGTTATGTGTATATTTTAAAACTCATCAACAAAAGAACGTCAATCCGCACCATTCGATAGACTTGCCTTGCTCTAATGAGTGGCTGTTAACTACATGTATATGTATATGTAATCCTATATTTTTATGGATGGAATCCAAGAAGAGTGGACTCGATCTGTTACCTGTATAATCTAATGGATATCCTCTAAAACATCCACCTCAACGTCCCCAAACCCCCAACCTTGATGAACGTTGTTTTTCTCCCTTCCTCCCCAGAACTCACATGCAGGACCTGAAGGACGTGACTGACTCCATCCACTACGAGAATTTCCGCCGTGATCGGCTCGAGATGCACTCCGAGTTCGCCGGCCCGACACCGCCATATCACGAGATGGGAGAATCCAACCTCTGATCAAGCAAACCTGTGGTCACTAGCACTGCAGAATGTTGCAGTCCCTCCTGTTGCTGTGCTAGCGTGGTGGGGAGAATCCCAACACTGATCAGCAGGAGTTGAAGACGGACTGGCTAGACCGTGTAGCACCTCTATAATTGAGCATGATGCAGTATTTCTTATAGCGTAGCATTAATAACAAGAGTTACAGTAATCCACTCTTTTCTATACTGTAGTTATAGATGAAATAATACACTCTAGAGCTATTATCCATACTCTATTAAAGGTTAATATATTATCATATTCACAGTTGGATTAATAACTTGTTGAGAAAGTGGTAAAGAAGCGTAAGTTACAGGTATTCTATAAAATATGGGAAAACTTCTCCAAAATGCTCGTTCCTAAAGCTTAAAGAAGCCAGTTCCGCATATTTGTGCCAATAGTTTATGTAGACTTCTCGTCATTAAACGTCACCAAGTATTTATCAAATAGCTGAAACATTAACTGTTTCCTACATGTATGTATTCTGTTTTTTACCTGCTAAATTAATAAACAAGAGCTCTGCACTTGTAGATAGAGAAATTGTTAGGGTCAGCGCACCTTCTTATAAGTCTCGGAGGTCAGAATCCATTTTCTTTGAAAAAAGTGATGAGAAGCAGTATGGTATGGCCCAGCTGTGGTCTTTCTGGAAAAGTCTAACCCTGGGTCTTGCTGCAGTTTGAAACTGTGTCACTAGGTGGCATTGTTTTGGGGCTATTCCACTTTTGAAGCTGAAAAGGAAGTAAATACAATGTCGAATGCATGGAGTGTTGGAAAAGAAAGGCTCCACTGATAGGAATTGAAGAATATAGGGAACCTTAAAGGTGGCAATTTGTACAAATTGGTAACAGGAAGAATAAGATAATGCTAAGAAGTAAGATGAAAACCGAAGTGGACTGAGATGAGACAAAACAAGAAAGATGTGTGGAGAAGAAATGAAAGTACAAGTGGAAATGTGAGATGAAGGTTTCGATGCGCTCCTCCTCCATTTAGGGTTGTGAGATGGAAAATGCCTGACCAGCATTTTCACCACTGTTGCTTCTGCTGCATCCTTTTGATTATCGGATGTTTCAGACATGCTCCATGCAGTACTGCAGGCTTCAGACAGGAGGGGCTCCTGTCCCACTGCAGTACTGCTGGCTTCAGACAGGAGGGGCTCCTGGCCCACTGCAGTACTGCGATCTTATGCTGGTACCAGACACATCAGTGGTTTCAATGTTGATATTTTGGTACTTTTTCTCAATTCTGAATCTGCTTCTGCCCAGATAAGTACCAGAACGTTTACAACATACTATTGTGACTTCTCTTTGCTTGTTCTCATGTGCCAAATAGATCCATGGTTAGGCCGCACCAGTTTATTTACTTGGTTAACATACATGTAATGTATACATGAAACAAGGGCAAATAAGAAAACAGAGGGCTGTAGGGAGAACTTGACATCATCATAGTAAACTACAAACATATGAAACTTCACTTCTGAAACTATACCAAGGTTCGGTCTTTCCCCTCAAACTCTGTTTCATGTTGATCTTCCAGTTTACCATAATTTTTTCTGCTAACCAACAACAAATAAATTTCTGGTGTGGCCTTTGGATTAAAAAAAAGGTTCTCACATTAAAAATGTAGTAGCTATTTTGTGCTACTTCTCTGTGCCAATGTCTGTTGCAACATTTTGCATCGCTCTGTAACGTAGCAAAAAAAACATTGTCGGACAGCATTCCAATGTCTCAAGAAATTGTAACAATTATGTCAATACTGTCTAAAACTCTGAGATATTCTTGTGATGACATTTTTGTCTGTAACTTTCTAGAAGTGGTATTTTGGGCCTGCTTTAAGCTTGCCTGACAGTGTATAAAAAACATGATTACATGAAACATAACATATCCGACATGCATCGAATGACCCAAGCAGTTTTAAATCTTCCTCAATAACCAAATTATTACATGTTTATGACTATTAGCAGGGGTCGCGATAGAAGAGAACAGGATGAAGCTAACATGTAAAATTGCGTCACAAAGATACTACAGTACAGGAAACGTGATGTGACTCCTCGCAGCTGTCTTCCTTAAAAGGAATCAAATAACTTGAGATACTTTTGCCAGCTTCTTGCAAATAACCTTTAAAGAAATGTGTAGTCGCTCTGGCATTGAAAATAAGAGAGTTTTCCTCGACTTAGAGCTTCCATGCCACTGTTCTATGAGTACACATGTTGGAACTGTTGGAGGCTAGGCTAGATCTATAGATTAGCCTGATATAATGTAGATATATAAATGATACATGTATTGTTTCCAGGTTTTTCTGTCAAGCACATACATGTACTGTAAATCTTGATACTTTTGCAACGGTTTTCTTTGGTCAGTTTTCGCAATGACCTCTCAACATCCCAATTATACTATCTAATGGTCTACTGTACTAAAGCGTTGGTGGACCGCATCGTCGACAGATGAAAGCGGCGATCATGATGATGTACTAAAGAATTACTTTCAACATTGAACTGACATTTTAAACACCACTAAAATCCCTTTTTTTCTTCCTAATGCAAAAAAAAACACTGTAAAAGTCAAATGAACTTACAGTATGACAGACATAAACGCTTATTAGTATTTAGCAGCTATTGAAACAGTCACTGTTCTTGAACCGCACTTTGTAAAGCTTAAGTTTTGGTGCAAACTTGTGCAAATATGATGGAGAGGAGACTAGTTTTACCTGCAGTAACATACCATGCAGTAAAGGAACAGATTTGTTCGTTAGATTTTTGGAACAGAAGATTGCTGTTTTCGAAGTGATTCGAGGAAGATTTGAGTCTTTGTAAGATGTAGTTCATTCGCTGCAGTAGAACAAGGCTTGCTTGTCCCTTTCAATTCTTCAAACTATCCCAGTGTGCACTGGGTGAGTCACATGACTTCTATGATGTTTACATTGTTACAGTTTTTCACATGTGTAACAGAAAGGTTGTCACATGAAGAAAGTGAAGGTGGAATGTGGCAGAATTGTAGCTCATGCAAGGGAAAGCTAATGTCTGTAGCTTTTGTACAGTGGAACAGCCAACACCTTAACCTACTATGATTAAAGTATGTGAACAGTTGGTTGTGTTGTTTTTGTTTTGTTTTTATTGTAGTGTGAAAATGTATTTGCTTGTGCTACCACACTGGTTAGTTGAAGCTGGAAGAGTCAGAAATATGAATTGACAAGTGTGTAATTTGTTTACATCTTACTGTAATTACATAAACAAACTCAAGTTTACAAAGTAACTCCATGCAGCATGGCGGACAATACTTACGTCATTCACATGAGTGCAAACACTTGATTGGGCACTGGTCATTGAATCTTGATGATATTTTAGCAGCCATATTACAGTTAGATCAGCCCGCCTCATGTGGCCTCCCATATACATGGAGATTCTTTTTAAAAAATAAGATATTCACTAGACTGGCCGTCATTTGCTTTAAGAGCAAATTCAGGATGTTTCGCCCATACTCCTCATGCAAGAAGTGGGCTGTCCCAAAATAACTCCTGGGCAAATCCAAGTTTCTGCATAATTTATGCAAATGAGGTGCTCATGAGCATAAGTTATGTCCAGGTGCTTTCACCTTTCCTACATGTACCTACATGTACAAGATGACATCCACAGCTTTTACAGTAAGGGGAATACAACATCATGCATAAATTATGCAAGTGAGGTCCCCATTAGCATATGTCATGGCCAGGCGTGTGCACCTTTCCTAAAGCTACCTACATCTCAAATATGACATCTGCAGCTTGTATGGTAAGGGAAATACAAGTTCAGCATAAATTATGCAAATGAGGTCCTCATTAGCATAATTTTTGGCCAGGTGCATTCACCTTTCCTAATGGTACCTACATCTTAAAGATGACATCCGCAGCTGTCACGGTAAGGGAAATACAAGTTTATGCATGAATTATGCAAATGAGGTCCTCATTAGCATAATTCATGACCAGGTGTGATCACCTTTGCTAACGGTACGTACATGTCAAATCTGACATTTGCAGCTTTTCCGGTAAGGGAATTACAAGTTTAAGCATAAATCATGCAAATGAGGTCCTCATTAGCATAATTTATGGCCAGGTGTGTTCGCCTTTCCTAAAGGTACCTACATCTCAAAGATGACATCCGCAGCTTTTACGGTAAGGGACATACAACTTCATGCATCGATTATGCAAATTGGGTCCTCATTAGCATAATTTATGGCCTGGTGTGTTCGCCTTTCCTAAAGGTACCTACATCTCAAAGATGACATCCGCAGCATTTACGGTAAGGGACATACAACTTTATGCATACATTATGCGAATTAGGTCCTCATTAGCATAAGTAATTGTCAGGTGTAGTCACCTTTCCTATAGGTACCTACATCTCAAATATAACATCCGTACCATGTAACATAAGGTACATATAACTTTCTGTAATACCATTAGTAGAGGTACCCCCTGACATCTGCTTGGTTTTAAGTCCATATTAAGTACATGGGAAGTGTAGGAGGGCTTATGTTACAGTATGACCTAGTTCTTGCTGGCCCCGACAGAAAATAACCAAAAATTGCATCAAAAAATTGCAAAATAAATCATTTTGAAGTAGTGTATGCCAAAAAAAAAATGGGGTCCTTTGGGTAAATATCCAATGCACAACTAAACCAAATGTCAGGTCCTCAGGTTTCAACACCACGGCACTGGAGGCCATCATGTGCGACTTTTGTCTGAAAATGACCAAAAAACCTCCATAAAATCATTTTAAAAACTTATATCAAAAAAATTTTAAAAGGGTCTAGGGGTATACACGTACTCTACCTGCATACCAAATTTCAGCTAATTTGGTCGACGGACGACCGAGAAGAAGCGATTTGAAGGTTTGACAGGAGAAGAAGAAGAAGAAGGAGAAGAAGAAGAAGAAACCTTACAAAAACAATATGTTTCGTTGGCGAAACATAAGGCGAAACATAATAAAACACACTGAAGGAAGAAAATTTTTAATTGGGGTAGGGGACATAAACACGAACTCTTAAGTTGAATCGTCGTTTCCCAAAACGTGTTGCTTTGAGTCTCCAGACTAGATTATCATATCATCATTTTATTTTTTCCTAGAACACACTGTCTAACATTCCAAATCTTATTTGGCCACCCCTCAATGTTTTGAATGGCATAGCCCAAAGAAAGTTAACAAGTGAAAGTTGAAGGTTTTCACATTAAAGCTACCGGTATGGCAGGTATGGATTTCAACCAACAACAAGAAATAGGATCAATAGATCCTGCGATAATGAAGTCATAATGCAATTTAGAAAATCTTTTTATTGACAGTGTGAAAACTGTGTTGTCATTCCCGTGCAGAACTACCATCTAGCGATTTTATCCAGTACTGCAGGTGAATGTGCGCACCGCGGGTTTACCTTGTTCCGCAGTATACTTTCTACTCCCAAACATTCAGATATCACGTCATGTGGGTTCAAATGTCCTCTGCTGAAGTATCACTCGTGCGAGCTGGGGTGCCTCCCAAGTAAAACTTTGTAAAATAACAAGAACAAAATCATATTGTCTAAGGAGAACGCAAGGGTTTTCCGTATCCTAGCACATAGGATCAGAAAATTCACTGCTTTCAAAGTTGAGTGATGAGTTTAAATCTCCTTGCTGTTGGCCACAAATGCAACCTGGTGACCAAAAAAAACACTTATAACTGGATAACTGGGAAGCTTTAAATGTGTACCAAAGTTCGCCAGCGATGATTCTGTCCTTTTGCCAATCTCTGAGAATATATAAAGTAGATTTGACATGATAAAAATGTAGATATCTCCTCCAAACGTTTTGTCTCCTCCGTTCGAATCTCTCCTCACAGCTCCGCCTGTACTACTTCCCGCGGCATGCCGGGAAGGGCCACCTCTTCCCGGGGTGAGGTTTGTTTTGCAGGGTCGCCATTTCTGGTGCTGCAGAAGGAAGGCGGAGTTGGACAATGTCTGGCCTCAAACAGCCTTCAGACAACGACGCCTGGGCGCTGCTGGCGCTGAAATCGGCGCCTGCCAGCCCCGCTAGACACGGCTGGAACCCCGATGAGCCCCGGGGAACGGCGATCGCGCGCATCGAGGGCCGGGAGTTCGAGTATCTCATGCGGCAAGGCCGCATCACGGTGGGGAGGAACTCGAGCCAGGGCGCCGTGGATGTCAACATGGGCCACTCGTCCTTCATCTCCAGAAAACACATCGAGGTCTTCTACGAGCCGCCCAACTTCTACATGAGCTGCCTGGGGAAGAATGGCGTGTTTGTGGACGGCGTGTTCCAGCGGAGGGGCGCCTCGCCACTGCAGCTCCCCAAACAGTGAGTCGGTCGTGTTGTGGTTGCGAAATGTCCCGGGGAACTCTTCTCTCCCGGCCACGCCGCGCCAAAACTCCGCAAATCTGCCCGGACAGACCCCAAATCAGGCCACTAAAGCTTCCTGCCGCCTGGTCTGGACCTCAGGGGGGTGTTTTTCTGTGATTTTGGGTGAAAAGTGCGTGTTTTTGGCCCAGTTTGTTTATGTAAATAGCTGTAGACTGGGCTGCAATGTTGTCAAACACACCACGCGGTCACCCGTCAGTCCGGCCATTATATTTTATAAATAACTTCGATTTTTCCTCGGACCGTCTGGCCAGACCTCCGGCGCCCCTCCCCCCACTCTCCAGCCTGGTTTACACATAGAACCCGCTGTTTTCCCGCAGTTTGCAGGGTTCGTGGTGGTTTTTAGTCTGTGTTTAGACTCCAGAGTCGGTGTTGTACCAGCCCTGCCATGTGCCGCGGCATCAGAACACAAAACTCACAAATGTAAACAAATCAAGATGCGCGCAAAAATACCAAATTTCCAGCCTTCACCGCCCGCCAGGCGACCCGAGCGGAATTCCTGATGATTTTGTCCAGTTTTGTCAGGTTTTAGCGCGGTTTTTGGGCTCATTGTGGTGTTTTGGGGTGTGTATTTCTGACTGGTGTCGCAGCTCGGCTTGGTGTAAACAAAACAATGTTGGTGGCGAGGGGCGAGGCTCACAACAAAACACACAAACAAAACTACAGAAACGACTCGTTTTCACGTTTTTTCACTATTCTGGTTTGTTCCTTGGTATTTTTTGTGTGTTTCTGACTATTTTTAGCGTCCTCTAGTAAGGAATTTACGTACTTTTCGGCCGTTATTATGGTAGAGCAAAGTCCACAAGTTGCCAAACACAAAAATTGAAAACATTCAGATGCTCCATAACAAGGGGGAGGGGGGCGGTAAGACCTCATGGTTGGTTTTGTTATTTGTTTTGATTTAAATGATTTTGCTGCAACAAAATGAATTGAATTTCTTATAGGGAATCTTTCAGGAGGAGCCCAAATGTTTTTCTACAGATTGTGTATAGGACATTCGGATGAATAATTTTAAACATATTTCTCTAAATCTAAATTGTCCTTCAAGTTAAACTTAACGTATGACTATGAGATTTTGCAGCCCCGTACCAATGTCTCTACAGTCTCTACAGAAGGTTGGAGAGGTGCAATTCCTCAAATTAATCTTGTGGGTAAATATCTTTCTGCAACCTGCTATTGGCAGAAAAAATTGTACTAGTACATTGCAGGAAAATATCTGAACAACATGCAATTTTGCAAGCTAAAAGATTGCGACACAAAGTTCTCAATCATGATTACCCAAACAGCAGCAAACAAAAGCCAGGGTGGTTAGAATGTAAGGCCACACCAATTTATTTTCCTGGTTAATGGAATAAAAAAATAAAAAATTTAAATGCTAGATTGGAAAAACAACATGAAACCAGAATCTCAGAGTCAGAGGAAAGTTTGTACTTTGGTGCACACAGTTTCAGGGATGGAGTGATCAGGGTCAGGTGCAAGTTTTCACCCCAGCCTTCTGTTTTCATGATTTTTTTTTGCTAAAATTAAAAATGAAAATAAAAGATGAAATTAAATTAGTGTGGCCTTAGCTTCTTAGAAGTCACAGTTGCAGTTTTCCTGTAGTGTCTCTTGATATAACACAATCTTATGAGATAATGGTTTTCAGCAATGCTTAAATCAAGTTAATAAGATTCATAATCAAATCATGTTAAGTAGCTTCCTAAGGGGGACACAGGTCTGTAAGGGTTCTTGCAGTTGGACAGGAATAACAGTCTGATGTTTGCAGAAAGGTTTTTACTTAAATTGCATGTTAGATTTCTTTTGCGTGTAAAACCCATAACATTGGAGATAACAGAAACATCTAGTATTCCCTGATCAACCTACATGCATGACTTGTCTACTAGGGAATCATTGCAAATTATTTTCAAGATATCAACGACTTGCAAATTGCCTGCTTAAAAGAAAGTGAAGGTTTGATATCATAAATCACATAATTGCTGGAAACAGATCAGAATTAATCTTGAAACGTTCAGAGTGGTTTTGTTTTCACAGTTTTCGCAGTTACCTGACCACCTCATTTTTCATGACATCGCAAATTTGTATTTCCAATACCAGGGCTCGAAATTCGTATTTGGGAATAGGTGCACTGGTGCACCCAACTCAAAAAATTGGGTGCACAGAAAGAATTTTGGGTGCACCAGATAAAATGAAGTTGAATGTTCTTCAGAACATAATAACAAAATTTAGAGCTGCTGCCTTTTTTAAGAACTTCAATTTGTAATTCTATAGCTAACTTCAAAATTTCAAACAAATAATACATTAAATAAAGTACAGCAAAAAGTTATCATGCTGTTTTTTATACTTACATTTCAAGAATATTCTGTATACTAGTGAACAATAGTACCTTAACCCTATAGGCTACAAAAATACATAGGTGCACTGGTGCACCCACAGTCAAAAATTAGGTGCACAGCTCCAATTTTGGGTGCACTGGGTGCACATGCACCCACTATTTCGAGCCCTGCAATACAGTATATCACTTTTAGTTTAACTTTAAGTACTGCACTACACTAAACAGAATTATGCATCATGCTTCACCTCTGTTGAGGATGAGTGCTTTGCCTTTACTACAGAACTATTTCAACCATGAATTTAAAACACTTCATAAGGTCCGTTCCCCTTCCACCACGAATCCATGCATGGCAACACAAATCCTAGTGTGCATTTGTGTTACCATCCCTCCATCCTGTTCAATTTTTCTGGGGAGAACCCTGGTTAGTATCACTATATACTAACTGTACTACAAAATTGTTCCAACCACAAACTTAAAACAACACGAAATCATACTTTGCCCTTCCACCGTAAAAATAAATGGATTTCCATTACTAGTATGTCCAGCCCCCTTGTGCCCTGTTTGTGACGTCGTACATTTCTGGGGAGAGTCTAAGAAAACCAGGTCCACAGACTGCGGTGATAAGGCGGAGTGAAGAATTACAACTCTGATCAGTTGTGATGCCCGACTTACACTCAGCACACAAACTAGACTTCCTGCATACCAATACTGCACTGGGACTTCTCTACCTTCTCAACAGACGTTGCCTTTGTTTATAACACTGGTCACAATCAGTAGATTTCAGAAATCCAACATTCCTTCTTGTTTCTTAATCTCCTTGTTGACTTTCCCATTTAGCTTGAAAATATATGTTTTTCTACATCTCTGTCTGTGATATGGTTTGTAACCAGTTACCAACTCCAAAGATTTTGGTCTGTTTTCTGACTATTCTGTGTCGTTTTGTCAGTTTGTGAGCAGCAAAACTCAAGAAACTTGCAATTTTGTGGAGGAATTTGGTGCATTTGAAGTTTCTGAAAACTGAAAAAAAAGATTTTAATTTGCCGTTTCAAACTTAAACGTTGTTATCAGCCATTTTTCTTGGCTAAAGGGATGCAAATTAAACACCAGTATGGGAGGGGGGGTCCTAGGTCGGTCATGGGGCCTTGGACCAGTGCCAGCTCCCAGCCTGGAGCATTCTGGGAAGGAATGCAGGTTTCTGAAATGGCAACACTTGAGAAATTTCCGTGTCAGAAGTAACTGCTGACAGTGCTGTAATTCTAGGTCCCTCCAGACAGCTTCCTCACTACCTACCGCAGTAGTCTGTTGTACTGGAAATACTGGACATCTTTTGCAGCGTCTTTCTCATCAGATTGTACTGTTCTGCTTTCTGGTATCATGGCAACATTTCGGCAGTAGCTCTAAGTTTTATCGTTACCATTCGGTAATTGATTCATTAAGCATACAACCTTGTTTTAACTTGCTATTCTTTGAACCATCTGAAATTGTCTTTACTTCATCAACATATATATTCAGAGTTTTGGTATAAAAACCTACAAATGTAGTTCTACCAGATCTGTCCTTAGTCACTGACGAAAGATAGCAGATGCTATCTGAAAGTTCAAACTTCTGACTGTTTCAAAATTTTATGCAGTTGCTCGAGTAACTATTTTTGGCGTATCTTATTGCCTGGATGTCTTACCTTCATCAACATTAATGATTTGGTAACTTTATTTTTGTGTAATTTCTGCCTATGTCCTTCAACTTCAAGGCTTGTGACATGACAACTCTCACAATGCCAAAATACGATGAGCCCTACTTATTATGGATTTCTTTGATTCATTTGCCTCTACTGTATAGTATTAGTATATTCTATATTTCTATTCCATCCATCAAAAAAAATTAAGATGACATGAAATCAATGAAAATGTACAGGTATGTGTTCTGACATGTATCCAAGCCACCTGTCCTTACCTGTACCTGTATACCCCCCTCGGGTGTCTTTGATCCAAAGTAACTTTGTAACACCGTGGCATATCTTAGTGAGGCACCATTTTGTGACAATGTAGCACATGTTTAACCTGACATACACATACCTACATATCTAAGTTATTCTAACCCACCTGTAACGCCCCCTCCCCACAGGTGTGCGATCTGATATGTATCTAACCCACCTGTCCTTACCTGAACAGGTGTGTGTTCCGGTTCCCGAGCACCAACATAAAGATCGTGTTCCAGTCGATGGTTGACGAGGGAAACCCCCAGCCGCCCCCGCCGCCCCCCCTCCCCTCCCCGCCCAAGAAGAAACCGGACCTGGCGCCGCTCAAAATCAACATTCCCGACCCCAACACGGACTTCGGAAGCCCCTTCCCGTCGCCAACGGGAACCATCAGGTAACCAATCAGGAGCCTCCATTTCAGAGAGAACCATGTGATGTTAACACAACATTCATAACAGCATTCGTGATTCAAGATTCCCCAGGGTCTGGGATTGATACTATCGATACGCAAATCCTGGTATGTGTGGTCCGGAATCTCACTCGGAGCCAGATTCGGACCATTCATACCAGGATCAGCCTATCGGGATCTATCCCTATATTCCTGGGTGAATTCCCCGATTCGCGAATCCTGGCATGAACGAGGCTAACACTTAGGCTAACCCTCACTAAGGCAACACCTGTTTACTTGCTTGGTTCTTTCTCGGTTCTTGGCTCTTGGTAAGCTGGCAATAAAGAAAAGCTGGGAGTAAAATTTGAAACAGACTTAGTTAACTCCCTGAAGGAGAAACCCTTCAGGTTCTGTTCTCATGTTCATTTTCCAATCAAGAATTATTTTTGTTACATCTGAGAATCAAGAAGTTATATTGGTGTGGCCTTCATCAATTGTCATTAATGGTTCTTAGCACATCATGTAACCATGGGTTGTTTTTTGCTGCAAAATGAACCTTTCAGTTTCTCCCTGCAATTTCTGTTGTTGCCTGCAATAGTTTTGTACATGCATTTCGCCTCCTGTTTGGGGTTGGTATGGAGGTACGGCCATGCAAAATCAGTTTCATGGAACACGGCACAGCTGTGATGAAACTTTCAAAGGTCGTTGATCATTTATTTAAAATGGACTCCATTCGTGCCTTCCTTCTCTGGCATCAGATCTCGTGGTCCATTAGAATGAGTTTGTGTGGCCTGATGTGTTGTTCTCCCTTCCAGCGCCATGAACTCAGCGCCCTCTAGCCCCCAGGGAGGGCACTGCAGCTGGAGCGTTGCCCCTGGGAGCGGGCCGGCCCTGGGTGGGCCCCCCCGGGACTGGTCAGTCTCTACATGATACAGGGGAAGAGAAGAACATCATGACTTGTCCCATTTTTTTTTGTTTTAGAGCAGCGAAAAAGAAAAGTCACATCATGATCAGTTACGACAGAAACAGAGACGAAAATAAAATGTGAAAAACAAACCAAAAGTGAATGTTGAATGAAGATACCCTTTGTACATAACCAAGCGTTTTATTCAAATGGCGTTTCAGTGACCCTCTGTCACCTCCCTCAGGGCAATTCTAACTGGTTCACTTTGGACTGCATCTGTAAGCAGTGACACCTTTTGCTGCAGTGTAATGTGAACCAGTAAGAATTGCCAGGAGGAAGATGAGAGGCAGTCACCGAAATGTTGGTTCTGTACAAAGAATCGTGTTATGCAGTGACTTACCAACCTGATGAAACTATTCACAGAAGAAAAAAAAAAAGTCTGTGGTTTTCTGCAATCACGTCAGGAAACAGGGAAACGTGAAAGAAAACAACAGCGCATGGTGTAAACAAACATTTCGTCACGTAAACACCATTCTCACTAATTACAACATGAAAACAACACTTCTCTTACACACAGTGTTGTCTCAGCCTTATTTCTGCCATCTTGTTTTTCTCTCTTCCATGTTTTTTGTGTGCTGCTTCAGCAAGTTTGTCCTTATCGATGATTGTGCAGCTGTTGGGAAGCATGTTTTTCCAGCGGGCTGAAAGTTGCCCTTTCCGGCAGCTTTGACGCAACTTTCCACACACCAGTGCTATATGGGAATACTGTCATTGTTTGAAATGCTTATTGTGATGGACATACTGGATCGGTCTACTATTTGTAGCTTTGCAGGTTGCCATGGCGACTGAGTTGCCGAGGTTACCAAGTCTGATAAAGTACCAGGAACCCAGCTAACATTTCAGCCATACGTCTTTACCTGCGTGCTTACATTGTGTCCCCGTTCAACACAGTATTCCTTGGTATACAACCTTATTTTTTAATCTACGGTCAACTTCTCTGCTGCCTTCATAAATACAGAGTGAACTTTCTCGTCGTAGTGTGAGTTATTACAACGACAAGCATACATTCTTGAACATCAGGGCTCGAAATTCATTATTGGTGCACCCAACCAAAAAAATTAGGTGCATGGAAAAAGTTTTGGGTGCACCACATAAAATAAAGTTGAATGTCATTAAAACATAATTACAAAGTTTAAAGCTACTGCCTCTCTTTAGAACTTCAATTTCTAATGCTACTTAGCTAACTTCAAATTTAGTATATTGCTTTTTTCTGATACTTATACGTCAAGAATATTCTGAATACTAGCGTACAAGAGTACCTTTACCCTATAGAGTACAAAAACATCTAGGTGCACTGGTGCACCCACGGTCAAAAATTAGGTGCACAGCTCCAATTTTGGGTGCACACAGGTGCACATGCACCCAGTATTTCGAGCCCTGAACATGGACACTAATCTCTTAACCCAAAGTTTACTTTACTGTCAGTAAAGAAAAGATAAGGTTGTATATACTAAAGAAAACTTAGCTGAATTTGTTCTAAAATCTGATGAAAGTATTTATGGAAGTGTTGTTTTCCCGTTCCCCAGCGCTGCGAACTCTGCGCCCTCGAGCCCGCGCAGCAGGACGAGTTCCCACAAGGCCAGTGTGGCTCAGGCGTTACAGCGGGCGGCGGAGTATGCAGCGGCCGCCATGGAGGAGAAGGAGGGCCAGTCCACCTCCGAGGACAGCGGTGCCCAGGTGAGGAGACACAGGCTACACACACACACACACACACACATACACACACAACCTACACACACACACACACACACACACGTGTACTTAGAGGAGAAGCAGGGCCAGTCCACCTCCGAGGACAGTAACGCCCAGGTGAGGCTACTAGCTAGCAAGCTGTCAGGGCGTCTAACGGACGCCTTACAGTCACACTAAGAAAACAGGAAAAAGATGCCCTCCTTTTGCAGGGATTGTTTCATATGCCCTACACTAAGAAAACAAAGAAACAAAGACACCCTGGGGAAGCCTTGCTTCCCTGGTAATTACATACACATGTACACGAACTATCTTCATTCTACTGTACTGAAACTGGCCTGTCTTGAAACTGTCTAGTAACTGTACTAAAATTGTCTCAAACTTGCCCCCCTTCCAGCAGGACAACTCAAAGCCGCCATACTCCTATGCTCAGCTGATCGTGCAGGCGATCACCTCGGCCAACGACAAGCAGCTGACTCTCTCCGGGATATATGCTCACATAACTAAAAACTACCCCTACTACAGAACAGCCGACAAGGGCTGGCAGGTAAGAACATAACTAAGAACTACCCCTACTACAGAACAGCCGACAAGGGCTGGCAGGTAATGTAGAACATAACTAAGAACTACCCCTACTACAGAACAGCCGACAAGGGCTGGCAGGTAAGAACATAACTAAGAACTACCCCTACTACAGAACAGCCGACAAGGGCTGGCAGATTATGTATACGTAGAATTGCAGAACTGTTAATCATAGAACTGTATCTTATAAAACAGCAGACTTAGGCTTGCAGGTTGCAGGTAATATAGGACTGCAGAACTGTATTTCATACAATTTTGTATAAAAGTACAAAACAGCAGGCAAGGGCCGACAGGTAGGATAAAACAGTAGAAAGAGATACTAAGTTATAGAATCCCAGAACTGTGTTTTATAGAACTTTCACTACTGTCTTTATATACAGCCATTAAATTATTTCAAATCATACTGTATCTTAAAAACTGTATCTTATAGATAGAGCTGCAGATCTGTAAAATTTATGGTTCTTGTTTTCTTTGTTCCAGAATTCGATTCGCCACAACTTGTCGCTGAACCGCTACTTTATCAAAGTGCCGCGCTCGCAGGAGGAGCCTGGGAAGGGCTCGTTCTGGAGAATAGACCCGTCGTGTGAGGCCAAGCTGACGGAGCAGGCCTGGAGACGTCGGCGCCAGCGCGGCGTGCCCTGCTTCAGAACGCCCTTCGGCGGGGGCCTCTCCTCCAGGTCTGACACGTTCGCTTTGGTTTCCACTTGTGTTGAAGAAAAAGACTCTTTGTACTAGAGCTGTGTACCTAAACAAATTTTAGGTACAGGTGCACGGGTTGAGGTACAGGTCTGTACCTGAACCTGTACCTAAACTACTTGCTCGGAAAAAGCTACATTTTCAATAAGGACAAAAGCATAATATTTGATCGTGCTATGTATTATTTTTATGAAAACATAGATGAAAATTTGACTCCAGCCATGCATGCAAATGTGTTTTCTGTGCTTAAGAGTGGCTTTAGAGCACTGCCACGGTAATTTCATAGTAATTTTATCTGTCAAAGTGGCCATCCCCTGAGTCAGGTCCAGTACCGATACAGCAGGGTCAGGTATTTTGGACCTGTACCTAATTGATTGCACCCGGTACTGTATCGGTACAGTGTACCGGTACACAGCTCTACTTTGTACCAATGGGCTGTCTCCAGTTCCCGTTCCTTCGTCCTGGCACAGAAATTTGCTCATCAGAACAGATTAAAATTTTACCCCGTCCATGAAACTGGTGAAAGTATATTTTTGCAAGCTTTATTAAAGTTACAAAATTTTTAAAGCGAAAATCAAGAACTTTGGCTCCCAAACAATGTGCGGGGGAAAAAAAATGTAAAGCTGGAGGCAGCCCTGTTTAAGAAGTTAACTGTTTCATTCCCCTTGAAACTGTGAGTACCAAAGAACAGACTTCATCCCTCAGCAGAGGATTCTCCTCATGGTCTGACATGTGTGGATTGGTTTTTATTTGTTTGGTTTATTAAGAAGGTAACCATTTTTATGTATTTCAGGTCACACCAATTTAGTTCCTTGGTCTTTGAAAGTAGAAGTTAAGCAAGGAAAACAGAACACTGGGAGGAAAACTTGAATCCGACTTATTTTATCCCTGAAACTGTGTGAAACAACTCACAGATTTCCCCTCAGACTCTGTTTTCATGTCTGAACCAGCAAATTGAATTGGTGTGGCCTCGTAGATAGTCAAGTGATACATCCAAGAATTAAATTTAGTCTTTCATGTTGCCTGTCACCATCTTCTCATTAATATCACAAATACTAGGTCTTTATGCCTTTCACTTTCATACATGTACTAACAAACAAATTTAAAAGGAAACAATTTTATGCAGTGCTTCTTTACTTTGGTAGCATAACCAAAGACTGGAACAGAAAAGCTTTAATAAAGAAAGTACCACAGACAGGAATTTTCTTTACTGAAACGAAAATGAAACTTTGAATGTCTTACTTGCAGGAAAAGCACGGAAGGACAAGAGAGGTAAAATTCTTCTGTAGTTGAGAATAAAAGAAAACCGGGGGAAATTAGGAAGGTGCACAAATTTGGTGTTTCTTAAAGATGTAGAGACTGAACCTTGTATCGCAAGACACTCACTTAAAGTTAAACTTTAAAGATTGGGAAAACACTGGGAATTTTAATCTAGTCAATCGTAAATCTGACATTTCAACTTCAATGTGGGATAAAGTTTTACAAGTCAGTTGAAAGTTCCCTCTTCTTTCTATATTTTGATCATTTTATTTTTTGGAAATGTTTTCTATCAAAATGATAAATATGTGACTTCCCAAAACTTCCAGTGTTTTTCCAAGGACTTCTGGTGCATGCTGGGACTCCTGGTGCATGCTGGGACTCCTGGTGTAGTGCTAGCCTGCCTGGCTTGCTTGTTTGTTTGTTTGTTTGTTTGTTTGTTAGTGCAGGAAGGTTCTGTTTCTGATAAGGTGCTGTTTTCATCAGAACCTGTTTGACATGTAACAGACACAGTCCTTTGCAAGGCCACACCAACATTTTCCTGGTTCTTGTTACAAACTAAAATAGCAGCAAAATGAGTACTGAGTCCAACTATATCCTCTTCCTGGAACTGTCTCAGTGTGTGTACTCAGATTCTGTTTTCAGTTCTAACTTAGAAGAACCAGTATTATAGAACCAAGACATGACGTTAGTGTGGCCTTCAGCCCTGTCTTCAGTAGCATTAACCACACATTCCACCGTCCTTGGTTTGGGTCACTCTTAGGTTCTCTCCTTGTTTTTCCTCTTTTGTTTTCTTATTCTTTCCACCCTTTCTTTCTTTCTCTTCGGTTGCCGGGGACGACCGGTTAGGTCCGCGCCCTCTTCGCCCACTCACCACGCCCCTCCCCACTATCTCACCACCAGCGGAACCTTCACGCCCGACTCGCTCTCCCGCGAGGGATCCCCCATCCCCGAGGACGCCCCGCCCGTCGCCACGGCGATGCCTAACCAGGTGGTGATGACGCAGGACGGGTCGGTCATCGCGCAGGCGGTGTCGTCAGGGGGGTCGCAGGCGCCAGGCGTGATCCAGCCCACTTCTCACCCCACCACCGTCATCACGCAGGCCTCCCAGCATGCACTGCCCTCCGCCGCACAGCTGGTGTCCGCAGCGCAGTCCGTGCTGGCAGGTGAGATGGTTGTTTGTTTGTCTGTTTGTTTGTTTCATGTGCAGAACCTGTGTACAATTGTGCTTGAGATGGGCAGCCAGAAACCATGGGTTAAAGAAAGCTTATTGACAGATGTTCTGAAGATCTTGGAGATAATCCAGAGATCATAAGGAAATTCGTTTAAGGAATCTCAGATTCTGGAAAGTCAGTGGTGTTTTAACGGTCTTGAAGGACGTCCCTAGGATAGGACGTTAGATCGAGGTCCCGTGTTTGAGGACAGCCACACCTCGAGCAGCTAAAGAACCCACCACACTTAAAAAGAGTCAAGGACCTGGGATCAAACAAATCTGTCCTGATTTGCAGCTTCTACTGTTCAGTACAAACCTGGAATGTTACCCCATGAGGCAGTTTACCGGGTATGCAATACAAACAAGAGGTAACTTGAAGACAGTTGAAAGAACCTCACCTTTTTGGGTGCTCAGCTGTCTCTTGACCTTGCCTTAATAAGGGCTCGAAATAGTGGGTGCATGTGCACCTGTGTGCACCCAAAATTGGAGCTGTGTACCTAATTTTTGACTGTGGGTGCACCAGTGCACCTAGATATTTTTGTATTCTATAGGGTAAAGGTATTATTGTGCACTAGTATATAAAATAAACTGAAATCTAAGTACAAGAAAAAGCAATACTTTGTTACTTGTGTGAAGTTTTGAAGTTAGTTAATATAGAATTACAGATTGAATTTCTTAAGAGTGTTAAACATTGTAATTATGTTTTGCTGACATTCAACTTTTCTTTCATGTGGTGCACCCAAAATTCTTTTTGTGCACCTAATTTTTTTGGTTTGGTGCACTAGTGCACTTATTTACAAAAATGAATTTCGAGCCCTGCTTATGAAATCGCCCTTATGGTACGGTCCCATTTCCAAAGCGGGGCCCAGCTGGGCTGTTTGCAAATATGAAAAATAAAAAAAACGCACATCAAGAAAATACACAATATATGGTTAGGATTGATCTTTTTGTGTCTTTTATATCATATCTTTCGTTCCCACAAGCTGCCCGGCTGGGACCCGCTTTACAAATGGGATTGAAGCATAAGTTTGACCCTCCTGACCTTTCTCTGTCCTCCCCAGCCCAAGGCACAGCGACGGCGCTCCATCCCGCCTCGACGGTTCCCGTGGCGATGCACCACATGCCCACGGTCATCAGCCAACCAAAATCCTACACTGCCACGTCCATATCCACCTCGGCCAATGGGAGCGCAGTACAGGACAGGGCAGGCTCCACCAATGGCGTGCCAGATAATGAAGAAGGTATGGGCGCACTTTATTCAGGAAAAATGTACATCTAGGCACAGATAAACAAACCAACACGACTTATATCAAGTCTTAGTTGACAGAAGCATTTTATGCAAGGTAACAGTTACTCAAGCAACTGGAGAGATTTTGGAAAGTTTTCCAGTTCCTGGAGTAACTTTTCCCTGGCATATCTTATTGCCTGGATGTCTCACCTTCATCGACACATCCTTATTTCTTTGTTCTCCTGTGTTTTTTTTCCCTCTGGTGTTGTTTCTGAATTGTCTCCTTTCACCAGCAGGAAGGTATCCAAACTATCGCTGGACTCTTGCAGGTCCGGGCAAGCTCCCCCCCGCCCCTGGGACGTACCACCTGCCCGGCGCCCAGGGGGAGGTGCAGCACTCCGGCCCCTCCGGCCCCCCCACAGGTATGCAGCCCTGGGGTAGGTCCAGTCTCATAGATAGGCCTATAGGGTTTATAGCACATATTCAGAACGTAATGCGCACACTAGTCATCATCATCAGTTCCTTTACATCCTGCCGGACGATCAGTTCAGTGTCGGTGGGCTCATCCGTGGGCGTACCTAAACCCGAGTTTAGGTTTAGGTTCGGACTCGAGTCCAGAGGTTAAGGTTCAGGTTCGGACTTGAACCAATGGAATGTGTGTGCTACAAATATTTTTTTCCTGTTTCATGTAAAATTGCATATCAGCATACAGGTCCAGTCTCATAGTTAGGGTTTATAGCACGTATTCAGAACGTAATGCGCACACAGTAATAAGTCTGCTATCTAAACCTGTTACAGCGTCTCTTTCGTTCTCTTTGGTCAACCTTGAGTAACAGCTGTTGCATAAGATATCTGTATCTGTATCTATATAGCCGGTATAACCGCCATCAGGCGTAACACACCAGCTTCGCAGGCACGCGGCGCGGCAGCAGCTGGTCATATTACACCGAACGGTCTGTTACACCTAGTCTTTGCATATCTGACTGCAACCGTTCTTTAAAGCTACTTAGTGATGAAGCTCCTACAGTACTTGATGACAACGAGTTCCATTCTACTATGGTTCTCGGGAAATACGAATATCTTCGGACACAGCTATATGAACCTTTATACGAGATATTAACCTTGAATACGCGAACACGACCTTAACGCTTACGTTCTGCATACGTGCTAGGGTTTATAGGCAGAGCATCCAAATATTGGAGGGGGATGAATTGGAACAAGAGTTCCTGGTAGGGTGTATGGATTTAACCATCACCTGATAGCCTTGCTTGTCAATCAATTTTCATGCAGTCCCAGTGTCTATTATGAAGAAAAAACAACAGTGGCAATGTGTTTAGGGAACACATGTGCATGGTAGTGGAGTACATTTTGTAGGTCCAGTCTAATTGTTAGGTTTCATATATGGGGCATCCAAAAATTGGAGGCAGGGGAAATTGAAACCAGGTTTCCAGATAGACTGTGATATTGGTTTACCTGGCATGCAATACATACAGGTCAATTCATGCTAATTTAGCTCCACAAATAACTTTTAGCCTACTAAATAGATAGATATTTTGACCATCTTAGCCTATTGTGATGACCATTAGAACTTCCAGTTTTAGTTTCTTTGGTCCTGGACATGCTGTGGTGTTGATTTTTTGTTCCTTCCTGTGTTCCCCTCCCCCCACAGGCACGTCGCCCCTGTCCCTCCTGGCCACGTCGGCCGCCAACATCTCCGCCATCCCGAGTAAACGAGCGCACGACGGCGGTCCTGCCGACGACGCTGATGAAACCAAGAGACAAAAGCTGGCTGCGAGCACCGGGGCAGAGTGAGCCAACCAGCCGGACACGTCCTGCACCTGTACCTCTCAGCAACACACCGGATTAGTCGTTTTCCCCGCTAGTAGCGAGCGACTTGCGCCAGGCGTGGGTTACCATAGCAACCACCTTAGCGATGCAGACGGTGGAAACGTGTGGCGGTTTTCTTGGCGCGACCACGCTTGCGTTTCCATCCGCGAAATCAGGACTGAAATCAGTAAAAATGAACTTTTCTCCAGTAGATTCAACGTTAGACTGCTCACAGCATGGCCAAACCGCGGGAACACACGGGCAAGGATGGAAGGAACGATAGAATAGGTCCGTGGAGAGATGTAGGTTTTTCCAGCTACTTTGGTAGAAATTTTGAAATGCACAGAATGAAAATGTGTCACACAATGTGCAGTTTTTGGACTACTCCAGAAGATGAGATAGCGGTTTTCCTTTTGATGAACTTACCCCGGTGTTTCTTTTTTTTTGCATTTCTAATCAACGAAGCGTATTTACTAGTTAGTTAATACCTTAAACTTTACTGTGGAGGGCGCCAGCTTCAAGTTACTCCAGGGCTCTCGTGTTTTGTATTGGTCGTTCTAAAAAAGAGACAATTTGCAATATTATGATGTATTATTTTAGTTTTTTCTTTGTTATGAAGCTTCATGTGAGGTGCTTTTTTGGGCTGCTGCTGCTCACTATCGCCTCCTAGCAGCATCGGCCAAACTGCATCTTTCTTGTCCACTTCTGTAGGATTAAGGAGGTTTGCAGGATTGAACATATTTAATGATTAAGGTTAAATTGGCAGGTCACAACTTTTCATTTCTGCTAACTAATTTTTGTTAATTCTTGAGAAAAAGAAGAATGACAAAGGGCCAAAGAATCTCCATATCATGGATGACATCCCTGTGTGTGTTCATGTTTGCTTGTCCTTTGAAAAATTATGTCTTCTGAAAATTGATTTTTTTCCAGTTTTACTTCCGGTTTTGGGTGTCCGGGGGATGTCATCCGTAACATGCAGTTGGTTTGGCCTTGTTGTGTGGGGCTAACCCTTAACCTGCCAAGCCCGCACACTTTGTTCTTTAAACGTCTAGATTTTTTTAAGAAAAGAAAATAAGAAATGATGGGGAGATCTGATTAACGTGCTGCTTCTAACAGTTATCCCTCAAGATGGCTTTCCTACGTCTTACGGTAGACTTTGTTATTATAGATTCATAACTGCAGCTTTAGCGTTAGACTGAGTAAAACTTTGTACTTCCTGCCACCTGAGTTTCACAGCATTTATGCAAACCAAATACTGTAAGGCCTAGGGAAAAATTTTGTGTTTCTGGTTACAGTCCTTGAAAAATTAGTCTCCTTTTTTGTTAGGTTTCGTGATCCAACAAATACATGTCAGCAATGTGAAACAGATATGCATTGTACAGGCACAAATGTATCATTCAACTGAACAAAGTATCAAACTTTACAACCTTAATTCTAACATTAACTGAGAGCGTGAAATACAGTCCACACTTATCATTGAAAATTTCCCAGTGGCCGACCAAACTCTGGATCTCTGCATGTTTTTGCTCCATTCGGTGTGGTAACCGGACACACAACATTTTTTCCTAGTCCTAAACGACCGCGGCTGGTATGTCATATTCTCACAGTATGTCACTCAGCCAGGGCGTGATTATGGAAACAGAATGATGTATTTGTGAGGATTCGTTAATTTGTCAGTAATTACATGTAAACCTTCCCGTGGAAGGTAGATTAATCTTCATTACTGCACCTCACCCAGACATTGGGGGTCGATCATTATAGATGCAGTCCGGGGTGGGGTCAACATGTACTGTGCCTGGATGAATAGGGGGCTGATCATTTACTAATAGGGAAAATTGCTTGAGATGCTGAAAAAATATAGCTTTGTAGGATGTAGTTTCCCTTCAACCCACTTGAACATTGAACAGTTACTTGTTATAGGGGGGATTTGGACATGTGACCAGGTTGCCTAGCAACAGGGATGATTGGCAGCATGCAGGGCAGTACAGATGCTAGGATTATTTCTAAGGTTTCTGTAGGTCTCAAGTGGTGATATCTCTTGTTTTTGTCTTAACTTGGCTCTGAATGAAGAAAAAGGGGAAAGTCCTTTAAGAACTTTGTGGTTGAAAAGAATTATTTGGTCCTGTGTAGAGAATGATCAATAATGTGAAAAAATAATACACGGTAGGCGTCACAAGTTCAGGTTCAAGTGTCTTACTAAAGCGACTCCTGTGTTACTACGGCAGAATCAGGGTAGGGTAGAGAACCTGGATCGGATCACAGCTCCTCCATCATGCCAAATCAACTCCCCTCAGACGCTTCACGGGGGGGTCAGTACCGCCCTCCGCAGAACGCTTCACGGGGGGGCCAGTACCGCCCTCCTCAGAACGCTTCACGGGGGGGTCAGTACCGCCTTCCTCAGACGCTTCACGGGGGGGTCAGTACCGC
Source organism: Branchiostoma lanceolatum (assembly GCA_035149815.1). Lineage (NCBI taxonomy): Eukaryota > Metazoa > Chordata > Leptocardii > Amphioxiformes > Branchiostomatidae > Branchiostoma > Branchiostoma lanceolatum. The sequence continues at coordinate 2,879,480 of CM068873.1, forward strand.
CCTCCTCAGAACGCTTCACGGGGGGGTCAGTACCGCCCTCCCCAGATTCATTAAATATTTTATAGCAAAATCCCGCCTCATGTCATGATTGGACTCTTATTTAGTGAGGTAGCGTCGTTTTTGTGTTGGAGTGTGTTACTGTATCTGAGAATTGTGTATGATAACCTAAAACACTAGCTTTGCTGGCACGCAGCGGTGGATGCTTATACCAAACTCAACACGCCTAACCCGTTGAAATACGTGTAACTGCTGTTTGATTGCATCGAACGAAGAGGTCCCTCTTTTCGGACTAACTTTATCGTACCTCCTGCAGTTGTGAGTCTCTCAGGGACCGAAAACTGACCACGGGAAGCCGAGTGCAATAGAACTGATATGGCATATCAACACTTTCCGTATAAATCAAGCCGATAATCCAAAAACGTTATTACTTTTTTTCTAATTTACTATTTTGATGCTTTTTCGTACGTATACCCCTTTTCTAACGTACCTGTGTAATTATTTCCTAGATTATTCCTTAAGAAGTGTATCAGCAGACAACAAGACAGTATTAGTTCAAGTCTGTCTGGCTTAGCTTAGTCTGTTTGCGTAAACGATTACATAGCGAACCAAAAACTGCCACGGGTGACGACCTGACGCAGTCCCGATTAACTTGTAGACCACGAAAGGCCATCAACAGGCATTCATAGTTGGATTTACACATGCCGACGTCCTGCGTTTAAAGATACCGCAAGGAGGCGAGGTCGTCAAGTGAATTTAGACATTTTAACTTTTAATTCAAAAGGATTTTGTTCAGTTTGGCTACTGGTACATCGTTACCACCTTCAAAAGCGGTTCAGCATCATCTCTCATTGCGTTTCGTGACTACTGGATGCAGTTTATGTAAGGGACACTAGATGGGGCTTCAAGACTTACGGTTCAAGCTTTCTGCATCACGCATATCCGTCTTTCACTCTCGATGCGTACACATACATCACACTTAAGAAATACATGCATACTTGTAGCCCTCGGGCTGCAGATAAGCTGAGCTGACTTATAGCCCTCGGGCTGTAGACAAACAGAGCCGATTTGTTGTAGCCCTCGGGCTGTAGATGAGCAGAGCCGACTCGTTGTAGCCCTCGGGCTGCAGATGAGCAGAGCCGACCCCCGTACCGCTCAAGCCGTAGAGCCGACTTGTGGCCCTCGGGCTGTAGATAAACAGAGCCGATTTGTTGTAGCCCTCGGGCTGCAGATGAGCAGAGCCGAGTCGTTGTAGCCCTCGGGCTGCAGATGAGCCGAGCCGACCCCCGTACCGCTCAAGCTGCAGAGCCGACTTGTGGCCCTCGGGCTGTAGATAAACAGCCGACTTGTTGTAGCCCTCGGGCTGCAGATTAGCAGTCAACTTGTTGTAGCCCTCGGGCTGCAGATGAGCAGAGCCGATCGCGATCCCCGTACCGCTCAAGCTGCAGAGCCGACTTGTGGCCCTCGGGCTGTATATGAACAGAGCCGACTTGTTGTAGGCCTCGGACTGCAGATTAGCAGAGCAAACTTTTTGTAGCCCTCGGGCAGCAGATGAGAGAGCCGATTTGCTGTAGTCCTCGGGCTGCAGATAAACAGAGTCGACTTGTTGTAGCCCTCGGGCTGCAGATGAGTAAATCTGACCTGTGTAGCCCTCGGGTTGCAGATGAGCAGGGCTCGATGCTGAGCCCTCTGCTTCCCGACTGTTGAATATTTTATGCCGAGCGACGCGGGGAGACATCAGATGACGAGCCGCTCTCAGCAGGAGATCTCCTGAGCACATCGGCGTACGTGATTCTGCTGCTTTTTATCAAAACTGTCGGAGACCGATTGAAAACTTGATCACATCGCCTTTGTTACTTGTATCTCACGTCTCCGATCGTTTATTTCTATTCAAAGTGTGTAGCACAGTAGGCTAGCTGATCATATTGATGCATCTAAAAAAAACTGCCAGATATCAATACGCTTATTAGATTTAGGTCACTAACATAATGCAATCTTTGTAGATTGGAATCTGCATTTGGATCCATCTATTCCAATAGAATCACTTCTTCCTCAGTTGGCCAAAATCTTAAAACCTTTCCTTCAGGCTAAAGGCAAGCCCTAACATAACTTATTCTGCTTTATCTTACAATAGGATATTCTTGGGACAATCGAGGACGCGTCGTACAGGAGTCAGCTGGAAAATTTGCAGTTTGATAATCCTTCCGTCGGTCGTCTAACGTAGCTAGTCCATAAATATGCACGTTTAACGAAGGATGAAATGTTCGCGTACATCAAGTCATCTTAAAAACTAAATGGAAAGGCTCTAAATTGTTCTACATCTGTTTTAAGAAGAGGGAAGAGACTACGTTGACATAAACTGAATATAGCATGAAACCTCGCTCTGTACAATTCTACTTTACTGGGCATTTATATGATTAGTTGTCTATCTCAATGCATTTAGCCCACGTTGGGCATGAATATGCACTCATTCTATTGTCATTGTAACATCTGAAAATACTGTTACAAAACAATTCGCCTGCGCACTGCAAGACTTGTCGACTCTGCGCGATCAACTTCACGTCGCTCCTGGCGCCTCCCCCGCGAGCGCCTCGCGTTTCCCGCGCCGTTTTCCTTTACAAAAGGCTGCTGAATAAGAAGTGAACCAGAAATAACCGGGTCCGCCTGCAGAATCAGCCGTTATAACGTTAGCGTGCTGCAGGCGGCTGATGTTCAAATTATATCATCTACGTATAAGCGGGGTTAGTGGATCTGAAATGCGAGCAAGGGACGGATCATGAATGAGAGGAGTTAGGGAGGGAGTCAATGGGAGGGCCATGAATGAGAGGAATGAGGAAGGGATCAACTGGAGGACCATGAGTGAGTGGAGGGAGGGAGGAAGACAAAGAGAGACCATGAATGAGAGGGATGAGGGAGACAAGGGGAGGACCATGTCCATGAATGAGAGGAGTGAGGGAGACAAGGGGAGGACCATGAATGAGAGGAGTGAGGGAGACAAGGGGAGGACCATGAATGAGAGGGATGAGGGAGACAAGAGGAGGACCATGAGTGAGAGGAGGGAGACAAGAGGAGGACCATGAGTGAGAGGAGGGAGACAAGAGGAGGACCATGAGTGAGAGGAGGGAGACAAGAGGAGGACCATGAATGAGAGGAGTGAGGGAGACAAGAGGAGGACCATGAGTGAGAGGAGGGAGACAAGAGGAGGACCATGAGTGAGAGGAGGGAGACAAGAGGAGGACCATGAGTGAGAGGAGGGAGACAAGAGGAGGACCATGAGTGAGAGGAGGGAGACAAGGGGAGGACCATGAGTGAGAGGAGGGAGACAAGAGGAGGACCATGAATGAGAGGAGGGAGACAAGAGGAGGACCATGAATGAGAGGAGTGAGGGAGACAAGGGGAGGACCATGAATGAGAGGAGTGAGGGAGACAAGAGGAGGACCATGAGTGAGAGGAGGGAGACAAGAGGAGGACCATGAGTGAGAGGAGGGAGACAAGAGGAGGACCATGAGTGAGAGGAGGGAGACAAGGGGAGGACCATGAATGAGAGGAGTGAGGGAGACAAGAGGAGGACCATGAATGAGAGGGATGAGGGAGACAGGAGGAGGACCATGAGTGAGAGGAGGGAGACAAGAGGAGGGTCATGAGTGAGAGGAGGGAGACAAGAGGAGGGCCATGAGTGAGAGGAGGGAGACAAGAGGAGGACCATGAGTGAGAGGAGGGAGACAAGAGGAGGACCATGGGTGAGAGGAGGGAGACAAGAGGAGGACCATGAGTGAGAGGAGGGAGACAAGAGGAGGACCATGAGTGAGAGGAGGGAGACAAGAGGAGGACCATGAGTGAGAGGAGGGAGGGAGGGAGGAAGGCAAGGAGAGACCATGAATGAAAAACGCACTTATTGCAGAAATATAGTGGGACAATTTGTCTTCCACTGCTTCTGAAAAAGAGATCAAACCCAAAAAGTTAGATCATATTCCATATCAGTTCTTATTCACTTGTTCCACTTGTTCCCATTGTTATCTTGCACCGAATGTATACTTTTTCTATCTAGTGCTTCATGTTGCAATTAGCCCTCATGCAAGAACCTGCAAATAAAACTCAGATATTGTTTTTCGTATTTCAGAGAAAATTTCAGCGACGGAGAGGAACTGTACATGTGGAGCGGTGACGAGAAACGGCGTACTGTGTTCTCCCGGCCGGAACACGTAGCACGCTATCGGGGGCAGAAACGGTCTTTTCGCAATCAATAGGGTTTTATCAGCCCGGGAATAAATTTTCCGGGAGGCTGGCGCTCCGGCGGAGCAAAGGGCTTTCATTATGTATAGGGCGGGTGATTGACATGAGCAGCACAAGGACGTCATTCCGGGAACGTAATCACGGCGTTCCCGGAGGAATGTTGCGCCGGGCTGGGTCAAGCGGATGGTTACACCGTCTCCACTTACAGTCGACCGGTTACGGGAATCAGAGATGACCGGAAGGGCGTATCCCGGTTATCGTGACGTCATGGTTCGCTGGAATGATAACGTGATCCGTGGACGATCGCTTTTGTTTGTTTGTGTATTTGCAAATGTCCCAATACATTACACTGACTCTCGAGGCAGCGTAGCTCATATTAAAGAGTCAACATATAGGGACAGACAAATACATAGGTAATGGAAATTTACACGTTAATAGCTTATTGCTTGAGTGTTTATTCATTTTTTTCAACCAAGGGAAATAATGTCGCCAACTATCTGGGTTTTGCAAAAGCTGCTCAACACGATCGCCATGCTATCAATGTTACAAAATGTTTCTTTCCCCCCCAGTCTCGGACAAAATACTGTATAAGCGCGCACGAACACAACCTTTCTCAAGCACATAACACATGCCTACACTCATACCTATATACACAGAGAGAGATAGAGGGAGATTTCGAAAACATGACAGAAAGCAGAAAGGCGATGTGTTGAGGCACATTTCCATATATGGGGCCATTTCGGAGCAAATCACTTTTCCCATGTACATGTCAACCCATCCTGACGATGAAACGGTTCGTCCCTGCCCCTCCCTCCAGTCGCCTCCATTAACGCACGTTCCCTCGCCGTTAGATGGTGAGGTTGTTCCGGCGTAGTGCTGAAACTACAGTGGTTGTGCATTTGGCAGCACCGCTGCGGCCCAGTCGGGAAATCTTCGCATTCCGAAACACACCCGGACAGGAGCATGTGAGGCCGTTCGCCGTGGAGCAGGCATAATTGTTTTATCCGTGGACGGGCGCCGTTTGGGAGGGTCCGGGCCTCGCGCAGAGCTGATCGGGATGCAGGCGGCGACTCCGGATATCTGAGGCGGCACCGCGAGCAGAGGCAGGCGGGCAGCAGAGGGGCGTGGAACTCCGGGAACCGACTGATCTGCAGGTGAGAGAGGGGAGATGCCGAGAACAGGTGCGCAGGTGTGCTGAGGTGGAACGGGAGGAGGAGGAGAAACCTGCGGGAGCCCATGCGTGCAGCTGCCGAGCGTTCATCCTAGAGGCCCCGGTGTGACGAGCGGGGGCCCCCTCAGGGCAGGGGGAGGCAGCGACGGCCGGAGGATTACAGCCACCGAGGGATCGTTCTCACGCTGCGTGAATTCCCGTAAAACTCGCACAATCACGCTGCGTGCATTCCAGGAAACTTCGGATCAAAGGCTATTTATAGAGCCGGGGCTCATCATGGCAGCCGACACTTGAATGGCCGTGATTTTCGCATATATCGATTCTGTTCCGAACGCAAATCACAGGAGTCGGCGCGCATTCCACGGCGCTGCCCCGAACCTTCCCGGACGTGTGAAAGGTGGGTTCAGCCGGGCGGTTTCACGGGACTCGAAGCCTTAAAACTGTTCACGCGTGCAGGGTCCGGGTCAGCGGAGTTTACGGAGGCGGGCCCGGGGCAGGGGACGCGTTGTGCGCTTCCCGGGTTTACAGGCCACACAAATATCACCGCTGTTTTAAGGAGGTCACCGTCCAAATCGGATATTTGCTGCGGAGTAACGAATCGGTGGAGAAATACGCGAGAGGTCGAGCGTGGGCAATCTTAACCCCAACAGGTACGGCTGGGTACAGGCGCGGGGAAAGGACTGTCAGTTCAGAGCAAACTTTCCTATCAAAAAACAAATTGTGGATGTTGTGGATTCGTATTATTTCCGTGAGTAAAAAATCATTTTTTACCTGCTTCCATACCTCTTGGGGTTTAGCAGAATTTCATCAAGAATATTAAGCCCCCCTGTTGAGTTACAGATCGTTTCTCCTTTTAGTCTGAGAAACATGTGACTTATGTGCGAGATCCAAACATTTTCATGGTGTAAACAAGCCAGATTGTACATTTTGGCTCCTTATTCATAGATCAGGACCCCAAGCTTGTACACCCAGGTTCCCAGACTTGTCGACCCAGGTTTCCAGCCCATGGACCCTGGACCTTTCCCTTACCGACCCAGGTTGTCGAATTGTCTACCCAGGATCTCTGGGTAAACACAGCCTTGAAGTCTTCCAGCGTGACTAACTTGTTCAGATCTCTAAGCGCCCCCGAGCGGACTTAATTTGCGGCAGAAACGTTCGCTTGGCTCTCCGTTGCCGCCGGCTACGGCAGGAAGGACGCTGATATCAAAGTCGCGAAGCTCCCTTTGAGTAAACCGCCTCTGCAGAGACGGGAGGGGATCAAACAGCGCGCCGCGAGGAGCCGGACCCGTCCTTCTGCCGGCCCAGATAACGCAGAGCCGCGGCTACAGCCGGAGCTACCCGGGCGCTGCAGCGGCACGAACCTTCCGCTCCCGGACGGTGCGGCCGCGCAGTGCCACGAGGCCGCCCGTGGCGCAGGTGAGATCCTCTCGTTCATTCACGTGCGATGTGCGCCCCAGGGGGCACATTACTCCGCACGTGATCCGGGCGCGTCCATTCCACACGCAGGGAGGGAAGGGTCGATCCCCTCTCTTCTTTACAACACACCACAGAGGAGGCCGAGTACTCGTCTTTGAATAGCATCAATGGGCTCTCGGTCCCAAGAGAGACGAAAGTGACGGCTGAATTGTTCGAGGAAATATCACGCAGACAGGACTAGCCGGAATCTGCACTTTGGAATCCGTCGGCAGGCAAAGTCAAAGTCAAGTCTCCACGTGCTCCTACAGGGCTCGGGGAAGAGCTCTTTGCTCCTTCACGTTGGAGAGTCGTTGATACAGACACAGACACGGTAACGAGAACTTCACTGCTTGTAAGCTGCTGCCGTCTACAGCTGCAGGGTTTTTATGCAAAACGCGTCTGTCGCACGTTTATCTCCGGACCCCGTCTGCTTGTCGCAGTGTTCATCTCCCGGCCAGACTCGAGGGCTGCGAAGTTTCGCCCTGCCGTGACGCGTAATCCGCGCGTCATCTCGTCACCAGTGCGTCTCCGCAGCCAATCACGGCCTAACGTTCATCCGCGCAGGAAGGAAGCCGCGTCTGTCCTCCCGCGCACCACGCTTCTGAGTGCCACACATTCTGCGAGAGCTGAGTAGAAGTGCCCCCCTCCCCACCTGTGCCCCCATCCCCCCCGCCATGTCCTCGCACCTCGTGGACGAGTGCGCCGCGCCGCCCAAGAACTGTTTCCGGCTGGTGGTGCTGGGAACGGCGCGCGTCGGCAAGACCGCCATCGTCTCCCGCTTCCTCTTCAACCAGTACGACGACCAGTACACGCCGACCATCGAGGACTTCCACCGCAAGATGTACCGGATCCGCGGGGAGGTGTACCGCCTGGACATCCTGGACACGTCCGGCGTCCACCCCTTTCCCGCCATGCGCCGACTCAGCTTCCTCACAGGTGGGTGCTCGCTTGTTATCTCCATGAAAAATGGAGATATTGTTTTTGGCGTGTCTGTGTGTCTGTGTGTGTTTCCGGACTATTGTAGTCAGCATAACTCAAGAACCTCTAGGTGGATTAGGATGATATTTGGTATGTGGGCGGGTGTTGTGAAGCCGAAATTCAAGGTAGATTTTGGGCCCCCTGGTATGTGACCTTGATACTGCAGCAGAACTTCAATTTTTGTATATTTTGACCTAGACGTGCTATGGTCGTGATTTTTATGTGGCAGATAGCTTGTGATGTAATAAAGAAGTGGTGTAGGTTTGGGCCCCCTAGCAGCTTGTTTGTTGGTTGGTTTGTTTGGTTATTTACAGATGGGTTCTTTATTGTTTACTTGTTTGTTTACACGAATGGTCCCTCAGATTATCCGCGGTCTGCCTTTTCCAGCTCCAGAATATGTCTTTTGCACATTTCGGCCAGCATTGATCTTAACTAGACACAGATATAGTTACGTCATATCTTGCAATTATGAGCTGAATATCCATCTAACTTAACTGGCACGCTGAGTGATGCCAGAATCGCTACGCTGATGCCCAAATCGTTACACTCGTGCCTAAATTGTCACACCGATTTCGAAACCGCTACACTGATGCCCGAATCGGTGTACTCATGCCTAAAGAATCGTTATACTCATGCCTAAACCACTACACTGCACTGGTGCCTTAACGGTCACACGGACTCACACCAATGTTGAAACCGTTACACTGATGACCAAATCGTTACAGAAAACAGCTACACTGATCTCCTTAACCGTGATATTGATGCATACATCGCTACATCGATGCTATTGTGCCCCCCTCACCCCCACCCGTCTTTGCAACATTATTTTTAGTGTTTGGTCTTAACAAGGTAACCGAAGACGCCGAGTCGTCTTAATTGCTCATTTAGGTTTGCTGCGCTACGCCTCCAGGGTAAGTTTTTGCGATGTCGTGGTACCTAGAACTGCTCTCTTAAGAACGTCGATAAATGTTAGACATCCAGGTCATAATAAATGAAACCTTTATTTCACATTTTTGCCACACTGGGCTATGTACAGATCGCAACAAAACACATTGAACAGATACAGTTATAGATACGAAATAAAACTATCATTAGATAAATCCAACTTCTCCTCGCTTGTCAGTTATAGTAGAGATAGAAAAGAGATCTGTTTCTCGATGGAATGTTTGTCTACTTGCATTAGGAAAATGAATCTTTCTACAGTACGTATGAAATATGGAAATGGGTTTTGTACAAGCCTATACAGTTAATTTCAGCGAAGCATTAGACACAGAAGTAATGGCATTTATACGGTAGGTACATCTGAACCTGTATAGCCGGTATAAACTACATGTAACCGCCACTGGTTTTATTACACTGAACGACCTGTCACATCTAACCTTTGCATATCTAACTACTTAAAGTTGTTAAATGCTATCTAGTGAGGATGCTCCCCACTGTACATAGTGGTAACGAGTTCCACACTTCGATAGTTCTAGGACAAAAACGATTTTGGGCAGATGACCATCACCCCGCTCTAGGACTTTTGGCGCTCTTACCCTTCTTAAGTCTGAAACCACCGGTCTTATGTCCCGCTTCCGGACTTTTGGCCCTCCAACCCTTCTTACGTCTGAAACAACCGGTCTAATACCCAACTCCCGGACTTTTGGCGCTCTAACCCTTCTTAAGTCTGAAACCACCGGTCTGATACCCCACTCCCGGACTTTTGGCGCTCTAACCCTTCTTAAGTCTGAAACCACCGGTCTAACACCCCACTCCCGGACTTTTGGCGCTCTAACCCTTCTTAAAAGCTGCCAGTCCCGACTTAACTAGGGATACAGAAATATGCCTTGTGTGCTGGACCCGGTTATATCCGGGATAGGGTATTCCCCAGAACAAAACAGCTTTGCGTGCGTGTAGCGCGCGAAGCCAGGAAGTTAGGGGAGTTAGCGCCGCCGGGTGTTTCGCGGGTTTCGTGAGGGAGGTCAGGGGTCAAACATTTTTGATTTTTACTTGGCTAAAAAACCTGGCAGCTTAAGGGTTAAGTCTGAAACCACCGGTCTAACACCCCACTCCCGGACTTTTGGCCCTCCAACCCTTCTTAAGTCTGAAACAGCCGGTCTAACTGCGCTGCGGACATTAACCTTGAATATTGAACCACTCAGAAATGTATTGCCGGTCTGTCCACCTGAAGTATCGACCGCTTTACAACGGCAGGGATCACATTTCACGTTCCCTGCCAGGCAGGCTCCATTCAGGCCTGATGTAGGTTAACACCGGGGATCAATACAAAACCTACTCTAAATGCGCGGTAAGACTCGCGTGAACTTACTTACTTAGACTTAGATCCTCCCGTGCCAGATGACACATCGGGCAGCAAGCTTCCTCCATTCTGGGACTTCTGCTCCTTTCATGGTAATCCGTATGAACTACATACAGAATAAAGGTAACCTATAATAAAAATAATAATGACTGGTTTATTTGCAACAGCAAGTGCATGCACATACCATTGCAGCCTTTCCTGGCTGAATTGGGATATGAGCCAAAACATTTCTTAAAATTCATTCAATAGCTCAAACAACACTATATTCAAAAACTGTACATTCGAGTCAAGAACTACAATTCGTTCAATAACTCTTCGCTAAAAGGTAAGGTTGTGTTCTTAAATCTGGAAGTTCTGCAGCTGAACTCAGTGAATATGTCCTTTGTTCATAGATCTCTACCGTGAACGATTGAATTCAATAGATTGACAGACTTTTCAAATGCCAATCCTACTCGGAACAATGTCATACAGCCAAACAGCAGGCGTCGTGTCGTCAGCAGCCAACGTCTCAGCATTACCCGAGGATGCAATACCGGAAACTTATTCCGTGACCAAATGATGCAAGTATTAACCAAATGTCAATCATATTCTGTGCGTCCCCTATACTAAAGTATACTCACAAAGGCTGTTATGCAATACCAGGAAATACTTATGCGGGCATCGGATGCCAAAGGAATAATTGGCATTCAAACTCGGGTAATGTAAATATATATAGAAGAAGAACCTAATTGCGCGACTATTGTAGCAGGTACAAAGTATGGCAACAACAGTAAACATAGAACAAGACATAAGTATGGAATAAAACTATTCACTGCAACAAAATGACCATCTTAGGTTTTACATGATTCAAGTTGGGCTAATTTTTGATATCATTATTTTTCTAATAGCAAAACAATCATCTATATATTTGCCTATTTTAACACTGTATGAGCTGTTGCATCTAAATAAATAGTCAAATCTATCTGTGACATTGAGTGTCTTAAAATCTTAAGAACATTGTACTTGAATTGAGAGAGGTGAATAACTCATCGCGTAGAGCATTATATTTAGTGCATTCCATAATGAAGTGAAACTCATCTTCAATTCGATTTGAGCAGAATGGGCAAAAACTTTGGTCGGGAGCTACATTAAAGTATCTACCTGTTTCTATATACGTAATGAACCCGTAGCGTTCCCGGGTAGCGTGTCCACTGGTTAGTGACCACCTCTGGAACTAGAATCTGTGAGCTCGATCCCGGCTGTGTCGCTCACCCGACATGCACGCTACTGAAAGGATCGCCGTCCTTAGGGCGGGACGTTCAGCCGTGGTCCACTGCATTGTGCTTGTCGGAAAGAGCTATGGGCAATTTCCCCCGTACAATGAACCTTTATACAAATACTGTACATGGTGTCTGTCTTCTCTGTCACGACCTGTGGAAGATTAGCTCTTCGGTGAGCCTAACTAGATCGATATCACGTCAAAGAAAGGCCGCTGGGATCTGAGAAGAAGCCAGAAATCTTCGGAAGATCTTAAAGATCTTCAAACGGTCTTGGAGGTTGATATTATTTAAAGAAGTCATGACGAAATACTTTAGCTTTTTACACCTTCACGGACGAACAAAAAGCCATTCTCTTAAAATTATAGAACCCACAAAGTCTCCAAAAAGAAGGGCTTTATTAAAGCCAGCTAGTCTTGTAGGTGTGGCGAGCCGCATATCATTCCCAGCCAGGGGAAAAGGTACGAATGGTCTTGTCACCACTAGTGCTTAAGTAGTCTATTATTACAATAATGTCAACCACAGTTCACTGTCACATATATGTTCTCCTATATCACAACAGTGGGGGTGTCCCTGTGGTGTATTGGTCTGCGCTTCTGTTACTTACCACATCTGGTTCTGATTACTTGGAACAAGAAGGCCCGAGTTCAACTCCCGGGTAGGACACCTCTGGACAAGAGGCGCATTGAGTCATACCAAACACTTTATAAAAATGGTACATACTTCTGAAACAGTATGGAAGTTAAACACACTCCACTGCCAGTGGACTAGCCCCCTGCTGCAGTGATTGCACCAAGGTGTGGCCCAGGGCTATGAAACGGAGATGGGCACCGCCCTTTACACCTTATGGTTTGGGAGGATTTTAACTTTAACTGATATCACTACAGGGTGCCTGCAATTATCCCTCATGATCAGGTATGAACTAACTATAAACTTTCTGTCAGATATATTCTAGACGTTAAACATGCAGACTTCAGCGTGTCCGCACTGCCTGGTGTGCTACGGAATGAGCGCAGGTTATATATATATATATTTCTCATTTCTCATTTCTTTATTTAACCAGAAGATACACTCAGGTCTCTTGACCTGTTTTTCAGGCCCCCTGGATACAAGTACAATGCACAGACATAATACACAATTATATACAATTTAAAAATTCGGTATCAGTCCTAATTCCATTCCTAAAGTCCATTTCTAAAAGTCAATACGGCGGTGAGTTTTCTTTGTTCTGCGGGGAGTTTATTCCATAGTTCAGGACCCGTGTACTTCAGACTGCTCTTGAATGACTGTATATTTGCCCGTGGTATATGCAGCAGGTGAGGGGCCCATTTCGCGAGCTGACTCGCTGCAGTGGGCGTTCGTGCTTTCAACACCGGCGGAGACATCCACCGAAACATGCTTGACAGATAAGGGGGCACTTTGTTGTGCACTGCCTTGAAAACAGTTACTAGCGTGTTTCTTTCCATGCGCTTATATATATATATACATATATACAGAAGCGCAGGAAGCCGGTTTCCGTCAGTAATTGACAGGAAATTGCTACAACGAGTCGCGCCTTGCTTTCAACAGTCATTTGGTCGTCGTGACTGCATCTTCCGTCTTTTCCCTTTCATGAGTCTTCTCGAGAAAAACGCGCGTTTTCCCGTCGTGATTGGTGAATGGAATACAACACGAGAGGGTGAAAATGTTTCTAACCTTTAGCACATTGAAGTAGCCGTTTGACACTCCATTCTCTATTGGTACAGAGTAAAGCATCAGGGAGAAGGTTAAAGGGACCCTGTGCATCTTATTCATGGTGCCCAAACGACCAATAAAGAGGTCAATGAATAGGTAAGGTAAGGTGCGGCACATCTTAACCTTTGGCACACTGAAGTAGCCGTTTGGCACTCCATTCTCTATTGGGTACCGAGTTAGGCAGCAGGGAGAAGGTTAATATTTCCAAAATGTCGTGTTGAATGGAAGAGTTGGACGACAAAGGCCAACTTTACTCCAAGACAAGACAAAATTACAAGGACTCTCATGCGATCTATAAACGCACAATTGTAAGTACAGCAAAAGAAGTTTGATTTTAAACCTCCTTGGTACAAATTATAAGTATATGACAAAGTCACAAGGTTTATTGCAAATACATGGTTGAGGGTTACTTAAAAGTACAAACGAAAAATATAATAACGATAAATACAATCAAAATAAGGGCTACATACAAGCTACGCTACATTCTAAAATGTGCATGGCACTAGTTTTGTTGGGTTTGACTTCTTCTGAACACGTTTATGGCTTATCATTTGGGTTTTGACTACGGTACACTCAACATAGATTCTTTAAGAAATGGCGAGACGTCTTGTAAAGAGAGGCTATTCAAATTCAGACTTAATCGGTTTTCCGATACCCTCGGGGCATCCTGGGTAATTGCCATTCCACGGTTGCTTGGGACACAATGAAATGAACTTTCTCTGTAAAATATCGTTTCTGCCTCCCGGCTAGAATCAATGGTGTCTACACAGAGGAGAGATTAAAACGGGCGGCTGAGGAAAAACTATAAATGGCTTCATTACACACCAATTTTGCCTAGCTACATTGGATATGAAGTCTTTTCAGAAGTCATTTGCCACCAATATGAAAATGCCTTTCAGAAGAGTTGCTCTTAATATCCTTCAACAGTCTGAGAAACAAAAGACTGAGTTTGCACGTGGATCTGTCAGACTTTTCGAAAAGGCTGTTTTAATTTGTATAATGACGTGTCATCCACATTGACGAACTGGACCCCAGGGACACAGTTAACACTGCTAACGCAATTAACAAATCACTGGCATCTGTGATCACCTCTCTGCCGCCGTTGGACTTGTCGTCGTTACCTGCCTATTTGCCATCCTTTCCACCGCCCACCGTGAGTCCCAGGGACGTGTACGCGAAGCTGCAAAAAGTCAAGACTCGGAAGGCAGCTGGCCCTGATGGCATTCCAGGCAAGCTCATCAGAGAGTTCGCGTATGAACTGAGTGTACCACTTGCAGATATACTCAATTCCTCACTCCAGCAAGGAACAGTACCAGATGATTGGAAAAATGCAACTGTTGTTCCTGTCCCGAAGACCAAGCCCCCGTCCATTAACGACCTCCGCCCTATTTCGTTAACTTCACTGTTGAGCAAAGTAGCAGAACATTTCATCTGCCAGTGGGCTATGTCAGACATCCTTCCACACATTGATACCCAACAATTTGGAGGTATCAAGGGTAGATCCACAACCCACTGCCTTTTAGACATGACAAACTCTATATTCAAGGCTTGTGACAAACCTAATGCATTTTGCTCTTTAGTATCCACTGATTACAGTAAGGCCTTCGATAGAGTCTGCCACACAGTCGCCATCCGTCGTCTACTTGACATTGGCCTGCGTCCCTCGCTGGTTAGATGGGTCGCTGAGTTTCTCTCTAACAGACACCAGGCTGTGCGATACCATGGTGCGCTCTCTGACATGGTACCGGTCACGTGTGGTCTACCACAGGGAACGTTGCTCGGACCCTTGATATTTACTGCCTACATCAACAGTGCGGCGCAGCAGGCTGTCTCAACCCGCTGGAAGTTCGTCGATGACTTAAACATGCTGGAAGTCCGAAAGTCACCTGTTTGCCCCTCTCACTTGCAACAAGATCTGTCTGACTTAGACAACTGGTCAAAGGAAAGTCACATGATGCTCCACCCTGGAAAGTGCAAAGTTATGTACATTCATTTCAGTAAAACCCCATTCATCCCACGCCCGCTCACTGTGAACAATGTCAACCTCCAGGAAGTCTCGTCTATGAGGATCCTGGGTATCCATCTTCAATCAAACCTGAAGTGGGACATTCATGTCAACTCTATATATCACAAAGCCAGCAAACGGCTATACCTTTTGTGCAAACTTAAACATTTCCAACTCCCTGTTGATGACCTTGTTACTGTTTATATCACCTACATCCGACCTGTTGTTGAGTATGCTGCACCCGTTTGGCAGTCTGGACTCCCTGCTAGTCTCAGTAACAAGCTCGAGAAAGTGCAGCGTCGAGCATTGAGAATCATTCTCGGTGCCGACTTCACCTCTTACTCTGGAGCATGTGAGCGACTCGATCTGCCAACGCTCCAAACACGCCGCCGAGAACTGACCGCGAAGTTTGCCCAGACACTCGAACATTCCAAACTGTACAGACATTTCCTGCCCCCTTCAAGATTGGAAGTGAGTGGCAGAAAGACTAGGTCATCTCACAGACTGAACAGCATGCTATGTAGAACTGAGAGATATCACTCAAGTGCAATTCCATACATGATACGGTTGTTAAACAACATGTAATCTGATATATTGTCAATGCCAGCCCATTCTTTGATGTCGTACTTTCGTCAATACTTTGAAATTCTGTTTGTCAAATTTTAAATGTTCTATATATCGTGTAAGTAACATAGGCTTTATTGAAGCTATTTTAACCTGTTAAAAGTGAGTAATTTATATGTAAGTCATCTTAATATTTTAATACGAAGGTCGTCTATTGTAACGATAACCCACGCAATTCAGCCTGTGGCTGCCATGTGGTTTCGCTGTTTGTTTGAACCGAATAAACCATTATTATAATGTCCAGTTTTGCATGTTCCGGCGGTATTGAGAAAAGGAATTTAATGCTCAAATTAAAAAGTGGATGTCAAATTGACACAACAGAAGTGCGGGGAAGTATAACCGTGTAGAACCATATAAGGTGTTTTGGGAAATACCTGCATCTATAGTTGTGGGTACAATTTCTAGTATCCAGTATCTAGTGTCATGTTGTTCCTGTAACACGAAATGGCCTCGGATCCCGGCAGATACGTACAGGGATTCCTCCGGAGATATTCCAAAGCCCGTGCGGATTTAGTCGGATCAGTTAGTTACGTTGGATCCGTCAGTATCCGTTAGTATCCACCAAAGATACAAAAAAATCCCTGTACGTATCCGCCGGGATCCGAGGCCATTTCGTGCGGTGTTGGTTTTATCACCTTCGCCGAGAAGGTTATGTTTTAGTCAGCATTCATGTGTGTGTATGTCCTTCCGTCTGTCTGTGCGCACGATGACAAGAATGCTGGGATGGCTTGTCTTGATATTTGACAGGTGGTTAGGTCTTCTTAAGACCTCGAAATGATTATATTTTGGGGCCCCTTAGCTAGCGGCTTGCTATGGTACTGCATCCGAACTTCCGGTTTAGATAAGATGTCTTGTGTTGTGTTCATATTATTCGACTAGCTTCTCCTGTAGCCCGTGGGTTCAGTTTACAGAGTCACGACAATACCCTGCTCCGTTCACCGATTACGTGAAAGTTTTAGCGCGGCCAGCGGCAGGGAAATCTCTCAGTCCGGGTCACAAGACCGGGGAATTAGAGCCGTTTGTCGCTGGACTCATCTGTACCGAACGTAATCGCGGCCATTAGGCAGCATCAGGTTAACTCCCAGGCTTGAGGATATCTTTGCAGAAAACTGTTGGAGCTGGAAGGCGAGGTAAAATCATAAGAACAAATAAGATATAGGCATAAGATCGAAATGCTAACACAGGAGTGAAAATGCCTGATCCACGGCTGGCCCGTTTTGGTTTTGATATGAATGTGTAAATGTAAATGGTATATATTATGTGAAACTGTATTGATTTTAAATGAATGCTTGTAAAAATCGGAACACAATTCAGGGAGGCGTTAGCTAATCCCTGCTCTTGTACGATTTGTTTTGAATTGAATTGAATTGAATGGAATGAACATAAGGAGTCATAAAGGCGGTAGATCACACTGATTAATGTTTAAAACGATAGATTTTGACTTTCAAATTCATTGGTAGCCGGAACAAAAAATTAAAAGCTAGAAAGAAAAAGGCTTCCCTCAACCGTTTGGGCCAAAATGTTACCATTTTGGGCTTGTTTCAGATCGTGCATTGTATATGTGATTTTATGTCAAATCAGAACAAAATGAAGCGGAAACTCCGGAGTCCAACGAACTGATTTGTCGCGGCCGTCCCGTAAAACTGCGGAAACAGATGCGGAGATCCGTTCAGTCCTTACAGGAGACAGTCTATGCATTTCAGGGGAAACTATGGCATTCCAATTCAGGCCAATAATACATGCATTCCTATGGGGAAGTTGACAGAAATTAGGTGTCATTATCTCAGGAACCAAAGATTCTGACCAAGAAAACTTACCCCCAAATTCTCACCAGTTCTGTAGACTGTCATCTATCAGAATTACGAGAACTTCTATACGGCTATTCTCCGGGGGACCCCCCCCACCCCCCCGAGCGAGAGCACTTGAGTTAGTCCATTTGCCTTGAAAGGACCCGCTCGGGACAACCCCACTATCTCACGGGGGTCCAGAAGACAAAAAGATGAAGAAAGGTCGTTTTTGTCAACAAATTCTAAAATTATTAAGTCTGGCCTCTCATACCCACCCCAGACTTGCCAAGAGTACACCAAAAATCCCACCAAGAAAGGCTTTCAATGTTTTGATGCCCTGTTTAATTTTTGGGTCTAGGCGCCTGCGCCAATACCCTACCCCCCCCCCCCCCCCTTTATTTCCGTCATCTCTATTTAATCAGGGCACTCGTGGAAATCTTTTCACCACCTCTGAACATGAGTGCACATTCAGGATAATCGGATATGGAGACTTCATGACTTATAAATGCATAATTGCAGGTCTTCATCATGTTCATCGATACTTTAATCTCACTCTGGGCCTATATATAACCTACTTGACGCGACGAGAGAACAAAAAAAAATCTACGGCAATGAATGAAAACAACAGAGACAAAAGTCTGCTGACGCGTCGTATCCGTAAAGACACGTGTTAATAAAGTCACGTGTCTGTAACTCTCGCGAGTTTTCGTTCGGAAGTGATTGGTAATCATTGACCCTGAAGAAGGCGAAAATTTGATCCCGTGTATAATGTTGGAAGAGAGTTTACCATTGTATTATGATTACTACCAACACAGATGAGTTTCCATGTTAACAGGCAGAAGTATCGTCTATAATATACAAAGGTCTGGGGGTGTCCCTGTGGTGTAGTGGTCTGCGCTTCTGTCTCTCACCACATCTGGTTCAAATTACTTGGACCAGAAGGACTGGGGTTCAAGCCCCAGGTAGGACACTTCTGGACAAGAGGCGCATTGAGTCATGCCAACGACTTTATAAAATTGGTAATACTTCTGAAACAGTGTGGAAGTTAAACACACTCCACTGCCAGTGGACTAGCCCCCTGCTACAGTGATTGCACCACAGTGTGGCCCAGGGCTATGAAACGGAGATGGGCACCGCCCTATACATCAATAATGGTGTGGGAGGATTTTAACTGATACAAAGGTCTAAGTCAGTGTGTATAGTTACTACCGAAAGATTACAGAAAACAATGCTGATCTCTTCAAATCAATTCAAAGTCTTTGTCTCGCAGGTATAAAGGATCGCGCCTGTCTAGTATCGTGTGAGACGTGTTCGATCTTTGGCAGAGTTCCTACACTGGATACGTACAGGTTTTTTTTTATTGGTCAGAAATTACCCGCAATGGCAGCCTTTCTAGCGCTGAATTGATGCAGGGTTTACAGGTTTCACATAATATACAACATATACATAATACATATCTTATCCACACTTGCATTGTGTGGAATTGTCACAAGGGTCTGGGCGGCAGCCATTCGGCGCCACCAGGTGACCTCAATACGACCTTCCCCAACCGAAGTCAGGTACCCATTTACACCTGGGTGGAGTGAGGTAAAGTGCCTTTCCCAAGGGCACAGGATCGGTGACATGACAGCATTCGAAGTCGGGACCTCTTGGTTCTGAGCCGAACGCTCTTTCGTTGCGCCACACGACCCCACTACAGTTTGTGGGTCACCATGGCTCAGTGAAAGATAAGCAGGTGAGGATAGTCCCATAGCCCTTTTGAGCGATTTATTGTCCCGTGTTCAGGGTACAGTATTGGAATGCGGAGCCCAACTCTCTCCTTCTACTGCCCTTTGCCTCTGTAGCCGAAGTCAGGGACCCATTTTTACCCCTGGGTGGAGTGAGGAAAGTTGTGTAAAGAGCCTTTCCCAAGGGCACAACATCGGTGGCATGTCAGGGGATTCGAGCCCAGGGCCTCTTGGTTCTGGTCCAAACGCCCTAACCATTACGTCAACACACCCCATGTCTCAGTATGTAGTTCAATATTTGCGTTGAAGCCAGTGAATGAAGTCCTTCTGCTGAAGACCAAAATCGTCCATAACAGTGGTTCTTTCGCTACAACACGAACATTTTGGTATGAGAAGATTTGCGGCTGAAATCACAGAATCATTTGTTATTCCTTAATTACTACACGGGAATATTTTCTCTCTTAATCACCCGTCTGATCTGCGTGCGCCTAACCATTACCATCAAACACAGCCGCGTCGGTCCCGACGTTACTCTCCCTCCGGCGTATAATCACACACGTGAGGAACGCGAACGCCGTTCTGACGGCTCCTGTGGGAACGCAATTATCCTGAAGCTGTCGTGTAGTCGTGAGTCTCCATACCACAACATAATGTTAACGCTTAAGAACGAATATCGTTATATGAAGATGGTGATCTTTACAAAATACAAGGAAGAAGGAAATGAAAGAGATTGCCTACCAACCGATCCTATTTTTCTCAGAACCGCAATCAAAAACACACAATTTTTTACCTTCGCGATCGGCCAAAATGTAAAAACAAACAAACAAGACAAAAAGAAAGGAAATAAAAGGGAATCCCTACCAACCGAGCCTTTTTTCAGGACTGCAGTCAAAAACACATTTTTTTTCCTAGGCGATCGGCCAAAATGTAAAAAAAAAACAAGCAAACAAGAAAGAAGGAAGGTAGGAAAGAAATAAAAGAGAATCGCCACGGACCGACAATAAGTTCTTTTCAGGACCGTGACCAGAAACACATTTTTCCCTCGGCGCGAGGAAAACTCCACGGAAACAGATATCCCACCTATAATTAGATACGTTACCATATCGATCGCAGCTCGCTTCTCGTTTTTCAGCCATTAGCTGCTTAATAGAATTCATCATGGAGCAACAACTCTCTTGACCCACTTCTGGTGTTCTGTGTCGTGATGTTTACGACGAGATTTTCTTTTAGTCTTGTCTTCTCCTGTTTTGTCGAAAATCATTAGTGCCTATTCACACTTATGCGACTGTTGAAGTACATATGAGTTGCGTATTGATGAAGGTTAGACATCCAGGTAGTAAGATATGCCAAAAATAATTACTCAAGCAACTGACGAGTATCAGTCACTGACGAAAGCCAGCGGATGCTGTCTGAAACGTCTGACTGTTTCAAAATTTTATACAGTTGCTTGAGTAACTATTTTTGGCGAGTTGCGTATTGACTTTTTTTATAAAAGTCATGTTTGCGGTTGAAGAAGTCATTCAATCCTTCGGTTCGATAAACAGGCTGCACAACGGTGGGTCAAAATAGAAACAACTTCTTCCCCGTAAACTTTACCATAATCGAAAAATTTTCATACGCAAGTCATTCGGACTTCAATATTCGTACAAATGTGAACGGGACCATATGTCAGATATGCATCGTCAATGTTGGATAAATGATATATCAGAAGTGATTTCGTCACAAAAACGTTGAGAAAACTACACAAATAAAAATGAAATCAATGAATGTGCAATCAAACATGACACAATATCACCCGTCACTCAGAAACCGACTATTTGCCTGCCTATTTCCCCAGTCCACAAGGACGGCGACGTCGCTGCGACTGTGGTGCGACCTACAATTTGACAGAGCGCTCAAAAAAATTCATAGATATAAGAGCCCTGTCACACTTGTGCGTATATTCAAGTGCGCATGAGTTGCGCATTAACATTTCTTAGGTTTAAGGAAAGCTTGCGGGGAAGAAGTTGTTTTCGGCGTTGATCCACCGTTGTGCAGCCTAGTTATCGAACCAAGGAAATGACTTCTTGGGCTGAAAACTCAAACTTGACCAATAACATGTTAATACGCAACTCATGCGGGCTTGTATATACGCACAAGTGTGACAGGGGCTTAAAAACGACATTTTTACGCTCTCTGTGTTTTGTTGCCTTTTCAGCCATACTTTTACATTTTGCATGACATTCCAATTCTGAAGTCAATGACGACAGACGGCTGTTTTCTAAGATCATACCCAGTTGCTTGAGTAACTGTTTTTGGCGTATGAAGTCAAGGGTTACACAATTCCAATTAGGTCGTAGCGAGGTCGCAGCGCGATCGCCGAGTAGTGGAATTGGGGCCTTAACTGCCAAGTCGTCCTTCAAAAGATTCTCCGATTGCAGCAGCAGCGGTGGTCATTGTAATATAGATATATTGTAGCCGAATATCGCTTTGTCGTATTTTTATCTTCCGTGTACAATGAATTATTTATCTGGTGGCAAGACTGTGTTATTGCAGTGAGCGTTCCCGCGCCGTCTGCATGGTTGACTGCCTGAACACTTCGACAATCCACCATTTTTGTAAACTAGGTTTTATAACTTAACATTTAGATACCTAACATACTGATACGATGCCGAAAATTTATTTTGTAGTTCCTCTTCTTTTCCATTTGTTTCATTAGCATTTATGGTACAATTTCAATTTGTTCTTTCGTTAATTTTACTTAGTTTTGATTATGTATAATTTTGTAAAAATTCCCATTGTCTAGTTTAGGGGAGGCCCATGAAAAGCCACCTAGGCTCCCCCCCCCCCTGCATGTTTTCTTTTTGCCCTGTTTATCTTTTTTATAATTGTACATATATGCGAATAAACAATAAGCAAGCAAATAAGAAAAATTAGAGTGCATCACCGGGACCTTAATAACTGCTGACTTGCCAAAGTTCAAACAAATACATCAAAAGGATATTGAGTTACAGCTGCAAACGCAGGAACCCAGACGACTACAATACCCCCGTAGGAGGTTAACCTCCTTCACGGAGGTAAGGATTGCGTGTTCCTAAACAGCTGTGCCTGAGTCAATTCTGATCTTTGTTCTTTCGACACCATAAAAAATATGCCAAACCTACAAAGCTGATGCAATATGCTCGAGTTTTGTTTTCTAAGATAAAATTCTTGATCAACCCATGATGACACCAAGTCTTGATTAACGTTGATAATGGTATACTATATATATATAACATAATGTGAAACATGTCATTTAATTTTCTTATGTATCGAGTAATGATGTTAGATTAGTACACTAGTATAAATACCGTAGTTGTTAATATCCCATGTTATTTGCCATACATTGTACCTGATGCAATTTTTGTGCAATAAACTTGACTTTACTTGACTATAACATGTGTGTTTGAACAGGACCAGTATCGCATGCTCGGACCCCATTAAAGAGTTCAAAGTAAATAGACCGTGGAAGGTCCTGATTTATTGTTGTATAAAAGCTCTGATTGTAGCGCGATTTTGTCGGCGGTGCTTGAGAAAGGGCAGCCCCGGCTGGGTTATTATTTATTCATGCCCGACATGAATAGAAAACTGCCGGGCGACACGACACTTACTAATGGGGTCTGCTGGGACCTAGATGCGGACTCACAAATGCCAGTTAAAGGGTAAAAGGGCTCGATCTGCAGACCTGTCATAAACAAGAATGGAAACCATATCAGCAGCTGTCTCCGAGTGAATTCTTTGTACGCTGTGAAAATAGTGTCGTATGTTTCAAGGCCAGATGTTGTTTTTTACCTTTGGCTAGAAGGTTAATATGTTTTCGTCAGCGTTCGTGTGTGTGTCCTTCCTTCCTTCCTTCCTTCCTTCCTTCCTTCCTTCCTTCCTTCCTTCCTTCCTTCCTTCCTTCCTTCCTTCCTTCCTTCCTTCCTTCCTTCCTTCCTTCCTTCCTTCCTTCCTTCCTTCCTTCCTTCCTTCCTTCCTTCATTCCTAACTTTCTTCCTTCCTTTCTTCCTTTCTTCCATCCATCTGTGAACACGACAACTCAAGAAGGCATGAATGGATTGTCTTGACACTTGGCATATGGGTAGGTCTTCTTGAGACCTCGAAATGATTATTCTATATTTCATTACTCACAAAACATCAAAAATGCAAAAATGACAACACAAAGTGGCGACTGACTCGAGTTAAATGATGATGGTGATAAATGGTCGATTAAACATATAAATCATTTTCAGCCTCTTGGCTGAATTGTGGATTCATGACAAGTGTTTTCAAAACTCGCTCTAAAATAACACATAAATTCATTTAATTATATATACAACTTATATCCAGAAATGTAAAGTTTAATCAACTATGGCGGCAACTTTACTACTCAGACTTGCAGTTAAGCCTTTTCACATCAGTTACTTCATTACTTCATCTCTGAGCTTACCATAAACAAGGAGGTTGTATAGAAGAACTGTATTGCACGACAATTGTACATGGTACAAAGTATGGCAAAAATTCGTAAACATAATACAAAGTAGAAGTATAGAATAAAACTTAACATCCTAACTTAACATCTCAGCCTTCGTAACCCCTGCTTCTCCTAATGGGTCAGCGAAGTCGTGCTTGTCTTGAGCATTGATGTTTCTGGCCTAGGGTGAAGAGATGCTGCTTCAGTAAGAATTAGTTCAGTGCTTCGATGAGTGGCCCCCTACGGCCTTGCACTGAGCGAGTTCGTTAAAAAAAAATTACTCATACAATATAAACTCCTTGCCATAAACAATAGAAACAAGAGAACAGGTTCGGACTGTGGGCCCTTTGCTTTGTAAAAGGTTCTCTATCTTTTGTGTCAGGACTCGTAAGATATAATCAGTAAAGTCAATGACAACAAAAAAATCAGAACTTACAGTGTATCAGAAGCGAGAACAGACTGTGAGCACTTTGCGTTGTAAGATGGGTCTCGCTTTTTTATTGCAGAACTTGTACGATATAATCAGCAATGACATGGTTTTGTTCTCATGGCTTATCTCTGACATATTCTATTATCTACAGCATGTTTGCCGTGACTAGAATGCTTCCATTTGTAAAAGTCGTTCCAGCATAAGATAGTGCATAGCGCGACGCTCATCTCCGTTTCAATAGCCCTTGGACCACACAGCGTTGTGCAATCACTACAGCAGGGGGCTAGTCCACTGGTCATGCTGGTAGTGGTGTGTATTCAACTACAACACGTATATTCCCAAATGCTGAGTGCTAAACGGAGGTTCTAAACAAAACAAAACCAACCTTGATTTCAATGGTGAGTGAATGCTGTTGGGATGTCCTGGGCTAGCCGTCCTGTTTCTTATCAGATTTTGAATCACAGCTTTCCACTACATTTGCCGTATTCTGAACGCCGTATTAAGAAACACAGAAGAAAACCGCAAACCTCGAGCTCTGGTTCTGATAAACCGTCCGTGCGGCTGGACACATCTACTGGACTTGGACCGATAACGGAAGTGTGGAACCCGGAAACCGTCCGGTCCCTGAACCAGGCGCCAAGATTCTGCATCCAACCAGTTGGACATGGAAAAGTTAGTATCTACTTTACTTTATCCATTCTTCATACTGGCAGAACGTCGCGGTCCTGAATAAACATGCGTGGTTAGTGACTAATGGCAGGACAGCCTGAAGACCCTCCTGGGATAGCCACGGTTGTAAATCACGTTTACATGGGAACATATGAAGCATTTTCTAAAACCAAACAGTATAAGTCAGAATAAAACATCCGTGGTCCTGAATACACATGCGTGGTTAGTAACCAATACCTGCTGAATATCCCATTGGGGCAGCCAAGGCCGGGAATCATGTTTAGATTTATTTATTCATCCATTTATATCTAATGGCAAGTGAACTACACAGATTCACAGGCATCACATAGCTGATCTTCAATATTCAACAATTATAGGGGCAAACACATATACATGAAGTTACGCATAACTAGATTCTAATATAATTCTAAATTGGCATTTTTAAATCAGAACAATAAAGCATTTTTCTAAACCAAGACGGTGTAAGAAACGAATCAGACAGTCACGAACAGACAACTTGTAATGCTGATGAGGAAATAAAATGAAATGATGTAAAACAACAGCAGAAATGGTGGTTAAGACAATGTCGAATTAAGTTACAGAGGTCTTCTTTTGCAAATGTCTAATGTCTAAGGCTCTTTGAAGATATTTCCCGCGCTGCCTGATGAGGAACCGCCGATGCCGCGGATTCTGACGGATGGCGGGGGAGATGGACCGGAGAACCGGCCCGCCCCGGGCGGGGGATGACTGATGGACCCCCGCTGCCAGATGAGCCGTGTGATCATACCTCTCATCACCATCTCATCAGTATCTCATCATAATCTCTCCTCTACACTCTCCGCATCCGTCCTGCATTTCTCTCATCACCATCTCATCAGTATCTCATCCCCATCTCATCACAATTTCTCCTCTACACTCTCCGCATCCGTCCTGCATTTCTCTCATCACCATCACATCAGTATCTCATCCCCATCTCATCACAATCTCTCCTCTACACTCTCCGCATCCGTCCTGCATCCCTCTCATCAATGTCTCATCATCATATAATCACCATCTCATCACCATCTCTCCTCTACACTCTCCGCATCCGTCCTGTAAGAGCGTTTGTCACCTTCGCGGTTGCGACAGCAGCTTATTATTATTTTTGCCAAGAGGGTTACGTTTTAGGTGCCGCTTCTGTCTGTCTGTCTGTCTGTCTGTCTGTCTGTCTGTGGACAGCATAACTCGAGAAGCGGTAGATCCTGATGATATTCTAAGGGTCTGGATAACGTTTGATAATGGGCCTCCTAGCGAATTTCTAAGGTACTGCAGTGGACCTTTCGTGTTCTGCACATGCTGTGGTCGTGATGTTTTAGCACGTGATAGATAGCTCTTGGGGTGCAAAGGAAGTGGTGTAGATTTGGGCTCCATGGTTTCTTTTCTCACGATAAACATTGCCATTCTCAATTGCCTCTCAGGAATGGAAGGCGTCTTCACTGGTGTCAGAACGTACTTGAACTGATGAACCAGTGCTTTACAATGTTGTACGATAGTGGATATTCTTTAAAAGTCACTTTCCAAACATCACCAAGGTCTCACCATGATCTTTCAGGTGACTTTTCAATAATGACAAACGGTTTTGGGTCCGTTGCCTTTCTGTCTCCGTCCTGTCGAAATGGGTTACAACATTGCCTCCCTGGCGGATGCAAATATGGCAGCGTCCGTTTTTCATCAGGTCTACATTTTTTGGCCGGTCATCGATTTCCCCGTGGTCTCCGTCCCGTACGTGGAAATGAGGCCATTTCCACAGCATCGCCAACATGACGGATGCAAGTTTGGTGTGGGGTCGTGTGGCGTAACGGCAGGGTGTTCGACTCAGAACCAAGAGGTCCCGAGTTCGAATCCCACTGACGCCACCGATGTTGTGCCCTTGGGAAAGGCACTTTACACGACTTTCCTCACTTTGCCCAGGTGTATAACATTAAAAATGGGTATGTTGTTATCTGTAGCTGTACGCGGCACTGAGAAGATGTCATCAGTGAGACTTCAGTGGCACTGTTGATATAAGTTATAAAAACTTGAGTGCAGTGCCACGTCGTCCTTGTCTGTCAAAAAACGAATTTAAAAAAAAAAGTTTGGTAGCGTACGTTTCTCATCAGCTCGACATTCCTCCACATCCAAGAATCTCACCTGGTCACAGCATCGCCACAGCATTGCCACAGCATCGCCGACATGACGGATGCAAGTTTGGTAGCGTACGTTTCTCATCAGCTCGACATTCCTCCACATCCAAGAATCTCACCTGGTCACAGCATCGCCACAGCATTGCCACAGCATCGCCGACATGACGGATGCAAGTTTGGTAGCGTACGTTTCTCATCAGCTCGACATTCCTCCACATCCAAGAATCTCACCTGGTCACAGCATCGCCACAGCATTGCCACAGCATCGCAGACATGACGGATGCAAGTTTGGCAGCGTACGTTTCTCATCAGCTCGACATTCCTCCACATCCAAGAATCCCACCTGGTCCCCTCAGGGGAGCTGTCCATCTGTCCGGACAGACTCGGATGCAGAGTAAGTATGATGGAGCATGATGGATCAGCCATGCGCATGAGATAACTATCCCACCTCTCGACCGTCCTTCCAAGTCTTCCACCAGAAAAAAACCCCACGCCACTAAAAAATTCAAATCATCATAAGTAAGCATCAAAACGTCTATCTTATCAATAGGAAAACTCATGTAGTCTCCGAGCAGACTCAACGGTTGCAAAGACCGTATCCAACTGGCAGAAGGAGTTTTTATAGCGTGCCTGACAACTTCCCTGGCTGACTGGAGCTTCTCTGGCTAGCTTGTACGATTTTAGCACCATGAGGATCTGCTTGGAGATTAAACTCATGCACGTTCATTGACTCGATGGCCAGGTTACTATTGCATTGATGTTCACGTGCGCATCTGCTCCTAGATTGAATTAATCTCCTTTGTCTGCGTAATCTTAAGATAAGAACTAGTTACCGTGCGTTATATAATAACAGTCATAAAACTTACGTCGTCTCAAAAATTCATTACCGACTATTTCCTTGTCTCTAGCTAAATCTCCGCCCAGTC
This sequence comes from Branchiostoma lanceolatum, assembly GCA_035149815.1. Taxonomy (NCBI): domain Eukaryota; kingdom Metazoa; phylum Chordata; class Leptocardii; order Amphioxiformes; family Branchiostomatidae; genus Branchiostoma; species Branchiostoma lanceolatum. Next base: position 2,907,407 of record CM068873.1, read on the forward strand.
TGCTTCTAGCCACGACTGACCCCAGATAACCTCGCGCCAATTAGGCCTAACGATGTTAATGTTATGGATGGCATCGTCCGGGGCCTCCGAATGTGACACGAGAGAGTAAAAGTCTGATTTTGCAAGTTAAATTCCTTGGCTTGGCTCCAAGATGTCCAAACCGTAAAGGGTAAAGAGTGCTACTTTCATGAGAGAACTATCAATTACCGCAGTTCGTGGTGGATCGTACGGAAATTTGAAGCCACGGATGTTCCTTGTTCTCTTCTTTCTTTGCCGGAATAAGAGACAGTCTGGTCGGTACATTTTTCATAATGCACAATCATTTTTTCGTCTCAAATCCAGTGTGTAACTTCCACCGTAGGTCAGCTCTCCTCCTGGCAACACTTGAAGCTGTGACCGTTTTTTAACGATCCAGTCAGATGAGTTTCCAAAAGGATCCCAAAGTATCCGTCATAGTAATTGCGGCTGTCAACTGCGCAGGATTGGGCTTTGCGCAATCATCGGCCGTCAGGGGGGGGGGGGGGTGGATCCGCGATATGAAATCACCCTTGATGTGTCTAGCAGCTTCACCTCACTTAAGGAAGTGTTTGGCTTATCTGTCTGTGTGTCTGCCTGTGTCTCTGTCTGTCTGCCTGTCTGTGAATCCCCAGCTCTGTGGAATTCCTTCACGACTATGACTGCCCTCGTATCTAATTTGTAATTACTGAGGGATAAAGTCAAGACATCGAACTTCAATCCAGGTAATACTATGCATATGGTCTCAGTTAGCTCATGCAACTGGATAGATTTTGTTTACAGTTTGCCACATGTTGATGTCTTACAAAGCCTGACACATTTAGGCATTGTTTGTATTCAAAATGTGACCTTTAAATTCTAAGTCAACAACTCTAGCCACAGGACCACCTTGCCTCCAAGACAATTGTTCCTATTGAGCTTGTCTGAGACAATAAGTCTTCTTCTCCTCCTTCAAGTTACGCTCCAACCTGAATAGGTTGAGGACTCTGGTACGGTGGGGGGAGGGGTACTGTTTTGAGGGGTTTGTCTCTATTTTTGTTTTTCTGTATTGTTTAGTTTTTGTTAAACCCGAAAACTGTGCGGCTCCCCCTCCCATGCATTTCCTTTATTCCTGTAAAACTGCATCTCAGACGATTCCAGGTTATGCCGTGACAGACGCGATCTGACGCAGCAGACATGCATTGTTTATTGTATCAAACTTATCGAATAGAATTTCAGCTTATTCAATTATCACTGGACGAACTGAGCCAAAATCGTCCTAAAGCCAAAGATCCATGAATGGGAGTCACTCAATGGAGAGAGAGAGAGTGACGTTCGGAGGATTCCAATTTCAGGACGGGAGACAGAATAACATCCGAGGTAGCTGGAAATTACATTATTGTACGCTTGATATAGGGCCATGCATTGATCTTGGTCTCTTGTCCATTTCAAAAGATGTAGAGGGATCCAAACCTTACTCACACATCGTACACAAAGCAGGTCTAATATTCTTCATTAACTTTAGCTTCTTTTTATCTCAATAGCATTTCTTAAAATAGCCACTTGATCCACTTGTCACCATATCTATACATTGTTTCATGTTGTATTTAGCCCTTTGGGCAATAACTTGCAAAAAGACTTATTGTACATTAAACTACAGTCAAACCTGTACAAGTGACCACATTTACATAAGGACCACCTGGCCAATGTGAACACATTTTGGACGCCCTTTAAAGATAATTGTTACCGTTGACCGTAACATTAGGAACCATGTTCATATAGACTAGAATTTATCGGTTCCTTGGTGGTCTTCTTTGGCAGGTTTGACTTTTAAAAGACCTTATTATCATCATCGTCATCATCATCATCATCATCTCATCTGGTCGTGACAGTCTCACTGCTGCTCATGGCCCTTCTTCTACGCCTCCATCCCTCCACTGCACTGGGCAGGTCTTCCAGAGCACAGTTCGCAGCAAGACACAGTTGATTAATGTAGGTCTTATGAATACAAATACTATTTTTACACAACCAAGAGATTTATTCCACCGACGTTTCGGTGACCATCTGTCTGGCAATTCTGACTGGTTCACATAGTAATGCAGCACAGGTGTCGCTGCTTATACATAATAATGAGATGCATTCCCAAACGCAAAGTATTTACATATGTACAAACACAGGGGATGATATCACTTTATCTTATGATTTGATGGATCTTTCGCAAATGTGTAGAGAATGTACTTAAAGTATATTCTGCTTTTCTTTCTGTTTCTTCTTGATAAAAAGTCTTCCTGTTTTAAAAGTGTTTTAATTTTTTTAAATGCATATGATCAACTCTTCAGGGAGTTGAGAGGTCACGGGAAACCATGAGCCGTACTTACCTGCCCACTCACGGAGACAGCAGGTCAGGGTACCGATTTCGCGATCTGCGCAAACCGATCTCTCTTCCCGCCACAAAGCGGCTCCGGAGTCCCCGCTAGAGTCCCTGCAGTGGAGAGATAAGCGTGGTAAATGTTAGTCTCCTCGACAGGCTCTGCGAGTCTGGCTTTCCTGGTGGCGCTGCTTCTACTGAGTCAATTACGGGACAGCGGATGCTGTTCAAAACGTCTGACTGTTTCAACTTTTTATCTTGTTGCTTGGGTAGCTATTTTTGGCTTATCGTAATACCTGGATTCCTAACCTTAATCAACATAGTTGCTTCCATTGTACTCGGTTTCTTGTTTTCTGGCCTCGTACCAACCGAGCTACAAGGAAAAGAGTGCGATAGAACTGATATCACTGTTTTCTGCATCTTCGAAACGTCCTGCAGATCTTTCTTCATCGACTTCCACTTCGTACTACAAGCTCTCTCTAAAACTGATTTGCCATCAGAAAATAGCCCTGATGTGGAGGCTAGGTAAATACCGAGCCATCACTCGGAAGGAGGAGAGAGGATTTACTATCCGAAGCTCACGTCTGATTGACACTGTGAAGTGCTAGGGCCCTGTCACACTTGTGCCGCGCAACTCACGCGCACTTGAATATACGCACAACTTGTGCGTATATTCAAATGCGCGTGAGTTGCGCATTAACATTTTTTTGGTTTAAGGTTTGCGGGGAAAAGTTGTTTTCTACTTTGACCCACCGTTGTGCACCGTGTGATCGAACCTAAGAAATCACTTATTCGGCTGCAAACTTAACCTAAACCAAATACTCAACTCATGCGGACTTGTATATACGCACAAGTATGACAGGGGCTTTAAGGCCCGAGTTCCATCTCCCACCCGACGGCGATGATGGTGACACCGCGTGTAATTGGACAGTAGGCCGACGTGGTTTAAACCATCCATCTTCGGACCGCCGGAGAATCCGGTGTCAAGCCAAATTTCTGAGCGTGCGAAAGACGTGAGATGTCAGCTACTGCACCTGAGCACGACAATTTTGGGGAGATTCCAGTATACGTGAGACGGGTACTCTAAGTGCAAAACATTCGTAAGACGTGGTAATTTTCAAGCATAAGTCTAACCCTAACCCTTAACATAACTCTAACTCTAGCCCCAAACCCCTTCCCTAATCCTAATCATATAATGGTTTATTGCCAACATTGTCAACATTGTCACTTGTCCAACAGCTTGCAGCCATGTATCAGTATATGGCTGAATTGACGAACAGACAGCACAACAAGTAATGCATTAATCATAATAGTAAGCGTGGTAACATTACGTAATACTGATATATCACAATACACTAATCGAAGTTTAAAAAATACGTTTACGTTTAAAATTCCAGATCAGGATAAATGCTACACATGTACTTTTGCACTAGGAGTGATCGTGTTAAGGTACAGAGAAGAACTCGTCGAGCGGGCGAAGGTCACAGAGAACAGACTGCATTTATATGCAGGTGCGCTTATTAATTAGTAGGGCGAGGAATTAACATAACCCTAATCATAACCCTAGCCCTAATTATAACCCTAATCCTACAGGTAAATCTTGCCCTGTCCCCATCGACCCCATCCCTAACTCTACACACACACGTGCAGTACCTGAGCTCTCGCGTATTTGGCAGCTCAAGGATTTGGCGTCACACCGGGCAGCGCTCAGGTTCCGAAGCGATGGGACGTCTGGCACGGATAAAACGGTTGTAAATGAAATTGCCGCGATCAGTTCGGCAGTGATTCATCGTCTGTCCTATCCTGTAGTAAAGGTCGGGAGCGATGTTATTACTTTCAGACGTGCTGATTTTATGGTAGGACTTCCTGACCTCTGGTTTACCGTGGTACTTTTGTCTACAGGCTGCGCTTTATATTGAGAACGAACTTTCGAAAGCTTCTTTTCTAGAAGCTAGAACCATATCTTTATAGAATAGGCTTCCTTGTAATTGCTTTCCTGAAGGAACAACTTAGAAAATATTTTATTAGTCAAAGATGAACAAACATCTGTCATTACAATCGCGTAACTGTAACCTTTGTTGTGGGGAATAAAAGTGATTTAAAAAAAAATCTTCCAGTCAAACTTCAGTTTCTCGGTTCCTTCGCGTTTGCTCTTTTCGGGTGGCGAGGATGCTACAATCAGCACTACTTGCCTAATTTGGCAGATAAGCTGTCTCATGTTAACGAAAGACATTTGAAAGTCTCCTCTCCTCCCCCGTAAACTAGTAATGCCTATACCGGGATGTATCGCCTTACATCATTGATAAAACGCCACCAAAGCGCTTTAAAGCGCCCCAAGGCGCCCCGCAATCTCGATCCTAATAGAGTCACCCGCATTCCGCTCGTGGCCCCGGCGCGTCGGCTCGGCGGCGTGATTCCGGGGCGGCGGCATTGAGCGGCTGGAATTGGGTTTCGGCTGGATTTACTCCCAAACTGTCGATCTTTCGTGTGCAGAATAGCAAAGGAAAGGAAAGGAAAGTGATCTCGAACCAGTTTAGCTCAAATGGACTCAATGAACAGATGAGCTAATCTTCCACTGATCGTGACAGAGAAGACAGACGCTATGTACAGTTTTTACAGGTTCATTGTACCGGGGAAATTCCCCTAGCTCTTTTCGACAAGCACGATGAACAGTGGATTACGGCTTAACGTCCCGTCCTAAAGCCCCCGTCACAAATCAAGAATTCAGCTCGGCTGACGTGTCGGCGAGCTCCAAATGGGTATTTTCGGCCGAAGTACGGCCGACGTCCTGTCGATTACGCGGGCTTCGGACGATTTTTAGAAATAAAAGTTGATCCAAACATTGGCCTTTTACCAGGTTAGTCGATACTGACTTCGTACATGTCCAAGAGATGGTACCATCTCATGGGGGATTTTTAGTTTTTAGTGTTCGACGGACGTCGCCCGAGATTTTCATTGGAAAATACGGTCGACGCTCGGGCGATTTTGAAATTCGGCAAGCTTCGGGCGATCTACAAAGTCGGCCGACGCTCGCATGAATTGTGACGCCGGCTTAAGGACTGCAACCCTTTCCAGTAGCGTGCATGTCGGGTGAGCGACACAGCCGGGATCGAACCCGGGGCTTCTAGTTCCAGAGGCAAGATCGCTAACCACTGGACTACGCACGCTACCTCAGAGAAAGAGAACGGATAGTGAAGACAGACACAGGTTGTCGAGGTCAACCAACGTGGTGTCTTTTATTCCGGCAAACTCATGATATGTGGCGTCGGTGTGGCGCAGCGGTTAGAGTGTTGGGCTCAGAACCAATAGGTCCCGGGTTAGATACTCAGCATGCCCCGACGGTGTGCCCTTGGGAAAGGCACTTTACACGACCTTCCCTGGCGGTGGAGTGACGCCCACCAAGCCACTTCGGCTAATCTGTCAAAATGTGTGCCCAAAGCACACGCCGGGTTTGGTGCGCCACTGCAGTAAGTCTTGGATAACACGTAAAGGTTCTCAACGGTAATGCATAGTTTGTTATCGACCTTCTAGTTCGTTTTACAGGGCCTTTGATAGCTCTTGCGTAATGTTAAGCATTACTTCAAAAGAGCGATATTATTTCCGCTAGACGAAGTGGTTAGCATTAATGCACCCGTGGGTGTCAGCCAAGAAGTTGGGATTTGGAGGAAATGCGAAACTGGCGTGGCTCCATCTGATGATCGTTTGTTCCAGGAATGTGGGACCAGCTGAAATTTGTTTGTTCTCGAGATGAGGGTTAGTGGTGGATCCAGCTAAAGCCCCCATCTCACTGGCCCAGCGGCACGTTGGCGGCGTTGCTACGTCCTAAACCACTGGATTTGTGTCACCCATGACTTTATAATGGAAATATAGTGCAAATGGTACAAGTATGACCAAAAAGACAACAGAAATCACAAAGCATAAAAAGATTCGTTTTTATCGATGAAATTCGTTGAGCGCGCTGTCAGGTCGCCAACGTGCCGCTGGTCCAGTGAGATGGGGTTTAAAACAGGCGGGAATGTGGGTCAGGCAGCGTTTTCGAACTAGTCACCGTTTGTTCCGGGAATATGGACAACCTTCCTGCTCACATTTTGTTCTGAGCATGGTAAGAATGGAATGTGCACGCTGGAATGTGGGACAGACGTGTCTTCATAGAATATCCGTTTGTTCCGGGAATGTGGGACAGACTCGTCCCTATGTGATATCAGGTTGTTCCGGGAATAGAATGTGATAACCGTATGTGGGACAGGCCTGGGTCCAACTGATCACCGTCTGTTCCTTGAATGTGGGGCAGGCATGTTCCCTTATGGTACAGACGTGTTCCCAAATGATAACGGTTTGTTCTGGGAATAGACCTTCCAATAACCGTTTGTTCCGGGAATGTGGGGCAGGCGTGAGCCGATCTGATAACCGTATGTTACGGGAATGTGGGACAGGCGCGAGCCCATGTAATCACCGTTTGTTCCGGGAATGTGGGACAGGCGTGAGCCGATGTAATCACCGTTTGTTCCGGGAATGTGGGGCAGGCGTAAGCCACTGTAATCACCGTTTGTTCCGGGAATGTGGGGCAGGCGTGAGGCGCTGTAATCACCGTTTGTTCCGGGAATGTGGGACAGGCGTGAGGCGCTGTAATCACCGTTTGTTCCGGGAATAGCCCTGTTTACAGCCGGGAGAGCGGCGGGGCGGGATGATGCATGGGCAGTCATGCGCGAAAGGGCCCGGGGGAAATATCCCAGCCAATATTGGCGCTGTTTGTGCGACCTGCTCATTTTGTGAGGAGGGAGGATTCAATGGAGGACGGCTGATGGCGGGCAATCTGGGCTAACAGAGGGCAGTTCTGATTTCTGATTGTACGAAGTGCCGGTCTGGGAACGGCAGTCCCTCGCGGGGCATCGCTCCTAGCTAAAGGTTACGTCATAGCGTGGCTCGGGGCGTGCGAAGTGTAGGTGAAAGAACAAAGCCCAGCTCGATACCTCTTCAACCCGCTACTTGAAACGTAGCCACGTCTCGACTTTAAGTACCTCTCCGCCCTCTCCTATAAAGGTTATGGCTTGGTTGTAGGGAATTGTGATGGTATAGCGTCTTATGGCTCCTTCTAACCAAACATAACGGTTAATAACGGTTATAAACCTCCACCATAGATCTAATAGCGGCAGCTAAGAGCCACAATAACGATGTTATAACGCTGTGGGCGGGTTGGGGATTTGCTGTCAATTTTAGAAAAGCGGACGAGAAAAAGGTGTGGCCACCTGACGCTTTTTGACGCACGACACCTGAATACTGACGCAAGCGACGCTCATTCTTTCACACGGTACCTATTCTAGGCTGATGAGAAACTAGGGCAACCATCGAGTCGAGTCTAACAAAGGATTAAAGAGCGGGACTTTTTAGGTCGCTCGCTGTATTCTTTATAGTTTACACGTGAAACAATATACAGAACATGGCGAGAAGCCAGCAGACCTTGTTATTGACTAAAACAGCGCGTAGCTATCTTCAAGGTGTATCGACATGCAAGTACTTCTCACGGCTCTGCCTCTGTCAGACCAGCACGGGCTGATCAATTCTTCGTGCAGAGTTTATTAAACAGAAACGTTCCAAATCTATCACGAAGCCGGTGGTCAGGGTTCAATCAATCCTTATTCTGAAACCAACCTTGCGGGCATGTCTGAGGACACACCTGAATTACATTAGATTTGCTACATTTCAGAAGTAGGTTAAAAATATTGCAGTGGACCAGATTTAAAAAAAAAACACAAAACAATATTCATATTTATGAGCTTATATACATCATAGATATGAAAGTCATGATTTAACTTTAGAAATGGTCTGGGTTCATAAGGGTTATACTGAGTACTGTAAACTATTCAGAGGTGTTCCGAACTTTGCTCGCATTTCCAGACGTGTCACACAGATAGAAATGAAAGGAATTGAATCCGGTTATTCTGGAATGGAGTGCTCAAATAAGACACCACAAAGTTTGTAATGAAATGATAATTTCTAACGTCACAAATCCTGTGTAACGTCTCAGAAAAACTGAGCGAGAAACGCACGTCTTGCTCATCATCGAGTTTGGCTACCCTTCATCCTGTTTGAGGTATGATATGACGTCATGTAGCCATGGCCTCGGCAATCTTCCCCTCTTCCCGGAAATTAAACCCGAGCTGTGCTCGACTGATTGAAAACCGTTCGTCCATTTCCAGGCAAACATTTTCCCTGCCCACTGCAATTGTTTGTGCTGGATCTGTTAACAAAGTTTTTGCGTGACGTCATGTGGCCGTGGCCTTGGAGATTTTCTCTCCTCCAGGAAATTGAAACCAGGCTGAGTTCGACAGATTGAAAAGCGATCATCAATTTCAATGCGAACATGTTCCCAGCCAACTGACACCTATGTGGGATCTCTTCCTGAATTGATGTGAATTTTTGTTGTGTAGGGCGGACCTGGTCAGCTGTGACGCCATGCAGCCGCGACCTTGGCGATCTTCCCTGTTTTCTACAGATTGAAAACCGGTTGACCGTTTACAGGTGAACATGTTCTATCCCCACGTGACGTCACGATGGCCCTGGAGATCTTGCTCCAGGAAATTAAAACGGGACTGTGTCTGACTGATTTAAAACCGGCCGTTCCTTTCACAGGAAACAATTTCCAAGACGTGGGAGGGGGGCATTTTATTTGCATCAGCGAAAGTACTTGTTACACTGTCTGCATGCTTACCTGCCTGACGAACAGGTTCGTAAGGACGTTTCTGCACAAACTTGATAGAAAAAGGCAACAAAAACTTCTAACTCAAAGACACGAAAGTTTTTTCTGTCTTCTCAATCAATCAGTCGACCGCAAACGTAACCACAGCCTAGGGATGGCAGAATCTGTCTACATGATACAGGCAACAAAAACTTACATTTTCTTTGCGGCTCAACTTTAAGACACAAACGTTCTACATATTTCTGTCTTCTGAATCAATCAATCGACTGAAAACGTAAGTAAAGCCCAGGAGTGGCAGAAGCTGTCTACATTTATCTAAAACATCTCTGTAGTGTATAAAGGGAAGGCGCTACATGCAGGTTTTTGCCCCTTGTGCTGGAAACGCAGCTGTTCTGAGTTGTGGCGAGTATGGATTGAACATCCCGTCGGGCTGTTTACATCGTAGGATCTAACACATCAAATCAATCAGAACACTGGCATCAAAGCTGTGGGTTCCGGTCGTGACGCGATTGAAGTGGCAGCGCAACCTTCATGCAGATGCCTTTAAGTGCAGTTTAATGAAGAATAAGAGTAAACAACTAACGCTAGGTGTTTTAGGTTTTTGAAGTGCCGTGCGGCTCTTTGATAACAAAGTAGCCAATTTATACCCTCCGGCTACTGAGCGTATCGTTCGTAGTCCAGTGGTTAGTGATCTCGCGAGTTCAAATCCCGACTGTGTCGCTTGCCCGACCTTTTCGACATATAGCTACTAGAAGGGGTACTTATGACTGGACGTTAAGCCCTTGTCCACTGTTCAGTGTGCTTGTCGTAAAGAGCTAAGGGAAATCCCCTGTACATTGGACCTGTAAATACTGCTTATAGCGACTGTCTTCTCTTTCACGACCAGGGAAAAATTAGCTCTTCGGTGAGCTCAAATGTTACGAGATCACTTACACTTTCAGGCTGCGGGGTGGCTGCATGGGGGAAACAGATAGAGGTTTATGTCCTTGGTACTGGAGCAGCAGCTGTTGTGGTGTAACGTATGGCGCAAACTGCTTTGAAGAGATTTGAAAAATCTCCCCACAGACGATGATGTCGATTTATCCACGTGTCACAGTGTTGGATACAGTTCTCCGTGAAGGGTTCTGTCCAAGGTACTGGAGTGGCAACTGTTGTGTATAACGTATGGAAACGCTTGAAGAGAAGTGGAAAACCTCCCCACGGACTACTGTCGATTTATCCACGTGTCACAGTTGCGGATACAGTCTGCTATGAAGGGTTCTGTCTGAGGTACGTAAGTGGCAGCTGCTATGGTGTACCGTGTGGCACGAAGTCTGTTGGAGAGATTTCAAAAAGTCTATTGAAGAGATTTTGAAAAACGTCCCCAAACACTGATGACGAATTCTCTATACGTCTCAGTGGTGGATGCAGTTCGCAGTGAAGGGTTTTGTCTAAGAAACGGAGTTCATACCTGCTGTGATGTAACTTATGGCACGAAATGCTTTGAAGAAATCTGTAAAAAATCTGTAAAAAAATCTTCAAAGAGACTGATGTCGATTTATCCACGTGTCACAGTGGTGGATGCAATTTTCCGTGAAGGGTTCTGTCTGAGGTACTGGAGCGGCAACTGTTGTGGTGTAACGTTTGAAGAGATTAAAAAACATCCCCACAGACTGATGTCGATTTTTCCATGTGTCACATTACTGGATACAGTTCGCAGTGAAGGGTTCTGTCAGAGGTATTGAAGAGAGAACTGTTGTGGTATAATATATGGTTAGAACTCTTCATAAGAGATTTGAGCATCGTGGCGGATGCAGAAGTTTTTTGTGCCACAGCTATGCCAAGCAAAGACAACTTGATAACTTAAAGATACGATTATAAAGGCTTCTGTCAACCTACAGTGGCAGCGATGGGGTTGCATGTGGTACAGACACTTCAGGAAAGAGTTGAGTATAACTACTACATCCTGAAGGTAGAATTAGTCACGTTTTATACGATTAACAAAGTGAGATGCACTTAATTGAAGAGAACTCGTTGCCATCAAGTAGTGTAGGAGCATCCTTACTAGATAGCTTTATACAACGCTTGCAGTCAGATGTGCAAAGGTTAGACGTGACAGGTCGTACAGTGTAAGCATTACAAGCTACTGACGCACCGCGTGCCTGCGAAGCTAGTGTGTTACGCTGAAGGGCGGTTATACCGGCTATACCGATACAGAAGCTGGTGTGTCATGCCGATGGGCGTTTATACAGGCTATACAGATACAAAAGCTGGTGTGTTATGCCGATGGGCGTTCATACAGGCTATACAGATGCAAAAGCTGGTGTGTTACGCTGAATGGCGGTCATACCGGCTATACAGATACAGAAGCTGGTTTGTTACGCCGAAAGGCGGTTATATCACCTAGAAGATACAGACAGATGCAAATGACTGGGTCCTATCGGAGGTAGAGTACTGACAGCTGACGAGGGGTAACATATGGCTGGACTCTCCAACAAAGATTTTAAAGACAGACTGAGGAGAGATCAGTGACAGCTTAGCCGTGCCGCGCGTGCAGGCTTCACCGCAGAGCCGATGATAAAAGGTTCTGTCCGCGGTGCTGAACTGATAGTTGATGTGAGGTCACGATTGACTGGAACTCTTTGGAAACTACGTCAAAACAAGATCACAGGATTACGGTGAATTCCTCATGTGACAGCTAAGCTTTGTATTATTGTGTTGTGTTGTGTTTTATACAGGAACCGCAGGATAATGAAGAAACGGTTCTATCCGCAGTGCTGAACTGATAGTTTATGTGAGGTTGCGTACGGCCGGAACTCTTTGAGAAAGATTTGAAAAACACGATCACAGGCTGACAGAGAATTCGTCATGTGACAGCTAAGCTTTGTATTGTATTGTACTGCTTTGTGTTGTGTTGGGTTTTATACAGGCACCACAGGATAATGAAATGAGAAAGGGTTCCGTCCGCGGTGCCTGTGATGTGCCGATAGTTGATGCGAGGTAACGTTTCGCTGGAACTCTTTGGAAAAGATTTAAGAAACGCGATCACAGAATTCATCAAGCGCCATAGAGAATCTTTGAGTTGTGTACAAGTTGCGCGTGGGGGTGGGGTAAATTTGGAAGGGGTTCTGTCCAAGATGCTGAAAAGACAACTGCGGTAAGAATGCGTATCAGTTGGACTTATATAAAACGATTAAAAAAACATAATCAGAAATTGACGTGGAATGCGTCATGCTCCTAAGGTGACATTTCTAGTTGTACTGGCAGCGTAAGAGGATGAATTGAGAAAGGGTTCCACCTACCGTGCTGAACTGGCACCCGCTGTGAGGCTGCGTAGGACTCAAACTTACCTAAAAAGATTTTCAAATAGCATCATTAAGATTAATGCGTCATGGCTATGCTGTGTATTATTAACAGGCACTGTGGGAGGATGTATTGAGAAAAGTTTCCACCCACGGTATCTGCTGTAAGGCTATGTATGAGTTGAAATTACCTGAAAAGATTTTTAAATAGCATCATTAAGATTAATGCGTCATGGCTATGCTGTGTATTATGGACAGGCACCGTGGGAGGATGTATTGAGAAAAGTTTCCATCCACGGTAGCTGCTGTGAGGCTATGTATGAGTTGAAATTACCTGAAAATATTCTTAAATAGCATCATTAAGATTAATGCGTCATGGCTAAGCTCTGTATTGTGGACAGGCACCGTGGGAGGATGTATTGAGAAAGTTTTCCGCCTACGGTGCTGAGCTGACAGATACAAAAGTGTAACGCACGGCTCTAACGGTCTGGTAGGGATTTGAGAAACAAGATCAACACCTGAAGAGCATCCCTCATCAGCTGCTGCAGGCGGGCGCCTTTTGTAGTCACTCCTATAACACCACGGAGTGCACAATGGTGCTACAGCTGGCCGGGGCGTAGTGCTCAGCAAGCCCACTTCTGACCCAGCAGGGCGCGCCTGCTGATAGCTGCTCTCACGCCCGACTAGCCAGAAGCTGGTGTGTTACGTCGAATGGCTGTTATACCGGCTGTACAGATGCAAACACAGACATAGAAGCTGATGTGTTACGTCGAAAGACGGTTATACCGGTTATATAGATACAGAAGCTGGTGTGTTAAGCCGAATGGCAGTTAAACCGGCTATATAGACACAGCCACAGATACCAGCACAGTGCCAGTAGGAGCCGAAGTCTGTCGGTAGCAGCGTTGAGCTTTCGGTTCGGTTTCAGGGAGAGGAAAACTTTAGCTTTGTACGATATTGACTTAAGCATTAGTAGAGAAGTGTAACGCTTTTTTTGCATTACAGAATTTTTAAGTTACTTCCTCGCCTCGGGTATTGATGAAAAAGATACGATAATCAATTTCCAGTACTTTAAGCAAAAATCATTGATAACAATCACTGGGTACGGTTCTTTATCGCTCCATTACACATATTTTTTCTGTATCTGTATATCCGGTATAACCGCCATTCGGCGTAACACACCAGCTTTTTCATGGTTAACCACAAACTTTTGATTTTTTTTCAACTTAAAAATCAACCAATAATGATCAAGGGCACAACTGTTGCTGTAGTAATTTTCAGCGGGAACATACTGACGTCATTTGACCATGAACTCGACAATACAACATTCCAGCGGAAATGAAATCTGATGAGGCTTCAGCTAATGAAAACTGCGGCATTGATTGCAAGGCGGGCGTGAATCTGTATCGGTACAGCCGCCATTCGGAACTGAGTAACTGTTCTTAGATGGATCTTTATCCTTATCATAGCCCACATTTGTAACTTATCTGTCCCTGGTGCTGACTTGTCGGTGGTCGTTGTCGTTGTTACGTGAATCTGTATCAGTATAGCCGCCATTCGGAACTTACCTGTCCCTGGTGATGGAATGTTAGTAGTTGTTGTTGTTATGATAATGGTTCAATCAGTTCTACAATTTTGTTTAGTTCATCCTACATCCTAGCTTAATGCTTTTTTGCGTGCGGATACTTAACATATTAGCCAAATTTAACATTAAAACCGTAACAACTATAGCTAATAAATCTACAACAACAACAACAACTGGGTTATGTTTGAGATTTCTGTAAGAATATTTTTCTGTCTCTGTTGTTACAAGACGTATTTTGTCCACCCGAAGGGTAAGAAGATACGCAGGGCAACAGTTATTCAAGCAACTGAATAAAATTTGGAAACGGTCAGACAGCGTCCGTCAGTGACTGAGATTTGTTTGAGGTCTTGTTTGAGGTTTTCTCTAAGAATATTTTCCTGTCTTTGTTGTTACAAGACGCATATTGTCCACCCGAAGTGTTGACAAGACGTTAGCGGCGGCGCGCTGTGATGGAAATCCTGCCATATTCCGAACATCTCCCTCATTCATTACCGAACGGACCCTGGGGCGCTTTCAGTGGGGAAATTAAAGGTTACTCTACCGAGTCGCGCGTTCGGCAGGCTGGGATCGATTCTATGGAAATTCTCATTCACATCATCATTCAACGTGGATGCGTTTTAAGCCACACGCCATCAATCAAAGGGATGTGTTCCTTTTTGTTTGTACAATTCCATGCAACTTGGACGCACACCGCCAGCATTGCAGTGTATTCTTCAAACTAGATAATGTTCAAAATAAAACGTAACTATTCTGCATATGTGAATCGTAAAAGAAATGCTATCCATATACAGGGCTTTTGATAGTTCCTTCAGTTATGTGCGATGTATTGACCTACTCATTTTAGCCATGATGGCTGAAGCAAATTCTGATTTGCCCCATTTTGGTTACAGCACCAAAAACGACCCGTGGCGCATGGCATAACGTCACCGCCGATCGTTCCGATCTTTTCTCTTCCTTTTGTTCGATCCGTCACGCCAGCTCTCAGGGTGACCTTGAAGGGGTGTATGGGACGTACAAGATGGCGGACAAGGATTTGTGTGCGTGTGGGGGGAGGGGGTAGTGGTTTATTGTTATTGTCACAAGACACGTTAAACGCGGCACGTGATAAACGGACATAAAAAGTCACACAGCGGTTATTGCCGATCGATTACGACATTTTACGACACAATCAGGGCGACACATGATTTACGGCTGACCATTTGCGGCAGCGAATGGCTTGGAACTCGTAAACTGGAGCCACTAGAAGCGAGATTAGATAGACCTTTCGTCAAAAAATAAAACAGTAATAAAATCTTCTCAATACGAGCATCCAACGATAAAAGCTATCGGCCTGTTTTGTTTTTTATTGGTGTCAATTCTGTGTTTGACAAGCTCACCGACAGCGGTTTTATTCTGTCCGTGTCATCGGTGATATTTTTGTTATTGCTCAGAAGAAATATATCACCGATCAGAATAAATCCATGCATCCTTCGCTGCGGATTATTATCATAGTTATCATTATCACTAGAATAACATACAAATCCCAAGATTGTAATGAGGTCCGTTTGGAAGGTACATATGGAATGCATAATCGAAATGGTTTGAAATGAAATAATTCCTGAGAATTTGAACAAACGTGCGTTTACGTTATGCTTAGGTCACATTTCCAAAGCGGGGCCGGGTCGGGCAGCTTGCGGGAACGAAAAATATTACATTAAAGACAACAAAAGACACAAAACGTTAGAAAATTACTTCTAACTATAACTTGTGTATTTTCTTGATATGCAATTTTTTATTTTTCCTTTTCGCAAACAGCCCGGCCGGAAATGTGACCTAAGCATTAGCTGATGAGAGTAAATGCCAAACACCAAACGTTGCGGCGTGTTTTAGCAGAAATGACCGGATGGATTTCTTAAGACAAAACTGATGTGAGAGAAACTCTTGCTCTTTACTGACGCTCTTCAAATTATTTTTGTGAAATCATATTCATAGAAGCTTCTCAGGATACTGAAAACGTCGCCTGGGAAATGACCAGCCAGATCTCACACGGGGGGGGGGGCGTAACACATTGTCCATTAAACATAACATGCGGAATCGCCCGTGTTTCATCAATGAAAAGTTCCATCAGTCTAGTGAATCACTGAATAGCAAAGTTCTTTTTTCACAACAACATGTTTCAAGAGCCGACGTTTCGATGGCTGTCTATTTCTTCAGTGCGATTCTGACTGGTTCACTTTGCACTGCAGCTAGGTTTCATTGCTAACAATGCAGTCGTAAATGTTAAGTATGAGCACATACATAGATCTAGATATTGGTTATCAACAATAGCTATATCTATGTATTGTGACTGCTGCCTTACTCTTAGTATAAGAAGTTTGGGACTGCATTGTTGGCAGTGACACATAGCTGCAGTGCAAAGTGAACCGGTCAGATTTGCTCTAAAAAGGGTGACAGCCGCCATCGAAACGCATGCTGTTGAAAAACGTGTGACTGTGAATAAAGAACTTTATTCGGTCATTCGCTAACCTGATGGAACTATTCACGAACGTTGTTTCCTAGAAATTTGAAACGAGCCCCCGAGAGAATCTTATCTCACCCTTCCTGATTGCGCGGTTTTATGAAACTTTCCAATTCTCCGTTTTCTGTTGAAAGTAAAACAATGACCAGGGCGATACAATCTTTCATCATTACAACGACTGATAGCTACAAGGAGACGCCGTGCTGGGGACCCTCCATTTCTCACTCTCTACGGTTGGAAGATGGCATGCTGGGGACCGTCCATTTCTCACTTTCTACGGGGGGAGGTCGGTGGCTGCCCCGCCGATGGTTTACCTCACAAATAAAAGTAATGAGATATACAGTTCTGCACGCTTCACCCAAACCGGCTCGCAGACCATTTTAAGAACCGCTAAAGAAAAATACAAATTTCTTGCTCCTTCAATTTTCTATAAATCTACTATTATCATCCACATAACTTTACACACAAACCGTTTTCATCCCTTTGTTTTAAGGTAGGTTTTTAAGTTTTTGCTTTTTACATAATCTCCCCAAACGGATCCTCGTCTTACAGATGTTAGGCCGATGAGAAATGTTGCGTTACAGGTTTCAGTTCTGCAAAATTTAGGGTCGGCGGGTACGGATTATTTTTTTCTGTTATCAGTCATCAGTGTGTGAGGGTAGCCTCTACCAGTCTCTGCGGGTCGCTGGGAAAATAGTAGAAATTGGCCAAATAGAGTCAATTGTATGAAGGGAGTCGGCTACGGAGAGAGGGTCAAATAGGCAACAGCGGATGGAAATGTTATCATCCATGGCCAAAGTCCCCCGGCAAATGTTCTCTCTAGAGCCGACGCTGTTAGTCTGGTAGAGACTAGTGTGAGGCACAGAAAGTCTGTTTTGAATTTCAGCACTCAGATGTCAGATCAAAAATTTCATGTCCCTTCGCTTTGCCAGCGGCACACCACAAGAATAAAGGCTAGGGTCGACAGGTCATTGCTATAGGCGTTCAGGTAACCGGAAACAAAACCTATTCTAGGCCTTACTAATACTAGAAGTCGCACGCTGAGACGGGAGGCTCGGAGAAATGATTTATCATCATAACGTGATAGAGGCAGCTGGGCAGGGGTATAACGGGATCGGGACGGGCCATTTATAACCAGGAATAATGGTGATACCTGATCGCTGGGGACGGTTCGTTACTCGGCCGCGATGGGTGGTTACGTTGTGGGGACGGATCATTACTAATCTGAGAACAGGCATGATGTGCTAGGGATGAACCATTTCTCATTTCTGACGGATACATTAAGATGAAGGTAGAGCGGCGAACCTCAGACTGAGGACGGGATGGTGCTTTTTCTTTAGCTGGTAGTGCAATGCGGCTTCGCTTAGGCTAGCGCATTTTAGCAAAGCACACCGGGTCATCCTAACATTCATACTTAAATATTATGCACTTGATAAAGGCCTTTTTGCTCCAGTAGGGATAGAGTGTGCATGGCCATGGGTAGTGAATATCGGCACGCTCTGGGCGTAACGGCCGCCTTAAGCCCCCCTCTCACAGGACCCGCGGCACGCTGGCGGCATCGCTGCGTCCTAAACTGGATTTGTGTTTCCCTTGACTTTATAATGGGAATATAATTCAAAACGTACAAATATGACCAAAAAGACAGCAAAACACACAAAGCTTTTAATTCTTTTTTAAATTTTTTTTTTTGCCGATTGAATTCGTTGAGTGCTTTGTCAATTCGATCGGCCGCAGCGACGCCGCCAGCGTGCCCCGGGTCCAGTGAGAGGGGGCTTTAAGCCACTCCGTTTGGCTGGGGAAGTGCGATAGCAGCCGGCTTTGGGTGTTAAGACAGTAATCTCCAAGCAGACGTGCGAGGTTAACTCATTTTCACCACGAAGACAGCATCAGCAGTTGCATTTGAACCTGCAGTAATTATCCCTTATCACCTAAGGCGACCTCTAGCGGAGTTCACCAGGTGCACAGGCGCGCGGTGGCGACTGGGATGGTTCCATTTGCAAACGGCCCCTCTCATTAGACAATGTGAAATTATGATTTAAATAACTCTAATAACCTGGGCTCTTTCACGGTCGGTGTTTTGGTACGATAGTTCTTTTGTTGATGATCCCGACTGCGATACTGTCATCAGCACTGGCCTCCTTCGCCAGAAGTATCATGCGTTGGTTGAGGATGTGTGCCTTCATCTCACCCTCCTGATGAAAAGCAGGACCCCTATCGCTCGATTCGTTGGCTCTCTCGCGTAGGGGCCCTGCTCTTTAGCCCCGGTAGACACGGTTCTGGCGACGCTACTGCCAGTTGCTCATGGATAATTAATGAGCTATCCTTATTTGGCACAATTTGGTGGTTAATTTGTTCTGAACCTAAATTAACAAAGTGAGACGTAACCTGATTGGTTGATAGCTTTTCAGCGTCCTTTGCGCTTTTGCTCTAGATGAGGTTTAGCAAACCCTCTGATTGGCTGAAGCTGTTTTGGTGGCGACGTCGCCAGAACCGTGTTTACCGGGACAAAAGAGCAGGGCCCCTACGCGAGCGAGCCAACGAATCGAGCGATATGGGGTCCTGCTTTTAGGAGCGTGCTTCATCTAAGTTCAGTTCATCCTCAGTCTGCATTATCTTTACCCTGACAGTTGGAATCGTTTAAAAACCACCAATCAGGATTTTGTTCCAACAACAAACCGTTTCATAAAACTTGTGCTATGAGCAACCGAGTGGATACCGTCAAAGGAAATGCCTTCAAAACTAGTAAATCTTTAGTAAAAGACCACAAAAATTGGCTGTCAACATTGATGGATCAATTTTAAAATAAACGTACCCATCTTTAACATATGTCACTTGCCTGAACAACTTTGCACAAATGCACCCCACCCCCCCAACATCAAACACGCACACCATGACACACACACACACACAGAGAGAGACACACACACATCCAACCAACTTGTTAAACTCACCAATATCCACAATATTGGAAAAGAGTAGACCTGACCTAAATTGCCCTGTAAACACCACCACATGTCATGCCCTCCCATTTGATCTTACAAAACAGAAGAAGAAGGCGAGGATAAAGTTCTCTTTCATGCACTTGTCCATTCCAGCCCGCTCCTCTGTAACCTATAGCACCATGCTGTAACACTTGAGAGCTTTAAGAGGTCCGATATCACTTCCGATATCCCGTATTAACATCCAACATCTCCCGTATCTATCCGGAAGCGTACACTTACTAGTCTGACTGCACCCCTCCGGTACTCGACTTTCTGTGCCGTTACCAGCAATATAAATGTATAGCATCCCCTGGTGCCAATATGCGGCTGACCTCCGCGACCCCCAGACCGACCTTTGACCCACTTGATCCTGATACACCGTCCATTAACCTGTCAAATATCGTCCGCCGGTCGATGATTGGCAGCTGAAGCCCCAGGGCCGCCAGGCCAGCGGAAATTGGCGGGAACTGTGGGCGCATCAAGCTGACATCTGATACCCTGTGGGGGTCCATTTTGGCGGGAACTGGGGAGATCTATCAGTCATTAAAATCCTGCTGTGGCTTTCGTGGCGGGAAATATGGCATAATTTATTTGAGGCTTGAGATCAGACCTTCAACGAATATAAAACAGTCCTGACCACAAGTACAAGCAGAGGCGGCGGCACGAAATTTTGAATGGGGGGGCGAGATAAGTTGAGATCAAATCTCACTCAGACGAGCGCCGAAGGCGCGAGGCGCGACAATACTAGGGGGGTCCGGGGGAATGCTCCCCCGGGAAATTTTGAAATCTAGACCCTCTGAAATGCTATTTCCTGCATTCTGAGGGGCAAATTTTGCTGGAAGAGTAAGCTAAGTTTAATGACATCTTTAAGAGTTACTAAACAAGGATTAATGTGCCCAATATCTATCATAGAACAAAACTCATTGTCATCAAGTGCAGTAGGGGCGTCCTCACTTGATATTTTTGAACAACGAATCGCATCAGATATCAAGTGTTAATTAAGGTGTGGCAGGCCGATTCATAAAATATTACCGGTTATGCAACGTAGATACAGAAGCTGGTGTGTTACGCCGAAGGGCAGTTATACCGATAGAGAAGCTGGTGTGTTGCAATGAAATGTAACCATACCGGCTTGACAGTACAGCATCCAGTAAGCTGCTAGTGATACTTTGATACCTGAAGACTATCATCAGGTAGGGCTGAGCTTGGTCCATGGTACGCTACCTTGCGATCTAGTGCAGTACTGCAACTCTGTGAGCGTGCATGTGTGTCATAATAAGCCACTGACCATAATTTTCCCAGGGGACTTGTTCATCTTACATCTTAAAGCAAAGCTTGCTTAAAGCCAAATCAAATATATGTATTCATGTAGATTAATGTAGATGAAAAGGACAATTTTCCATTATCCCGTTTTCATTCATTTAATCTTGGTGTACTGTACAAGCATCCAGCAGTGTATACCGTCACTCTCTCTATGGTATTAAAGATGAGTTTAAATGTAGTTAAACTGACCATGTTTCATCTTCCAGTTTTCTGCAGGTGATCTACGTTGATTACCACGAATCGTTACCGTGCATGTACATGTATCCAGTATTTTTTTTTTTCTACTTCGGTTTTTGACAGACAAGGACGACGTGGCACTGCACTCAAGTTTTTTATACTTTATATTAACAGTACCACGTACAGATAACAACATACCCATTTTTATACACCTGGGCGAAGTGAGGAAAGTCGTGTTAAGTGCCTTTCCCAAGGGCACAACATCGGTGGCGTCAGGGGGATTCCAACTCGGGACCTCTTGGTTCTGGGCCGAACACCCTGCCGTTACGCCACACGACCCCACATGCATACAGTAGTCTGGCCCATGATTTGCCATCAATGATGAAGCTGACAATTGTTCTCTTCTCCATTTCTCCAGGTGATCTGTTCATCTTTGAGTACTTCATTGATTGTCACGAGTCGTTACCGTACATGTACAAGCACCTAGTAGTCTGGCCATTTGTCATTAATGATGAAACTGACAATTGTTCTCTTCTCCATTTCTCCAGGTGATCTGTTCATCTTGGTGTACTCGGTTGACAACTACGAGTCGTACATGGAGGTGATGCGGCTGCGGGAGCAGATCCTGGAGTCCAAGGCCTCCTGCAAGACGCGCACCGCCGCGCCGCCCATGATCATCGCGGGGAACAAGGCCGATCGCCCCGAGACCGAACGGGAGGTGCTCTACGACGAAGTCGCAAAATGGGTGTCCACCGTTAAGAAGTGTGCTTTTCTCGAGACGTCCGCTAAAAAGAACGGCAACATCAACGAGCTGTTCCAGACACTGTTCGAACTGGCGAAGCTCCCCCCGGAGATGTCGCCGTCGCTGCATCGGCGCGTGTCCATCGGGGACCAGGCCTGGGAGGCCGCCAAGAAGGGCATATCCTTCTACCCCCGGGGCAAGCAGGACGACAACCCCCTGGGGGTGGTGAGCCCCCACGCCAGGCGGCCGAGCTTGCGCAGTGACTTGATAGAGGCCGAGGCGAAGGCAGAGCAGGAACAGCGGCGGGCCGAGAAGCCCTCCATCCCGAAGATCTCTTCCGCTCTCAGCCCCTACAGGTCACAGTACAGGTCGTGTACATGTCAGTGATGCCCCAACACGCCTGCGGACAGGCTACACTCTGGGACCAGTCAGGTTATTGTAAGCCGCTCAGAGGCCTGTAGCCAGGCTTAACTCTGGGACTAGTCAGGACCAGGTTATTTCAATCCCCAAAAGCCTGCGGACAGGCTAAACTCTGGGACTAGTCAGGACCAGGTTATTTTAATCCCCAAAAGTCTGTGGATAGGCTAGACTCTGCTATATGGCAGTGATGTCCCAACAAGCCTGTGGACAGGCTTGGTATCATTCAGGTTATTGTAAGCCGCTCAGACACCTGTAGCCAGGCTAAACTCTGGGACAAGTCAGGGCAATGTTATTTTAATCCTCGAGAAGCCTGCAGTTAGGTTCTTGCGACGTCCTGAATGTCTGCGGCCAGGTTATTGTTAATCGCTGAGATGCCTGTAGCCAGGCTCTCGTGATGCTCAAGAAGGCTGGTGGGAGGCTAGGATGTAGCATTCCGACATATGAACGTGCAAGGCACGGGGGCCTGACGTCATCAAGGCAGTTCCAATTTCATTCACGTGTTCACGTGCAGGGACGAATACCGAGTTATTTCATACCATCTTGCTTTGGTAGTAGATTCACTCCACATAACATACTACCGTCTCAAACTTTCTCGCGTTTCTTCGGGTTGTAACTAATCTGCCAAAATATTCAACTAAAACCGATTGGAAGGTGGACTAGGGACGTATGTTAACACCTTATGATACAAATTCGTTTTTCTCTATGTTTGTAGTCGTATTTTGATGATAAAAAGTGGAAATTGAAATAAGCGGAATTTATGGAAACATTGACAATGACAAAAACGAACGTGTTTGACCGAATTTCCAGGAATTGAACAGAGAACATTTTCTGCACCCCTCAAAACTCTTTCAACTTGAACATTTTTCCTGAAATTTCAGTTCCGCTCATTTCTGAAGTCCGCTTTCCCCTCCATTTTCCTTAATCCGAGGGGACGAAAACCGCGAGACCTCGGACCTGCCGTTATCTAACGTACCGTGACGTCATGTGAGTTTGTAGTTGGTACAAAGTGATTAGAAAAAAAAATACTGTTCGTCTGCCCCCTTCCCTAATGTATAAATGGACTATCCCAGAGACACGCCCGACCCATGACAACCCGGTTGTTTGTTGAGAGGATCTGCTGCTATGCACACGTACCTGACCGTGAACTTGACGAAGTTACGCACACGAGAGGCGACAGTAGTAACCCACTAACTACAGACCAACTTATGCAGAGTTGTTTTTTTTCTATACTAGTCATTATTACAAGTTGTTGTCTGTGTGTGGCAGTTTTACAAAGAACGAAGTCTGTCCGAATCGTAGGGGTCGAATGTGGGCTTCAATGTTTTCATCGCGCGATGTTCACGCGACGTTTGAACCGTCAAAACCGCGTGGAGATTTGGCGGAAATGACGTATGTTTGGGCGGAAATGACGTAGTGTTTAGAAAGTAGAAGATTGTTGCAAGGAGAGTCGTACTCGGCTGGTTCGGAAATGATCCGTTGGAAACTAGAGTGATCTCCTGTTAGTTTCACTGTTCTGCGAAGTTTTGTATTTCCTTTTGTGAGGGGGTCGTTGACTTGCTCAACGCGACAATGCCGGCCATGAAGGAGATGATAACCCATCAACAAATTTGATCAAATATTTGAAGAAAAAAAATGAAATTATTCGATACCACTGCGAAACGAAACTGTAACCGAAACAAGAGACAACAGGCCAATGCAGCCGCGCATTAGATTTGATCGAAAAACACAAAAGAGACAAGTCCTTAACCTTCTCCCTGCTGCATAAGTCTGTAGCCAATAGAGAGTGGGGTGTCAAATGGCTACTTTTGTGCGCTAAAGGTTAAAAAGATATGCTAACTCACGAATAAAGTAGACAATTATTGAGGGATTTCTAAAACAACAGACCTGCCCTAGTGGCCAATGACACTTGTCGTTTCTCCTCCGATCGAAGTAATTCTGCACTGCTTCGGTTTATTTGTATATTGTTTGTTGTCCTCTGGTTGTCTCACTGAATGTAACACGATTCGTTTTTGTTATTTATTTAGTGGGCCCCCTTGGAAATCAACTTCAAATAAGTTGAATGGGGCTACCCACTTGTCTGAAGATGAATAAATAAATAAATAAATAAAACTGGCCGGCCTTGTCTTACGGGTCCAAACGGCCACGCCTGGCACGCCTACATGTGGGGTGGCTTCTGTCTCAAACGTTCTTTCGATGACATAAGTCACGTTTTAGTGGCGTTGCACGTCCACCAACCAATGAGATTTTCGTTCCAAGTCCCACATCAGATAGAGAATCGGATGGTGCTTAAGTTAATATTTTTGTGGCGCATATCAAGAATGTTAACCCGGACCGACTGTTCATGTTTATGGTAGAATTGTACATACTGTAATGATATATATATATATATATATACGAAACACCTTAAGATAGTACTTACGCCGAGTCTCGGGTCTCTCTCTATACTCCGTTCCTTAGAGGGAGGAGAAACGTTTGTAGACTTGTATCTAATTAACGACACGAAGGTCGAAGCGGTTCATGATAAGTGGGCTGTAAGGAGGAAGGACTCACTGAGGTTGAAAGTAATTCTTCTTACAACGATCTTGTGCGATTTTACAGCACTAAGGGTTCCTTCCCTTCCCTGCTTCTATTTCTTTCTCTCCCTCCCTACATTCCCTCCCTCCCCAAACCTTCCTTACTCATCCCTTTTCTCTTCCTTCCTTCCTTCCTTCCTTCCTTCCTTCCTTCCTTCCTTCCTTCCTTCCTTCCTTCCTTCCTTCCTTCCTTCCTTCCTTCCTTCCTTCCTTCCTTCCCTCCTCGGTGAGTTTTTCCCGGCCCCAGTACAGAAGCGGTCCGGTAGTCTCTGCTATGCACAACAACCAACACCTTATATTCCCGACAGTAGTCATGACAAAATGAAACGTTTTCATGGTGATTAAAAACAATGTTTTTGGAACTTGATTGTCGTTTTTGTGTCTGTCTGTTGCCAATAAACTATTCGAGTAGGGAAGTAGATGCTGGGTAACTTTGAGAATAGCAATTAGGTATGCATCATCATCATCATATATTATCATATTTGGCATGCATGATGTAGTACGAAAGAAAGAAAGAAAGAAAGAAAGAAAGAAAGAAAGAAAGAAAGAAAGAAAGAAAGAAAGAAAGAAAGAAAGAAAGAAAGAAAGAAAACGATTTCTGCGAAATCAATTCAGCTCTTAGACTGCCAAGTTCCTTTCAGATAGAAACCCATTATCCTGTTGCAAAGCCTGTGTTGTTCACGAGTGTCAATTTGTCGTGATCTCCATTCTTATAGTCTAACAACAACAGCAACAAAAATGCACAATTCAGGAAGTTCTTTATCATTCATTTGAAGTAGGTACCCATCTGGGTATTGAGTCTATTGTAGTGCTGTGTCGAGGCACCTCCTCGAACATGGTACATCCATTTTACGTCCCTTCCGAAAGATAAGTTGAGCTCCAACCAGGATGCCCTTCCCCGGATTCGAACCGGGGTCTCCCAACTACAAGATCCTACAAAGTAATTGGAACCGGGAGCTCAACTGTGAGTCTGCTACAGGGACTACTATTTATCATTTAAAAACATATTTCTGTTTCAAGCCAGATTAACATTTTATAAAAGTTACCATATCTGTTATACGTAATCCGCACAACCCCCCATGGGCACAATGGGCGCTCCCAGCCACTCCCTCCCAGGGTGCTCCGCGGTCGGTGGAAAATGGCGGCGCCCATGAGAGGTGAGCGACTTTTAGGTCAGGGGGGCGACAGGAAATGAAATCATGCGCTGCTGAAGCGACTTTAACTATGTGCCAATGCAGGGTATCTACGGGCAGATGACTGATATCATGATACTTCATGACATCGTCTTTTTCCTGTGTTTTTTTACGTGAAAACATAAAGGTGGGAGGGGGGCGTTGTCTTCGTCAGCAAGGCTGTTCTATTTACACCTAGAAAGTCAGGAACAGTTGTTGACTAAGAAATAATTTATCAACATGATGACCTAGTTAATTGAAGGTGGAAAGTGGATGGAAAAAAGTACAAAGTAACCAAAAATCACGTCACATACTGAACTGGGATACATGGATGAACAACATTTATTTATTTGTTGTTATCATGATTAATTAGAAAACCAGATTGCTAATCATAATCTAAAAGTTGAAAATCAGTGATGAAAAACTACCCAGGCCAGTTTGATTTGATAACTGTAGTCAAATTGAATTAGCTGGCTGTGAAAACCACAAAGAAGCGACAACACTGATGTATTTACTGATCCAATCTGCCACTGATTCTCTCAGGGATGTCTGTACTGAGGCAGGCTTTCCAGGGGCTGGTGAGGCCCGCAGGCGGACAGGTGTGCCGACAGGTGCAGCACAGGTGCTACAGCACACCTGGCCATGTACAGGTGGACATGAACACCGAGACAGGTGGGTTTCCTTTTGCTTAGCAAGGAGGTTAGGAATGAAACTTGTAGTTTTGAAACTTGTAGTTTGTGTCATAGTCACTTAGTATACAGTCATCAACCACAGGACAGTGGCATCTGGTGGTCTGCTATCAAGACATGACATCTAAGTTCTATGTGCAAGCATGTCTAACCCTCGCAAGACAGGAAACAACAGACAATATTCAAATAAACAGAACAGTGAGATTGTTAGTGAGGCATAGTCGCAACATTTTTTGTGCTTTAAAAGTTTAAGTCGGCTGGTCTAAATACTGTAAATGCAGAAATATTCATGATGGTTTTATGTTCACAGTTTTTGCGGCGACCGTTTCACTGCAAACTTTATGCCACCGCAAACATTTTTGTCCAATACTGTAGCAGTATGTGACTATAGCGCTGCCGCAAACTTAAAACAGCCGCGAACTCTCCATTTTTGCCTTAACAAGAAATAAAAACCATGCAAACTCAAATGCATTTACCCTATATATATATATAAATGTTTGTGCCATCAGGTGTGGCCACCGTGCGCCTGAACCGCCCACCAGTCAACAGTCTCAACCTGGACGTTCTAACGGAGCTCAGCATCGCACTGGAGAAACTCGAGACGGACAAAAGCTGCAAGGCCATGGTGCTGGCCTCGGTGGGTAACTCTGGGGGGGTCTGTACAGGGGGTCTGTGCAGGGGGGGTCTGTGTAGGGGGTCTAACGGAGCTCAGCATCGCGCTGGAGAAACTGGAGACGGACAAGAGCTGCAGGGCCATGGTGCTGGCCTCGGTGGGTAAGGGGGTAACTCGGGGGGGGGGGGGGGGGTCTGTTCGGGGGGGCCTGTACAGGGGGTAACTCCAGGGGTGTACATGTACATCAGCATTGCACTGGAGATGGACAAGAGCTGTAGGGCCATGGTGCTGGCCTTTGTGGGTAACACAATTTGTAGTACTGAGGAGAGCAGATGCCCACCATTTGCTAAGCACTCCCACTTTTGCCCCTTTTGAGCAGCTAGTTTACTGGAAAACTACATTGCCACTGCCACTGTATACTGAATACTCCTGTCTAAATGCTTATTATTGAGAGATTTATCATACTTTGGGCCTGAATTTCACCAGCCTGTGATATTTTCTACTTTTCCCCTCCCCAGGCCGTGCCGGGTATTTTCTCTGCCGGGTTGGACATCCTGGAGATGTACCAGTCGACGCCGGAGCGCTGTATGGCCTTTTGGCGCGCGCTGCAGGATGCCTGGCTCAACCTGTACGGGTCACGCCTCGTTACCATGGCAGCCATCGAGGTAAGTATCTACATCTCGTAACCATGGCAGCCATCGAGGTAAGTATCTACATCTCGTAACCATGGCAGCCATCGAGGTAAGTACTCAGGTCTCGTAACCATGGCAGCCATAGAGGTACATATAAGTACCAGGGTCTCGTAACCATGGCAGCCATCGAGGTAAGTACTCAGGTCTCGTAACCATGACAGCCATCGAGGTACATATAAGTACCAGAGTCCCATAACCATGGCAACCATCGAAGTAAGTAGCAGGGTCTCGTAACCATGGCAGCCATTGAAGTAAGTAGCAGGGTCTCGTAACCATGGCAGTCATCGAGGTAAGTACTCAGGTCTCGTAACCATGGCAGCCATCGAGGTAAGTACCTGGGTCTTGTAACCATGGCAGCCATCGAGGTAAGTACTCAGGTCTCGTAACCATGGCAGCCATCGAGGTAAGTACTCAGGTCTCGTAACCATGGCAGCCATCAAGGTACATGTAAGTACCAGGGTCGCATAACCATGGCAGCCATCGAAGTAAGTAGCAGGGTCTTGTAAATGGCAGCCATCGAGGTTGGTACCCGAGTCTCGTAACCATGGCAGCCATCGAGGTAAGTACCTGCTGTACAGATACAGATACAGGAGCTGGTGTGTTATGCCGAAAAGCGGTTAGACAGGCTGTAAAGATACAGATGCTGATAAGTTCTACCGTGTTCCCAGGGCCACAGCCCGGCGGGCGGGTGTCTGCTGGCGATGTCCTGCGACTACCGCGTGATGGCAGAGGGGAAGTTCCAGATTGGACTGAACGAGACAAAGCTCGGCATTGTGGCGCCCTTCTGGTGAGCACATCACCTGGTCTTGCTTGCTTTCAGGGAGACTTTTATGCTGACTTTACTTACTTAATTCGCATATTAATTCATAGTTTTTGCTTAAAACCTGTTTAGGACAGGTTTATGTGCCATGTGTGTTCATGTGTGTTCATGTGTGTGTTCATGTGTGTTTATGTGTGTTCATGTGTGTGTGTTACCAGGTTTACGGATGTGATGTTGAACACCATCGAGACAGAGAAGGTGCTACAACTTGGTGAGCTGTACTCAGCACAGTTTGGTACAATGTTCATGAGTGTTCATGTGTGTTCATGTGTGTGTTCCCAGGTTTACGGATGTGATGTTGAACACCATCGGCCACCGTGAGACGGAGAAAGCGTTACAGCTCGGTGCGCTGTACTCGGCACAGCAGGCGCTGTCTATCGGACTAGTGGACAAGGTCGTGCCTTTAGCAGAGGTCATGCCGACTGTGGAGGGCGAACTCAAGAACTGGTTACAGATTCCAGGTAAAGAGAAGCCTCATAGCCTTTGGTCTTCCAAAAGGGACGTAAAAGGGGGACCCCCGATCGAACAGGTGTGTCGAGCACGTTACAGCCTCATTACTCAGATGAGTACCTACTGGCTGTACTTCAGAGTATAAAATATAACATGAATATAACTAGATTATCCAGTTTTCAGAACAAACTAAGAGTTGTCATATCTAAAGATATATTCAACTCTATACATCCTGCCTGCTCCTTCGCAAAGTACCATGCACAGTCCAGTGGTTGAAAAGCAAAGCAGCCCTGTCTCTGGAGCTAGAAGCCATGGGTTTGATTCCGGCTGTGACGCTCACCCGACATGCACGCTACTGGAAAGGGTCGCAGTCCTTAGGACAGGACGTTAAGCCATGGTCCACAGGTCATTGTGCATGTCAAAAAGAGCTAGGGGAATTTCCCTGGTACAATGAACTTGTAGATACTGTACATAGTGTCTGTCTTCTCTGTCACAACCAGTGGAATGATACAATATAGCTCTCCAGTGAGCTAAACTTGTTCGAGATCAGACTAACTCTCTCTCCCAACCCTGCCCCCCTCCCCAGCTGCCGCCCGTGTGATCACCAAAACCTCCATGCGGAAGGCGGTGCTGGACCGTCTGCGCTCCCAGAAGGAAAAAGACGCCCAGTTCTTCGCCGACTTCATCAACCGAGACTCCGTGCAGAAGTCTCTCGGCATGTACATCGCCTCCCTGCAGAAGAAGAAGAGCTGAGGACTGGGAAACTTGTGATCAAAGCTGGGATGTCTCCAGGACCCGTCCCTCCGTCCTGTGACAGAAATTTGTAACTTGTAATTTGTAACTTGTAACAGCTTGTAACAGTATAGGACGGAAAAAATTTCACCTTGTCGGTCCCCAAATCAGAACTTTATGACATGAAATTGACGAAAATGTATCTTTCTAAGCTTAAAATGACGAATTCAACAAGGAAAAGTCTGTATCTGTATCTGTATAGCCGGTATAACCGCCCTTCGGCATAACACACCAGCTTCGCAGGCACGCGGCGCGGCAGCAGCTAGTTATATTACACTGAACGTCAACACATAGGCTCCCAAACATTGAGTGGGACGGGAAAAAATTAAAAGCCGGAGACAGCCCTGGATCAAACACACGTCATTCTGAATCAAAGTTGAACTGTTATTGCCAACACAAGAAATTGGACTTGTCCAAATTTTCCACTGATCGACTCCAGTCTTTTATTTGTCCAAAATTTGGGTCCATTTTTTGCAGTTCAACTTGGACTCCGAATGACATCTACCAAGTACACAGATGAACTTTGTAAGCACAAGTCATGTTTAGAGTTGAGGACTGGGGAAATGTCTGATGAAACGTCATGTTTACGTTCCCATCTTACTGTGAAGCTATTTACCTTTGAAGTGGACTTATTTTGCGGTAGAAAAATAAAAAAAGGTTTTCGTGGTTAAAACAATTAGTACATTGACTTTAGTGATATGTTGGACACGTTGATGAAGATTAGACATCCAGGTAACAAGACACGCCCAAAATAGTTACTCAAGCAACTGGATAAAATTTTGAAACAGTCAGACGTTTCAGACAGCATCCATATGTTGGACAAGCTTATTCGTGATGCCATCAACTTGTAGTGGAGAATAAAACAAACAAAATTAAAACCATCGCGAAAGTTTCAAGATTTACCTACTTTCCAGGAGATGGTGAAAACAACAATGAAATGGTTGTTTTGGTATAGAGATTTATCTCCAAGCAGATGTAGGGAGGCAAAATTGTTATTAAGTCTACAAACTGCCCCTCTTTCTGCAGCTGGTAGGAAGGCCATTTGTAACAAAAAAACAGAAAAAGATAACAATGTCGCCTTCTAACATCTGCTTTGAGATTGGAGAAAGAAATCCATTGATACTGTAAATGCATTTCAGTTCGCGTGGTTTTTGTTTCACGCTAAGGCGAAAATGGAGTGTTTGCGGTGGTTTTAAGTTTGCGGCAGCGCTATATATAAGTAACATACTGCTACAGTATTGGACAAAAATGTTAGCAGTGGCTTTAAGTTTGCGTTGAAACATCGCCACGAAAACCGTGAACATAAAACCACAGCGAACATTTCTGCATTTACAGTAGTATTATAACGTATCCTCATATTGTGGTGCCTTTGAATACAGAAATGATTACAGTTATATGGTTGTCACATTTAGTTAGTAACACTGTAGGTGATTCTTTGATGTCTACAAGCATCCGGTACCAAACAGCTCCACTGTGTGGGTAACCTGTTCAGAACTGGGGTGACAGTGGTCCTTCACATATTCTGCATGAAGCATGTATACACAGCCTCCAGTTTAGGAAGGAAAACTTAAAATTTATTTACTTAAAACGTACAGCACATTAATTTTCATGGTTACCACTTAATGATATACTACTACTGTCAGTATAGATTTGTAACAATTATTATCAAAATGAACTATTCACATTGATATACGTAATTTGGTGTAAAACCGACAATTTTGTAGACATAGTTGAGACAGTACAGCTCTATATGTACAATGTATGTGTAGAGTATGGTGTATGATAATGCAGGTTTGAGTTTGTGTACATGTTTCACGTAACTATGTCAGATCCAGTTGTGGTGTGACAAGAAATAAATGTTCCACTGTGTTTTGTTTTGACAACTCATGATTCTGTTCTGACAAGAAAAGAAAGTCCCTTTGCCAGTTCCTTTCCTGGTGCAAATGGCGATGTGATATATAGCTGACGTACATTAATACTTAGTGACGAAGATGAAGTAAAATAAGGCTGACGTCATTCAAAGTCCGCTACAAATCATCACAATAGGTCAACAAGTAATCAGTATCCAGAGGGCAAACATGAGAACAAATTTCCACTGCCATGAAAACAAACATCCTCGAAAAGGTAGGACAGCAAAAGTTAGGCCAGAAAAATCACGATTTAGAAATTAGCCATAAATGTTCTTTTTTGTCATTTTGCTGTAGATGGACCTAGCGCTCTTCATAGATAAGTGACTACTTGTGGTCTTTTGATACTACATGATGTTTGGTACAAGCAAGGGGGTTGGTACAAGATTCTTTTGTCACCATCGCTCAAAGATTTAGTGCCTTCTCTCGCTCTGATAGTTTTTCCACATGGTCCCTGGGTCGACAGATGTGAACCAAGAATGTTCATTTCATCATGAATGTTACAGTCTGCTGAATGTCCGCATGTTTTGTTTGGCTTATTAAGACTACAAAATCTAATTAAGATAAATAGAATAAGTCCTGTAATCTTAAACGGCAAGTTCAGCTCGATCTGCCCTTCAAATTGACTCCAACTTCAAGCACAACTGCTGTGACGCTTTGGACAGCTAAACTAATTCTCTCCTGGTGATTAGGAACGTCAAAGAGGAAAAATTTCAAATGATTGCAGTGTAACGACAGGCATGTCTTGCATTGACGTTTTCAATTACAGACCTAATTTCTTGCGTAAGACTTGATTTTGTTTAGAATATTGAATTCCGGAGCCCCTTTCTCATGCCACACAAAGGGAAGGAATATATCATCATCATCATTGGTCCTCCTCTTACGAGGTGCAGCAAGTGAAGTTTGTTCTCCAGAACTTCTTGTCCTTCATTGCAGAAAGGAGTTCCTGTCCTTCCAAATTAGTTTCAGTTTCTATGAGTTTCTTGAGTGTACATGTTGTGATTGGTCGACCAATCCTTCTGTTTGCGTCCGGGTTCCAAAGAATATATAATACTACGTAAATAAACATTATTACAGTCAAAGTTTCGGCAAAGTCGAGAGAGTTTGGGGACAAAAAGTGTGCCAATAAGTTTGTACAAACGAACAGTTTCATAACTTTATATGTTTCTTTTTCTTTCGAGGCTGAAGAAAGGTTGAAAAAAAGTATGGAGAAATACAATTTCTTCTTTTCTTCTTCAGAAAATGTTTACTGACGTCACGGTGACGTGCTTTGTCCGAACCTGTTGTTGAGTGACCTTGGTGCTCTGACGACGTGCTGATTAGTTCTGACTGGTACGGAAATTAAATCTTGTGACTAAGTTTCTGTTACATGGTCATTTAAGGACAGATGTGCGAGAGGCATAGAAGATGCCGTTTAGGAGAGTTGGCGAGTTAAACCTTGCAACTTTACTATAAGTTACGAGACCTTTGCGCGTATTGATACCTTCGAAGGAAACCTAGGAAAAGAGCATCTGTTGCTGACATGTTTTTCGTATCCTGTCATTTTTCTAGCCAGATGTTCTTCGCCTCCACCTTTGTTAGAAATAGACCATTCTTTTGTGGCGTCAAAAGGAACAATAGCCTCAATCGATGCAGTGCTGTATATAACCCCCACCCAGTTCTCACCAGCACAACGCCAACAGAAGAGAGCAAGGTCCATCCACAGTAAAAGGCAAAGAAAGGCCATTCATAGCTAACTTCTAAATTGGATATTTTTCTGGCCTAACTTTAGCTGTCCTACCTTTTTGAGGAATAGATACTCCCTTTGTTTGTTCATGACCAACGCAACGATAGATTTAATCATCAGTACTGTATCTCTAACCCCCACCCTGAGTTCTTCCCAGTACCCCACCTACGCTACACACACCAGGATGTGGCGGTTCCCGAAGTTCTCTGTGGCGTTCCTGGTCCTGCTGATGACCACCAGGCTGTGGTCGGACCCGCAGGCGGACCCGGATCCACCCTACAAGCCGGAACTCAACCCGGAGAATCCCCAGCTTCAGGAAATATTCAGTAAGACGGCTTTGCTGTGGACTGTATCACTGTCTATATCAGTAACTCATGAACTCTCGACGTTGTCTCTGATTTATGCTGTTGTTGCTGTTGTTTGCACCGTTTATATGAACACGCAGCCTCGTAGAGACTCACTTCCCGGGCTGTCTTTACAATGCGCCAAAAACAGTTAACGTTTCTCAAACAAGTAGTAGACTGGTTTATTCAGAAACAGCAAGACGTACAAACCTCCTGGGAGGCTGAATTACGAGGTTGTTTACACCGTGTTGGTAAAAGAAACATCCTTACACATCAACAATCACCTTTGGTGACATACCAAGACATTATAAAAATCTAAACGATGATACTTGATTAAAACACGATTTCTAAATCAGCACTTCACATATGCAGTATCAGCGTACTCTCATGAGCAACAAAGCCTAAAAGATACGATCACTGAATGGACTAAAATCAGTAACATCTAAACCATAGCATGCAATATCTTACGCGAAACTGGATACATTTTTTAAACAGTCCGCTATCTTTCGTCAGTGACTAAGGAAATGACCGGGAAACCAGGTTTTAAACCAAAACTGGATGATTCAACAGAAAAGTAAGTCAAGACCAGATTGTATGCGAATAAGTAAATTAGCTCCTGTGGTTCTAGTAGGTAGCGCATTATCCCAAGTGCCTGAAAGTTCGACGCGTAGACCTCCTTTCCTTTTGAGGGCGGGCGGGATCGTACATTCTCTCGTATATTGCTTCTCTGACTCCCCATTTGAATCAACGCCGTTTGCGATCGAGGATATCTGAGGATTCGAGATTGAATGAGTGTCACTGTCATGACAATGTTATGCTGCAATTTTGTACATTTTGCGCTGAAAATTTGTTCCATGTTCACAACAGGAATGATGAATGCGATGCACACCGAGATCAAGACTCTGCGGAGGTCATTCAGCCAACTGTCGGAACTGAAGGTTGGTTCGCTCGTGTGTTTGTAACTGTCTTTATCACGTGCGTGCAGCTTATATCAGTATCAAGTAATACAAATGAAAGGACTATCGTTCTAGTTTAGATTGGTCCAACAGACGTAGAGTTTTACAGAGAAAATGTAACACTGAGACGGACGTTAGCTAGGCACGTCCGTAGGTGTCGGCCATCTTGAATGGTGAAGGAGGTTGTTGGTCGGCCAGGTTTGACTGTTCTGTATCCTTGCTTGCTTCCAGGCTTCAGTGAAGTCTCCCCTCGCCAGATTATGAAATAAAAGTCCGCTAGTATTGTGATCTCCACTATTGTTCGCTGTGAGACCTTGATTTACTTGACTTAATCCTCTTCGCCCCTTCGGGAGCATAGGGCCTCAGTGGTTAATCTCCACCTCTTCCGGTCTCCGGCGGTCTTCTTTGCCTCTTGCCATGAGGTGTTGGCACTGTCAAGGTTTTTTCTGACACCTCGTCTCAAGGAGAGCCGCGGTCTGCCTCTCTTTCTCTTCCCCTGAGGGTTCCATTCTAACGCTGTTCCGCTGTGAGGCCTTAGTTAAAAGTTAAAATCCTCCCACACCATAATTGATGTATAGGGCGGTGCCCATCTCCGTTTCATAGCCCTGGGGCCACACTGTGGTGCAATCACTGCAGCAGGGGGCTAGTCCACTGGCAGTGGAGTGTGTTTAACTTCCGTACTGTTTCAGAAGTATGTACCATTTTTATAAAGTCTTTGGTATGACTCAACGCGCCTCTTGTCCAGAGGTGTCCTACCTAGGGCTTGAACCCCAGTCCTTCTGGTCCAAGTAATTTGAACCAGATGTGACAGAGTAGCAAAGGCGCAGACCACTACACCACAGGGACACCCGCTGTGAGACCTACTCCTGTTATATTCCGTAGACCGTGGCGAGGCGGGTTGCCGACCTGGAGGCCCGGCTGGCCGTAAACGACGTGCAAGAGCTAGCCTCCCGCCAGAACGAGACGACCGCTGCCGTGGAAGAGCTGGCTTACAGTCAGAGCGAGACGGCCGCCCTACAACAGGAGCGGTTTGCCGGTAAGTTTGGGACTTGACAGTGTACTGGCCATGTACCGCCTGGTTCAAGTTAGTAAATATAGGGTATTTGGTGATGTCAACCGGCGAATTGGGATGTCAACTGCGTTTCGGATAGCAGTAATAGTCGGCTTCCGTCTTTCGGAATTCTATACCGAAACTGATATTGAATGTTGTTTTCCGTTCCCCAGACTTCTGCAGGACCAGGTGGATGGGGATGTCAACCGGCACCATTCCGGATGGTAGCATCACGTCATCTTCCGGTCTCCGGAATTCTGTACCGGTACTGGCCTTGGTACTGATATTGAATGTCGTTTTCCATTTCCCAGACTTCTGCCGGACCAGGAGGATGGGGATGTCAACCGGCACCATTCCGGATGGTAGCATCACGTCATCTTCCGGTCTCCGGAATTATGTACCGGTACTGGCCTTGGTACTGATATTGAATGTTGTTTTCCGTTCCCCAGACTTCTGCCGGACCAGGTGGATGGGGATGTCAACCGGCACCATTCCAGAAGACAGCATCACGTCATCTTCCGGTCTCCGGAATTCTGTACCAGTACTGGCCTTGGTGCTGATATTGAATGTTGTTTTCCGTTCCCCAGACTTCTGCAGGACCAGGTGGATGGGGATGTCAACCGGCACCATTCCGGATGGTAGCATCACGTCATCTTCCGGTCTCCGGAATTCTGTACCGGTACTGGCCTTGGTGCTGATATTGAATGTTGTTTTCCGTTCCCCAGACTTCTGCAGGACCAGGTGGATGGGGATGTCAACCGGCACCATTCCGGATGGTAGCATCACGTCATCTTCCGGTCTCCGGAATTCTGTACCGGTACTGGCCTTGGTACTGATATTGAATGTCGTTTTCCATTTCCCAGACTTCTGCCGGACCAGGAGGATGGGGATGTCAACCGGCACCATTCCGGATGGTAGCATCACGTCATCTTCCGGTCTCCGGAATTATGTACCGGTACTGGCCTTGGTACTGATATTGAATGTTGTTTTCCGTTCCCCAGACTTCTGCCGGACCAGGTGGATGGGGATGTCAACCGGCACCATTCCAGAAGACAGCATCACGTCATCTTCCGGTCTCCGGAATTCTGTACCAGTACTGGCCTTGGTGCTGATATTGAATGTTGTTTTCCGTTCCCCAGACTTCTGCAGGACCAGGTGGATGGGGATGTCAACCGGCACCATTCCGGATGGTAGCATCACGTCATCTTCCGGTCTCCGGAATTCTGTACCGGTACTGGCCTTGGTACTGATATTGAATGTTGTTTTCCGTTCCCCAGACTTCTGCCGGACCAGGTGGATGGGAATGTCAACTCGCGACATTCCGGATGGTAGCATCACGTCATCTTCCGGTTTCCGGAATTATGTACCGGTACTGGCCTTGGTACTGATATTGAATGTTGTTTTCCGTTCCCCAGACTTCTGCCGGACCAGGCGGATGGGGATGTCAACCGGCACCATTCCGGATGGTAGCATCACGTCATCTTCCGGTCTCCGGAATTCTGTACCGGTACTGGCCTTGGTACTGATATTGAATGTTGTTTTCCGTTCCCCAGACTTCTGCCGGACCAGGCGGATGGGGATGTCAACCGGCACCATTCCGGATGGTAGCATCACGTCATCTTCCGGTCTCCGGAATTCTGTACCGGTACTGGCCTTGGTACTGATATTGAATGTTGTTTTCCGTTCTCCATACTTCTGCCGG
Source organism: Branchiostoma lanceolatum (assembly GCA_035149815.1). Classification (NCBI taxonomy): domain Eukaryota; kingdom Metazoa; phylum Chordata; class Leptocardii; order Amphioxiformes; family Branchiostomatidae; genus Branchiostoma; species Branchiostoma lanceolatum. The sequence goes on from CM068873.1 coordinate 2,944,959, forward strand.
ACCAGGTGGATGGGGATGTCAACCGGCACCATTCCGGATGGTAGCATCACGTCATCTTCCGGTCTCCGGAATTCTGTACCGGTACTGGCCTTGGTACTGATATTGAATGTTGTTTTCTGTTCCCCAGACTTCTGCCGGACCAGGCGGATGGGGATGTCAACCGGCACCATTCCGGATGGTAGCATCACGTCATCTTCCGGTCTCCGGAATTCTGTACCGGTACTGGCCTTGGTACTGATATTGAATGTTGTTTTCCGTTCCCCAGACTTCTGCCGGACCAGGTGGATGGGGATGTCAACTCGCGCCATTCCGGATTGCAGCATCACGTCATCTTCCGGTCTCCGGAATTCTGTACCGGTACTGACCTTGGTACTGATATTGAATGTTGTTTTCCGTTCCCCAGACTTCTGCCGGACCAGGCGGATGGGGATGTCAACCGGCACCATTCCGGATTGTAGCATCACGTCATCTTCCGGTCTCCGGAATTCTGTACCGGTACTGGCCTTGGTACTGATATTGAATGTTGTTTTCCGTTCCCCAGACTTCTGCCGGACCAGGCGGATGGGGATGTCAACCGGCACCATTCCGGATAGTAGCATCACGTCATCTTCCGGTCTCCGGAATTCTGTACCGGTACTGGCCTTGGTACTGATATTGAATGTTGTTTTCCGTTCCCCAGACTTCTGCCGGACCAGGTGGATGGGGATGTCAACTCGCGCTATTCCGGATGGCAGCATCACTTCGGCTACCCCCTACGACCATCGGTTTGTCGCGGCGAACGGCAGGTTTGGCACCAACAGGAGCTGGTTAGCGAGGTCAATGAACATGGACGCCGTGTGGCTGAAGGTAGCTATATAGTCACGGTGTGAGGCTCATTGTCAAGATGTGTTCGAAAGTTTACAGAAATGGCGCAGTTTCTTTCGTACTTAAACAGTCCATTAAGTGATAATGATCGTGTCAGACCTATGTCTATGGAACTGAACTACGTGAAAGCAGGTAGATCTGGAGCGGGAGAGTCGGGTGTACGGCGTCACCAGCCATGAACTTGGTTCAGTGCCTAAAAGTGGTCTCTCTTGGCCGTGCACTGAGCAATCTCGTTAGAAAAAAAAGAAATGAAATCTGGGTTGTGCTAAAGATGACGACACCAGCTCATACTCGTTCACCTTTGTACCTGCAGGTTGACCTGGGCCGGGTGAGTCGGGTGTACGGCGTCATCACCCAGGGGCGCCCGGACTACGGCCAGTGGGCGCGGACCTTCAAACTGTCCTTCAGCACGGACGGGGGCAACTGGACCACCTACGCCAACACCGACGGCTCCGATAAGGTAACATTAGTCATACTCATATGAACGTTCGCCACGTGGGTTAGACGGACGCCACATGGGTTAGACGAGCCCACGTGGGTTAGACAGGCCCACGTGGGTTAGACGGGCCCATATGGGTTAGACGGGCCCACGTGGGTTAGACGGGCCCATATGGGTTAGACGGGCCCATATGGGTTAGACGGGCCCACGTGGGTTAGACAGGCCCACGTGGGTTAGACAGGCCCGCGTGGGATAGATGGACGCCATAAGGGGGATCCACATGGGTTGGACGGAAGCCACAAGGCTTAGACGGGAGCAACATGGGTTAGATGGACACCACATGGGTTATAAGGACACCACATGGGTTAGTAGACGGGTGCCACATGGGTTAGTAGACGGACGCCACATGGGTTAGTAGACCTGCACCACATGATTGTGTTATTTGCCATGACCCTAGCCTCCTCTTGTTTCTTCAGCTTTTCCAGGGGAACTATGACAGGAGCTCGCCGGTGTATAACTTCCTGGACTCGCCCGTGATGACACGGCATGTCCAGTTCCACCCGCGCACCTACCAGTCCCGCCCGGTCATGAGGGTGGAGGTCCTGGGTTGCCCCACGGAGCTGTTGTAGGGTGTTTACACACATGTAACCATGACGTCAGCATTATCTGCCATGCTGGTCGATTATAGCCTGGAGTCCAGCCTTATTAGCTAATAAGGCTGGACTCCAGGCTAGGTCAATATGAAAATATATTTTGCTATCTTCCCTTTTTTCACACAAAAGATTTGGACTCCCAAATGAAGAAGGTCGATGCAAAAGGGATTGGAAATTTGAGGTGAGCTACATTTGCTTGTGTTGAACGAAAGTATCAAACTTCATCAAATTTAAAACTGAAATATTACAGCCGTGAATAGTTTCATCAGGTTGGTAAGTCACTGAATAAAAATACACTTTTTACACGACGAAGGGATTTATTCAACCGACGTTTCGGTGACCATCTGTCACCTTCTTCAAGGCAGTTCTGACATTTTACAGTTTTGACCATACAGTATGGCGAACAATACTTACGTCATAACCAATTGAGTGGAGACCCCGTATTTGATCTCTGGTAGATTCAATCAATCAATAGAATCATGTTTGTGTTGCGTATTGCAGTACGTGTGATGACTTTGAGGTAGAAACTGGGATTATCCCACTGATTGTTGTTTTACCTTTTGTTATAATGATTTAAGTTTGTGTCTTAAAGATCAGGAGCAAACTAAGCAGGATTTTTGCCTTTTTATAATTTTTAAACTATATGAGTTTTACATGTGACACATTTCTACATGATTGAACTTTTGAAAGCTGCTTGATAATGGCATACTTCACTTAACTCTGATGAATTACTTCATCTAGAGGAAAATCTAAAGAAACTTGTTACAAGAATATTCCTAAAAAGTTATTACACGTGACTGATGAATTTATTCAAAGAAACTTGTGTTATTTACGTTACTTCTGTAGAACAACGGATGAATTTTGCATCAAATAAAATTTGTTATGTCTGCAAAGTCAAACATCAAGTCAATTGTGCGTAGTTTATGTAATATATGATAAAACACTGTGTATAATAGCTGTCAATATATCTGTCAACTATGGGCTCCCCTAACCTCTAACCCGCTGGGTCACCTCACACACCTCACAAAACAACCTTCTGTCACCACTGCCTGACCTCTGACCCGCTGGGTCACCTCACAAAACAACCTTCTGTCACCACGGCCTGTCCTGACCTCTGACCTGCGGGCAGACGTGACATCCTGACCTGTGGCCTGTCGTGGTGCGTGGACATGAACCCAACACACATGCTGTCCGCCGTGTGACCCCACAGCAGCTCCACAGCCGGCTCACTCTCACCTCTGACCTCCTCGCATCTTAGCAGGATTGCCCCTCCAACTTTCTTGTCTACGTTTCTAAGGAACGGGGAGTGAAGGAATTTGGATTTGAGTGCCCCATCTAGGGAAGCGTTTGTTTCGTCTCCCTGCAGAATGAATTCCGCACACTCTTTAGCCAGCATGGTCTGCATGATGTGCTCCCCGCAGCCTGTAGTGCTGCAGGCCACAGACAGGGGGCTCTCCTGCACTGCCCAGCAGCCGCAGCCATACATGGCGGCGTGTCCCAGCCTGCCCGGCTGCTTTAGGGCCAGACCGCCACTCGACACAGCCGCGCTGACGTTTCCATGCATATCCATGGCAACGGCCCCAACCGTGTCCAATCGGATGTCTGCGTCTGACCTGTCCTGAACAGCAGACTCTGACTGATCGACCAATGGCTGCTCTTCTTGATCGACCAATGACTGCTCTTCTTGATCAAACCTGCCTGCCCCGTTCGGGATGCCATTGCCAGAACTTCCACAAGTCGGTGCCTCACCTGTGACATCAGACATTATCTCATTATTCAATAAGTTTCTACCTCTTTTTCTGCCAAGATTCTGGCAGAAGAAGTTTCCGTCTCCTTCACCTTGGAAGGACCATCCTTCCTCTGTAGCACCTTGTAAGATGTTGCCATCCCCTTGACCTTGAACCAACACATGTACTACATTCTTAGTGGTTTCCTGTGAGGCATTTCCATCTCCTTGCCCTTGACCAAGTTCTCCTTTCTTGATAGTGCCTTGTAAGACATTTCCAACTCCTTGACTTTGTGCTCCTTTCTCAGTGCATACCCTTTTCCCAGCATGTTGCCCCTGCTGGGGTGCCGCCCCTCTCTTGAGTGAGCCCAGGCGTCCCTTCTGCCTCTTGCATTGTTCTGCGGCTGCCAACCTTTCCACGTATCTGAAAACAGGTAGTTTTGCAAAATAAGTGTTTTTTTAGATGCATCATGCAAAGCATCAATAAAATTTACAAATAAAGTCTTCTCCAAACAATCTTTACAACCATTATCTTGTAGTCATTCAGTCAGAGAAGCCAACAAAATATAGTTACAGAAAGTCGATCACCATGCAAACATGGTTGCACTTCTTTCTGTGCGTCTTTTCTTCTCCTCTCCACCCTTATGGTGAAATGATCAGTGAACCAACGCCTCTTCAGTGTATAAAACAATGTAGCCTGAGTGCCATCCTATTTTGTATGCCCATGGACATTATTTTTGGTTACCGGGCTCACAGATATTTGCTCCCTCAATTAAATAGTCTAGGAACGATCAGATCTAAACTGTCTGGAATAATTTTGAGAGAGCAAGAATGGCTGCCACGGTAAACTAAATATGATGGCACCCAGGCTATAAAAGACGTTTGAAAATAGCCACAAAAAAAAAGAGGTACAAAAATGGTCCATCACCGCACATCTGCTTCTACACAAACAGAACATACCTCCTATAGTTGGCAGCAGATTTTTCCGTGACCAGTTTTTTCCGATCGACCCCTGGGATGCCGTGCTGCTGGGCCCATCTCTCCGCCCCCCTCCCCACCAGCACCGCCGGCGGAACTCGCCCCAAGGTCATTGGGCCGGCCTGCTGCTGCTCCAGCAGAGCCCGCGCTGCCAGCACGGGGTTCCTCACGGAGCTCACCGCGCCGACCTGGAACATTACAACAACAAATGTATGACTGGTGTACAACACAGGACATGTAACTGTACTAGTAAGGCAGCAGCACAGGACGTAAAAGGCTACAACACAGCCGTGCACATCATAGGACATGTCAAGCTAAACACATGAGCTCACTGCACCAAACTGAAACCGGTATAAAACATAAAATGCACAACACAGGACATTTAAGGCTACAACACAGGATGTGTGAGGCTACAGCACAGGACGTATGAGGCTACAGCACAGGACGTGTGAGGCTACAACACAGGACGTGTGAGGCTGCAACACAGGACGTGTGAGACTACAACACAGGATGTGTGAGGCTACAACACAGGACATGTGAGGCTACAACATAGAACGTGTCAGGCTACAACACAGGACGTGTGAGACTTCAACACAGGACGTGTGAGACTACAACACAGGATGTGTGAGGCTACAACACAGGACATGTGAGGCTACAACATAGAACGTGTCAGGCTACAACACAGGACGTGTGAGACTTCAACACAGAACGTGTGAGGCTACAACACATGTACAGGGTGTGTTTTGAAGGCTACAACATAACACAGGGCATGTGAGGCTACGCTACGACACAGGACATGCTAGGCTACACCACCAAGACCTTACCGCGCCGAAGAGCCAGGTCTGCCCGTCCATGACGGCGGCGTCGCACTCCACGTCCCCGCCCAGCGTCAGGTTGGACCCGGTCCCGGCGTTCGTGCAGGGGTCGTCCTCCAGCACGGCCACGGCGGCGCAGGCGGCCTCTCGCGCCGAGCACCCCGCCCGCAGTCTCGCCACCCCCTCCCGCAGCGCCGCGCGGCAGGCCCGGGCGTACACCGGCGTCTCGCGCACGGAGTGGTACCCGGCTCCTAGGTGCACCGCCACCACGCCGAGAGGGCAGTCTGCCGACATTCCGGGGGGAAATGTACCTTTGTTATCGACAGAACGCGAAAAATCACTGTTCTTCCGCCATCTTGTTTTCAGCTTTAACCTCTGACCCATAAGGTGCACGATTACCTAAACAATGTCGCAATTGTCCTGATACACTGTAAAGCACTTCAAAGACATCCATACTCCCATACTCTGATACTGGGAAGGTTGTTTGTCTTGATAAATTCTAAGGTGTTGCAGAAAACGTTACAGTTATCAAATGTACAATTTCCCCCATTTCTCTTTTCAGTTATAAAGACCCCAAAAGTTGCATATTTTATTAGTTATATTTACGTAACGATATGTAATAAGTCATGTTAATTGTGTGGCCAAGTCTTAATTTTCCCTGATGTCCTGATGGTAGGTTGAAGTGCTGTTGGTGTCTAACTAAATGTATCTATCATCATCATCATCAAATGACATTACGTGGTAGGAACGTCCAGCAATTGCGATAAGTCAATTTGTGTTTATGAATAAAAGGAGGAACATAGTACATGTATGATACGAATTGTTCCTCGCCAGGCTAGGTTTTTGTATCAAGTAAGGATGCCCTCCCGAAACTCACGGATGCATAAGTCTGGATATTGTAGATAAAACCATAACTCTGACACCTTTTCCCGCTTGTAAAGGCTGTATTTACCATTGCAACGTTACAGCAATAAAAACTGCCACTGAGGAAACACAACATGACAAACCATTCCATTTATACATATATCAATAAAGCAAGATCTTGGGTACAATCAAGGATGATATTGAACCTCCTTGGTACAATCATTGCAGAATTATTCTCCAGATTTGCAACTCGTTACCACAGCTAAGCACACACAGAATAAAGTACAACTGTCTTCTCTGATAAAACTAAAACTAAGTCCAACTGTCACACATACAATGTATCTCTTCATTCGACTGTGTTGCAATGACTTTGATAAGCCACCAGCAGCTTGAGAATCTCATCCCATGTCATCTCATCTAACCCTTAGAAATATTTTGACAAACTGTTTATAACCTGTAATACAGACAACGAAAGTTGACTTATTGGAAGCTTTCGAGGCTTCGCCGTCTCTACCTCAACCAATTTCAGGTCTCGTCTTAGTGGTCTAGTTCTTGTTACATAACTGATATGGGATAGCAAGCTTCTAACTTCACAACCAGGACCTATACACAATCAACAATTATTGTTCTTCTATAAATGACAAAACTTTACGTTTGGGACCGCATCATCAGCATCAACACCTAGCCTGCAGCATGGAATAGTACCAGTCAGTATTGCCCTGAGGAAGGTGACAGACGGTTACCGAAACGTCAGCTGTTGATTGTAAAAAGAACCTGGTTGTGAACAAAGAACCTTTTTATCCAGTGATTTTCCACCCTGATGAAATTATTCACTGCCGTACCTGATGTTGTCTATCACGCAACAAGACAGTTGTACAATACCGAATTTAAGGAACATCAAGTCTCTAGAAAACATTTGGAAGCCAAAATGCTGCATTTGAACAGATATCTAAGGTCTATGACATAATACTGGAGTTGATCATGAGGAATTTGGCACAAACCATACATGATTCATAGTTCAAATCAGCCTTTTGATACAGTACATGTAAACACATATTGACAAAGCGGATGCTGAGGACTCATAATAGTTAGAAATTCCAATATGCAATATAAATCAATTAATAGTTTTCACCTTTTTTTTCCTTTTCTGTATCAAAGGATTACATCAAATCAGGTGATCAAATGGCTTGATTGAAGAATAGTACATGTATCATTTTGATTAAATCAATTCTGAGAACTTTTGGCTTTGCCATCGTACAAAATCATGATCTCTGAGATATGGAAATTTGATATGTTTTGCTGATCCAATCAAATGATGTGTGGAAAACACGTCTAGTCTTATTTTCTTAATGACTCTTGTTCATTAAATACTCTTCAATTCTGAATCACTGATTCGTTTTTTCGCTGCTCAACTTAAAGCTTCCAGAGCGCATCATATTCAATATACTGTGATACAAAAAACCTCCAAGGTTTGCTTTTTCCTTACTCTTCCAGGAAGACTTTTACAATTTTGATTTTTCACCAAAAATATACATATTTTGATCAAGTCCATACGCTTTTAAAACATTCAAATGGAATATTCCATTTGATATCAATCTAGGGACCCCAAAGTAACAATAATAATTACTATTAAGCTAGCCCCTGAGGCGTCGCCAGAAAGACTATCATTTAATGTAATAGCCTTACATTGCATTTGACAAAATATGAACTCACTTCTTTTTCTAAGGATAACACTGCCTAAAACAGTAACACTGTCTAAAACATAGACAACCAACTTTTGTATTACCACAGTATTCATCACAAATGTACACATTTACGGGTACATATAAGTAGTAGTTCAACACGATCTCTTCTCCGCATCTACTTCATACAAACTAAATCTATGAAAATAGTGATCAGCAAGATCCTTTGATCTACCTCAAACTCTCTTCAAGTCCGCAGTTTGAAATCCAATTGCACTTCAGCTGAAAACTTTGTTCCAGATCCAGAGTTTAGCCTACGGTAGAAAACTGTGGAGCATCTGAGTATTTATACACATCATTGGGCAAAAGGCCAGACTAACATTTATTTTACCTCTAAGGGCCTGGTCATACTTGTGACACAATAGGTTTTACAGCAGAAAATTGTAATCCATTTATTGCAGGTTATATATTGTTTTCAAGTTGTATGTTCCTCTGTATTTTTGTTGGTCAGCAGGTTTCAGCGAGAGCTGCCTTGGCTGACCCAGTAGTTATAATGACTTGTTTATACTAAATGCAGTCCAATACAAATCTCCAAGCAGATGCTACGGTGGAAGGGACAGTGTTTACAGGGGTCAATGGATTCTGTTTGGCCGATGGATACTGTCCCCTGCCACCTTAGTATCTGCTTGGAGATAAAGAATATTGAGCCGTAAGCTTGGGTCAGTTGTGGATAATATCGTACAAAACCCTTGAGAAGAGTTACCAAAAGTCAGTACTGTCGTAGCTCCGCCGAAAATTCTGTCGAAAATCGGAAGACAAATGTGACAATGCTTTAACCCTGGCAGATGAATTTCAATTTGACGTTTAAGTTTTGATGAGTTCTGAGCTCTGTCTAGAGCCCTGCCAACAGCAATGTCTTTTTTTGTCATCTGGCAAACTTGTGATCACCTCTTAGTATAATTTGGCCTACATGTATTTTGATTTTTGTTTGTCCTTTGCAACAAGTTTCCGTATAATGAACCCTGGCCTGACTGTTCCAGCTCGGGCACGGTAGTATGCAGCATAACGGTGCCGGTAGCATCAGTCGTGTCAATGGTTGTTAGCCTGGAACCCAGTCCCACAAGGCTTGGATAGGCAGTTGTTAGGCTGGAACTCAGGCCCACATGGCTTGGACAGGCTGGGACAGTGGCAAGGTCAAGTTGTTGAGACTCAGCATCTGCGAAAAGACAGGGAGGAAAGATTGAGTATGATATCCTGGCATTACTTAAATCAACAAGTTGCATTTTGCCTGTAGTGTTACATGTATGTGTATTTAATTCTCTAGGACCTTTAACCCTTAACCCCTGACCCTTAGTGACCTGACCTGTGCATCATGTACATACTGGAGTCCAAGGTCTGTTTGTTGGCCATGGCAGTGTGAGGTTTCTGTTTCACTCCTAATCCATGACCCCTAACCCCTAACCCTTAACCTTTAGCGTCTGTTTGTTGGCCATGGCATTGTGGGGTTTCTGGGCCACTCCTAAACCTTAACTCTTAGTGACCTAACCTTTAACCCTTAACCCTTAGTGACCTGACCCTTAACCCTTGGTGACCTAACCTAACCCTTTACCCTAAGTGACATGACCCTTAACCCTTAATGACCTTACCTGTGAATCCTGTACATAGCTGTAGTTGACGGCCTCCTTGTTGGCCATGACGGTGTGGGGTTTCTGTGCCACTCCGTAAACACGGATGGACCCCAGGCTCATGTCCTTCGTACCGGGGTATCCTGACATCATCACCTGCGAGGAGATGGTGTTCTGGGGGGGAAACAAAGTGGAACTGTCAAACCTGGCCGGCCAACCACCTGGCACTGACAAGCACCCCCAGTTACAAACTACATTTAAACTGTCCCATTCAATTTGACATATTAGTTACTCAAGTCTGGAGTAACCACCCCCAGTCATCAACCAATTGTCCTCAGTCCCTTGAGTGGTTACATAGCTGAGACCAAGTCTGACTGTAGAAACTGTATTACATATTCTCAGTGTCTTGAAAGGTATTCTAAAAGATGACTCTTCCACTCAGCGACTTAGGAATATTGTCTCTCCTTCCAGAATGGTGGTGAAAGCTGCCCTTTATACCTGTTATTGTAATACAGTCAAACCTGGCAGTTGAATAGATGCAGTTGAATAACATTCAAAATCTACTAATGCACCTTTTTTGTGTCATCAGTATATACTATAGAAACTGAATGCACTTGTTTTGGCTGTTCTATGAGCAGACAAATGCAAAAAAACATGTTTGATTGTTAGATAAACACAATTCTGATTGTCAAACAATAGTTTAATGAAATTTGTTTACATAACAGCATGGGGATAAAAACTCTTGTGCATCTCCTGTAAACTGATGTGTTTCCTGGGAACTAACTAAAGGTGTTTTTCGTTCAAATGTATGATTTTTTTTGTCTACCAGCCAACTTGTCGAGAGCAACCACCTCTCCTCAGCAACCACTTTTATCCAGTCCCTTGAGTGGTTGGTTGAGCCAGGTTTGACTGTTATAAGAGTTTTTCAGCATGAATGGTTGGTTACACCACACCACGCACCACTCACCCGGGAGGAGAAGAACTTGATCATGGTGAACTCTTTTTTTCCTTCCGTGTCTGGAAACACACAAAAAAGGAAAATACTTTAGGTGACATCAACAATTTAGGGCCAGTCACAGATCTAGAATGATAAACAAAAACACTGCATTATAGTGTGATCAAATATTCTGCTCAAACCCAACTGAAACAACTGTACCCTATTATTAGTGTACAGTCATGTAGCTACATGGCATTTGTGACTGTGTCCTTACCTACGATAGCAAAGATAACATGTAACAGTTTATCTTACTTAATAATATATACTGTAACAGTTACCACTTTAAAATCTACTTCAAAAGTGGAACTGACCGAGAGAGTCCCCATCGTCCCAGAACAGCCCTCCCCAGGCCTCAAGCGTCCGGTTCAGCCCCACAACCAGCCCAAACTGGTTCTTCCGGCTGGCAGTCGTCGTCGTGGACGGTTGCTGGGTTACCAGGATGGCCCCGCCCCGCAGGTGCAGGTTGATGGTGTCCTGAGGAGCGTCCAAGGTTACGTTCTGTCCTACAGGAACTACTGGCCTGCCCTGTGGGGAGGGGGGCACAGAAATATCAAGGTCAATAAGGTCATGTTCTATGCTACAGAAACTACTGGCCTACCCTGTGGGGAGGGGGGCACAGTAGAGAAGGTCAGCTGCTTCTAAGGTCATGAGTGAATTTGAAAATAGCAGACCTACAATGATAAAGATATTCAGCTGATTTTAGAGGAAGCAACAAGGAGACTTTTGGAAGACTTACCGAGTAAAAGTCGTACCATGTGTCGTTAGGGAAGTATGCTGTCACCTTGGTCGCTCCCTACATGGAGGAAACAACAGGGTTTCAAACCAAGAGAAATGTACTTCCCGACACTAGGGCACCCTATCAGACATAGTCAAGAAGACATCTGTACTTTACAATTACTAGCAGACAAAAAGCACTGTCAAGCAGATAGGGATAAAGGTATGTATTGCTGTGTTTGACCGTTCAAGGCAATCAACAAAGTCACAAACTTTAAGGTATTCGACCGCAACGATGCAAGTATCTCTTTTACGTTCTACAACAGGCTAATTTTTGGTACTACTGGCTAACAAAAATTTGAGGACTTTGTGCAGCTAGGATATAAATGACGCAGAAATGTGCGAAAATGATGCAAATACGTTGACATTCTTTTTCAAATGTCAAATTGAATCTAGAGGGAGATTTTCAAAGTCAGTATATTTGGAGTTTGGGCACCAAACTTCTACTTTCAATACATTAAGGTACTGTACCTTTAACAAATATTAGCTACGAGATACAATGTAGTTAATTGAGATTCAAAAGTTGTTTTGCAGAGTCCTGGGGTCCAAAAACAACTCGTCATGAAACTTGTTCCATTCTTACCTGCTCCAGCACAGGTGTGACCATGAGGCTGTCACCCCAGAGGAACTGGGTATCCACGCCCCAGGTGTTATTGTCTGTGGGGTACCTGGGTGTATACAACACAGCTGTACATTAACATAGGGTACAAAACTGGGTATCCACACCCCAGGTGTTATTGTCTGTGGGTACCTGGGTGTATACAACACAGCTGCACATTAAGATAGGATAGAAAACTGGGTATCAATACTCCATCTGTCATTATCTAATAGTCATTTGTGAGAGTTCTTGTCAGAGGAGAGGTTGCATGATTAACACGATAGCACCTCATAATAACAGGAACAAGACCTATCTATCACATAAAAATTGTGACCGTAGCATGCCCAGAACACAAGATATCAAAACCGGAAGTTCTGCTGCAGTACAATTACAAGTTGCTAGGGAGGCCCAAATCTTATCATTTCCAGGTGTCATTAAGACTTAACCACATATCAAATATTCTTAGTAATATTGTAAATATAGGTACAAGTATGTTTGATGATTAAGGGTTTATCTAACGCCATTAGAAATATGAATTTGTCCGCGTTTCCAAGATGTATGAAATGGGGAAACCTACATTGAACTAGTTATAGCATTAATAATTAAAGACTTACTCAAAGAAGAGTGGCCTGGCGACTGCCTCCCCCATCTTGTTGGCGCGGTGGAAGAGGAAGTAGAGGTGGGGCAGCAGGGAGTACCGCGTCAGCAGCGCAGACCTGATGGCCTCCTGGGTGGCAGCGCTCCAGACTGTCGGCTCCTGGGCCTGGGGATCATTGGACAGATGAGCACAAAACTGCAGGCTGTAAACCGTATCCATTAGCTCATGCCCGTAGCCAGGGGGGGTTCGGGGGGTTCGGACGAACCCCCCCATGGGCTTGAAGGTCCACTTTCACAGGCTTGAAGGTCCACTTTTTAATGTTCAAGATTTTTTTCAAGGTGGACTTATTTGTATCACCAGCAATGCCACTGAGGCTAGGATCCTAGAAAAAACTTTGTCTCTGATTTTTCCTCTGAAATTCTCTCAAAAACACAGGAAATGCCCTTTCAGAAGGTTCAATTCTTAGAAATTGAAACGCTCAAGAGTCCACTTTTTAACGTCCAAGGTTTTTTTTCAAGGTGGATCTATTTGTATCACCACCGGAGCTGAAATCCTAGAAAAACTGCTAACTTTGTCTCTGATTTCTTCCTTTGAAATCCTCTCAAAAACACAGGAAATGCCATATCAGAAGGTTCAAATTTTAAAATTTCACGGGGGGCATACCCCCGGACCCCCCTAGGAAACTTGCGCCTGCGGCGCTCGTCTTGCGCCTACGGCGCTCGCTGGTCCCTTAAAAATTAAAATGGACCCCCCCATTCAAAATCCTGGCTACGGGCATGTAGCTAGACGTGAAGTTGACAGCTTTTCACTAGGCACAGGCATGCAGCTTGTTAATATATCACATTCAATAGAATACTTGGCAGACATTCTAAATTCTACATGTAGTAATTGTGAAGAAAAGGCTGTAGGGAGAAGTGTGATTGTCAGATGCCTAGCAGTGTAAGCAGACGTGATGGCCTCCTGGGTGTCTGCACTCCAGGCTATCGGCTCCTGGAACTGGAAAGTCATGGAAGAGATGATCATGAGTCAGTGAAGTTAACGGGTATGCAGCTGCATCACACTGAGCAGTTAAATGAAGACTTACACAGAAGGTGTTGTACTGGTAGATATTGCAATGGTAAGCTTGCAGTTGCAGGGAGAAGGACATGAGTGATCAGCTGCCTGTTGCTATGGTTACTTGAGAAGTTTACCCTATTTGGATGATCGTTATGGTTACGGGAGAACGGGTAGAACGCGCCGAGCTGCTGCCAGCGGAGGCACAGCTCCTCTGTTGTGTTCTTCAGAAAGCCGCAGATGTCAGCTCCGACCAGCGGGACTCCGAACAGATTCAAGTTCAGGATTCCTGGAAGAGAAACGAGGACCCCTGTGAGGTGCGAGTGCAAGAGGAAGGTCGTACCTTTGCTCCGAGCGTGTTGTGGTTGCGAGAGAAGGGGTAGAACGCCCCAAGTTGCTGCCAGCGCAGGCAGAGCTCTTCGTTTGTCTCGCCCCCGAACCCGCAGATGTCAGGCCCGACCAGCGGGATGCCAAACATGTTCATGTTCAGGATGCCTGAAACAGATCCACACAAAAATCCGACACTTTCAGAAGTTGGGCATAGGAATATTGAGTATTTGAAATATGATCAGAATGTTCCTGTTGTCACAAAAATTTTCAGTTTGATTTTTCTGTTTGTTTGTATTCCAAAGCAGGGTATGAAGTCTGCCTGCCTACGTGCTCAGGCCAGAACCTGGCCCCTTGCTTTCCAGGAGGATCCTCCATGTAGTCCTCATAGTAATACATTTATAGTATTTTCCAGGAATTTCATGCACTGGGTTATGATCAAGTAGTACAATAAATAAATCTATAATATTATTATAGTATTTTTCAGGAATTTAACTCAGCAGGGATGGAGTAGTACTAAGTACATTAAATCTTGTATTTTCCAGGAATCTAATTTACCTGGTATGGACTAGTAATTTTTCCAGGAATTTGACTCAACGGGTATAGAGTACATACAGTACAATATTTTCCAGTAACTCAGCTTACCGGGTATGGAGTAAGGTATTTTTTGGGAATGTAGCTCACCCAGTATGGAGTAGCACATTTTCCATGAATTTAACTCACCAGGGATGGAGTAGTAACTTAAAGTTGTACATTTGTATTTTCCAGGAATTAAACATACCCAGTATGAAGTAGTACATTTTCCAGGAATGTATTAAACTCACCGGGTATGGAGTAGTACATTTTGTATTTTCCCAGAATCTAAATGTAACTCACCGAGTATGGAGAACTACATGTCCTTCCAGGAATGTAACTCATCAGGGTGGGAGTAGTATATTTTCCAGGAATTTGACTCACCAGGGATGGAGTAGTACATGTCCTTCCAGGAAGACTTGTTGTCTCCGAGCCAGTGGCCGCCGTGGCGACCGCTGCTGGGGAAGGTTGAGCGGGAGATGACCACGGGCCGCGTGCCGCGGATACTCACCAGGGCACTGGGGGGGGGGGAGAGATATGTGAACTGTTTGTTCATAAACTGTACGTTAGCGTGCTACAGTGATACCTGCTCAGGAAACCACCTCCAGTCACAAGCTAATTATAACTTCGCATATCTGGAGTTAAACCAAGTCGAAGAAGGGAACATCAACTAGACTTAAAATCATAATATTATGACATTATTAGGATGGAGTTTATAAGGCCAGCATGCCTTCTCAAAAAATTTGATTAATACTTTGTATTAAATTACAATTCCTTGCATGGTTTTCATAGTCAAAAGGAATAAATCCTACAATTCCTCAATGGCTAAAATCTCACTTTTCAATGACAGAACCATGATAATGATGAGAAGGAATCGTGCATGATTAGCCACACAACTGAAGTTTGCTAAAATCAGTGATCAAAGAAACACACTTTACAATTTTCAAAGTGAAAAGAAATCATGCATTCTATACAACATTAACACAATTTTGCAATCACTTAGTCTAGAATCAATCAGGAAAATCAGAAGGAATCGCACTTGTGTGAGGCGATGATCTCAAAATGCCCGTAGAGGTTGTGCAAATTATAGTGGGAGGAGAGATGCTGCTGGGACGAGGCGCACAGGGTCTTAGCTGCCAGAGTGCCTCCAACTACAGCTGCAACACATTCATTCATTCATTGATCAACTTATTAATTCATTACTTATTAATTCATTGATTCAAGCATCTGCGTGTGCACTGGCTCGGAGGACCTTGCAAACAACCATTGGAGATGGAGATGCACACAGTTCAGGCAGCTGAAATCAGGAGAAGCTGAACTGATTCTCAATATCATCAACTAATCAGGGACATTTTCTACTCCATTTAACTGGCTGTGGGGCACTGTCATGGTCTGTGTTTTGTGGGAAGTGTGTGAAAGACATTTCATTGAATCCGAATATGTTTCATTTTCAATTATTTACATTGATCTATATACATGAATTGATTGATGAGGCCATTCCGACAAGTCTTTCCTGAAAAGGGCCAAAGATTTCTGTGGCAGGTCTTAAGTTTATGTGATGAACATTTCATTGAGCTTGAATTTTCAATTTCTCATTGATTCATTGATTGACTGATTGATTGACTGATTGACAGGCCATGCCAATAACTCACTTCCTGGCTGCGATGGTGTGGAAGAGGCCGTACAGACTGTGCAGGTTGTAGTGAACCCCGAGGTGCTGAACAGACGAGGCGCACAGGGAACGCCAGGCAAGGTGCCGAAACAAATTAACCGCTGCCAAACAGGGAGACTCTGTTCATTTCATTTTCATTTTATTTATTTATACAGGGAAAAATACACTAAAGCAACAAGCCTGTTTTTCAGGTATCCCTGGTACTAAAATCTACAAACACATCTAGCGCTGATCACATAATAACAAACAACCAACAATATCGCCACATTACATGCAGATTTCAATTGCCACTGATAATGCTGGTGGTAATGAGACAGCTTAGATATGCATGTTGCTTTTTGTTCATCAGTTTGCTACAATTTCTTATATCTCCGGTCAGGATTAATTTTGAATGATGTCTTGTACATGTACGACATTATGCAAAGAAAGTATTCAATTCTAACAGCAATCTTCCTTTGTCCAGCATTCTTACCAGACAATTGTCATGGCTGGTGTACGAGCAACTTCACTACTGGAAGACGAGTTTTGAACTTAAAGTTGAACTGCTTTCTCCTTACCTGGTGTGTACGGAGGTTTCTCCAGCTCGTTGTCAGGGCAACCGTGAGTCGACCCGTCCACAAAGTTGGAAGGCTCGTTCATGTCCTAACAACAGCACGGGATGATGATTGGTTTATTTCATATCATTAAAAAGTATCACAGTTTCGCAGTGCACGCGACGTGTGCACTGAATTGAACTGGGACTACATTATACATTATTAGCTTCATAAAATTATTCACAATTGCCTTAACTTATATACAAGGTTTTCAGAACATTAAGATAGGTGTAGTGAAAATATTTTTTTATACAATACGATAATATATCCGGGTACATTGTATTATAAACAATATAGATGCATAAACAGGACATGTTTTAGATACAATACAATTACATTACAGAAACCGCATCGGTGCTTAATCTATGCAGTAAAATAAAATAACACTCAGGTACTGGTACTTTTCGTTGTTATTGACAGCATGTTGCTGTTACGGGTCTCTTATTTAGAGGGATAGAGAAACTTGTCACAAAAACATTCAGTGTTTCCTTTTTTTTTAAACACTCCATTTGAAAAGTATCATAGAGAACCATCTTGTGCAAAGGTTGGGTTAATGTTAGGGATAGCCTTTAGTTATGGGTTTGGGCTGAAACTTGTAAGGGACAGTGTTAATGAAACATGATACTTACAATCCACATCCTGTCTTGTAGAAGTGTTGGGGACAGGGCTAATGTAATCTGATAAGTACCATCTAAATGAAACAGGATCATACTTACGATTCATACCGTGTTGTGGAAGTCAGGGTAATGTCAGGGATAGGGCTATTGTAATCTGATACTTACGATCCACATCCCGTCGAAGGGCACTTTCTTGTGGAAGTCTGCAGCCATCTCCAGCCACCACTGTTGGGTGATGGGATTGGTGAAGTCTGGGAACGTGGTATCTCCAGGCCAGACCTGCAGGGAACGGGGTAACCCGGGGTTAGAGTTCAAACTATGTTTGGATTGATCGTTTCCATAGTTACAGCATGTACTGATTAAGTCATTCAGGAAGGTTAAAGACAAGGTCAAACCAACACAATCATTGCATTGTCAGCATCCCTGATTTCTAAGTGACTATCAAAAACCTTTGCCTCCGATACACAACATTATTCAAAGAACAGTGCAAGTTAGGCGAGAAACAATTCCCAACACTAGAGACTCTGGGACATTTCTTCATATACACTGGCAGTCTTACTTAGTCTCTTTTCTTAATGGGGTTCCCATTCCCTAATAATGAACAGTCCCTATTACTTACGCACCCCACAATGGGGCTCATTAATGAACAGTCCCCATTACTTACACTCCCCACGATAGGGTTCATTAATGAACAGTCCCTTGTACTTGTGCTCCCCACAATGGGGTTCATTAATGAACAGTCCCTTGTACTTACCCTCCCCACAATGGGGTTCCCATCGGTGTCATTAATGAACACCCCCCTCTTCAGTCCCACATCGTAGGGGGGGTACGTCCCAGCCTTCTGGGTGTTGCTGATGCCTGGGTCCTGGGGGAAACAACAAACAAAAATAAACAAACTAGTAAATATGCCTGGGTCCTAGGGAAAACAGTCACAAGAGAAATCAACAAACTAGCAGGAAGTAGATATACACAATGCCTCAGAATCTTAGGGGGGGAAACACCAACGATTACCTGAAAAGTCTGTCATGTTTGATACATGATTAGTACTACCTCTGAACTCAAAGTCTTATATTTAGCGGTGACAACATATTCCCACTCTCTTGCTCACTCATGCAACCACTCTTCTGACAGCATATTCAAATGACCATGGACAAACAGGAGCACAACATCGGATTCCAGACAACAAAATAACTGTGGAAAACAAAACCCCGTAAATGGAGGCAAGAACCAGGAGACTCACGACGAACATGATGTAGTGCTGTCAGTGATCGTGCTACCTCAACCTTCCGCTGACATAACTACAGACACACACCAGAACAAGCAAACAGACTCACAACAATCATGATGAAATGCTGCCCTTGCTAACCCTCCAGTGACATAACTACAGACATACATCAAAACAAACAAACAAACAGAGACTCACAACGATCATGATGTAGTGCTGGCCGTGATCGTGTAGGTCCTTCACCACCGCGGGAAGCTCCGCAAACTTGTCCCCGTCGTACGTCCAGTCCAGGTGACTCGTCATGTAGTCGATGTCGTTCCACTGCGTATCCTAGCAACGGCCAATCAAAACATGTCATCGTCATCATTTGATGAAATTATGAACAGTGAATGAACATGCTGCTCCGGTGAGAAATGTGAGATTGCAAGTTCTGTTTAGTACTTAGGGCAGTCTATGCCTTTCCACTGCGTATCCTAGCAACAGCCAATCAAAACATTTAGTATTTACATGTACGAGGGTTGTATCTTTTCATCATCATCATCATCGTTATTATCTGGTGAAATTATAAAGGAAAATGTAACTCTACTTCTTATCGTGGCAACAGTCAATTAGAACATGTCATCACCATCATCAAAATGTTTACGAAGGTCTTCATTATCATTAATGATAAAATTATGAACAATGAATGAACAACTTACTCCAATTAGAACTGTGAGGCTGCGAATTCTGTGTATCCCGTTCCACTGTCCTACATGTAGTAGCGCTATTTTTCACAGAGGTATTCGAAATAGAACAGGGGGATCTATATGTTTGATATGGTGTTCAACAGGATTGGTCTAGTTTTGTTGTATGTATGGCTATGAAATGTCAAGTTTGTTAGCGAGGAGAAGTAGAATTGATCTAATGATAGTCATATTCTTTTGTATCCGTTAACTGTACTTGTTATTTTGTTTTGTTGTGACCTGTACTTTAAGCCAAGTGTGGCAGAAATGTGCAATAAAGGTCTTCATTCATTATTACCTGGGGAATGCCAGCGTCCCTCATCTTGTGCACGATGTCCATGGTCCTGTTGGCAGAGTTGTACCCCCAGCGGCACAGGTGGAAGCCCAGCGCCCAGTACGGGGGCATCATGGGGTAACCTGGAACACGGGCGATGAGATATATCAGATAAAACAGTTACTGCGTACATATTGTAGATATATCTATCTGAAATATACCTCAGTAAATCTTATAACTTTTGCCAGGGTTGGATGCGTTTCCAATACATCAATACGGCCGTACTACAGAATATTTGCATTCACAAATTTGGAACACTTCAAAAGGACAGAGCCACTTTCAATTGGAAGACTTGCCGACTGCTGCCCACCCCTGTGTCAGGGACGCCAGCAGCAGTATAATCAAATACTGGATACTACTAGACCCTTATGCAAAAGAATACTACTGTTTGTAACATTACCTATAACGTCCCAGTACTGCTGTATGACAGAGTTACGGTACCTATAACGTCCCAGTACTGCTGTATGACAGAGTTATGGTACCTATAACGTCCCAGTACTGCTGTATGACAGAGTTATGGTACCTATAATGTCCCAGTACTCACAGCCTGCTGCTGTATGACAGAGTTACGGTACCTATAACGTCCCAGTACTGCTGTATGACAGAGTTACGGTACCTATAACGTCCCAGTACTGCTGTATGACAGAGTTACGGTACCTATAACGTCTCAGTACTGCTGTATGACAGAGTTATGGTACCTATAACGTCCCAGTACTGCTGTATGACAGAGTTACGGTACCTATAACGTCCCAGTACTGCTGTATGACAGAGTTGGGGTCGGGGCCCAGGAGGATGTGGAAGTCCAGGATTCCCCCGATGGTTCTCCAGGTCAGGGCAGGGGCCGGCTGCAGGATCACCTCTGGAGCAGGGAAACAGAAAAGTTCATACTCAACACAAAAGCTACTCAAGCAACTGGGTAAGTTAAAAAGGTTTATCATCGATACAAAAGTTACTGAAGAAACTGGGTAAGTTAAAAAGGTTAATTATCGATACAAAAGCTACTCAAGCAATTGGGTAAGTTTAGTAAACAGTCAAACATTTCACACAGTGGCTTTTGTCAGTTAACTGAACAGAATGTGAAGTCCAACTAGTATACTATATTGTATGGATTTAACAGTGGCAGTGCGTTTGAGCCAGTAATCACCAGAGAAACAGTGCATCATCTGGGCATTCAGCTGCAAAAGGAGGGCGTCTAATTTCTTTGTTTTCTTAGTGTAAGGCGTCCAGAAGACACCCTGATGCCCTGCTAGCTAATAGCCTGCTACTCACCCATGGCATTACTGATGAGCACAAAGACCCATAGGTATCCTTAACTTACCCATAGCGTTGCTGTTGAGCAGGAAGACTCCATAGGTACTCACCCATAGCGTTGCTGTTGAGCAGGAAGACTCCATTGATACTCACCCATTGCATTGCTGTTGAGCAGGAAGACCCCATAGGTACTCACCCATAGCGTTGCTGTTGAGCAGGAAGACCCCATAGGTACTCACCCATAGCGTTGCTGTTGAGCAGGAAGACCCCGTGCGCCTGTCCATCCTCCTCCACACAAAGGTAGAACGGGTGGGAGCCGTACAGGTTGGTCACATCCTCCTGTGGAAGGAAAAGAAAAAGGTGTCAAAATCCAAACTCTCCTCCTGGTCATTACATGGAATCTACATTTATGTACAATTCTGCCACCTGCCATTTGTGGAAGGTTTGACATAACAGGTGTTCTAGATGTCACCCCGGAGACGGTAAGGTTTGATCCACTCATACTGGGATGGATCCCTACACTTTTTAATACAGGTTAGTGTGGTGGGTTCGTTAACATGCTTGAGATATGGCTCTCCTTAAACATGGGACCTCCGACTTTAAGTTTCAACCAAGAGGACATCCGTAAGAAAAGCTAAGTACTCATTTTCACCTGAGTTGAGTGAGGAAATAGGTGTGAAGTGCCATCCTTTCATTCATTCATTCTTAATTTCACAATGTTTCCACCGGGTTTGGAATGACAACCATGTCTTAATGTACACATAAAGCTAGAGAAGTTGGATTCCCCTGTCGATTCACGACCACGAACAGTCAATATCATTTATCATTATGACTTCAGCAGCGTTTGGTTTGACAACCCTGTCTCAGGGCATACATAAGTCTGTAGAAGTTGAAACCATAAATCACTAAGGTGAAAAAAAAATTACAGAAAATGAATGAATGAATAAATAAATGATAGAGGGCATCCCTAACAGTTACAAAGCTAAATTATATATACTCATTTTCACCTGTGTTGAGGGAGGAAATAGGTGTTAAATGCCTTTCATTAATAACTTCACAATGTTTTCTGTAGTGTTTGGTATGACAACCCTGTCTCAGGGTACACGTGAGTCTTTAGAAAGTGAATCCCCTGACCTTGGCCTCTGCGGTTGGCTGGTCGCGTGCCCAGAAGGGGATGCGGACCCAGTCGGTGCTGTGGCGGAACGGCCCGCGGTGCTCCCCCAGCCCGTAGATGTTCCGGGACGGCAGCGAGGTCGATGTCTCCAGGAACTGGTCGGCGTACAGGAGCGGGGCCACTGTCGTGTTCAACCTGCGGAATGGGTGGGCAACAGTCAGGACTCGGGCAATAGATCTTTCACATGTGGCGGACATGATAACATGAAAACAAGGCCAATGAGGCAAAGAAACAAACTAGATTTACAGATTTAGTTTTTTTCCTAAATCACACTAAGTTATAAAATATGATATCCAATCATCAATATCTAACTAATGTAATGCACAGAAAAGATAAAAGATGCAGCAATTTATAGCCACATTGACTGATCCCAAAGTCCCCGCCCTCCTCCGTCAAAATGTAGAAATGCAAAATAAAAACATAGAAATGACGGCATGCAGCCACTTCCTAATTGGTCAATCCTCAAATTACCATGTAATCATTAGTTGAACTGCTAATTGTGAAGGACAGTTAGGATCGGCCTAAGGTTTGCCACAATGGCCTCATTTTCATTTTATCATGTCCGCCATGTGAGAAAGGTGTATAATGGGCTTGCTATTGCTGAGATAAATGTGATTGGCAGGTAGAAAATGAAAATCAAACCTGATTGGTTAATCATAACAATTCAGCACCAATGAGAGTACCGATTGGTCAGATCAGCACCAAGGAGAGTACTGATTGGTCAGATCAGCACCAAGGAGAGTACTAATTGGTCAGATCAGCACCAAGGAGAGTACTGATTGGTCAGATCAGCACCAAGGAGAGTACTGATTGGTCAGATCAGCACCAAGGAGAGTACTGATTGGTCAGATCAGCACCAAGGAGAGCACTGATTGGTCAGATCAGCACCAAGGAGAGCACTGATTGGTCAGATCAGCACCAAGGAGAATACTGATTGTAGTTAGGCAGCCCTGGCTGTGTGTGTTGAACAGCCAAACCAATAGACAAATTAATAAATAGATAAAAAGTGAGAGTATGAAACATGACACCTACAGCACGCGCCCGTTACTCCGTCGCTTCACCACGATGCCAAAGGGATCATGGGAGTATTCCACCTCGTACAGCGGGGAGGCGGCCTTGCCAGTTGCCGTGGGCGTCGCTATGGGAACCTCGAATCGCTTGCTGGCCGTGTCGTTCAACTGGGGAAAAACACAACCCTATTTGTGAGAACACAGTTGCAGGGTTTAAAATTCATTCCACCAGTGCACATATAACCGAAAAACAGAAAGAATTTTGGGTGCTCAGCATAAAATAAAATGTCAGCAAAACATAATTACAAACCCTAACTACAGCTTCTCTTTAAAACTTCAAACTGTAATTCTATAGCTAACTTAAAAATTCTATGCACAGCAAAGGTTGCATTGCTTTCTCTGATACTTAAATTTCAAGAACATTTTGTATACTTAAAGCATACAGAGTACCTTCTTTACCCTATAGCCCACAAGAGGGCCCAGTATACAGAACAAATCAGACACGTTACATACAGTGGTAGAGACAAAAGTGGACAATATCCAGCAGCACTTAAGATGCAGAACTCACTGAACCAGAAAGGGGGCCTACGGATTGAACTTTCTTGTACTTGGGACAATGCTCTACAACGTATTTAATGTATCTAACTTATATATAATATAGGTCTGCTTTTGTAATTTAATTCCTTTTCAAGCCACTTTGACTTACCTTCTTGTATTGTAGAACGAACATCTTATCCGTTACCTTTTGTTTATTTAGAACATATTTTAGAATGCTTTAGTCGTTACCTTTCGTTATTAAGAACTTAGGAACGTTCTTGACGCATCCGTAGGTAAACGTAATTTTTCTCGTTGAAAAAGGGCAGTCGGATGGACGCCCGAAACGTCTGATTTCTATCGTATTTTGTCCAGTAGTAATGTTTAAATTGTACCACTCTATTTAACATTCAAAAATGTAACTCACCACCAGGTGCAGCCGTGTGTCCGTCTCAAACCTCAGGTCCATGGTGAGCTGGTTTACAGCTTTAGGGTAGGGGCTGGAGGCGTTGGTCCTGGTCAGAACTGCTGTGGCGCCCAGCGGGGTGGACTTCACCTCCCCCAGGCTGTAGGACGGGTAGTCAGGTGGGAAGTAGCAGAACGGCACACCTGAAAGGTGAAGGAAAGGAAAGTGAGAGTGATCAGTCCACACCTGGCAGGTAAGGAACAAAGAAAAGTGAATCCAAAATGATCTTAGTCCAGTTTAAGAGCTGGTCTTCTCCTTGTTGTGACAAAGGTGACAGGTGATATAAACAGGTTTGAATTTGTTGTACAGGGGAACTTCCTTTAGCTCTGTTCTGGGAAGGGTTGCAGTCCTTAGGACGGGACGTTAAGCCATGGTCCATTGCTCATTGTACCCGTTGAGAGGGCTAGGGAAATTTCCCAAGTACATGCACAATGAACCTGTAGGTCCTGTACATAGGCTATAGCATCTGTCTTCTCTTTCAAGACCAGTGGAAGAATAACTTTTCAGTGGGCTAAAACTTTCTTTCATTTTTCCGAAAAAAAAATGTTCCTCACCGTTAGGCTTCCTCCAGCAGCACCCCCTAGCCTCACATTTCTCCTGCGTGGCATGGTCCTCGGGGTAGCAGTCAAACCTGTGGGCGTTGTCCTCATCAGGGCACTGCGGGGCGCGGGCTGTGGGGCCTTGCACCAGGGTGTTTGGCACGACTTTGGGTTGAGAAGGTCGTTTAACGATGGTGGGCATGACGGGGATGAAGAGGTTGTTACCTGGGGGAAAAAAAAAATATCATTCAAATTCGTCTTAGTTCAAAGAACTGGCAAACAAAATTTTTAACAGTGTTGTTTTCACAGGAGCAAATAAATCGATGCTGGCTTGGTTACCACTGACTACATGGTTACTACAGCCCCACCTAGCAGCGAGAAGTATGCATTACAGCCTGAGAACTCATTTGTGGAGCCACGGATTTACGAGGTTCTGGGGACAGCCGTGGGGACGTATGGTACAAATCTAGCTGTCTTGTTAGGGGAAAGGTTGTCAGGCCTGCATGCCAGACATAACCTTGCTGCGAATCCTACGAAAAAACAGGAAAGCCGGCTTTAAGTTAGGATTTAAAAAGGCATCCAAAGATTGTGGGGGTGGCATGAGTCCGAACCAGAAGGTTCTCCATGTGCTCTGAAGTTTTAAAAATTACCTGGTAGCTTTGCATGTTATACCGGTAATTGATTTGCATGCTGTCCCAGTGTCTGGAATACTGAGGGAAAAAAGCAGCATGTTGATGTTGAACACATGTGTATGTATAATGTAATTACCAGGGAAATGTCTCCTGTAACAGGAGGGTGTCTAATTTCATTGTTTTCTCAGTGCAAGGGGTCCAGAAGACGCACAGATGCCCTGCTAGCTAATAGCCAGTGCCCTGATAACAGTTTGTCCTTACCCATGACGATGTTGAACTTACCCATGACGATGTTGAACTTACCCATGACGATGTTGAACTTACCCATGACGATGTTGAAGACCATCCCGACAGCGCACACCCCCATCAAGAGCAGCATGAAGCACGCCATCAGGTAAACCATGCACACCTGGGAATCAATCAATCAATTAATGAATGAAGACCAGAATCAATGTCAGTGTCTGTATAGCCAGTGTAACCGCCCTTCAGCGTAACACACCACCCCAGATCTGTATCTGTTCCTATATAGCCGGTATAACAGCCCTTGGGCACAACACACCAGCTTCATAGGCACGCGTCCTGTCACACCTAACCTTTGCACATCTAGCTGCAGGTGTTGTCTAACGCTATCGATCAAGTCTTTGACACACTTAACTTCTTAAGACAGATAGAGGTCACCAGAGCCAACTGAAGGTCCTGTGCTGAAAATGGAACATCCCGGACATACCTGTCTACAGCCGACATTCATCTGCACTGACAACTACAGAAGGTTGACTTGATGGATATTTATGGGCCCACCCCTCCATGTACAGTGTGTATGTGCTAACCCTTGTTGAAAAGCAGCTATATGGCCGTACAAGCTATCAATGAATAGTACTGTAAAGTAGGGCTTTGACTTGGTTTGAAATAATTATCTTTTTCAGGTATATATGTATATATACATATATATCTATATATATATATATATATCCTGTATAAATGAGTTCCTACCTTACAGCAGAGGGAAGGAGTTAGGGGGAGGCAGAGAGAGAATGAATGAGTTCGTACCTTACAACTGCAGTGTCCTTTCCAGCTGAAGACCTCCACGTACCACCAGAAGGAGGGAGGGAGTGAGTGAGTTAGGGAAGGAGGGAGGGAGAATGAGTGATTGTGAGTTCCTTACCTTACAGCTGCAGTGTCCTCTCCATGTGGAGACCCCCACGTATCGCCGGAAGGACTCCCTCCGTGACTCCTCCAGACTTCGCTCCTCTATCTTGGCCTGCAGCCGGGGCGGAAGACAAAGTCTCAAACTCTTCATACCTTCAAACTTGATACCAATCATGGGAGAGGACTTGGTGAAAGAAACAGAATGGTTTTTATTTGAACAAAATAGGACAAACCGTTAGTCTGAAAATTCACAGTCAATAACATCTCAAGGATCTGTAAAATTGCTGAAGTGTAATATTTTTAAACTTGCTTATCTTGAAAAGTATTTTGATAAATCTCTGACAGATATCTATTTGAGAACTTTCTTCAACTGTTGGTACCAAAATTTAGGCATTTTCTGTCCCATTTATTTCCCGATAAAACGCATTGAATTAGGTGCAATTGTATGGTTTAGTACATGACGTCACAAGAACCCAGAGTCTTTTATAACTGGGATTTCTCCATCTCCATCAATAGGAGGAAATTTGTCACTTAAAAACTTAATTAGAAAAAAGGAATACCATTTGAGATAATATCCTGAGGGAGAAAAAAAAAATGTTCGACTCTTTCTAAACCTGGAGAGATGGTGATGATACAAGATGTGCAACACCACCCAACTGTCAACTAAAGTTCACCATCTAAGGTGGTGCATGCTAGGGCACATCCTCCGCATGCCCGAAGACACTCCAGCACAAAAGGCACTAGAATTTGCTACAGTGGGGTGCAACAAATACAAGGCCAGGAAAGGAAGACATTGCACGAACCTACTAAGTGTCCTAAAAACAGATCTCAAGAACAAAGGAATGGGAAACCTAAGAACAGCGAAGAAACTCAGAGAGCTACGGCTGCTCGCAGAGAAGAAGACACAGTGGAAAGAAATGAAGAAAGACTGAATGCAGCCAGAGGCTGTTTCCACAACCTCCTACCCGCAGAATACAGTGGATCATCATCAGAGAAAAAATTGTCCCTTGCGCCGCCCCCCTCCCCCATACCAGTGCGTCACCCCCCTCCCCCCTACCTGCAGAGAGAAGAAGGCGTCTCTGTGCTGCTGGTCGGCGGCGTCCTTCAGGTGCGGAAACTTCTCGCACTTCTCCACCTCCGTCTTAAGGAGGAACGGCTCCTCCAGGGCGTAGTTGATCATGTCTGGGTTCGCCATGATTTCTTGAGGGAGCTGGACGGAAGCAACGTCTAAGGAGGAGGAGCACTCTTCAGACGTCTCAAGCAGTTCTTCTAAAGGAACCTTCTTGTCCGGGGTGTTCCATGCCGATAAGGGGTAACTCTCCGCCATCATTACCAGTTACTTAAAGACGCCGTTCAGAAGTCTTCTTTCTTCACCTAATAGGAATGAATGAACCAGATTACATGTAAGTATAAGACATGGCTAACAGCTGTGAAGAATCAATCCATTTGCTCTGCAAATCTTCCTAGTTACTTATAAAGATGCAGCCTCAGAAGTCTTTTTTCTCCACCATTTTGTATAGGACGGGGCTATCGACTGTAGAGAATCAATCCATTTACTTTCCAAGGTGCTTAAAGATGTCCCTCAGAAGTGTTTTTCCTCCACCTGAAAGAAAATTAATGATACATATTACATGTAAGTAGGGCATGGCTATTTTAGTATGTACTGTGAATCCGTTTAGTTTCGCCAGGAAGAAATGACGTCAAATGACGCTCTGGAGACAGGATGAGAGTCAGAGATGTGGTCGACCTTCTTTGACACTTCACACGAAGGACTTAATGGAGAAGAACTTTGCTTTGTCATGCTTAAGCTTGACAGGGACTTGTGAAGACGCTGGTGTCACCACACAGAGGATGAACTGATCGAACTGAATTTGCAGGGGCTTTAATAAATCACAGTAGGAGGAGAAAAAGGGGGGTTAAATTCTAATGGAAGCTCATCTGTGTTGGTAGTAATCATAGTACAATGCTAAACTATCTTCCAACACAAAGGTTAATTCACACAGATTGAATCTTTATTATGTATGGAGATTATGTACGGAATTCCGCAATTCAGCCCTTTTGGGGCTGTGAAGAGAGTTCTTTCAATAAACCAGTCATATTTAATGACCACTTTATTGATCCTGAAGAAGCCGACAGTGGTCGTGGAAAATTTGATCCGTGTAATTATATAAAGCTTAGTGTTGGAAGAAAGTTTAGCACCGTACAAGTGTTCTCAGCTTTTCACAGTATTTTTGAGACTGAAATAGCATGTTGGAAATGCATATTTGTGGTGTCATAAAATCACAATGAAGCGGTCATTGCACAAACCGGGAAAATAAAACCACAGATTATTTCAAGATTTACCGTATTTGTTTATCTTAAAGAACACCTGTGGCGTCTTGGGGCTTGCATGTAGATTTAGAAGGGGCCCTGGAACAAAGTGCGTAAAGCTCATAAGTACGTCAGTGCAATATAACCAGCTGCTGCCTCCTTGGTGTTATGCAAAAGGGCGGTGATACTGGCTATACTGAGATACAACAAAAAACATATCAGGCAAGATATACAGAATGGTAAAATATATTATCTTTTTTTTTTTAATACCAAGGAAAAACATAAACTATCTAAAAACCATTATAAGTCAGGTTAGAATAAGCATTATATATCAATACAGGGAAAACCATATTGTAAGAGAGTTGCTGTGTTATTAATATGGGGAATGTCTGCTTATATCTGAAATATGCTAAGCGATGGACAAAGTCGTGTTTTGTTAAGTATTAGTGATTTATCATTTATATAATTTGCTACCCCGTAAATCATTTTGTAATCGAGCCATCACATGATTTTGAAACTATATTAATATATTTTGACCATATGCTGTACCGGATAGCTTAATAATTATAACTGTAACACGTTACGTTATACTTATATTAAAACCCTACCTATGTCGTTCTGTCTGCATATCATATACAACTGTATAACATTTATAACGTTACGCTATAAATATAACGTTACACCCCCAGCGACGTCGGTTTCGTGAATAACACATCCTTCGTGTGGAGACAGCACAAGACAAACACCTTACTCACCCGAATCTTGAGGTTCTCTACAACCTGTGCAGCCGTTTCTAAGACGTGCCCCGGTTTTCTTAAGGCGTAAGACGTCGCGACGTCAAGAAAAACATGAAAATCTGCCGAGTCTCACCTTCAACATGCCGGGAACACGGCGGGAGGGGTTAGAGGTCACGCCAAGTCATGTGACTCACGTGGGATGGGAGGTTTTGGCAACGCTACAGGGACGAGGTCTCCTTTGGCTTTTTTGGTTGCGATCGCATCAATTTGTCCAGTCACGAATATGCAAATGGTATGTATACTCTCAAAATGGCGGAATTCAGCCCAAAATGGCGGAATTCAGTTCACCATCTGTAATGTCTAGGCCAAAAATGTAATGTAAAAAGCCCATGTAAGTAACGTTGGGTAACATAAATTCGCGGGGTACTTAAATTCGGGATTTTTCGAAAACGGGGTATTTAGGGATATGTGCTAGATGCAACATCAGTAATACCGTTAGAAATGCAAACTTGGGAGACTAACGTATTCAGAACACTGGCTGAAAAGCTTCGATAAGCATGCATTAGAAGTTGGCTACGTCAAAAACTCTCCGTCCCTTATTGTCACAGGCTGAGGGCTTCGTGGGAGAATTATACGACATAGTTGTTCGCTGGTTTATAAGACAAATGTCACATCCGCTTCCTGCTCAACACAATTATTTACAATACAACTTAGTAGAATCTCTTTTGCTAACCTACAACTGGACTCTAAGTGTGATTAATCATCAAAACGCCTCTTTGTTGCAACAACCAATGGCTACGGCACTACGGTGAATTTTCCCGCCGCCATATTCGTTACCCAGAATCCTGCTATTCGGCAGACGACAAACGTTTGCGAGGAACACTTTTTTGTCTAAATGTTGTGTGTGATAGTGGACTGATGGCGATATTTTCCTCAAAGTTTGCTCTTAGCACAAGCAGAAACACATGGACATAGTAGTATTACCATTTCTACGGCATCCAGCTAACGCCCCGATGAATAATGTACAAATTTCCATGACGGTGGGGGTGAACTTTGAGTGACGTAATCTACCGACTCAACACACGGGTTGTTCCCGGAGGCCTGATGTGTGCGGTACGGCCGTTTTTTCGTGTATTTTGTTTTACTTGGACACGTCTTTATCCATAGCACTCTCCTCAAGCCAAGGATGGAACGAATAGCTGCTGTATAAAATGTAATTAGCGGTAAGATATTCAAGACGAATCTTCTCTCCCGAATTAATGTTCACCCCTGTCCGACAGCACCGTCATTGTGCGTGCGGCGGACGGTAGTTTCAAGTTGAAATATTATGGTGTCAGCACGACTAGAGACAAAATCTACCATATATATGATTAGTGCAAAGATAGTACATGATACTGACAGAATAATAGAAAAAAAGGATGGTTTATTGTTCTGCTAGATTGATTTCAGTCAACCATTATCGGAAAAATCCCGAATTTATGTTACCCAACGTTACCCCAAAAGGCACATAGAACATACTGTCTGGGTTGAATCTGGCGACAAAGTCGCATTACCGCTATCGCTATCGCATACTTAACGTTATACCAAGGATGTGTTAATCAGATAACGCTATTGATATGCACCAACTTTATTATTTCCTGAAATGCCCGTTCACCGTAGCAACTTTTGTTGGCTCCGTATTGGTCGTCGTGCCCGACGAACACACTTGGTATTACAGTAGAATCCGCTTAACTGCACCACCCATTTGTAAGCGTTTTTGGTGCAGTTATCCGGCTGGTGCAATTATGCGAAATGCCCAGCTGGACCGCACCACCATGGGCGAGGGGGTGTATTGTTAGTCAGAAACACTAGCACAAAGAAAACAAACGAAATTATTCAGTCATTAACTTTATTTATTGACCCTTTGCTGAAAATTAAGAAATGACTACGAACCTGTTTTGATTTTGTATTCTTTCATTTTTCCATGCGATCTACCGCATTACAACACACGTAATGTTACAGGGGAGGCATTCTGAAACATCGTCATGTCACTCATGGGATAACAGTTTCTGTGTTACATTACGTAGAGTGCATGTACCGCCATGAAACTAGGAATTGAAATTAAAACTTGGTTACTGATTACGGGTGACCCGCCCGGGACCTCCCATACGATTCCTATCAACGTAACTGTCAATGGAGACCGCCTTCTTTTGTTACTCAAAACAGCCTTTGAAACATATTGGTGGTATTGCGCCTTTACACCGGCAGGTATCGGCTCATTTGTACCGCGTTTGGCGATTTTAGCGCACCTTTTCAGTTAAGTTGTCGAGGATTTTTGAAAAAAATTGGTGCAGTTATTGGTGACCATGCGCGGTGCAGATATGCGGAGTCACTAACAATGCAGTGAATGGGGAACCGCTTTTGTATATTGGGATTCGGTGCAATTAAATGGAAGGTGCGTTTATCCGATGTGCAATTAAGGGGCTTCGTCTGTACTAATAGCAAGAAAGTTTTAAGCATGTGGTAGATATAAACCAGAACCTCGCCCTGCGAGCTGCAGTACTCTGCTATCAATCACAGGTCGTGCGCTGTTTGTTTCGTCGCTGTAATTAATCTAATTAGCACAGATGACCAATGCATTGGGTGCAACACTCAGAGTCAGATAATCTCATCAGACAGGTGACCAATCCGGGGAAAGACATCATCATAGACAACCAATGGGGGAAATACTCAAAAGTGCATTTTTCCAACCAATCACAAGCCAACAATTAAACCAATCAGAAGCCAGTAGTTTTCCATGCACGCCGCCAGCGTGCTATATCCATGTTACCCAAGCTGGACAGCTTTATTCACGGCCACCTTCAGCTTGGAAAGGCCGTACTCTCTTTTCCTCGAGATCAGGGGATGCCCACCCGGCGTTGATAGCAGTCCGCCTCGGGACTGGTCCCTCTCCTTCTAGTAACTGTTCGTCCATGGCGCGCGGTCCTTCCAGCCGCGGCTACTCAGCCATGGATGAACGGGGTCAGTCTCACATCTACACGTTGTAGATTGCCTTTATGGCGGGTCTTCCGGCGCGGCCACGACATCCGACGGTAAGTTTAAACTACTTCACTGTATTCTGAGACCGCAGGGTCTGCTTTAAAGCGTCTAAGCTGTGTTACGAAGCGTTTCAGTGAAGCTGTGTTGGTAGAATTCATAAAAAATATGAAAAAAGGTTTCTGTGATTGCCAGCACAATTCAAATTTTCAACTGTAAATATGTTCAACTTTCTTCGTTCAACTTTCTTTGTTCAACTGTCTTTGTTCAACTGTCTTTGTTCAACTGTCTTTGTTCAACTGTCTTTGCTCAAGTGTCTTTCCTCAACTGTCTTTGATCAAATGTCTTTTTTCCGAGGAAATTATGATCACTTGAGCAATGCTTCGCAGAAAATGCTTATCGCACTACATTGGTTGGAACTTGTTGGTTGGAAATTTTGGTGATTAAATGCACTTTTTGTTTCATCTTTTTGTCCGAGGTGTCCAGTAATAATTGTATGTCACATTCTCACTTGCCATTGTCTTTTGTGTCTGTTGCAGCAATGGTGAGGAGGCACCATGATGTCTGGACCGTGCAAGAACCGGGGCAACAACATTGAAGGTTCTTTGCGACAACATCCAGGGCATCACTTAGCCCAGGTGTCTTCAAAAAAATGGGTGTACCACATTTGACAAGGTGAGCATTATCTGTGCTGTATAATTGTTTGACAGCAGGCTCTGCTTAGCATTTAAGTTAATGGTGATAGGATTCATTATGAAAATGGATCTGTAATTTGGCATACACATGGTTTGTGCATTGGCACTGGCATGGTCCACAGTTACATCTTGTATTTAAATTTTTGGTCATGCACAAATTTTGTCAGAGGTGTCAAGTTCTTATTTATGTCACATTCCCAATACCATTGGACAGCCGTTGAGCCTTTTGTGTTTGTTGCAGCTAATGTCTATGTGTACACCTGAATGAGTGAGTGAGTGAGTGAGTGGCCCTGCTGCAGAAGTTAAACGGATTGAAGAAGACAAGGAGACTGTTGACTGGATTAACACCGCTGTGAGTAGAATCTGTACAACTTACTCCAACTTGACCGTGACATAACTTTTTGTTCAGGCCAGTGGCACCGTCTTAGAACTGAGTTTACCCAAGCCAGTTCCACCAATTTTGACTGGTCAAGTCCTGATTGCCAACAGTTTGAGTTTTAGATTTCTTTCAACTTCTGCATGTCTTCGGTCACCATTTCCACTCCTGGCAGAACAGAAAGCATCCTGGTGCCTTCGTAGCATTTGGATTAGAACAAAGCAAGAAGATTTTTGCCTGTGTTGTCCTAATTCCCTTTGTTTGTTTGATTTTCTTGTAGTTAAAGAAACTTGGAAGCAGACATCTCTTAAAGTACTTTGCCGAGAGGTCGTAATCCAACGCCAAGTACGCCATCTCCACGGTGACAATCCAGGAAGACCGGTGCTCATGTGTACGCCCTACCAGAGGACCTGGAATTGTTAAGTGTTTGCATGGTCATCAAGGGAAACAGTTCGAAGTGCAAAATGTTTCCACAGAATTAGGCTGGGACTGACTTATCATTGGCGTGATGGGAAGTCAATTATTTGTGATGTTGCATTTATAGCTTTAACTGAACGTACGATTCCCTCTGTATACCTGAGGCGTTGTTGGCAGGGCAAGTCACAATCTCTTGGTTGGTGGTAGGGTACTTGATGCGTTTTGTTGACATCCTGAGTGATGTTGTTGGTAGGGGGTTGGGGCATTTTGTGAGTGGTGACTACTTTTGCATGCAGGACTTCAGACTGTTTCTGTGGTGTACAATCTCGGTGTGTGACTGGTTTAGTTTCTGTGGCTGTGTCGATGGCTGAGATTGTTAGCGGAGTGGTTGTGAAGTTCAGTGTTTCAGAGAACGGCGATTTTCCTGGTTCTGTTAGCTTATGACTTCTTGGAATCTTCTACCATCTGTTGTCCTTTCTGTTTATGTGGTGGTAAGTGGGTCGTCGGGAACCTAGACCACGACATAATTTGCCTTGTGTCATATCTTGGAGTCCCGACCCAAGACAATGGCACAGGGCCAGAAAGGAAGGCAGGTGGTTGGAGAGCCTGAGTAGTTATGAGCTAACAGAACCAGGGAAATCCCTGTTCTCTGAAACACTGAATTTTACAGTCACTCCGAGAGCAATTCCGGCTATCGGCATTGTTACAGATACTGAATCTGCCATGGCATCGGGTTTGTGTACCACAGAGATAGGCTGAAGCCCTGTGTGTAGAAGTAGCTATTGCTTTTAAATGTCCTAACCCTCCACTAGCAATTACTCAGGGTGTAATCAAAATGTGCTCAACACCTTGCCATCCATCAAGAGATCATGATTTTCTCCACTGATGATGCTTCAGGTAGACAGGGGATTTTGTACATTTCTAGGTTGAACCTAGAACTGAAATGACAATCACAAATCTTAACTTCCTGCTATGCCCCAGCGGTCTGTATATAAGGTCTTTGTTAATGACCTCTTATAGAATGCAAAGTGTACACTTTTACAACAATCATGTATACAAATGTCATGTACTATGTTATGCTAGGGTCACAATTCCAAAGCTTGCGGGGAAAAGAAATACGATATAAAAGACAGCAAAACACACAAAAATTGTGTATGTTCTTGATAGGCATTTTTCATTCTTTGTTTTCAAACAGCCTAGTCGGGCCCCGGCTTAGAAATGTGACCCTACTCCCTAGCATTAGAGATATATGTAGTTAAGCCAAGCTAATAGTTAGCATTTTAAGCTAATATAGTTTTCCATTTTAGTTAAGTTAGCTAAAAATGCTCACTCAGATAAAAAGAATAGCTAAGCTAAAAATGCTTAGCTTTTTTTATCTGGGTGAGCATTTTTTAGTTTAGTTAGTTAATATTTTGCAATTTTATCTTTTTTTTTTTCAACGCTCAGCATTTTTAGCTGAGTCACGAGCCACTATTCTCCAAGCAGAGGTTCGGCTTGGCAACATAAAGTAAATGGGACAAAAAAAGGAAGTCCGCTAGAGACGCCTAAAACCGCGTCAAAAGACAGCCGGAGCCAATCTTTTGCTTGGAGAGTAATGAGCCACTGTCATACTTAAGTGTGTTAACCATCTATACCATGTATCATGTTATGCTAGGGTAGGGTCACAAACACACAAACTTTTTTTTAAAGTACTCCTTTAAATTATGTATATTCTTGATAAGGCGCCTATCAAGAAGATACATAATAATGCCGGCATTTTTCATTCTTTGTTTTCAAACAGCCTGGTAGGCATAGAAATGTGACCCTACTCCCTAGCATTAGATATATGTATATATATATATATATATATATATAGTTAGGCTTATTATGTGTGAGGTAGGATCAAGTTCGATTTTTGATTTTTTTTTCTAAATTTCTTTTCTGCATTTTTCAAAATTTAGTAGATGTTGATGATATCACTTTATGGTACAGAGGTAGTTTGTAGCCTTCTACATGTAAGTCCTATTGAATTTTGGCGAAGGCTGATGTTGGAACACACACACGCACACACTACACACAAACTGACAAACTAACGCGCACACACACAGACTCAACACACTAATCCAAACACTATCTGACAGATGCCTTAGCCTTAAGCCGCAAAACAACTTTCAAAAACAATCCAAAAAGTTTCCTCTGTACCATGCATTGACTTTATCAGCATTTACTGCATTTTAACTTAGTTAGCATCTTTAGCTTAGCTTTTTTTTTTTAGCTTAGTCACGAGCAACTATTCTCCAATCAGAGGTTCGGCCTGGCAACATAAGTAAACGGGACAAAAAAAAAGAAAGTCCGATAGAGACGCCTAAAACCGCGTCAAAAAACAGCCGGGGCCAAACTTTTGCTTGGAGAATAATGAGCCACTGTCACACTTAATGACAGTCGCTAACGTAGCTTGCATTTTTAGTTATCTAAAAATGCTAACTTAAGTTAGCATCTGTCAGCATCTTTAGCTTAGCTTTT
Organism: Branchiostoma lanceolatum; assembly: GCA_035149815.1. Taxonomy (NCBI): domain Eukaryota; kingdom Metazoa; phylum Chordata; class Leptocardii; order Amphioxiformes; family Branchiostomatidae; genus Branchiostoma; species Branchiostoma lanceolatum. The sequence goes on from CM068873.1 coordinate 2,981,492, forward strand.
TCTAGCTTAGTTAATATTTGGCATTTTTACGATTTTTTTTTTCAACACTCAGCATTTTAAGCTGAGTCACGAGCCACTATTCTCCAAACAGAGGTTCGGCTTGGCAACATAAAGTACATGTAAACGGGACAAAAAGGAAGTCCAATAGCAACGCCTAAAACCGCGTCATAAAACAGCCGGAGCCGAACTTTTGCTTGGAGAGTAATGACCCGCTGCCATACTTAATGAATGTTTACAACAGGGAGTGTGTTTATAAGATAAGCATGTCCTTTGTTGTTATACATTCTTTGCAAAAAGGTGTTGTTCACACCTAGCCTTGTAATCAATAGGTTTATTGCTATTTGTGCCTTTTTGTAACACATTGTACACTTTGCATTCCTCCGTTTTGTGAAGAACTGTTATCAAATAAACAGTTTGAAACCAGGTGTGTAGTTTATATTTCACATTAGATGGTGAGAAAAATTAATGCTTTCTCCCTCCCCACCCACAAATTTGCATAAAATAGATGTTCCCCTCCCCACATCCTCACTGACGCGAAATGGAGTCCCTTCACCCTGACCTAAAAGTGCATGAGCCCTCTCTCCCATGTTCTAAGGTCTGTGTAAAATGGATGTTCCCTCCCTTCCTTTCCAAACCCTTAACCCATGTGAAATGGATTGTCCCTTTACTTCCCCTCGTTGGTGGTGCCTCTTTTTCCCAGCCCTATTTAAAGTGGATGTTCCCTCCCTTCCCAGACCCTTCCATTCGAAATGGATGGCCCCTCCTCACACCCGTAAACCGATGTTAAATGGATGGTCCCTCGTTTTTAGACGCCAGCCTCTAGTGAAATGGATTGTCCCTCCCTTTCAAGACACTCAACCCCATATGAATTGATGGCCCTTCCCAGACCCTTACCCTCATGTGAAATGGAAGATCCCTTCATCCAACGTGAAACAGTCCTTCTCTACACGTAATGTATCCTGACCATATATGGAGATTCCTCAATAACTAGGCAGTAACCAGGCTATTTAGGACTAAGACACTTGACCAGACCATATTCGGAAGCTCATTTGAATGTATAGTTTTAACCAATAGCAACTGTTAGCTGGTGAGTGCAGCATAGCTTGATTAGCACAGCCGCCTGTGTTTGAACTCAGAAGCACACCATTTTTGAACTTGCCCTTCCTTTGCACAACCACTACACACCTACCAAAAATCATAAAGATTCATCAAAGGGTTCTTGAGTTATGCTCTTGACATACATACAGACCCACCAAACAGCTGGCTCAACCAAAAACATAATCTTCCCCGAGTACTATAGTACTCGGCGAAGATAATAACTTTTGTTATTATATAACTTCTTTTAACTACCAAAAACCCACAAATTATAGAAAAAGTGTGACATTGCGTCTTCCAGTGCTTACAAAAGACAAGTCAAACCCTTCACTAGTTATAGACAATTATGTTTGTATAATCTAGTTTAGCCGCTTTTATACCTATTATGTACCCTGTTCTTTTATGTGTGTTATTTGCAATTAGCCTTCGGGCAGGAATCTGCAATAAACTTATTACTATATCAAACATGGTAAAAATGGTCAAAGCAAGAGCTTAAAAAAGGGTATGATACACGCAAAGTTTCGTGTCTACACTCTTGAAAACTGTAAAAACTGTAAATGCCATAGAATGCTTACAGAGCACCAAACTTTTTTCTTAGATATCAAAGAAACACACACAAAAGCCAAATATTTGATCAAAGCAAGAAGCTTTATTCAAAAGTGTAATCCCTTCACAGACTACATACAGCCTGGAGCTGGAGCCGTCTAGCTACGGCAAAACGTTAGGGCCCCGTCACATGTGTGCGTATATTCAAGTGCGCGTGAGTTGCGCATTAGCATTTTTTTTTGGTTTAAGTAAAGTTTGCGGGGAAAAAGTTGTCTTCTACTTTGACCCACCGTTGTGCAGCCTAGCGATCGAACCTAAGGAATCACTTATTCGGCTGCAATCTTAACCTAAACCAAAACCATGTTAATACCCAACTCATGTGGACTTGTATATACGCACAAGTGTGACAGGGGATTTACACAATATCGCAGCGCCCGGTTCGCCATTCAATGTCGTCTAACCCGATGTCACTGTAGGCATAGCAACCGATGTAGTCTTGAAAGTGGAGCTGTGGAAAATCAGAGTAATAAGATTGAAGGTTAGATACACCACAATTGTGTATTTTTCTGAATTGTACATGATTAAATCTGTACAGAGAAGTAGATATTTTTCCAAAGCAGTTTCTCTTTTTAGAATTCCAACCTGTTCACCATTTACACGGAAATTCCTAAGATAAAAGTTAAGTTTTTTGTTGATATCAAAACAATCAAAACACTCAGTCAGTACGTGAGGGCTTTCCCTTTAAGGAGGATGAGGGAGGTGCTCATGTGATAGAATACCCCCGGTGGCGGTTCCAAGCAGCATACTTCCTCCCATTTTGACTTTTAAAATTACGGTATGATTGAGCAGTGCTGACCCTGAAGTCTGTTGCCGGGTTGATGAAAACGTCCGCCCGTTTCCACAGGTCTCCCTGTTCCCCGATCAGCTCAAACTCCAGCTGGTCACTCCCGGTCCTGTCCACGGTGCGCATGCGCAGGAAGCCTGTGTCCCGACCGTACATGTGGTACCAGAAGGTGACGCAGTAACCGGAAGTCGATGCAGGTATTTCCGGACTGACCAGAGTACCCAGATCACTCCTGTCCTGACTGGACGCCTCGACGTAGATGTAATGACCTACATGTATATTGGGGAATTAACCAAATGGCGAAATTCATAATGACTTCTTACACTGTTATATTTGATATGACTACGTTTAATCAATAACTTCTCCGTCGTCATCCTTGGAAGATGACTACCCGTTAAGCAAACGGTTTTGGTTTCTTCATTAAGGTACATGTTTAGCGTAAAATGTGAACTCTATTCGGAATTTCACTAGCGACACCTAGCGACATAAAAGATGTCACTGATACACCTGTCCACATACCAAATATCATCGTAATCCATCAAGAGGTTCTTGAGTTATGCTGACTACAGTAGTGTGGAAGCACAAACAAACAGACAGACAGACACATCCAAAACTATATCTCCACTTTTCACGGAGATAATGAGTTGCTAGAATGAAGCAAAACGGGAGAGCTGAAAGAAATCTGCACTTTTCACATTATTTTTTACCCTTTCATATCAAATCTGCTTACCCGAGGAGCCGGTGGTGTGGTCCCTGTCCGGCCCTGTACTGGCGGAAGGTGTGTGTCCGGTATTACGGACCCAGTCTAGATCGTCACTCGCCAGTTGTTGGAAACCGCAGAAGTCGACGTCAAAGTCACAGTGGTGGATAGAACCTGAGGGGTTACACGTCATCATTTAGAAATGGAAATATAGATGCAAAATTTGGTCCAGTCACCACCTGGCGATTTCTTCTGTTTTCGAATTCCAAGCACAAATAACATGTAACTTAGTACAAAGCTTTACTATTACCATTCAATGTAGCAACTCATTGTATTTTACTTCTCTGCAAGCTGTTCATAGCCTTTTCTCTTACCACAGGTTTTCGAATTCCAAGCACAAATGATAGGTAACTTTAGTACAAAGCTTTACTATTACCACTCGAATGTAGCTACTCGTAGTATTTTACTTCTCTGCAAACTGTTCATAGACTTTTCTCTTACCACAGGTTCCAGCCACCAGCTCTACGTCATCAATGCCGATGTCGCCATGGTAACCGCTCTCACGCACCCCCTCAAACATCACCTGGAAACCAGTAATACTCAGCTTTATCTTAATGTAGTTGAATTATTTGTTTGTCTATTTGTCTGTTAGCCTGTTAATGTATTTTTGTTTCTGAGAATAGAAATCGTCATTCGTCGTACCTGGAAGTCTGTCTGGGCATCAATGTCCACTCTGGCCTCCACCCACAAGTCTCCCTGTTCGCCTGACTTACTCCATATCTGGTTCTTGGCTCCGCTGCGTGCGTCCATGTAGAGGAGGTTGAGCGAGCCTGTCTCCGCGCCGTACATGTGGTAGTAGAACTTCAGGCAGTGAGGACCCCTAGCGGTAGAAATCGGAGAGAGCAGGCCGGCGACGTCGCCATCGTGACGCGGAGAGGAGGCCTCAATAAAGGCGAAATGACCTGACAAACACAAGATGGGTCTTTTCCTAATCTGCGCATGCTCAATGTCAAGAAAAGACGTGGAATATGAATACATCGCAAGTGAACAGTTTCCATTGTCCAAAGCACTGTCATGGCGTCTCCAGCATAGTTTTGGAAGTAACATTATGACATGGGTTATCAAAGGTGCTATGCTAACAGCATATCTCTGGTTGTCTACCAAACACACTGGTGAAGATTCAACATACGGTGTTTCAAAAAACACTATAAGGGTGAGCACCGAAGGCGACTCATGAATATGATGAAACGCTACCACATGAGTAAGAGGAGTACTGATGACGTTACCACATGAGAAGGATGTGTCTCATGACGTCAGCACATGAGCAGGGTGAAATTAGCATATGAGTAGGGTGAGTACTGAAGACGTTACCACATTAGTAGGGTGAGTACTGTCTACTGATGACGTTACCACATTAGTAGGGTGAGTAGTGATGACGTTATCACATGAGTAGGATGAGTACTGATGACGTTACCACATAAGTAGTGTGAGTACTGATGACGTTATCACATGAGTAGGATGAGTACTGATGACGTTACCACATGAGTAGGATGGGTACTGATGACGTTACCACATGAGTAAAGATTACATTACCATGTGCCTTCTCCCCGGTGGAATGATCGTGGTCTGGCCCAGTGTTGCCGCTAGGCGTCGCTTCCCCCAGCACGTTCAGGCTCCAGTCAAAATCGTCCGCAGTGTCCTGTGTGTACCCGCACCAGCCCGAGGCGAAGGCGCACGAAACTACGGGCGGGACGATACAGATATGAATGGGTCTGGTTCAAGTCCCAATGGACCTCTGCCTGGCACGGTTGTATCGGCTCCCACCGTTGAGTCATGCCGTACCAGGTTAGAGGCCTGCCCGCCTTAGCCTGGGACCTCCCCCCTCCCCCTACATTGCCCCTCGAGGGGTTATCTGGGGGTACCCATGATGATGCTGATGATGATGCTGCTGACGATGATGATGATGATGATGATGATGATGACGACGACGACGACGACGACGACGATGATGATGATGATGATGATGATGCTGACGATGATGATGATGATGATGATGATGATGACGACGACGACGGTGATGATGATGACGACGACGACGATGATGATGATGATGATGATGATGATGATGATGATGATGATGATGATGATGATGATGATGATGATGATGATGATGATGATATCTCTTTGTTTAGTTCATGATGATGATGTTTTTTTTTCTTTTTGGACTTTCATATGCCAATGGCAAGATTGGGACTTTCTTAATTACATTTTCAGACCACTAGAACATGTTGACGATATGGTCGTCCCCAATGTTTTTTCATGCAACTTCATAATTTCCATAAAGCTTGCAGATTCCTTCTTGTGAACAATGAACGAAGAAGACTGACCCATGCTACCCTACATACATCCCAAGCAGAGGATGGGTTCCGGAAGGTTTCTGACGTGTTTTTAGGAGTTTTTGTCATTAAAAAAGTGACAAAGTAGAAAGCCCGACAAAAACGCCTAAAAACACGTCAAAAACCTGCCGGAACCCCTCCTCTGCTTGGAGAGTAACCCTACATGGAAACAAGGTTTTGTTGAAAGTTTGCGACGGTACTCACTTGTTGTGTCCAAGTCCACTCTGAGGTGCACGAAATTTGCTGACATATCCAGTCCGGTGCCCGTTGGTGCACCGGTCACAGTGCGACCTTTAATCGTGGAGAGGAGAAATTGAGGCACAGTCAATGAACCAACTATTAGTCTGTATTTACACAAGCTCTCAGCCGGAGGTTACTGACCCCCACCCAAGAGGCGTAAGGCGTAAGGCGGTTACGGGACCGGCTGACACTAGGAGCGCGATTCGTCAGGCTAATGAACCAATCATGTCTCTTTGCTCAGTGTCTCTTCTATATGCACGCTTTCACATATCTCCCCGCGACACACCCAGGTGCATTAGCCAAGTGTGGCAAAAATGTGCAACAAAGGTCTCCATTCATTCATTAGCGAACAAGAAAATGAAGACCTCTTAGTCTCATACCTCAGTGAAATATTTAGAGTTCTTGTGAATTTCTTAATGCCATGGCCCTAGCCTTGTCATGCGCTATGACAGTTGATGCTCAACAAGACCCTGGTGGAATCAGTGTCCCCTTAGCCAGGACCAATAGACTGTACAACTCATTCCTCCACTACACCATCCGTCTGTACAACAGACAATTGCAGACTGCGTCGTAGTTGTTGTTATGTTATATTGCGTACATAGATATGTTGTGTAAGATCAACGTAATTCACAAGTGCGTGTATCTGTATGAATTATATGTACTTCTGCGAGGTTGGTTTAAACAAATAAAGATTTGAAGTTTTTAAAAAAGACCCAAGGCTCCCGGTTGTCCCAAAGTGAAGTCATCGACTTCGCCTGGCAGACCAGCTGTCTATAGACTATACCACTTTAATTTCTGGAAGAGGGTGTCGTCCTGTAATGCTGGCAGTCTCTTAAAGTACCGCTAGGGGGCCCAACATCGATATTTTTATTCGGTACCTCAAAGAACTATCCACATACCCAAATACATACAATAGATCCATCAAAAGGATCTTGAGTTCGAGATGCAAACGCACATCAATCAATCATTCGCGAGCATCAGGAACTGGTGCATAGCGGCTACAGACATGCGCGGCTAGGTCACGCCAGGTTTGTCTACTCTCGGCGTAGAGACCCTCCAGTCGGTTCAAACGCACATACGCAACCAAAAACAATACCCCGCCGGCGGGAACCTCCCTCCCGGAGGTAAAAAGTGAATCGAAAGCAGAAAAAAAGGCTACCGCATCCGTATAACGTGTTGATCTTCAGTGCATCCAGGTCGCTCATCTGGTCCCTCTGCCCGATCTGCGCGTCCGGGACCTTGGGCACGATGGTGTCCTGCCCGTTGGTGCTGAAGGCGGTGCGGCTGTAGTGCATGACCGACCCGTAGTCGTACGGCAGGTCCAGCGTGCTGATGACGGGCTCGGACTCCTTGTTGAAGTTGTTGTCCTTCCCTGTAGATAGAGATCAAGGCTACGAAGATCTTTATTGACACAACAAAAGCACAGCGACTTTCGTAAGGTCTACTACATACAGGCATACAAACGAATAAGTGCATACAAATGAGTTTGATTACACACAATCATATGGGATAGAGCAACATATCGAAATATCACATGTCATATACTCATACATTCCTTGTTCTAATGTCCAAACATTCTTTGATGTATATACCTATCTGTACACAGTAAGGATTATCACCTCGTATGTATTTGAATCTATTGACAGAACGGAGCGCATTGAATTCATTTGAACAAGCGGAGATAAAGGTGAATAGCTTTGAGCGAATAAGTTGGAAGCTAGGGAGTACGCTGGTAGACTTTATTCTCGATAGATGATATTCGAACACTGTTTCCATAACCCCTTTTACATAATAACTAGTATTCTAATCAAAATATACGTCTTTTAGAGGCTTTTAATGACAACGAAGGACGATTTGAAATATCCAGTAATGTAATGTTAGGTGCGATAAATGTGAATGACAGAGCAATTCAGGGCCAAATTTGGGCCCTGCCATTCTGTACATGTGTAACGTTACGTCTTTACGGTGAATAAAAAAACATTCTTATACTCTTCATAAGTTCTCTCTGTGGCTATACAGCATGGTGGGGAAAACTGTCACTAGGCTACTGTCAACGGAAGTGTAGTTTGGAGTCAGGCAATGTTGATATTTCAGCTTTCTACAACCAAATTAGATTTGTAATCTTGGACATAACGATACGATCAAATAGATGACGAAACCAAGAGAAAAAATGTTGAAATATATATAAAGAATTAAAGAATGGTGACATGATATGTTATATTGTTTGGAGTTTCTTACGTTTAGGCATTTTTATATATTGTACCATTTAGAGATTGCCACATGTCAATGCGCTTGAATTTGCTATTTAAGCTCATTTAGAGATAGCGTAATTCACTATATACAAGTCTATCGTCGTCTATAACAGAATTTCTCTCAATGGATTCAAAAAACAAATCCAAGTACACGTGACAACCCCTGCATTGAACATGACTTTTTGACCAATTATTGCAAAGGCACATTCTCATGTCTCAGCGTCTTTTGTAACTGTACATTGGTCTCAAAGAATTCAAATGTCTAACGTTATTGTTATGTAACAGAAGGTGTCTTAAGTTATAACTTGTACAATATAGTTCACCATATCTCATGACTGCATGCAGTGTCAATATGTGTTTTTACCTACTCTCCAAGCAGAGGAGTGGGCCCGGCAGGTTTTTGGCGTGTTTTTAGGCGTTTTTGTCGGGCTATCTACTTTGTCGTGGTTTTCTTGTCTCTATGTGGGTTATAGAGACAAGAAAACCACGAAAAAGTTGATAGCCCGACAAAAACGCCTAAAACACGCCAAAAACCCACTCCTCTGCTTGGAGAGTATTTTTACCGTCCCGAATGTTCCCCCAGACGATGGTAACGTAGTCATCCCTGTCCGGGCGCGCCTGTTCGTGTTTGAAGCCGACAGCGTGCATGAGCTCGTGCACCACGGAGCCGTACCGCCGGATACAGCTGGCCGACAGGGACAGGGACTGGCCGCCGTCCTTCATGTTACCGAACTTGGAGGAACACCTGCATGGGGGAGGGCGGTACGTACGTGCAAGATGGGGGTTCGTCATTGTGGTGTGTGTGTGTGTCTGTCTGTGTGTGTGTGTGTGTGTGCGTGTGTGTGTGTGTGTGTATGTGTGTGTGTGCGTGCGTGTGCGTGCGTGTGTGTGTATGTGTGTATGTGTGTGTGCGTGTGCATGCATGCGTGTGTATGTATGTGCGTGTGTGTGTGTGTCTGTTTGTGTGTGTGTGTGTCTGTGTGTGTGTGTGTGTGTGCGTGTGCGTGTGTGCGTGTGTATATGTTACCTATTCATACGGTTGAAGTGAGCTCAACCTTTATCATGCTAATTAGCTTGTACTATTTGTCCAAAACTCGTTTATTCGTGAATGTTAGTTTACTTGTGTGACCGTTCGCAGCTGCGCCTCACTAATGGCCCTACCATTGCGTCATCGGGATGGTACAAAGTCCGCATGTTCCAACATTATCAAAGTACCTTGGCATTTACGTCAGCTATAGGACGGGCTGTAAAGTGTGGTCATATCCTAAGTTAGATACTCTCAGAAGCGATGATTGCTCCATTCTTAAATCGCCCTACCGGTAGCCTCATTTGCAGGCTTTGTAGGCTGGCACCGGCCTTCATTTTCGGGGTAGCGTTTATTCGCGATTTTCAACATATCGGGGCCAGGTTCTCTTGCTGAAGAAATCGACGTCAATTACAATTTCTTCAGCAAAAGAACCTCGCCTCGATGTGTTCAAAATCGTGAAATAAGCGCTCCCCCCGAAAATAATCCCGATTCTGACTTCCTTTAAGAGGCTCTTGAAGTAGCGGAAATTAACAAAACAAACGGACAAGGACTATGAACCAGCTTGCGCCCTACTATATGTTGTATGTTGTAGCAATTGTATATTGTTGTACCATAAATATGTAATGATATATGTTGATAGAGTTATTAGGACTCAAATGACTGTGTATCTCTGTTACATTGTATCTGACCCTTACCTCTTACCTCCTGACCTCAATGAAAAGCGGCCTTCGTGCCGATTTGAGCTTATCATGAATAAACGCTCAAACAAAACACAAACAAACAAACAAATAAACGCCGGCGCCGGTCAGGAAGCCTGCAGAGGAGGCTACCTACCCACTGGTGCTCTTCTCCAGGCTGACGTAGGCGTCCAGATGCTCACTGGTGACCGGGAAGAAGTCCACACATGTCTTGTGAGTGTACTCGTGGAAGGCACGGTGGAGGGCAGGCACCTCCTCATCGGCTGAAGCACGGCATGGCATACAGGAGTAAACTTAACGATATATTCACCAGGTTGTATTATTTCAGCCAATAGGTACCCATGTGAGTAATGAGGCTGCTGTAACGCACTCGATGCACCTCCTCGAACACGGGACCCCCATTTTTCGTCTCTTCCGAAAGACGGTGCAGCCCCGACAAGGAGACCCTTCCCGGGATTCGATCCGGGGTCTCCCGAATCCAACTAATATATGGATGGTTCCTAACATGATCTTAAAACCCAGGGCCTGCTCGTCATTATGTGTTTGTCATATGAAAACCGACTGTGTCTCAAACACTTCCAGAACTTCAGGTATTCCACAGAGACTTCAACGGGAAAAAACACTATACTAGTATGATGTTTTTCAATGTAGTAGAGATATTTCATATCCATTATCATTTCATACGATCGTTAACAATTCACGATACGTTCTGTTTTTCAGCAATCTTTTTCGAACGTTTGTGCAAAATGTACTCACTGAATCCGCCTGTTATGTTGTACGGGATTTTCACCAGGCCGTCTTGTCCCTTCGGCCACATGCGCCCTGTGCACTGAATAGCGTTGCGTATCTGCGAATTTCATGAAAAGCAGAACTCGATATAAGCAGGGGGTGTAAGATTTAGATGCCGTTGGTATAAATAAAGCGGCTGCACCGATATCCTACTGATCAGTGTATATAGAAGATGATCGGCACTTCATTTTAGATTGCAGACTTTACGATAAAGAAAGAAATGTTCTTTTCAAAAGTATTAATGAAAAATTCCCATACTTTGAATATTTAAACGCAACGGATAAATTCATATTTCTGTTGCGTCTAGACAACCCTTGTATAAGAAACATGATCTGTCCATATATCTACTCATGTACAAAGAAGTGAGAAGAAGTTGACTCTACTGGATTAGGTTAGTTTGTCACTTTCGTCTACCATGTATGTTTAATCTATGTACTGTATTTATTTCACTGTATATATCACATACATGTTAGTTAGGTTTATGTTAGACGACCTGTATCTAGCCCCTCGGGGCACGAATGTACAATAAATGTCTTCATTCATTATTGTGTTAGAAATTCAATTCCTGCGTGTATAACATAGCTCGCAGTATACTCCGACGTGACACTACGCCCTTCCCTGTCTAACACATGCTTACCTGGTCAGCAGAGTCCTGGATATCTCCTTCAAACAAGTCCAGCCCTGCAGCTAAAAGAAGGACATTTGGGAAATTTAGCACCTTCAAGAATTTCATACTGAAATCTTTATTGACACGACAAAAGTCCAGCGACTTTCGTAAGGCCTTCTACAACTATACATGCAAACAACGAACAATGGTATACAAAACTAGAGTTCCACGAACACATATCTTCGCCGAATAATCAGGCCGAATACAAATAGTCAAGAGACCTGAAGTTGACCTTCCTCTTCGAGACACCTACCAACCCACTAAATATCATCTACAACCAACAACAACTTCTCGAGTTATGTTGGCGACATACAAACACGCACATAAACAAAGCCCGCTCCGGTACGGTAAGAGAGTGCCAAGTGTACCATTTTTGAACATGACCTCGGTTTCTACAACCTCCACACACCTACAAAAATCATGAAGATCCATCAACGTTTCCGTCACTTTTTTGGCCTATAAACAAACACAAAAACACGCAAATGCCGCTGCAGAACTGAAGGAAAAAGCCAGTGGAACCATTTTTGAACTTGACCGCCGTCTTTACAACCTATACATGTACACACCTACCAAAAATCAAGAAGATTCGTCAAAGGATTCTCGAGTTATGCTCTTGACGTACATACGGACCCACCAGGCGCCCGGAGTAACCAAAAACATTATCTTCTCGGCGAAGATGATAATGACGGTGAATCGAGTAACGCCGTGTTCAAGGCGCAGGCGATGCTCAATGTTTTTGTTTTGACTTGTCCCACACGAGCAGTGAATGCGTAACAACCAGGCCGGGCCTGCCCTGTCCTATCCTGTGTTTGTTGATGTAAGCGGGGATGTAGTGCTGCCTGACCCATATAAGGAATGCCGAGCATCAATCTTGAGCCCAAGTGACAAACAGGTGTTGTCCTTAGATGTAGGTCGACAAGAGGTACTTCAACGAAATTATAAACAAGCCTATTTCACCACTTAATTAGACCCTGATTACAATTTCATACATCTAGATTTGTTAATCATTACCTCAATAACCTACCTGTCAAAAACAATGCAAATTCATCGAACCCTACCCGAGATATTTGCCTCCAAAGTTAACATAGAAAAAAGCCAACTGCAGTTCTAAGCAAGCAACTAGGGGGTCTAAACTTACATCACTTACTCCCTACCCTAAGAGCTATACACCACGTAAAAATCATGACTATAGCACTTGCATTAAATTTGACTACAAGCTTTTGACGTAATAATAAACTTTCCTCATTTATTATGCAAATTATTTCCTTATTTGCATGATAAGTATTTAATAATGTAAAGCATCACCCAAACTATTCACATGCCATAAATTATGATAATTCATCAATCCCTGCTGGAGTTATTCGTCTCCAAAGGTAACAACAAAAACGCCAACTGCAGTTTTAGATAAGCAGCTAGGGTTTTTTAATTTACACCACTTACTTGCTGTCCCAGAAGCTATCTACCACCTAAAAATGATGAACCTGGTGCTTCCAGAAAATTTGGCCGCAAACTTTGAAGCTCCGCTGCAGTACCTTGAATACCCGCTAGGAGGCCCATTATCGAACTTGACCTTCCTCTTTGACACTCCTACCCATCCACTTAATATCATGCACAACCGTCAACAGCTCCTCGAGTTATGCTGGCGACATACAAACTCACGCATACACAAAGCATGCTGCAGTACTCTAGGAAAGCGCCAGATAAATCATTTTTGAACTTGACCTCCGTTTCAACAATATCTACACACCTACAAAAAATCATGAAGATCCATCAACGTTTCCGTCACTTTTTTTGCCTACATACAAACACACGAAAATGGAAAGTCCGCTGCAGTACTGTTGAAAAACGCGAGGTGAACCATTTTCAAACTTGACCTTCCTTTGCACAACCACTACACACCTACCAAAAATCATAAAGATTCATTGAAGCTTTCTTGAGTTATGCTCTTGACATACATACAGACCCACCTAACAAATTTTTCAACCGAAAACATAATCTACTCCGAGTACACTCGGCGAAGATAATGATTAACCTAAGTACAAGTATATGAATACGTGTGCTAGTATTTCTGACTAACAATATATACCCACCCCCTCCCCCCCACCCCGCCCATGGTGGTGCGGTCCAGCTGGGCCCTTCGAATTATTGCACAAGTCGGATAATTGCACCAAAAACGCTGAGAAATGGGTGGTGCGGTTAAGCGGATTCTACTGTATTGCAAAGAAAAAGGGGCATATAGGATCTAAAAACGTCATAGACTGTCAAAAAGTGTTAATTAACATTGAAGTAACTTATAATATTACATAGTACAGTTATACATATTACGGACTTTCTACGAGTTAATGATTATACATCTATATGATTATGAATGCAGCACACGGTACAGAATTCACTGCCAAATCTTTTGATTTTTTTTAAATGCCTGTTTCTCTGTCCGAACTTACCCTCATTCTCTGCCAGAATCACATCGAACGCCGTCAGATCCTCATAGGACGTTTCTGTAGAAGGTCAAACGTACGAATAGTTAGATAGAGAAGCTAGCAAACAAAAGGAAATGGTTTGATAAGACGTACGGACAACAATCGTGCACGAATTCTGTCATTTGGTTGCTTTTTTTTTAGAAAAGCTGGACTCCCACCACTCTTACCTTTGTTTGTATCTCGGCCAAACGGCGTTCCTCTGACCTGTATAGACACATGGAGACATAAGTTTATCTGGGTGTAGAGTTTTGATAGCACAAATATTGACTGTTACGTAAGACTCTATTATAGGCCGGTATCTTGGAGTTTCCGAATTTGTCAGAACAGGTCGGGGTCCCTTCCGTGCCACTCAACATTTCCTATTTGTTCTTCTATGTTGACTAACCTTGATACACTTACAAATGTAGTACGCACTCAGCAATGCTTAAGCGTCAGTGACTATCATCGGATAGAGCACATGCTATTCTGTATGAACCGCAGTACAGGAGGGCTTGCATGAAGTGGTCCCGACAACGCTTGGACACCAAATTCAATAGCACCGCAAAGGCATTACGCTAAATTCAGGAAGTCAATCACGCAAAATGTGGTCATCTCGCTCCAAATAATGGGGATCAAAAACCTTTTGCTACGAATTTCGTTAAATCAAAATACTAGTAGCTTGCTTTCGCCTCAAGGAAAAATGACATGAAGGCCCCAGGGTTTGTATCCTCTATGTCCATAATGCGTTACTCCTACTCCTCCTACTTTCCTTTGTGATGTGTTTCCACCTCTATGTCGTGAATCACCCTTTGCCTGTCAGTGTATCTCTCTAACTTTCAGCCCCTCCCATCAAAACCTTAGCAAAACTGTTATGCCATACGGCACCGGTTCAGTCAATAGAGCCTGACTTCCCCGTCAGAGTCACAAGAACGCGGACGGATCCCGAGGAAAAAGATTCCCATGTTGTTGTTTTTTTTATTATTGCAGTTGAATACAATTATTTCAGGTATATAGGAATGAACTCACCCGATGAAGGAGACCAAGCAGACACGCACAAGCGAAAAGTCTCAGCACAGCCATCCTCTCCACCGCGCCTTTAGAAAATGGAGTTCTAAAAGCAGTCGAATCCGGAGGTCGGGAAATACGTCACTGCACGTATATACTCCTTGGGTAAATACATTTCCCTGTAATTAGTATGATAAACTAGAAAGGCAACATTTTCGAGAAAATGCAGGATATTCCCCTCCCATTACAAACACCTCAAATATGACATCCTTAGCATTTACTGTAAGGGAATTATGAAGTTTCTGCATGGATTATGGAAAGGAGGTCCTCATTAGCATAAGTTATGTCCAGCTCTATTTAACCTTCCAAAAGGTACCTACATGTCAAGTATGACATCCGCAGCATGTAACATAAGGTACATATACCTTTCTGCAATACCATTAGTAGAGCTACCACCCCACATTTACTTGATTTTTGGCAGAAGAAGAAGAAGAAAGAAAAGAGAAGAACAGGCAAACAAAAACAGTATATTCCCTCCTGTGGGAGGGAGAATATAACTAACGTACTCGCTTGTAGTGAGTCTATGGGAAAGGGTGTATGTGTCAAGAAGACCTGTCTCCATACAATCTAGGTGATTGTTATGAGTGAGAGAGAACTTTATTGCGCGACAATTGTAACAGGTCGTTGTAGGGTAGTTGTACACACATACATTGTAGCAATTGGACTGTCTACAATTTCAAAAAAAATTAATCTACTTTATGCGCAACAGGAAAGAAATCTAACTATGCATACTGATGCTCTGTTGATAACAGCATGCTGCGTCAGGAATATATGACAAAATTGTCTAGCTCTTTCTTTCATAAAGTTGTGTTTATATTGGCCTACATATGTACATGTAGGTATGTGCACAGGGCATGATATAGATAGCTATGTAACTGAACAGTTACGGGCCCGGGCGATAAAAGACCTAATAGAAGTCCAATTGCAGTATGTGTCGCCACTACGTACATATTAGGAGCCAATTACTTGTATACTATAGGTAATCCAAGTTTAGAAACAATATTTATACAGCCATATAAGTCGCTTATACCATTTATACGCGTTGGTTTGAGTCATGTCAGAGGTCATATCTCTAGTTTTTATCGATTCAACAACGGTTCATCAGACATTTGCGAAATATATTTGCTGTCGCAAAACTTGAATCAGGCAAAAATGTGATCTTAATTGAGACACTTCAATCGCGAACAATAGACAAAGAAAATTGGCAGCGACCCGAATCGTACTCATCCTCACTAAACTGCGGTTTTGATGAAAAATGTCTATACTGGTATTGATGTAATTAGGCCCGTCACAGGGTGATCTACGTCTACATTCTCATTAATGACGTGGAATGGGACAGATAGTCATCATATGTTATAAACCTGGTCTTACAATCCAACTCCTGCCTCCGCCCGATAGGGTTACATTCGGCAAAGAAATCTCGCGACGTATTAATTTCAGTCCTGGCGTTGGTTAGCGTCGGCCTGTTGTTTGGACTGACCATGGGGCCTTTTGTTCTGCAATAAAGGAAAACTACTGCGGCCACCGTCCAGATTTGACTCTGGCTAGAGTGTGCAAGTACCACTTAAAAATCGCGAAGAGTTCTTGAAGTAGCACCGAAGATTACTTAAGACATGCACCATGACACAGAGATAAGATGTTGGGCTAACGGTTCCAGGCGCGAGGCAGGTGCCTGGCTGAGGAGCGTTTATGTTTGAGGCAGGTGAATGTCTACGTGAGAGTTTTCACTAAACCTACCGTGGATTTAATAGACTTTATTGTAAATCTACGATGTATGATCAGTGTGACACGCCCATGGCTCAAAACTATCAATCCTAGGGTAAGCACTGTTGTGCGTATCGATGTAGATTATTCTGTGTTGACAGAAATGTAGAGGGGAAACTTAGCGGAGAGAAACACAGCTTTTTCCTACGTGGCCATTTTTGTAAGGCCAATGTCGCCTGTTTCCTATTACGTCCGCAATGAAAGTATACATATGGCGCATTCGAGCGGGAAGGCTCACATTCAGTTATTGCTTCACAGTGAAGAGAACTGAGGCTAATCATCATGTCTGCTCCCGCTCCAGCAGCTCCGAAGAAGAAGGTGGCCAGGAAGCCCAAGAAGCCCGCGGCCCACCCACCGGTCGCCAAGATGGTCGTCGCCGCCATCGCCGCCTTGAAGGACCGCAAGGGATCCTCCCTGCAGGCCATCAAGAAGTACATCGCCGCCAACTACAAGTTCGACGTCGTCAAGCAGGGCCATGTCATCAGGCGTGTGGTCAGGAACATGCTGGCGAAGGGTCTGCTCACCCAGGCTAAGGGCAAGGGCGCTGCCGGCTCCTTCAGGCTCGGCGCTGCCGCCAAGAAGGCTCCCAAGAAGCCTAAAGCCAAGAAGCCCAAGAAGAAGAAGGCAAAGAAGCCCAAGAAGGCAAAGAAGCCCAAGGCCAAGAAGGCAAAGAAGCCAAAGGCCAAGAAGGCCAAGAAGGCAAAGAAGCCAGCAGCTAAGAAAGCCAGAAAGCCTGCAAAGAAAACCAAGAGGGTAGCGAAGAAGTAAGGCGTGTACAGATCTACGCAAACCGGCCCTTTTCAGGGCCACCACCTCCTCTCAAAAGAGCTGTTTTCGTCTTCACACGTCTGTACATGTGCCGTGTGTGTGTGTTGCCGAGAGTATTTGTCTGTAACAGCAAAAGATTAATCATGTCAACTTTGTCTAGATATTTTTATATTTTTTCTGGTTGGCATGTATCAGAAAATGTTATCATACAACTCAACTCAAGTGATGTAAATCTGTCAACGAAATATAGATATACTTCGCGCCCATTTTTGGCGCCGTTTTGTATCTACCGGAATCAGTTACCGAAAAACTTCAATGTTATGAAATGTCAATTTTTGTCTACTTTTTTGGGGCCAAAAGCGGGCTATGTTGTTATGTTAGTGCATGAGTGCTTAAGTTGTTTTTTGTTTTGTTTTTCGATAAAAGGGCAACTTTTGTCGATGTCAACATACAGGACCTTGCCATAGTGTCCCGACGCCAGTCTGCCCAATGTCGTCGCCTTGCGCCAATCAAAGGCTAGATCTGGGCCCTGCTTGTGTTTACAACATTATTACGATGTTATGATCTTTCGACAAGCAATGACAAACATAATTCATATAATCAAGTACACATATTAAGCGCACTTCGGTACAGACCAGGACGAAAGGATGGGGTGAGGGGAGGAGTCTCGCGATAATTTTGGCGCAATTTTTTGGGGGAGGGGGGTGGATTCCGGTCTTGCGTGACAATTTCTTCAAATTAAATTTGATGTAGTGGAGTGTGTATACGCATTCAAACGTCATTACCATTTTCTTGTTAAATCTTACTCGATCTTGTCGCAATCTTTATCAAATTAAAACACTTGAACCAACACCCGCTCCTGTGCGCTCCTTATGGCGTTAACAGTCGCCTCTGTGCACATAACTAGGAAACTTGATACGCACACCCGGCTTGTGCCCGGCAACGATCACTGAATGGGTTGCTCTTTAGTCCACTAGTTTACTATTGACAAAGTGTCACTCATGCCTACTGTACTGGAAACGTGTACATACGACTCATACAACTGAGACTTGTACCACAGATTGATAAGATCAATCGCCTTCTGATAGTTTGAAGCCCATTCTGATAGTTTGAAGCCAATTCGGAACTTGTTGTCATGTAAGACGAAGCTTAATTCTTTAAGACAACAATCAACCGGATAAGCTTATGGTGTAACATTCTTGAACGTGGTGTGTTTTTTTCTCCGGCCATTGGTAGATACATATAGTCCTTTTGAGAAGATTTGTTGGCCCTTAAAAGGGCCGGGGTTCTTTGGTGACGGTTGCCTAGCTATTTACTTCTTGGCGGCGGT
The DNA here is from genome assembly GCA_035149815.1 of Branchiostoma lanceolatum. Classification (NCBI taxonomy): domain Eukaryota; kingdom Metazoa; phylum Chordata; class Leptocardii; order Amphioxiformes; family Branchiostomatidae; genus Branchiostoma; species Branchiostoma lanceolatum. The sequence continues at coordinate 3,000,132 of CM068873.1, forward strand.
CTTCTTGGGCAGGAGCACGGCGTGGATGTTGGGCAGCACACCTCCCTGGGCGATGGTCACACCACCCAGCAGCCTGTTCAGCTCCTCGTCGTTACGGACGGCCAGCTGAAGGTGACGGGGGATGATCCTGGTCTTCTTGTTGTCACGGGCAGCGTTGCCGGCCAACTCGAGGATCTCAGCGGTCAGGTACTCCAGCACGGCGGCCAGGTAGACTGGGGCGCCGGCACCGACGCGGTTGGCATAGTTGCCCTTGCGCAGGAAACGGTGCACACGGCCGACAGGGAACTGAAGCCCTGCACGGGATGATCGGCTCTTGCCCTTTGCACGGGCCTTTCCTCCCTTTCCACGTCCAGACATGATGAGTGATATAAGCTTTGCAAACCTGTTCTTGGTAGCAAAAATAGTGCCTATGAAAGGACTGTGCCGCTATTTATAGTGTTCCTCTGGATCCAGGAGGCCGTGTTTTCTGGCCAATAGCACCTTGCCCTGAAAGTATCAGCCAATGACACCGAAGGTATGACAATAGATACAAGTCACACAAAAGAAACCCAAACCCTGTACCTGCGTCTACGACCAAGTCCGCCGTCACATCGCGTCCTATCCACTAATTTGCATATCTGACACAATAAAAGGCCGCCCTTTCGTTCACTGCACCATTTCTGACCAAATACTGAGTCAAGAATTGCAGCATCATGCCGCCAAAGACCACAGGAAAAGCCGCCAAGAAGGCAGGCAAGGCCCGTCGTGCAGGTGGAGCCAAGAGGAGGAGGAGAAGGAGGGAGTCCTTCGGCATCTACATCTACAAGGTGCTCAAGCAGGTGCACCCTGATACCGGTGTCTCCAGCAAGGCCATGGGCATCATGAACTCCTTCGTCAACGACATCTTCGAGCGTATCGCTGGCGAGGCTTCCCGCCTGGCTCACTACAACAAGCGCTCCACCATCAGCAGCCGGGAGATCCAGACCGCTGTGCGTCTGCTGCTGCCTGGCGAACTCGCCAAGCACGCCGTCAGCGAGGGCACCAAGGCCGTCACCAAGTACACCAGCTCCAAGTAAACGACGAGAATCAGTGAAACCACCGGCCCTTTTCAGGGCCATCACATCCCCCAAAAGAGCTAGACCGTTTACTTAATCTATTCAGATTATTATAAAGTCGACCTCTCTGACATTTGCATTTCTACACTAGGGAAAACTAGAATCTTTAGTATTTGTAGATCATGAAAAGGGAGAGCTGAAAACTACATGCATTGTCCATGAAAAGACGGAGACAAGCAGGTATGCAAGCCTGTGCACGTCATATTGACGAAAGGGCTTAAATCTAAGATAATGATAGTCAACCTCTTATGTGTACAGGTGTGGGTTTAGCTTTAGGTGTAAAGCCTCACATCCCTCAATCTGGTTTAATTCTTTTCATTTTCTCATGGAATATGCTTGCCAGTTCGTCCTAGTTCGGCTTTGCCCATCTTATCGCAGGCGTCGTATCAGGTGTTTGACTAACACAATACAATTCACTTTGGTTACAAATGGGCCATTGAAGAATTCGCGCCAAATACCTTTTACTAACGGCTACCGGTGTAGAATTTCCGTCCATTGTTGACCTTTTCCACCATTGGCGGAGTTACCTTAACGGCAATTGGTCCTTTCATTCGGCCTTGAGAACCATTGGATAGTGCTATCTTCGCAAATACTCCGTCGAGGTCCGTAGAACACCTATAAATAGCCTGACTTCAGCTTGAGAAGTCATCTGCACTTTCTTGCATTGAAAGAAGCATCATGTCTGGACGTGGCAAAGGAGGAAAGGGACTCGGAAAGGGAGGCGCTAAGCGTCACCGTAAGGTGTTGCGTGACAACATCCAGGGCATCACCAAGCCCGCCATCCGTCGTCTGGCCCGCCGTGGTGGTGTCAAGCGTATCTCTGGTCTCATCTACGAGGAGACCCGTGGCGTCCTCAAGGTCTTCCTGGAGAACGTCATCCGTGATGCCGTCACCTACACCGAGCACGCCAAGCGTAAGACCGTCACCGCCATGGACGTCGTCTACGCTCTGAAGCGCCAGGGCCGCACTCTGTACGGCTTCGGCGGTTAGATTATCTACATCAGGAGCACGAAAACCCCGGCCCTTTTCAGGGCCACCAAAATCCTCTAAAAGATCTGTATCGATCCACAGCTCATGGCATGTTTTGTTCTATACGCTCAGTGACACCATCTAACTTAGTGATGGTATAATAGTATAGTGCTGCGTATGATAGATCTTTTTATGTATCATATTAGCTTTAAGTTTATGTTTCACAAATGATGCATACCACGGTGCATATTTTCAATCCCATCGAGTCAATGATTGACACATGTCAATTCGACAGTGTAGGGCGTTGGCTGAAAAAGAAAATGACTAGAAGAGCCAACTATTTGCTCCTAAACGTGTGTTAATCTGATGGCAAATATGTGCCCAAAGGCTGTGCCTACAAAGCGTAGTTGGTGCAAAAAGATCAGATAAAGCCATAGGGATAAATAGGAAGGGGTTGACTTGCAAAGTTTTCTCTGTCAGGTTATTTCATATCGATATCAAAACTAGCTTGATATATGCTCAATGTGTTTTTTCATCTTTTGATTCCCTGAAAACGTTGGTCTTTTCAGTGTAAAGTTTGTTGCAAATTCGTGTCCGTAGGCTGATTGCAAGTGAACAACAAACAATCAATGAGAATGTACAAGTACAAAGTGAGTAAGTATGCATGTGAGGCAGATATTGAATATCAACCTACGTTGCTAGTCTATGATAAACCCCTGTATCTGCGTTACTGGTGCGGGGTTTACCTTCTTTGGAAGCAGTGGAAAATTAAATGCCCCATGATAGGTGGGTTTGGTGATTTCAGTAGGACGATAATTTTCTGTAGATTTCTTAACCTTGAAATGCCTATAGAAATTTCGGGTACTCTCGCGGATACCAAGCCTAATGTTGCCCCCATATTGCAAGGCATCGCATTTCTCCGTGAATAGATTTCTTTGGGTCTTTGTTAGATCAGTAACAGTAAAGTAAACGAGTTCGTTACGTTATTTGAATAGGCTCCAATCACTACAGAGGATACCGTTCCAACCAATGACCGTGTGGAAAGAAAGACCAATCAGAGCTCGTATAGTTTCACAAGGTGACCAATAGGAAAAGAGTCGTGTCACAATAAAGGAGAACCGCGAACAGTTAAGTTTTATTCGTCTCAGGCACACTTACCCGAGAAGTGAACATTCGTCATGGCTCGTACCAAGCAGACCGCCCGTAAGTCCACTGGAGGCAAGGCCCCCAGGAAGCAGCTGGCCACCAAGGCCGCTCGCAAGAGCGCCCCGGCCACCGGAGGTGTCAAGAAGCCTCACCGTTACAGGCCCGGTACCGTGGCTCTCAGGGAGATCCGTCGTTACCAGAAGTCCACCGAGCTGCTCATCCGCAAGCTGCCCTTCCAGCGCCTGGTTAGGGAGATCGCTCAGGACTTCAAGACCGACCTGCGCTTCCAGAGCTCTGCCGTCATGGCTCTGCAGGAGGCTAGCGAAGCCTACCTGGTCGGTCTCTTCGAGGACACCAACCTGTGCGCCATCCACGCCAAGCGTGTGACCATCATGCCCAAGGACATCCAGCTGGCCCGCCGTATTCGTGGCGAGCGTGCTTAAACATCAGGCTTGACCCTACAAAACCCGGCCCTTTTCAGGGCCAACAAATCCTCTTAAAAGAGCTGTATACCACTTTACTTACCACCTGTATTTGCTCCGGAAGCCTTTGTTGGCTCATGCATTTTGTCGCATTTGTCAATATTTAGAATACCGATACCTACCTATTCTACCATTAAGGCAAATACTGGTTCAAACTGTACGCATTTCATCTAATTACCATGAGCGTCCCACACATCTCGACAAAACAGGTTTCTTTTAAGCACAGCCGACGTGGCTTTTACGTACGTGGCTTTCCTTGAGCCAGCACTTATCCATGTTGAAGCGCCGCAAACAGCCAGAGGGATCCCACCTGTGTGAAAACCAATCTCCCATTAGGTCAACAACCCATTGTGTCGATTGTTTGCTGTTTCCTAACGGCGGAAAACGGGCGCCAAATTCAATAAGTGGATACAGGGACTACAGCGAATTCTGATAGACGTACCCTATTGTGTTGCTCCTAAAGATACACCTGTTGTGTCCTACTTACTCAATACATTTTTCTTAAACCTTCCGCTCTTTCGTCTATCTTGCCAATACCCATGCCTAGCATTGAAACGACAGGTGTACAAGAAAACAACATTACATAAACGCCCATTTCGTGGTCTTGAAATGTGGTGAGAATAACACAGTTCTTTCTTGAAGATTTGTTGGCCCTTAAAAGGGCCGGGGTTCTTTGGTGAGGGTTGTCTCTTTACTTCTTGGCGGCGGTCTTCTTGGGCAGGAGCACAGCGTGGATGTTGGGCAGCACACCTCCCTGGGCGATGGTCACACCACCCAGCAGCCTGTTCAGCTCCTCGTCGTTGCGGACGGCCAGCTGAAGGTGACGGGGGATGATCCTGGTCTTCTTGTTGTCACGGGCAGCGTTGCCGGCCAACTCGAGGATCTCAGCGGTCAGGTACTCCAGCACGGCGGCCAGGTAGACTGGGGCGCCAGCACCGACGCGGTTGGCATAGTTGCCCTTGCGCAGGAAACGGTGCACACGGCCGACAGGGAACTGAAGCCCTGCACGGGATGATCGGCTCTTGCCCTTTGCACGGGCCTTTCCTCCCTTTCCACGTCCAGACATGATGAGTGATATAAGCTTTGCAAACCTGTTCTTGGTAGCAAAAGAATAGCTGGCTAACGGTCTTTAGAGTATTTATACCTTTTCGGTGGATTCAGATTGAACACTTCCAGACCAATAAGGTCTTTCGACGGGGATAACCAATAGCGAGAAGTCTTTTGAAGCGCTGCCCAATAGGCGTACCATGTCTTTGTAATCTGGTTTGTTTGTTTGTGTCCACTTAGGTCCGCAGTAGAGCAATCCAATCATTTGCATATCCAATGAGATAAAAGCCGATGGTTTTTGGGGTGCATATCACTTTCGTCTTCATCGTCGAAAACTGTACAACATGCCGCCAAAGACCCCAGGAAAGGCCGCCAAGAAGGCAGGCAAGGCCCGCCGTGCAGGTGGAGCCAAGAGGAGGAGGAGAAGGAGAGAGTCCTTCGGTATCTACATCTACAAGGTGCTCAAGCAGGTGCACCCCGACACCGGTGTCTCCAGCAAGGCCATGGGCATCATGAACTCCTTCGTCAACGACATCTTCGAGCGTATCGCCGGCGAGGCTTCCCGCCTGGCTCACTACAACAAGCGCTCCACCATCAGCAGCCGGGAGATCCAGACCGCCGTGCGTCTGCTGCTGCCTGGCGAACTCGCCAAGCACGCCGTCAGCGAGGGCACCAAGGCCGTCACCAAGTACACCAGCTCCAAGTAAACAACTTACAACGGAAAACCCCCCGGCCCTTTTCAGGGCCACCAAATATTTCAGAAAGAAATGTACGAATCACGTTGTCTTAGATTCAGACGTAAACGTTTAACCATCTAAAGTACATTGAGACACGATGACGAGAGGACGAAGCTTAAAAGAACATGCGATTTCGTATATATCTTTGGAGTCATTTGGGGACATAGTTCTGTGTCTTTCGTGTGTTTAGTCTCTTTGTAAATCGGTGCAAACCATAGCTGGTTTGAAGTGTAATCGAGCCCCATTCATACTTTCCCGCCAAAACGTCTTTTGTTAACAGAAACGGGCTGTTTTGTTTACACTGGCGCGATACGGATCAATGATGTCCGGCGTAGCACACTATGTAGCCGTAGGAAGATGCCAAATATCAGGGGTGCCAAATATGTAATGCGGGGCGACTACTAAGAACGAGCGTATATTTATGTGCCCTCCAGTACTTTGTTGATATTTGCAAGACAAGATAGAAAATGTCCAACTTTCATGCACTTTTTACTCTACTTTAAACCTCCTTACGCCAAAAATAATTACTCAAGCATCTGGATAAAGTTTTGAAAGTTTTCAAAACTTTATCCAGTTGCTTGAGTAATTATTTTTGGCGTATCTTACTACCTGGATGTCTAACTTTCATCAACGTTTTAAACCTCCTTGTTTGAATCCATGATTAGCTTGACATTTCAGCTAGCTATCCTTCCTGTGGTCTTATACGTGTAGTCGATCTTTCTATCATCAGTACAAAATCACATGATAGACAGTACTAGTGTACAGAAATAAAATACATACACGTTTTCACCACCTTTAAATCTTCCCTCGCCACACACGGTTTTTCTTGTAAGATTGATATTGATCGTGATCTGGTTATTGACGCCAGATTGACCCTGTCTGACACTCAGACAGCAGCACGTCAGATTGGCACAGTCTCAACATACAACTATGCTGGTGAATACATGCCTTTGTTTCTGACAACACTGCGGTTACATAACTTCAAACCTGAGAGACAAACACAGGTACAGATACAAGAATTGGTACTTTATTCTGATGATATGCTGTTTTATAGATCAATATTACTTTTTTTCTATGACTTTATTAGCTCCTATGTCGTTGTGACAAAGCAAAGAAGACTGTCTTATATAGCCTCCAAGCAGGCCCAATGGATTGCAAAGACCGTATCCAACTGGAAGAAGGAGCTTGTATAGCAATCCATGGACTGTATAATCTCCAAGCAGATCTATAGGTTGCGAGGACCGTATCAAACTGGCAGAAGAAGTATGTTTTGCAACCTTGGATTGCTATACAAGCTCCTTCTTCCAGTTGGATACGGTATTTGCAATCCATTGGGCCTGCTTGGAGGCTAATACATATACAGTATATAACTACATGTCGTAGTTCTAAAAGGTTTGTCATATAAGTTATATACATATACGGTATATAACTACATGTCGTTGTTCTAAAATGTTTGCGGGTGACTAGAATCTCATTCATGGACATTGTGGAATTTCAGAGGACGCGGTCGATCAGTTGTTTCCTTTTGTACTCTCCAAGCAGAGGAGGGGTTCCGGCAGGTTTTTGACGTATTTTTAGGCGTTTTTGTCAGGCTTCCTACTTTGTCATTTTTGGATTGGCTACACACAAAAAATGACAAAGTAGAAAGCCCGACAAAAACGCCTAAAAACACGTCAAAAACCTGCCGGAACCCCTCCTCTGCTTGGAGAGTATTCCTCTTGCCCTTTACAATGCCCCCTTGGCCACCACCTGTACGGCCATGCTGACAGTGGTGGCGAAGCCTGCGAAGAAGAAGATGGCTCGCCAGGGCTGCAACCCGCCCAGGTAGCAGGCGGTGTGGAGCAGGCGGCAGGCAAGGAAGGCGCGGAAGTGCCACACCGCAACGTCGGACGACGGCTTGGTCAGCACGTACAGGAAGCCGACCTGTGAGTTAAGGGGATACAACGGTATGGAAATGACTTTTATTCTTGCAAAAACAACCAAGCAAAGTCAAAATAAGAGGTATAACGTTGGTAAAATGGTCAGCACGTACAGAAAGTCGACCTGTGAGTTAAGGGGATACAACGGTATGGAGATGACTTTTATTCTTGCAAAAACAACCAAGCAAAGTCAAAATAAGAGGTATAACGTTGGTAAAATGGTCAGCACGTACAGAAAGTCGACCTGTGAGTTAAGGGGATACAACGGTATGGAGATGACTTTTATTCTTGCAAAAACAACCAAGCAAAGTCAACATAAGAGGTCTAACGTTGGTAAAATGGATTTTGCAAAAGTCATTTGTCCCCTGTAACGAGAAAGGGTCGTTGCCCAAGAGAACACGGCCCCAAACTTTAACGTCATTTCTGTACATCATTGTTCTAATCGTCCCCTTAAATACATTATTTTAATACAATCGGAATTACAATGATACAATTGTACTACTATAATTAAAGCTCATCTGTGTTGGTAGTAATCATAATACAATGCTAAACTTTCTTCTAACACTAAGATATTCACAGATCGAATTTTCGACGACCACTGTCGCCTTCATCAGGATCAATAATGACCAATCACTGCCGAACGTAAACTCGCACTACTATTCTACGGAGAGAGGTTCTCCGGTACAAATGTGGATTCGTAGTGACTGTCCGGTTTAGTGCTCTTCACCGTCGGACTCACCACAAGGAATGGTGGTATGTTCTCCAGGTCGTTCCGATGTAGCCGCCGAACCCTCTCGATGTCTGGGTTGTCGGTGCGAACCACGGCCTTAGTCCCAAACGAAGTGTCCTCTGCATTCATGAAAACCTGTACGACAGAGATCCAAAATGAACCCACCGTGACTGTATTTGAAGTTCAGTTAGCCTCTACCAGGCTCCGTTTTACCATTTTCCCAGCGATCCGCGGAGCCTGGTAGAGGCTAAAGTTCAGTCACGTCTCTCATTGCGACCATGCCGCGTAACTGCAATCAGTGATCGTGACAGTGTCACCTGGTTCAAAGGAACAAGAGTTGGCAATTTTGATACTATCTTCACATTGTCTGACATAAGTATGTCAGATATTAACGTTACACGAGTGTGGTATCAGGCGCCTAACCGTAAGAAACCAGGGCTCTGCTATGCACGTAACTGTTATACATATATTACCGGTAATGTCCAAACCGTCAGAAGGTTCCCCCATGTAACACAACCAAGATGCACCAAAAAAGCAATTACTCAAACAACTGGATATGATTTTGGAAACGGTCAGACGGGCAATGCAATGCAACAACTTACGACCAATCAAACCACGTGAATCGCATTGGAACTCAGATTCGTATCAGCCATTTCCCGACAAATCCCTTTCTAACTTGTGTTAACGACTACATCTGACAAAACAAACTCGCCAGTGAGATGGTGGAGGGTAAGATGGGCAATGCAACGACTTACGTTCTTCGTAAGGCGGTGGTAAACTGTGACCAGCGACATGCCCATCATCTTCATGGACGCCAGCCCCGCGTAAGCGGCGTAGGACGCAAAAACAGGGTTATCCAACGACACGACGCTGTCCGCCATCTTGAATCTACTAGCTGACGGTGCTGCAGCTGGCTCGCAAGCAATGTGTAACCAGACACTAACCTGACAAGTAGGCGGGGCAATGGTGATGACGTCAGATGTAATTGATCAATTTAATGAGGGCCTAGCTTTTTGGGGGCAATATTACGATTGCTGTGCTTAATGAACATAGAAGTTCATAGAACATAGACGTTCCGAGGGTGCTGAGAAAGCCAAGTGCAAGTTGTCATGTTAACATTGCTTTAAAAAAGAACTAAGTTCGCAAAGGTTTACTCTGCTATGCAGTACGTTACAAGTTCCAATTCCGAACCACATGATATGTCTAAAAGTGTTAGGACTTACACTTCATGGACTATGCCCCTTGGTAAACATGTTAAAGGTTGATGATGTAGAATTATTACGTACTTGTTTCTTTTATGATCATATGGCACACTTTGCGCTTGGAATCGCACCAAAACGACCAACCAACGTAATGCGATCATTCCTAAGCACCATATGCGTCAAAATCACTATTTCGTCGCCCTTCGGTGACTTTATCGTATCATTGACGGCGCTAAGATCCCTAAACACCCTCAGCTCATTCTTGTCACGGGCTTTTGTTTGTTAAAAACTGCACGATCATGCGCACTCTAGGTCGATGCCCCCGGCTGGAACATTGCCACCAGCCGTCCTTCCCCAAGTTGTACCATGATAGGTTGCCGCCAGCTGCGATCCTTCATTCCAGCAACGAGACAACCTTAACCGTGCGCTGCGATCGCGGCAGAATTGGAGAGTCACCAAAGACAACATTTTGATCAGAAGCAATCTTGACTTGTTACTTCAACTAACTAAAACGAACCATTTATATAGCTGCTCTATAAATGTACGGACAGTACTAAGATACGACACCTAAAGAAAACAAAAAGTATCGGCAAAAGTGTAACGATAAATTACAATCAAAAGACATTTCCTAAGATCCGTATGAATACAGCAGTACGTCTTTATTCCCAAAGCGATTAAAGTAGCACTCTTTAGTCCATTCACGTGGATTTACATACAGAATTGCTCGTGAAATATTTAGCCTGGAGTCCAGCCTTGTAAGCTACGCCAAAAAAATTACTCAAGCAACTGGATAAAATTTTGAAACAGTCAGACGTTTCAGACAGCATCCACTGTCTTTCGTCAGTGACTAACGATAGGACTGAGAACACCAGGTTTTATACCAAAACTCTGAATAGGTATGTTAATGAGGTTAAGACAATTTAGGATGTCTTGAAGTAGTCTTTAAAAGAAGATTAATTCAAGACAAAGTTTTGTGCCAATAGTTCAATTAGCTACTGTTGATTTTAGTACAGTAACTAAATGTAGTAAGTTAGCCTTGTAAGTTTAAAATTTGGTCCGATCCGCCAGTAGCGACGTCGTGAGCGGACCAAAGCTAACACGGCTGGACTCCAGCTTATGAAATATAACGCACAAGATCATTGTGTGTATGTTAATGTGTATGATGGGCAGAATATGACTAAAACGTTACACATATATCGGCATTTCATGTATCTGTAGCTATATAGCCGGTACAACCGCCATTAGGCGTAACACACCAGCTTCGCAGGCACGCGGCGCGGCAGCAGCTGGTTACGTTACACCTAACGTTAGTCTCTGCATATCTGACTGCAACCGTTCTTTAAAGCTACTTTGTGAGGAAGCTCCTACAGTACTTGATGACAACGAGTTCCATTCTACTATGGTTCTCGGAAAATACGAATTTTTGAACACATCAATCCTTGGCTGATAACTCTGGTACTTAAAAGCATGACTATTTCTAGTCTTCTGAGCTGGCATTAGATACTATGTGATGCTTGATGTATTAAGCGGCCTTCTCTGTTTAAGACTCTAATGTAACTTTGAAAACAACTATGACGTGCAGCATTTTCTATCGGGATTACATTTGTTACATGTGGCGGACCGATTGTGATGTTAACAGTGTTATATGCCGTTAGTTTCCAAGTGCCACTAACGCTGAAGTATCTGTTACATGCTTGAATTCACTGCGACTCATGAAGATTCTTCTGTTTCTTTGTTTTCAATGCGGTCTTTAACGTCAAAATTCGCTGTATAAAAGGCAGAGAAACAGTATCATCACTAGGTCACCCTATATTAGATATAGCTAGGACTATAGATGCCTTGCATTGTTAAAGAGCTCCCGCCATCAGCACTTGTACAGCCATGCTGATAGTAGTGAATAGTCCGGCGCCGAAACCCAGAGCACGCCAGGGCTGCACAGCCGCCAGGTAGGACACGGTGTGTAGACACCTGGCCGCCGTGAAGACCCGGAAGTGCCACAGGGCCGCCCCGGGGGACGGGCCGGTCAGCACGTACAGCAGACCCACCTAGGGGAGTGGAGGGGGGGGGGCAACATCAGTGGAATTCGAACGTCATCATGTATATGTACTATTCTCAACTGGGAAAGTTTAGTCAGAAGCAACAATTTTCGTAATTAGTATCCAACAGGCCATTACAAGGACGGATTTTTGGCTCAGCGTCCGAACGTCGTCTAACTACCCCAAGCCAAGGATAAAACCTCCTTGTCCAAGCCCTATGCAATTAAGGATAATCCCTCATTCCCCGAAATAGACCGATCCAGCAGACTTTCCATCACAATTAGTAGTTGATGGCATGGCAATTAGCGGTTCGACCAATGAGAGAGTGTTTGCATATCCGTCAAATTTTGGATGTTTATGTCTTTATTTTGCATTTCTACGTTTTGCCGGAGGTGGGCAGGGCTACGAGATCGGTCCATTCCTGCCCCCCCCCCCCCCCCACACACACACACACACTTACGGCCAGGAAGGCGGGAATGTTCTCCAGGTCATTGAGGTGAAGTCTGCGCACGCGCTCCACGTCTGGGTGGTCAAGTCGAGCCACAGCCCCCTTGTTTCCTTTGACGTCTTCTGGGTTTGCGAAAACCTGCGTGGTGGAGTAGTTTATATAAGTTGTGTACGCATGGGCACAACTGATGGTCAAAAAACAGGCAGTACAAAATCTAAATCATTTGCAACATCAGCAATGCATACTGTGAATTTTGAAGACTACGTCAAAACATCCTAAATTGTCTTAACCTCATTAACATATCGATTTTAACAGAGCGCTCAACGAATTTCATCGATACAAGAAGGAATCTTCTAAGCGTTGTTTGTTTTGCTGTCTTTTTCGTCATACTTGCACCTTTTATCATATAGCCATGGGTAGCACAAATCCAGTTTATAGGGCGCGGCGAGACAGCCATCGTGCCGTGGGTGCAGTGAGATAGGGGGTTTCAAGTCAGACTAATTTCAAATTTGTGATGAGGTTTTTGATATGTAAAGCGACTTTACTGATCAGCAGTTCTGGAGAGGACCAAAGGACAGGTCTAAAATGTAATGAGTACATTTTCTGTGTTGGAAAATATTTTTCCATACCAAATTTCACATAAACTGTAAAATAGGCTAAACACAATGACCACACGATCCCCTATCTTGATAATATATTCACATGTGATTAGAGTTGTTGAAATGCGAGTCTAACTCTTCTTGTCCTTCCGAATTGTCTAGCATTGTAACTCCTCTAACTAAACATTTCCACTCAAGTAGGTGTTCTAAAGCTAGCTATAGACAATTCGGAAAGACAACAAGTGTCAGACTTGCAGCGCTATGCGGGTCCGGTAACCACCGCTGGCTACACAACTAGTAGTCTACCGACGGGAATTTACAATACAGGTGTGCCTGTCAGGTACGATCTCCGCCGAACGAAAGACTTGTTGCTCTTAACGCATATCTGACATAGATCTGTATGAAACTGATGGCATTACTGCATCACCAGCCACTTTATATCGACGATCACTTGTTGGTGTTCCCATGATTTTGCAGCTGCATGAAAGAACACGAATGGCCCCTCCCCATGCAAATGGACAGCTTAGAAGGCTTGGCAATGTTTTCTTAACATCTGCAGGATCGACTGACGAAAACTGAGCTTGAAGGCAACTGAAGGTACCATACCATAACGCGCCAACGTGTGCGCGCAGTGTACCCGACCACGAAAAACATCTTGAGTGTGGCCAGACTTGCGTAGGCAGCGTACGCCGCGAAAACGGGGTTTTCAAACGACAGGCCTGCGGACGCCATGATAAAATCCTGACTTGCTGGTTTAGTAGCCAGACAACAGGCTTACTTGGGAACAGGAAATACCTGTATAGTTACGGACCGAATACGCTGGCCGAAGACCAATAGGGCGTAGTTTGAAACCGGCACCTGATCGACGAGCGATTAACTCAGACAAGAGGGGGCCCGGAGGCCGACAACTAGTCACGCCCGCATTGCTTCATTCTTATTCGCAGACCCCTTTTAAGTTCCATACAACTAGACAAGAAATATGCGCATCTTACAAGTAACGAGTTATTCACATGTTTTATGTCTTCTAGAAACTACGATATGATTGAAAAACTATGTGAATTTGTGTACAAATGTTTCAGAAAGAGAGAAGAGACTCTGTAGATTTAGATGGAATATGACACAATGTTCCTTTTCTTTTGCTTCATGTTACCTAATACATTTAGCCCATGTTGGGCATGGATATGCAATCAAGTTCATTGTTATTGTCATTATCTTAATGCCCACAGCTTCATGCAGAATGCTGATCTCCAAGCAGATCTCCACGGTGCCAAAATCGCAAAAGCTAGCCAGAAAAGCTCCAGTCAGAAAGAGAAGTTCGGGCACCGTCGGGTTGCAATAAAAACTCCCTCTGCCAGTTGGATACGGTCTTTGCAACCGTTGGGTCTGCTTGGAGACTAGCAGAAGGCCACCCCTGCGCGCGGCGCTTTGGCACAAAAGATGCCACCGACACGCCAATGAACCCTAATGTTGCACGGATAGGAAGCCAAGCTATATCTTAGCCTCCGTTGCAGTCCTTTTCCCCGCAGCGTTTTTTTTTCTCAATTTTTTTTTTGGGGGGGGGGGGGTCGCCGCGTATCTGCTTGGGATCCCGTATCCGCCGTGCCCCTGTGTCCGCTATAGACCCTGTGTCTATAGCAACGGAGTGCAACGGAGGCTAGCTATATCTCTTCTATTGAATTCACGCACACACCCTGCCGCTTACTCGGGAATTTCTGAGGATTTCTTTCAAGATTATTTTCTTCTCGGACCTTTTTATAGTCGTACTTTCTATTACTGACGCCAGAGATCCCGTAGGAATACTGTGTTATGCAACTTAAGAGGTTAAAGTTCAGGTGAGGCAGGTGTGCGAGCGAACGATGTAGTGCGCCTGCGTGCGACCGAAGTGGGTCAAAGTCCTATCGGACAGTTCGTCGCTTTGCCAAACGGCTTTTAAAAAATTATAGCAGAAACAAATGAGTAGAGGATTTAGATTTTGTACTGCCTGTTATTACTGAAGGCAATCTGACACCCATAGAATGATAGATACAGCAATAGGGTCGGACCATCAACAAAAAGACGAATTGCTCCTTCACCGGTACAGCTGGTATAGGTATAGGTCAGAGGTAGAAACGAGTCTTGCCTGAGAACTGTATGCAAGATCGATTTTAAAAAGCGAATAATGATGCCTTACCCCTCGGCTAAAGCGTGTGTAGACGGTGAAAAATGTAACGAAAAACATCTTGAGTGTGACCACACTTGCGTAGGCAGCGTAAGCCGCGAACACTGGGTTCCCAAACGACAGGCCTGCGGACGCCATGATGAAATCCCGACTGCCTCTTTCGGGTCGACCTTCAGTAAACAGTAGGGTGAACCCTGGGAGAGACCCGGCCGATTGGTAGATGAGTAGCAGGGAAGGGAGTGACCAAATACGGCCAAATAAAACTAATAGATTAACTATCAGGTTATCAATCTCTCCTTTTATACACACTTTACTCTGCCTTGCGGTGGTAAAATGTATTGCAGCAAATCTCCAATCAGCCAAGCAAAATAGTAAAGGCCCGTTGCGGATCCGCGGAATCGGGAGATTGAAAAACAGTTCGATTTTGCCTTTCTACATCTGCTTGGAGATTACACTGCAGCCGCTTCACCCGTAATGCTACTTCCCGAGTTCTGGCAGGCAGAAGTTTTTATAGAAATCACACGTCACCAACACCCATTTCGTTCACTCAAGAATCTAGAGATGACACTCAGTCTGCTCAGTTGCTTGTATTTTGTGTACAGGTGTATTTATTACACAGCACAGTGAGGGAGGATGTATATGTATGTTCGTAAATTCAGTTAGTACTACATGAAGTCAATGAAATTTGACAAAGGTCCACTCATGTGTCTTACAGTCACGTGCAGATATCATCTAAAATCAAATTCATACATGCTATTTTCGTACGAACATTTATACTTCATACTACACGTTCGATGAAATATAACGTTATACTTATAGAAGAAAAATGTGCCTTTATGCATTTCATAACACTACAGCAGGTACTTCGTGCGATAGCGGAGTAGCACCAAGGAAAGAGCCCATTCGCACAGTCCTACATGCGCTACTCTAGCACCGCATCTCTATACTGACTATATACTGTAGTACCTGGCTCAATAAGATATTTATATATTTGTATCTTATTGCTCTTAAGATTCCATTGCTTAAGTCAAAATTCATTTCATAAAAGGCACAGAACTAGCACCATCACTAGGTCACCCTGTACCAGAAAAAGCCACAAGATGTGTTCTAGACTTAGTACAAGAAGTTTGGAAACTTGATTTTGATCGATTACATGTACATCTCTGTTGATACTTCATTGTATTAAACAAATGTAAAGCATCTTTATTCATTATTCTTTACAATGACACCCAATTTGCTACTCATGGGTCGCGCACCAGGCAGCGTATGTCACCTAGTCCCGGGAAAAAAGTTCCGAAATTTCCCACAATCATACGTCTGTTGTTTTTGTGATGATGGGCAGTGTGTTCCATTCCATTGAAAATTTTGTCTATTGTCCTTTGAAATGATGCTCCAATTTTAATGATTACTTTCTTGTGCGACGAGCACCATGGCTGCCTTCGTGGGTGAGTTACCCCACAAGGAATCGTTATTTTCCTGCCAAGCAATATCAAACACTGTGTTGGCAGGGAACTTTCGGTACTTATGCTTTGCCACCCACTCATATATCCAGCCCTGATGCTCGGTCATAGCAAGTGGGGTACTAAACGGGCTCTCCATCCAATGGTACACAACACAACGGAATTGATGAAGGAACAGCAGAGATGAAGTCAAGTTGCCGAACGTGTTGTGTTTTTAAAAGTTTTACGGTTCGTTAGCTCATGTCAAAATTCACTGCACAAAAGACACAAAAATCACCAGAAATACTATCATCGCTATGTAACCCTATACTAGATATAGCTAGGACCATAGATGAGTTGTATTGTTAAAGAGCTCCCGCCATCAGCACTTGTACAGCCATGCTTGTAGTGGTGAGGATTCCGGCGACGAAACCCAGAGCACGCCAGGGCTGCAGAGCCGCCAGGTAGGACACGGTGTGGAGACACCTTGCCGCCGTGAAGACCCGGAAGTGCCACAGAGCCACCCCGGGGGACGGGCCGGTCAGCACGTACAGCAGACCCACCTAGGGGAGGGGGGGGGGGGGGGGCGCGAACATGGTAAATACGGCTGCAGTTGGATTTTATTGCGTACTATACTGTGTTTTTATTTTTTATTTGATCCAAGTGAGAAAAGATATTACAGGCACAGTGGAGACGCACTCAATTGGACAAACTTATGTTAGCGCCACCACTAACATAAACATATATACACAAGACATAAAAGTGAAAAGATAAGAATACAAACTTATAATATAACAATACATGAGGCACTAACTTGCCAGTATAACGAAATATGTAAATATGTGCTTTTATTTGGAAACTTTAGTCAGCGACAACAATAACGGAAATGTGTTTTGTAATGATACCCAACTACGTCCGCCCACAGCCCTACTACAATACTCCACGCCCTGTTCACAGATATTCCCTCATTTCCCGAAATTCATTTTTGGTGCTAAAAGCGCGCCCAGCACTTACGGCCAGGAAGGCGGGGATGTTCTCCAGATCGTTGCGGTGAAGCCTGCGCACGCGCTCTACCTCAGGGTGGTCAAGTCGAGGCACAGCCCCCTTCTTCAGTCTTCTCTTCACGTCTTCTGGGTTTGCGAAAACCTGCGTGTTCCAGAAGTGTGAGAGATCAGACACCAAAGATAAATAATGGTCCGATAACGGGCAATGTATACACTCTACTGAGTAAATATTTGCAACAGCAATAAAGTAAGATGCACTTCTTCTTTAGGTCGGACTGATTTCAAACTTGTGATTACGTTATTTCGTATATACTGATACAAAGCTACTTTAGCCGTCCTGAAGAGGACAAGTGTAAAATTCGGTGCAATCTTTTCATGATATCTGATATGGTTCAATGAATGAAGACCTTTATTGTACATTCAATGCGATTGTACTGTCATTATTGTATCCATAGAGACTTTGTGCCGATGAACACTTGTCGGTGTATGCCTATCTTGCAGCTAGCTGCTCACAAAAACAAGGATGGCCCCTCCCCATGTAAATCAGCAGCTAGAGGTCAGAGGGCTTCACACAATCTCTTAACAGTCCAAAAGATCGACTCAAGATAGGAGACTGGAGACAATTGAAGGTCCGAGCGAGCGCTGCAGTGCGCCTGCGTCTGACCGGAGCGGTCCAAAGTCCTAGCGGACAGTTCAATTTTCATTACTTTGCCACGTGGCTTAAGATTTCAAGCAGAAATAAATGAGCAAGTACGTATGGGCAGACTTTTTCATGTGCAAACACCTGCATGGCGTATACAGTATAGCAGTTAGGCTTACATCATTACAATTGCTGAAGTACGTCTTGCGGGCTTCACCACTGTCTCACAAATAAGGCGTCGTGATAGTTTCTATCACACACCTGTCACCCATAATAATATACTAGTAAGCAAATCTAAAATTGGAGACCATTTTGTGGTGAACCATCAACAAAATTGCTCCTTTACCAGCACATCTAAATTCTATGTTCGTCTAAGGTCCCAGAACTGTATGCAAAAGCGATTTAAAAAATCATTGAACGACGATACCATACCCCACGGCTGTAGCGAAAGTAGGCGGTGGCGCCCGTAACGAAAAACATCTTGAGTATGACCACACTTGCGTAGGCAGCGTAAGCCGCGAACAGGGGGTTCTCAAACGACAGGCCTGCGGACGCCATGGTCAAAATCCTGACTGCCTTTTTCTGGTCGACCTTCAGTAGACGGTAAAGTGAACAGTTTTGAGGACAGGTGTGGAACAAAATTTCTGCTCCGTCAAATGATTGCTCAGTGGGATAGTGCGCGTGCGCCAGTGGAGTTAGGGTTATTATAATACGGTTAGTGTTGGGACTAGGGCTAGGGCTAGAGTTAGGGCAAGGGCTTGGGTTAGAGCAAGGACATTATATAATGTCCTTGGTTAGAGTTAGGTTTACGGTTAGGGTCGGTTTAGGGTTAGGGTTGGCCTCCGCAGCGCGACATCTCCTCTCGCTTCGACATCTTCTTCAAAATCACCACGCCCCACGAGTGTGACGTACTTCTCTTTCCTCAGGTATCCTGTAAACCCCCATGCAGTGTTGGGGCAAATATTTGTCAGGGACAGAAATTTGGCTTGACACTGGCCGACTGGTGAGAAGCGGGGGAGGGGAGAGACCAAATACCACCAAACAAACCCAATAGTAATAGATTAACTATCGGGGTTCTCACGCCAAACAAAACTAAGAGATTAACTCTCGGGTTCTCACGCCAAACACAACCAATAGATTAGTATCAGGTTCTCAGATTCTTAGGTTTTCACCCGAACTTGCTTCCCGAGTTCTGGAACGTAAACGTCACCCTTTTGTTCACTTAAAATAATCTACATGTATATGAATATTCAAAGGACTTTCGCACCACTTTCTGAAACTTTCTAAGACGTCAAGATCATGCAACTCAAGCGACTCTGTTTGTATTTTGTGTACAAGTGCATTTTTTTGTTATTATTCATTTTGCAAAATAACAAAAATAATAATAATAATAATACAATGAGGCAACACATAAACCACGGATCCAAAGCAAAAGTATGACACAACAAACAATGAAAAAATAATCAAGAAACAACAGGTAACCAGCCAGTCCCGGATTCAAGATCGAGGCTGTGCCGAGGGATTCAGACCCGCGTAGGAGGATGATAGTACGTAGGTACAATTAGTACACATGAAATGCATTGGATTCGACAAAGGTATTCAAAAGCATTTATGTATCTTACAGTCAAATGCAGATAAAACATAAAATTCATAATTCGACTACTTCACAAATACATACATGTACATGCAATGTTTCGGTGTTTGTTAGAAAATTTATACTTCAGTTTGTAAAAGATTGTATTAAATTCTTTTTAAAAGTGAGGCTGCTAACCAGGTTTGTAGCGACCAGACTAAAGATTATTTTTGTTTACTCCTTGACGATAGCAGCTTGTCGTTCAGTATACAGAGTTGCTTGAGAAATCCGTCATTTGGGCACACCTCACGCCGATCCCTGACCGTCTTTACGGCCTCCTGTACCGTCATGCCCTGCTTCAGCATCAGGTAGGCTATGACCAAGGTTGCGGACCGACTGAAGCCCTCCAGACAGTGTACCAGGACTTTCGCTAGGACCAAACAGTAGAGGTTTAAAGGCAACCTAAGCAATATTATGGCATTGAAATTCATATTTTCAAAATTATTTTTTGTTATTTCTATCCATAGTAAGTTTAAACAACACTATCCAATTGCGTATTGACCATCATGGAGCAAAAATGTGATGTCGTTGTGTGGTGGGAACTTATTGAAAATCTGAGCACTTGGAGGCCAGCCATCATTTCAAATCTTCCGAACATGCGCGATTCTGACCGATAAGTCCCAAACACTTCCGGAGAAATGATCACCTTTAATACGAGTAAGTGTGATAAATACGGAAACGTAGGCAAAGGGATCCTGGAAATTTGGAGCAATGGTCAATTGAAAGTATAATGTATAATGTAGCAGGCGTGTGATACCCGTGTCATCTCTAAGAGCATCCTCTATGAAGTCGGCTGTCTGTATGAAGTACGGCATCATGTCAAAACCATCATGATCCACTGCCTCCACCCCTGAAAAAGGATCGTTTACGCCAAACTGAACGTCACAAGCACAGATTTGTCTGCAATCATTTGACAAACGCGAATGAGACATTGCGTACAAAAGGACGAGTTAGACACCATTGGTACAAGAAAAATACTATCCAAGAGGTCTATACACAGTACTTGTTTTGAACAAGTGACAATATGCATATACACTTTCGAGGAAATATAATGTTGTAGAAAAGAGTTGTGCGTTTGTGTATATCAGAACACTACAGCAAGTACTACTTTGGGGGATAGCGGAGTAGCACCAAGGACAGAGTCCATCCGTAACCGTACCCCGCCGCTTTAACACCTTGGTTCTATGCTGGCCTTACCTAGGTACTGGATAGTCGTGTCTCGGTAGAAGTGGGGGCCGGTGAACACGCCGATATTGTGTGCAGCGTTTACAACATGAGTGATGCCCAACTCCTGCAGCCGGGCCACTTTCTTAGCAATGTCGCTGTGAGAGGCAAGAATGTAACATGCCGTGAAGGATACATGTACTTACTATATCATAAGAAATGCAAGTTATCTACATTGCATAAACCGTCGCTTCCACCGACATTATACATACACTGTTTTCTCATAAAATGTCCTATTTCAAAGACGATTTCAATTGCATCAAAAAGGGGAAATAAAACAATATATGAGCCACAACAGTTGCTTATCCAGTTGATTGAGTAACTATTTTTGGCATATCTTATTACCTGGTGTCTAACCTTCATCAACGTATGATCCACAACATACGGAGTGCCAAAACGTTGGTATATTACTTGGAATCTTTCTTAAACCAAAGCAATCAAATGTCTGCCTGCTCAACTGAGAATTCAATTTCAAAACGATGCTTTCTTCGTTCGAATGACTTGGAAAAATTTCGAGTTGCCACGATTTCTCTTTGTTGTGTCGTAATTTCTAATTTGGTTTGACCTCTCTGGCAAATAAGGAAAGTGGGGTCGTGTGGCGTAACGTAGGGTCTTCGACCCAGAACCCCGCGGTCCCGGGTTCGAATCCCCTGACGCCACCGATGTTGTGGCTTTGGGAAAGGCACTTTACACGACTTTCCTCACTCCGTCCAGGTGTAGAAATGGGTATACTATTCTCTGTACGTGGCACTGTTGAAATAAGTTATAGAAAACTTGAGTTCAGTGCCACGTCGTCCTTGTCTGTCCAAAAACGACGTAAAAACAAATAAGGAAAGAAGACAGGCGCGGGAACACTTCGTCGTGTGACCGGGAGGGCATCAGGACCAGACCGAACGGTCCTGTGATGATGCGGCGGAGTTCCTCCACACGGCAAGATGTGGGTGGTACCCTGTCAGGGCTGGCCAGCAAACCTTCTGACGTGGAAGATTCTACCTGAAATACAAAGTGACTTTGTAGAGTGTGTAGCGCTATTCAGTCATCTCTATATCTATAGATACACATGCATCAAAAGACGCCTGTCAAAAGATTAATCGAGTATCGATCATGTGAAAGATAAGTATGAATGATTGGGACTATTCTTGCTGTAATCAGGAAATATCCATCCCCAGGCATCAATGAGAGTAGCCACTGTGGACAGTAGCATAGCACTGCATGGCATTGGCATTGCCTTTGTAGCGATTACATTTTGATATGTGACGTAAATTTGTACAATGATTCTGCATTGTCATGATGATCACACTGTCCTGCTGTAAACATAAGTAATGTAGGGACATTACGTGAGGTTGTGAAGACGTTGAACCATTTTGTCTGGCCTTCCTTGGCGGCAGGGGTGGTGGGTCTCCTTCGCACGCACTGTCTTGCACCTCTGTAGCCATTATCTCCGTCGCATTGAAGCAAACAGCCGACACATTTTCATGTGAAACCGTGACCCGGAAATAAATCGTATGTATGCAACTTACGCACAGCTTCGTACCCTAGCGAGTGTAGGCAAATCTGCAGGTATTTGCGAACATGATAACGACTCGGATTTACATTCATGTAATCGCGCTCTTACCTACTGAAAGTGTATATCTCCATCACTGAAACTCTCGATACTTTAACAATTCTGTTCATACAACATTACATGTAAAAAAATTTCTTTCCGTCCCTAGATATCCACCACAAAGGTATCATGGGTATCAACTGACACTGAGTTTCAAAGGATGATGATAATGATGATTTTATTCAGTAAGAAACTCGCGGATTGGATGGCTGTGTTACGACAAGATCCTTATGTTAGATGTGGTTGGCCCTGAAAAGGGCCGGGGTTTTTTGCCGTTCAAGATGTTCACTTCTTCTTGGGCAGGAGCACGGCGTGGATGTTGGGCAGCACACCTCCCTGGGCGATGGTCACCCCACCCATCAGCCTGTTCAGCTCCTCGTCGTTACGGACGGCCAGCTGAAGATGACGGGGGATGATCCTGGTCTTCTTGTTGTCACGGGCAGCGTTGCCGGCCAACTCAAGCACCTCAGCGGTCAGATACTCCAGCACGGCGGCCATGTAGACTGGTGCGCCGGCGCCGACACGTTCCGAATAGTTGCCCTTGCGCAGGAAACGGTGCACACGGCCGACAGGGAACTGAAGCCCTGCTCGGGAAGAACGGCTCTTTGCCTTGCCCTTCTTGCCCTTGCCTTTTCCACGGCCAGACATTTTCAGGTGACTTGAAACTTCGCAGACACTCTCAAACAAATATTCCGAGAAGGAATGCAAACCAGTCAATGAGTTGTCTGTTTATAGCTACGGTTTGGATCCTGCGCACAGGCAGAGCTGACCAATGATAGCAAAACCCGAAAAAGTTAGCCAATCATAACTCCCCAGTTTGGGCCGAAAGTTTGTATTTCGCTGACGTCCGATAAGTAATAACGATTTTATTACACCCGCATAAAAATATAGCCAATGCCGTCGCTCCTTTTCGGGATGCACCAATCACAGACAAGCTGATCAACCAATGGGAGACGCCTCCGTAGGACAGTGACGATCCGTGTCTACGCGCGCTGGCAAATGTATCAATATCAAGGTTATTGACCAATCACAGTGTAACATGAAAAACATATCCAATCATGAATTGTTTCAAATGTAATTTGGCCAATCAAAATTCTAAACAACGTTCGCTTTCGATCACGTCTGAATGGGATCATTTTTAATCCCTATATTTGCATATTTATGGTCGTGAGGCAATAAAAGTCGCATGCTCGTAAGGCAACTATCACCTAGCAATCATCCTATCTGAAGTATGGCACCAAAGGCAGGAAAGGGAGCTAAGAAGGCCGGCAAGGGACGCCCCAAGGGTGGCAAGAACAGGAGGAGGAGAAGGAGGGAGACCTTCGGCATCTACATCTACAAGGTGCTCAAGCAGGTGCACCCCGACACCGGTGTCTCCAGCAAGGCCATGGGCATCATGAACTCCTTCGTCAACGATATCTTCGAGCGTATCGCTGGCGAGGCTTCCCGCCTGACCCTCTACAACAAGCGCTCCACCATCAGCAGCCGGGAGATCCAGACCGCCGTGCGCCTGCTACTGCCTGGCGAGCTCGCCAAGCACGCCGTCAGCGAGGGCACCAAGGCCGTCACCAAGTACACCAGCTCCAAGTAAACGACGGGAATCAGCAAAACCACCGGCCCTTTTCAGGGCCACCAACATCTCACAAAAGAGCTGTATTTGATCCGGAAGCATGTGACAAATATTAATAGTCTAGCGGGATTTTTAAACTTAGGAACGTGGCTAGAGGTTGGCAGGCATCTTAGAAACTATATCATTCATATAAGGGAGGTTTAGAAACTTGACAGAACAGCCATGTGAGGTGTCCCCCGTTTGCAGGATTTTTCTTTAACCGAGAGACAGCCCCTGACATTTTGAACATCGGTATTAAAACTCGTTGATAGTCATCGTCCCATGGCCCAGTAAGCAGAGCCATCTAGCGGTAACACCAGTACTGCTACTTCTTGCATGTCTCGTTTACCTTCTCCCTAAAGCCTGAGGTCAATGCACCCGCTCAAGGTGTTCTCTCCACATCTGCAATTCCTTCCTATCTGAGAGGGATATAGTTCCTCCAAAGCCTGTCATGCGTCTTTCTGCCGTTACAGTACACCGTGAGAAAGGTATTTCATGTACACTGCCCCATGCTGGTAAAATTGATGACAAATAATGTGAAATACAAAAAATAGCCTTTATTATGATAGCCATTATTGTACATTCTATATTCAATCCCTGTCGAGCTAAGTCACATGATAAGCGTCATACTAGGCTTCGCTGATCCGGATCATATCCGGATCATCGCTGATCCGGATATATCCCTTTGCGTTCAAACCAGGGTTAATCCGGATCTGCATAATCCTGTCCAAGAACAGATCCGGATATATCCGGCTAGGTGCCGCTTGGTTAAGTCAGACAGGTCAAAGGGTTAAGTTTACTACAGTAGGGTAAAGTAAAAAAGTAACAAAAGTATAGTAGTACAGTGAGTAGAGTAGAGAAGATTGTTTCGGCCAGGTAGGAGTCCTCTAGAACAGTTCTAAAACGTTTAAAGTTTGAAACGTTCTTTAGAACAGCGCGTCTTTCTTTAAACATGTCAGGTGGGAATACCCGTGTTGCGGCGCGTTGTGCCATCCTTAGCTAACGTTATATAAGTGCATTTAATAGGTGTTAGTGTTAAGTGTGACGTCAAACCCGGCAATGTATCCGGATACGCTAGCCGGATTGCGTTCATACCAGGGTTCACCCCGCAGCTGATCCGGATAAATCCACCTCCAGATGTGGATACAATCGTATCCGGATATATCCAGATCATATCCGGATCAGGACCGTTCATACTAGGCTTCGCGGATCCGGATCAGCGCTGATCCGGATATGATCCGGATCAGCGAAGCCTAGTATGAACGGGGTGTTAGTCGTAATAAAGTACATACAGTGATAGGACTTTTGACTTTTGTCTTCTAAATTCTAATACATGGGTGTTAAAAACAAATCTACTACATAGGTTCGGCTTCTTCTCGTCTCTTCGTGACGTTAAGAATCCATAGCCATAAAAAGTGCGAACCCCATGTGAAATCAGGATGTCTGGACTTGTGGTTACTTACAGATCTTTGTTTGTGGTAATACACTAACTTGCTCCAAGGAACTCCGCTTTCACGCCAATAGATTATTTCCAATTGCAACGCAAGTTGAAATGCATGTTTTATCATCATAAATAGTTTTTTTTTTAAATGCGTTCTGTATGTTCTTATGATCCACTTGCCGCTTATACTATATGGCATGTTGATCAGGTCTAGAGTTGTTGCAGTTTGAATTTGTTTTCAACAAGCAAATTTTCAATGGCTGTTTGTACGCAGGGCACTTAAAACCGTTGTTGCCAAGCACACACTGCAAAAAACACAAAAGAGAAGTGGGTCTACACTAACGTCACCAAGGCCTCTGTGAAGCTCCGAAGGTGTAGGCGTTGCTATGTAAATTATTCATGACCACCAACAGCATTGTTATGACGGCGATTAAATTTTCATAAACCTCCGCCTCTTCCTAGGTAGGTGTGACCCTAATGGCCCTCAGAGTGTCGTAAACAATGTCATTAGGCAGACAAATTGACTTTTTTTTTCTCTTCGAGTCCACGGTGGAAGTTCTATCATTCAAATTGGTTTAATGAAAACATTCAAATGTCATTGACCGTGAAACCACGCACCTCATGCCTTGATGAGAAACAATGACCGAAGGAGTGTTGCCGTATTGACAGGTGAAACACAATATGAACTCCATGTTGCAAATTTGGACGGGCCCATTACTTTGGTTACCTGGGCCGCAGTGCAAACACGTATGCAAAACCCCACAAAATAGTGCAGGTTGTATTTGTTCATAAATCTGTCTTTTGTACCCATGAATGGCCATTATAGTATTTTCCACGTTAATTCTATATAGAAAAAGTGAATTTGGTTGGTTTTGGATCATTGTATCGGTAGGTGTTTTGTATAGTTAGATCGAAAACACCTTTCTTCATGAGCCAGGTACAAGTATGTCCCTCGCGGAGTGATACAAAACAAAGGTTTGTGACGTAGTAGCAACACTCAAAAGTCATTATGGCGGTGGGGGAAGCGGCAGGATAGACTCTGGGGTTGCTGGCATTACTACCCAATGTACGTACTCTTACAGACCGTCTCCCGCTTTACAGCTTTGTGTTTGTTACTGTTAGAAGCCTTTAGTATAACCTTGACAAGATCATCCGTTTAGATACGTTCCCTTGCGTGAGTTGATCGTGTCTGGTCACCTTTAGTAAAAGTCCTGGGCTGTTGCCGTGCGAGTAAAGCCGAAGAGCCAAGAGGTTTATGAAGTTTTAGCTTTACAGCTGTGATAACCTTATCGACAGGTTAAATCTAAGGACAACTGAACAACATGGGATGTTCTACTATATGATTGTAATCGCTTAAAGAGCTTGGCTTTGGCTCGGTGACGATACAAGAAGTGTAAAACCGGCCGCTGGGTTTCACAGTTCTGACCTGTCCTACATATTTTTTTGCTGTCCAGTTTCAGGATGTAAACTACTGGTCCGTGACAACGCTTTACTCGTGTTAGTGCCGACATTTCTCCCTGTTTTGTGCAACTGATCCCCCTCAACATGGAGCAGTCTTCCCCCGGACTTGGGAGGCGTCTTGCGAGGATGACACGGCCCGCCAGCAGCCATGGGGGAACCGCAGAATGCTAAGATGAAACACGACGGTGCGATGAGGACGGAGGGGGGAGGGCAGGACCACCAACTCACGGTAAACTTTCTACGGTTATATTCTTCATCAGTGAATGATGTACGTAGTACTGTGTCATCAACCCTAGCAGACAACACTTTCTGTAGGGGTAGGGCACATCAGCCCAAATAGGTATTTTTAACCATGTCTAGTACAGTATATCTATACTTTGGTCCAATCTGTAGGTATAAACTCAGGTGTTCTCACCACTTAATTCCCCATCTGCAGCAAATTTAGGTTTTCTGTACACAACAGATATACTGTCTAGCCTGGTAAAAGTGTAGGTAAAAATATGGTATTAGGTGGAGTGATATCTATTATCGGGTGTGATTAAGAACTCATAGGTGTGTCCATATTGCATCATCACTCAGGTGGAAGTACCTGTGATGGAAGATGAGGGGGTCTGTCTTGCAGACAGGTGTGATAAAAGCTTCTAATGAAAGTGTCCAGGTCGCACTGACCTGTGGGGAAATGTGCCTTAATTATTGATATTCACTGGACACTGATGACCATAACATCCATCATTGTAATCTATATTCCATATGTTCGATGCTACGCAGACATGACATCAATCAAATGACAGCTGTTGTACTATTGACATGGCATTTTATGTGGGCAGGATGGGTTTTTTTTTTCAAAAAAATCCTGATGGTGTGCATTTGAATAATGATTACAAGAAATACTAGTCCACTTAACAATTACAGACTACATTTTACAGGGCAACAAATCCTAGTAAATATTATAAATGTCAAACAACTAATAATGGACATTTAAGACCAGGATAAAGAGCTTGAGGGACTAGCCTGACAATTATGACTTGTATGATTATGATAATTATTAACTAATTATTCATTTTTGATGTAAATTGTTTGTTATTTTATTTATTTATTTCCCGTGACACCCCCCCTCCACTTGGACCCCTGGGAAGAACGGACATGTATATATATGTATATGTACTGGCCGACAGGGCCTTCCAACGAAAATAAAGGTTTACTTCCTTTTACTTACTTACTCTATGTCAGCATGTTTCTTTGGGAATGGTCAAACACTACATTGTGTTAGGCTCTACCAGCCGCTGGGAAAATATTAGAAATTGGCCAAATAGAGTCAATTGTATGAAGGGAGTCGGCTACGGAGAGAGGGTCAAATTTGCAACCCTGCGAATGAAACCCACCATGGCCAAAGTCCCCTGGCAAATGTTCTCCCTATAGCCGGCGCTGTTAGTCTGGTAGAGACTAACATTGTGTAGAAATATTTTGTAAGCTGCTATATGCAGAGTACAAGCTTTGTTGTGAGAAAATGGGAAGACAATTCTACTGTCGGTAAAATGGTATTACCAATTATGCCAATTGGTTCAAAACCTAGCAGTACGTGTAATCTGGTTAGAGTGCTGATGCAACCAAAAAGAAGGGAAGCCACTGTGCATTCTACAGTAATTCTTAAGCAACTGATCTAATTACTTGAAGCGTCCTACTTCTGCAGTAGCCTCTGCGGTGATGTACAAATGTAGAGAGCATATTGTGTAAGTGTTGTCTGATTCGCTGTTTTTTTGGTCCAGGTGGCCCTCCGTGTCCGGCCTGTCAGTGATGCAGAGCTGGAACAGGGAGCGACGTTGATTGCCCACCGCGTTGACAACAACGTAAGTATTCCTGTAGTGGTTTTGTTCGTTTGTTGCTATATATTAGTTATGTTGTACAAGAGTATCAATGCAGCTTATGCCCATATATCTGATAGGTAACATGGTGATATTTATTGATAAAGTATGGACAGAAACGAGGATAATTGTGTGTAAGTTGTCATGACAAATATCACTTGCTGTCCTCCATCAAAGAGGACAAACTAAAAACATCCTCCATGAAAAGAGGGAGAGTTTGCTCACCAGGATTGCAGCAGAGGAAAGATGTTTGCCCTTCTGCAGTGCAAATGTTGCCATTTAATCCAATTAGTTAGAATGACAAGGACCGGCATGCTATATACATTTACATGTGTCATCTACAAGTAGGACACAAACATACAGGTAAACAGCACCTGCCCTAAACCACTGTTACCGTAATCCCTCATGCAACAAATATGGTGAAATGTTTGACATGATGGGTTGACCACTTGAGATGAGAATTGATAGCTGAGGCTTCAAAATGACAGCCCAAATGTACCTGAACTGTACCCGAGTACCTGAGTCCATACCGCCTTTACTTCAATGTAATAACAGAGTTATATTTAGGTTCGGATCGAGTGTTGGACCAAATGGACAGTGTTTGTTATTGGACGGAAGCTACGTCAAAACCGCAGTCCGCACTGAAACAGGATCTTGCCGTTTCCACGAGTATTGGATCTCCACTTCAGTACGATCCTGCGATACGCAAAAGTAGCGGGGGTGATAAGCTCCCCCCACTCGTACCACTGTATCATGTGATACTTAATTCTACAGCGGGGATTATGCTTGAGGTGTTAGATTCACGGTCATTCGCCTTCAAGACTTGAGCTCTCTTAAGACGATACTTGAGTTAATGGGGCTGTGAAACATTTGATTGTTAGATCGAGTTGCAGAGTCAAACATGAGCAACAAAGCTTTTCTCTCGGTACTTCAGCCAACTCTACTTGTTTTTGCCTTAGTCAACATCAGCGGTTGAGGTTGATCCATTTCACTAGTGGTAGCAACAAGAGTTTAGTTACAAGGACACAAACAACGTTTGTACTTTTAAAAATCAACATTTTAGTCGATTTTCTTGAAAGTTTACCTAAAGGTAGATCTGATATGAGCACTTAGTAACCTACTGATAAGAAGCGTAGGTGTTAAAATAGAAGTTGAAACAACAGGTGATGGCTACATGTATGTGGGAAGTGGAAGGGGATGTTTGTTTTACTTCTGACAGGATGCTATGTCTAGGGAACTGATAGTGACTGCACACCTGTAAAAATGTACACTTGAAGGTTAACTTAACTCAGAAGTTCAACTACTAGCTTGGGCTATTAGCACAAACAAATTAAGAACCAGAATTGACATGGAATCCACACAAACCGCAGGCGAAGACTTGAGCGTCTACAATCCGAATTCTTTCAACGCTGCGCTTCTCCATTGTTGGCAAACATTTTCTTGTGAAAAGAAGTTGCTGACTGAGGCAGACAGGTTTTAAGAGAGATAAAATGTCCGTGTGTGAAGTAGCCGGCCCTGATAGTATCTTCTTAAGTGTCCCTTCCTTTCTTTTGTCACTTTTGCCTGAACTAGCGTGCACAAAACCCTTTGTCATCAATGCCAGGGTAAAGTTGACAAAACACGGCCATGCCATTTGACATTGTGTCTTCACTTGTGGTGCGTAGAAGTGCGACAGCGCGTCTGCTATTATCAAAGGGTGTACACGTATCTTCAGTGTAGTCCAACAATGGATGGTGACAGTAGAAATACCTGGAGATGAGAACAGTTGTCCAGGCGTGGTTCTACATTGTCTGTACATGTCTGATAAGGGATAATACACTCTAATGTACATTGCGCATGCCAATTTTTTTTACCCGTCTTGAAGCATCTTCTGACATGAAATCAGGGAATGCCATGATGTGTCAAACATATCACCTTATATTTTCAGCTGTTAACTGTTCTTCCCAGAGAATATGTCATAAAAGAGTGTTTGAAGTATGCAAAGTCAAGTAAATAATTGCAGACATCACAAGAAAACACTATATTATGTAGTCATTCCTCAAGTAGGGCAGTTGCTATGACGATTATGTAAAAGTTGTGACGTCTTTTATTTTGCCAATGTTGAATAGAAACAAGTGGCTTGTGTACAGTTGCACATACATGTACTAGGTAATATTTGATACCCTTAGAAACGGTTACTAAGGGCAGGCAGAAATTGAAGGGTACTTAAACATGGCTCAACAAATGATGTGGTTCGCATGGAGGACTCTACAGCCATGGCTGACAAGGCTTGGAATTGTCCTTCAGTAGACCCATGCTTTGTGACACGTGCGGACATGAGACAGTTCAGTACCCTAGAGTACGGTCCAACACTTGGACATCCTGGCCGTTAGCACGCTGTCATGTAAATCGCTCGTTCTCATTTCAAATGTACACATTTTGTAATCTCCGTTACCGATTGAAATAAGATGTTCCTGGCATTAGGATATGCCACATATAAGATGTCAAACTGTAGTTTTTATGACGACTTAAAACTTTAAAAACGGCAGTTGCGTACCTTATATGTGGCATATCTTAATGTCAGGAACGTCTTACTTCTAACGGTAACAGAGATTACAAAATGTGTAGATTTAAATGAGAACGAGCGATATGTGTCCATTTCAGTCGCTTATGATCTGCCTGTACACCAAGGAATTGAAAAGAACGGCCAAGATATAATTACGTGTAGATGTCACCCTCTTTTCTGCCCGGCAATTATACTAGTAGCCTAATGAGTACAAACCACTTTGTGGTCTCTAATGTAGGTGAGCAAATGCAACTGAGTGGAAACAGCTCCAATCCTGCCTTTTGTGCTAAGTGGGTTACCTGTGAAATTAGTTTCTGAAGCAGAATAGCAGCATGTAAATAAATAACAAGACGATAGCCTAGAAGTTGCAATGTATATAGAAAACTGAGTGTACTTAAAGACAATCTTTTTGCAAATTGCGAAATTTTTTGCTTTGGCTAAAACTATTACATTCTTTCATGACTCCAAAAGAGTGAAGAATACTTGATAAAGATTTAGATAAGGACACCATTCTTTTGTAATTACTCGTATGCATCTTCTTGTAAAGTCCCTGGATTAAAACCCTAGTTACCTGCTGTCTTCAAAAGTGTTGCTCAATTGTAGAAGGATTAACTCCCTCTTTTATGTTGTTAGTCATAGAGTATCACCTCTCAGTGGGAGTAAGTGTTTGTCGTTTTGTTCCTGGTCTGCACGCATTACGTCATATCAGAGTTAGCAAATGATCTTGAAGGCTCAAAACTCATATCAGCTATCCACATAGTGCAGACTAGAAAGTCATGTACATATTATATATACATGTAGCTCAGCTGCTATATGCCAGCCCCTCAAACCACAGAACAGGTGGTCTTATTCAGGGTTTCCCACTAAGACAGTGCCCTGGGAAACCCACTCTGTGTGGTTACTCACATTAACAATGCTGAGTGTTGTCATTCATCACTATGCGGCATTATTGATTAACACTTGTCACATCACAGAGTCCAAGCTTCTTGATTGTTGTACTGCAAAAGTGTTATGTAACTACAAAATATTCAGAGGTCTTCCTTAAGTTTGTACTTGTAAATTCATGTTGAGTATTGCAGAGTGTTGTTTAGTATCTTTGTGAAACCATGGGCCATTACTGTAACACCTGACTTTACAAATATGTATCACTGTGGTGCATTTTGTATGTAATGAGGATATATGATGGTGAAGCACCATTCGTATTGTTTCGATGTCCATTAGTTGTTGCCATGGCCCAGAATTTTACAAACCCTAGTATCTCCGAACATTCTGCACGTATCACAACTTGCTAAAGCTGTTTTCGGTGTTATTGCCACCCAATTGCTATACACTAATAATACAGTATGGGCTTTCCCTGGTATAAACATTTCAAAACAAAGAAACAAGAACATTCACATATTTTCGACACCAACCAAGATTGTCGTAAAGTCCGTACTCGAGCATAACAACCATGACATTGACTACAACAAATCCCAAGTATAGCCAACTTTGTGTAGTCAATGTTTATTTCACTTTTTCTGATCTAGCAAAACACCAATGTTCTGTTTTACATGATGTATGACCCAAAGTATTTAAGGGGCTGTTCTGCTGAATGTACATAGTAAGAATACTACGTGACTCACTCATCTCATTCTGCATAATGTCACTTCATGTCTTGAGAACGTTTTAATTCTTCTTGAAGACGATTATGTGATCTACACTAATTCCAATGTAATGTTACACCATGAAATAGCTAGCAAGTTCACTGAAATCAATCTTTCAGTGCAACATTTAAGTGAAATTTTGAAGTCAAACTTTTATCTTGTTCTTACTGAGAGAGCTGAACTTGCTCAATTTCTTGTGACCTCTAAATTGTTAATGGTGCAAAGTCTAACACGGGTTGTGCCCAAATCCTACTGTTCATGTAACTTTCTCCAAGTGAGTCAACACGAGAGCAGAAGTGGGCTGGTAAAGCCACCAGCGTGTGTACACAACTGTTCAGTCTCAACTTGAGGTCCGCTCATATCTCCACACGCTTTATCCTGTGGTATTTGGACTCGAACTTAGCAAACACAGAACAAGCAAAGAGCGGACATGCATGGAAATTCTTCCAGATTACAACTTCTCTAAGACAAGTCTGAACATTTGTCAGATACTTTGT
The DNA here is from genome assembly GCA_035149815.1 of Branchiostoma lanceolatum. NCBI lineage: Eukaryota > Metazoa > Chordata > Leptocardii > Amphioxiformes > Branchiostomatidae > Branchiostoma > Branchiostoma lanceolatum. The sequence continues at coordinate 3,033,300 of CM068873.1, forward strand.
CGTTTCAGAGTTTCCACCGGTTTAACAGTGTAAAAAGAAATCTTCCAATGAATCTATTGAGCTGTTCTTCCTGTTACTAACATAAACATACATGTAGCATGCATGGCAACTGTGTGTTCCACATTCACAGACATTTGTATGCCTGACGTACAGCACAGACTTTGAGTGCCAATTAGCGGAATTTTGCTCAGTGATTTGCCTCCAGGGACCTTTATTAGTGGAAGGCTACATTCATTAGGTCTGCAAGAAGTCGTGGGCAGTGTCTTTTGTCCAGGATGCCAAAAATAGGTCCATTCTACAGCATATACATGTATGTTAAAATAGAATGCTATATATAGGCCAAATCATATGCATCAGTTATCAATACTACTGCACTCTTGAATAAAATCGAAGGTTGATGCCCTAGAACTAGGGACATGGTACACAGTACTGGTACAGTATGGCAAGAACCATACAGACATGGGTCCAAAGTACCGGAACATCAATGTACCAGTACTGTACCTGAATAGACTTACACACTCAAGTATATAACATGCTGAGTCAGACTTATTTTGTTATGAAAAATGTATTATTCCTAACACAGAGTTGACAAATTAGCACTGGAAAAAGATGAAAACAATGTATACATGTAGGTGTTCGAATCGGATCCATCTATAATTTTAAGAAACCTTCTTAAGTCAAAATAAACATTCTGTTGACTGTTTATTCATGTTTCAGTCATTGCAAACATGTTACTAAATCACAGGTTTGGGCTGGTACCTAAACCTCTACCTGTATAATATCTGATATTAGGCACACATCCCTACCTGGATCCAATGGGACACTGTTTTACTCAAGATAAAAGTAGATTGAGCAGAATAAAGTCTTTGTCACGGTCACACCACAAAAAGTTTTGTTGACTCAGCAGAAGTTTATCACGCTAACTCTTGAATTTTTTAACAGCCTTTTCACTTCCAAGTCATGCACACAAAGGTGAAAACTGACAATAGTACTATATGTGGTAGTATATTCTTGGACTCTATTGTCTGTGCAATGTCTAATTTATTACCTAACCCTACGAAATCCCTTTGTTGAAAAGGTGGCTGCTGTAGGGGAATGTATTTTCGTTTCCTGTGTAGTTGGTGTGCTAGAATTGCTGAATGGTTAACATTATTTTGATATTTTTCGAGAGGTGAGAAAAGCATATCTATGATATGAATAGTCAGTGAAATGAACATAATTCTCAGTAATAATGTATGGTTGGAAAATTGGACCAGGGATCATTAAGTCAACAATGTGCTCATTACTTCCAGGCCAGGAGACGTGCGTAGTGTAGGGTGATTACTTTTGCATGCAGAGTGATCTAGGTTTGCTCTGATGGGATGATGATGTGAAATAGGTGAAGGCTGAACACTCATTAGGCCACACCAATTTAATTTCTTGGTTAACAGATGTTTTCTTTTAATTTTAGCCAAAACAAATCATGAAAACAGAAGGCTGGGGTGAAAAGTTGCACCTGACCCTGTTCACTCCCTGAAATTGTGTGCACCAAAGTACAAACTTTCCTCTGAGATTCTGTTTTCATGTTGATTTTCCATCTAGCATTTTTTTTAATTCCGTTTTTAAAAACCAAGAAATTAAAATAGTGTGGCTTTATAGGCAGGTAAAATGAGATGTACAAATATAACCGTCGCTATAGAAAGGGAGAACTTTGTGGCAGGCGACTTGTAAGACTTGTAAGAACTGTTTTGACAACTGGACACAGTAAGAGAGGTTTCAAGAATTCTGAAAGGATCTGGGGAAAATGCAAAACTGAATTATATACTGAACAACTAACGGAAAAATAGACAATGTGTTTTTGTTACATACAGTGATGAATTAGATAGTTTGAACTGCACCTTTAGATTGCTAACAGTTAGAAACCCTTTGAAATAAAGTGAAACAAGTGCCAGGAACCTTTAAATGGATTCCCCGTCTTCAAAATGTTATCCAATAATGGTTTACTCTCCAGTTACCCCAACTCCACTTCTGCTAAACAACAACACCTTTTGTAAGGTCAGCCTAGTCGACAAACCAATAAGTTTGGATGACTTTTTCACCATCTGTTCAATTGTGGTTCACAGCAAAACAATCCTTGATTAGGTTTTTGTTTTCAGCGGAGGATATTGAGGCAATTGGGAGGGCAGTGAGCAGAGTTAGAGTGTGTCTTGGGTTTCAGGATTTCCTGTACATGAGGACCTCGCAGCCATTGTCACACCGGCAGGGCAAGAAGTTATGTAATGCTTGACTTCAGCAGAGGATGACAGAGTGTTTTTAACTGAGATAGGGGTGGAGTCAAACGGGGCCTAATTGCGGGCAACTATTGTAAGACTTGTAATCTACGAGCTGAATCAGCACTTTGTGGTACTTGTCGTTACAAGAGTTCCGTGGACACGTCACCCCAGGTCTGTGATGTGGTAGCCTGTGGTTAGGAAGCTCACATAAGGGAGAGCTTTTATTTTGGAGCCCCAGCTTCATGACGACCAACTAGAACTACATGGCTTTGTGTTCATGCATTTCCTTTGTTTTATACTCAGACTTGCAGCTAGGATAAAAGTGAAGCATTGGATGAAAGCACATCGCACATGATGACCCAGGAATCGTTGAAAAACGCCGCTTGCAGGCCATATGTATTTTTGGGTTAACAAATAAACAAACAAACAAACCCCAAATCACAGATTACTGAGAAGTGGAGCTCTGTTACCTGTAAAAACAGCGGCAAAGTCTGATGACAGACCCCTTGAGAAAAAACAAGTGCTGAAATGCCTTCCAACACTGTTATCAGGCATTCACCAAGATTTTCACTTCATATGCTTGCCTGCGATCTTAGACGGGCAGTAAAGAGATCTAGAGTGTGTCATGGCTTTCATCTGGCACATAGCTGGCCTCTTGTGACATCTGAAAAACAGCAAAGGCTTTCATGCAATTTGCAGCTTCCAGGCCTACTTGTGCTATACATTTTGGATACACTTTCTGGTTGTCAAAATGAATGTCATGGTCAACAGCAAAAACTGCATATTAAGCATTAGCATGTTGAACAGTTTCAACTCAGAGACTGTCTTTTATAGTGCAAATTGTTGGCAGTCACAACAAACCTCTCATTCACTGGTTGTTGGCTCCTCCGACGGTTGCTACTGCCGTGATCAATCTCAGCAGAGCACGGGGGCAGCCTTCAGGCAGTATTTTTAGAAACGTTGTCCAGTGAACAGAAACACCGGGATAAAAAAGGCTGCAAGGCCAGCCCTGCAGTCATGAGAACAGGCTGGAAAGGTTAAAGATCATGCTCCACACAGACAGAACGCTTTTCTTAGCTAATAGCATCATCCAACAATGAAGCTAGCTTAGATACAGACTCAGTTTGGGAAAGAATGTTCTGAAATGTACAGCGCAAGATGCAGCTTCTTACATTAGTTTGTTGCAGTAGTTAGGAATAAGATGCAGTTTCAAATGATATATTAACGTGAGGAGTTTGTCTTCTGCAGGACATAAAGGTGTTAGAAACTTATGAATGGTATTCAGCTGATCATGATGGTTTCTCCCATTCAATTTAAGCAGGAGAAATTTATTCCATACATGTACATAGTCTGAACGTCTTCCTGCGGGTAAAAAATAGCATTGCATGCCTAGAAGGGATAGACTGGTTCTGCTTGAAAGGGAACTAATAATGGGATCTTCCAGAAAATTGACAATGAAGTAGCATGTGGTTATCGTATACGCTTTGCGTGTCAAGTCAGCATTATCGCTCAAAGGATGACAAGGGACAAAACGGACTGTTAGTGTTAAAAGCCCCCGTAGGCATGGACATCGGCATATTTGTTTTGTGTTGCTAATTGAACATGCTACTATCAGGAGGATTACTATTAAGGCTTTGTAGCAGGTCTCCAAAGATCTGCAACCACCTTTATGTACGATGATTCAAATCACATCTGGAGATCTTTTCATGACATGGTCAGCTAGAAATACTTTGTACTGTATGTACATGCAGGGGTTTTTCTAGAAAAATTGAATAAGAGGGAGCGCACACAGGCAAGAGAGTGAATTCTATGTATTTATGGAAGAATCCATTGGTGAATGAAGGCTGTATGCTGGATATTAAGCTAAAATCTGAATTCAACAAGGGGGAACTGGGCTGAAACAAGAGGGCGCAGCGCCCCTCTTTCCTGATTTAGATGAACCCCTGTACATGTGTTTTTGTACCTGCAGAACAGCAGGTGTTTTGTAAAGTTGTCTGCGCTTTGTGTTGTTCACCTCCTACTGTGTGGGGGGTATAGATTTCCAGCCCAGAAAGAAAGTGCTTGCGTGCCAACCAAAATGATGGGGTAATCCCTGAGGGGCTTCTATCCAGACAGGTGTGGTACAACGTGCTGCCTTTATAACCCTATGATTATTCCACATGTACTTCCCACGTGCGACCTTTAATAGCCCAAGGTTGTCACCCCCTTTTTGTCTGTTTCCTCAAGCTACTCTTTTGTTGCGGCCCAACAATAGAGTTACTTACATAAGAAACATTCAGGTGCTTCCCACTCTGAAAGAATGACTCAGCACCTATTGTGCAAGTGCAACGGCTCCAAACTACGCCCAGCTCGATCTTTGGACTAGACCAACCATATTACATGGAGTTCTCTGACTGGAAATAAAGGAATTACATAGCATAACAAGGCTGAGAATTGGTGCGCATTGCTTAGAAATTGAAAAGGGTCGTCACAAAAATATACCAGCCGAAAAGAGAATGTGTCCCACCTGCAAAGAAAATATTGAAGATGAATACCATTTCCTTATGATATGTCCATCTTATAATGAAGAAAGGAAAAGACTGATGATTACATGTAAGAAGGAAATAACATTACCTGGAACAAGTAGAGAAATATTTAATGTACTTCTGTCATGTCCTGACTCTGTATCTGTCTACCTAGGCCAATTCATTTATAATGCTATGCAAAAGAGAAGCCATGCCATAACGTGAAATATATCACGCCATTATCTTATGTATCGAGTAATGATGTTAAGTTAGTGCACTAGTATAGATAGTCCGTAGTTGTTAATATTCCATGTTATTTGCCGTACATTGTACCTGATGCAATTGTTGTGCAATAAACTTGACTATGTATGATGTCATCGATTATTGGATCTGAAGTGAACGACATAGGGTATTAGTGTTCTAATATGTTTTGTCATCAAAAAGTTGTAAAAAGAAATAGTAAATCCCTTGGATAAAGCTAATAAGTCATTGAATTCCTGCATTGTTATCACATATGTCTCCTCCAGCCTTCCAGGCGATACCTTAGCTGTGTTAAGTGTGTCTCAGGTAACACACTCAGGCAAGGCAATACCAACGGGCGTCGAGATGAAAGCAGTGTTGTTGATTGTTCGCGTTCGTCTCTGCATTCATCCCAGATCTGTAAACATTTTTGTTGTCCACCTTCCAACAACATCACATTACCTCTGACGTCACCCCAGTGTTTACTCTGAGGTGTTAATGGAAAAAAATGCTCAAATCAGTAGATTGTTGTCTCCTCAGGGACATCTTGTTATTGTTTACCTGGATGGCATCCTGTCATTGAGACCCCCTATAGGCACAAGGAGTGTACCTGAGCTGAAGACATGTACAACAAAAATGTACTTACAAGTTGTTACTTGGGTTACTTTACTTACTTATTAATCAGCTTTAGAACTTATTAGGTAAACATTCACTTCAAATTTGTTAGCATAGGTATATCCTAATTTCATGTACATGTAACACCAATAAATCCCCATAAAAGCATTATTCAAGTTGTTGTGTCTTGCGTGTACTTTCATCTAAAGTCAGTGAGAAAGTCATTGAAAATCATTCATTCTATTCTACATGATTTTAACATCTGCTGTGGCAGGTGATGCATCAGAAATGTGACTGTCCAATGTTCAGAAGTACTTTCTCTAAATCCTTCATCAGCCTGTTCAGTTTCTTTACTACTCCTTTAACCTACATTTAAGTAAGTACGTATACATAGATGCATACAGTACACTGTCGGATTTGGTAGGAATCAATGCCTTAAGTACGTGTGCCGCAGCATTGAAGGAAACTTATCAAAGCAGGGGGCAAACATGAATGGTTAGGCGGACACATAAGAAAGGTTGCCCCGTTTCTATGGATAGGTGCCTTGGGCAGTGGATTTGTTCTGCCAGCTTTAGGGAGGGGCTTATGGACAAGATTACCATCATTGCTGGGCAGGAGACTTTCAACCTGTACAACTACGACCTCTTTGCATTCAACGCTGTGCTGGGTTCGAAATTCATTTTTGGAAATAGGTGCACTGGTGCACCCAACCAAAAAAATTAGGTGCATAGAATTAATTTTGGGTGCACCACATAAAACAAAGTTGAATGTCAGCAAAGCATAATTTGAAAGTTTATGCTACTGCCTCTCTTAAGAACTTCAATCTGTAATTCTAAGTAATACATAATTTATATATATATATATATATATATATATATATATATATATATACAGAATAAAGTAAAACAAATGGTTGTATTGCTTTTTCTGATACTTACATTTCAATGATATTCTGTATACTAGTGTACAATACTACTTTTACCCTATGGCCTACAAAAATATCTACGTGCACTGGTGCACCCACAGTAAAAAATCAGGTGCACAGCTCCAATTTTGGGTGCACAAGGGTGCACATATGCACCCACTATTTCGAGCCCTGGCCCTGTGGGTAGACTTTGCAAACGTACAACAAAATGACTTGATGTCAAGGTGATCTCTACTTGTTAACAAAGGATATGCTTTCGCCTAGACCGATGACCAGACTGGTCCAACCTGTATTGTAAAAGAAAATTATACAGCTAACAATGTTGTTATGAAAGCTGTATTATTTGAAGCAAACAACGTCATTAACAGGTCTGTATTGTTCAGCAGTTCGAATACATCCCTGCCCATATTTTCATTTTATCACAGTAGCATGAAATAAATGGTATAAGAAACGATTCCCCTCTCTAAACTTTTTCCTTGCCCTTTTGGCCCGTCCTTTTTCCGGAGCAGCCTTATACTGATCTTTGTGTCACCGGCACTTGTCCTATCCTTATCACTGGCACTTGTCCTATCCTTAAGAAGCATACAGTACATGTGTAAATGCATGCTTATGGTTATAAATAGCAAATTATGAATAGCACATTGGAAATAGCAGAAGAATTATGAATGGCAGGAGATGATATATTCTCTAGTGATAACTACTGCACAGTTCTAATTGCGTACCCTCACAAATATGTTGTACAAAATGTTATGTAATAATTGCAGGAATTGAGACTATGTTCAGAACAGAAAAGCATGTTGTGAAGCATGTATACTTCTGTGCATTTTTGTATGAAAAACTGCAGTTTTACTAAGTAACGTTCAATATCGGCAGCTATCTCTAACTGTTTACAGCAAATGCCAATGACTTTTCCCATAGCAACAAGAGCTACGCTGCACGTACAAAGCAGTAACTCCTTCAGGACTGTACAATAGATTTTTGTTTACAGGTATGCGTTATAGGGTAGCGCTGAATGGCCAATGGTTGGTCACCTTTCCTGTGAGGCAAGGACAGCTCTCTCTTGTCTAGTCACCTTTCAAGAAATGAAGGATTACAGTTAGTAGCTTTTCAGAAATGGCTACAAAAGATCTGTCCCAGCAAACATTACTGACATGCCCACACGCAGCCGTATTCTCCTAGTTGTGTCCGTTCAGGGATCCTCCCATCCTATACCTATAGTTATCACTGTTTGGTATGGAAATAGACCATAGAGTTTTTTTGTTAGGGGAAGCCAGTCAATCGTAGCCTGCAGGCAGCTATTGGTGTAAAGCGTAGCATGGTTGGACGGCTGTAAAGCTTCCCCAGGAGGTTGAGTAAAGTTTGTGGGTAGGATCAGGAGATGAGACAGACTGAATAGCATACTGCACGTCATCCCTATTGTCCAACCAGGTGAAATGACCATGAATAACGTAAGGCTATTGCCCCGTGTGACTAAAGGCACCTGGTTTGAAAGGTTCGATGTTTTCCAGTTGCCAAAGAAATACTCCCAATACCAAGTGCACTATTTTGATGTAAACAGCTACTAAGAGTTACAATCAATGGAAATATGCTAAGTGTGGTCAATTTAGGTCTTTCCAAAATACATGTACATGTATAGCATGCATATTTAGGAAGGCTTGCATACCCCAGTTTACTGGACAGGTGTATTCCTTCATGTTTTTAAGTTTTACTGTATTTACCCTGCACAACAATACCTATAGTTACCCATACATGTGCAAACAGACAAGCGAAGGTCACAGCCCACCTGAAAGGGACTGCAATCAACAAGTGTCTGTCCATGAGGCCATATGTGTAACTCAGCAAAAAAAGCAAATTTGTTAGCCAGTTAGGCAAGTTTAAACCCTCAAGACGATGTTATGAGAGATCCTTTTTCATGATGGATTAAATTTTTGGAAATGCACTTTTGTCATATATCTATTAGTTTGAAAGAGATGGTCTCTTTATGTGATTTTGAAAAATGATAAAAGAATGAATTTGAAAAAAAGCTAATGCCATTCTCCTGACCAGTAAAGTAATTCCATTCTTTTGACATTTTCTTCCTTTCATATTTACTACCGCTCTACATTTGTATATGATGTTCATCTTGTATCTTGTAAAGAGAATAATGCTAGTTAGTCCTTGCAAGCGGATACGTACAAGTAATGAAATAACCCAGCTCTGTACAGTTGTAGCGACACTCCTCGGCCTACATTTGGTGATAGTCGCGTGTACCATCTTTCAAAGCGTGCAAAGCTGAACGATTGTCGTGCAGCAGCACTGCAGGAAGGGATTATCCATCTCACGGCACTAATGAGTGGAGAATTCATCCACAGGCTCTTGATCTTCTCATGTGTACGTTACCGCAATTTGTAATGACGGGAAAAGGGACTGCTTACATGCAATGTTAAGATACAGTCTGGTGCATGTTATCATGATCACGCATAATGGGGAGATGATGTTTTTTGGGTGTGTTTCATTTTTTTTTTTTTTCAAACTCGTTTTGAATCATATTAGAGGCCTAAAATTGTTTACATGGGAGATTATTAAAAGGTTTGGAAACTTACAATCATATGTTACTTGAAACTATTGGCCCTTTTAGTGTTCAAACTGTATTTTTTAGGATCATCTCATCATAATTCTTTTGGCACAAAATAGTAGATTGTCCAAAAAATGCATGCTTTGTTGCTAGACCTATCCGTTTGAAGTTACCTGGTATTGATTTTCTTCCTCCATCATACTTATACATGTACATGTACATGTATGTGTAACTTTTATAAGGGTACATTACCTTAAAACCACATCAAAAGCTTTTTTTACAAATGTTCGTGTGTGCTCGTCTATTCTTGCAGAATCATTTATTGCCTACAATTGTTCCCTCTCCAACATAATATGTGGATTTTGTACTTAGAGGCGTCGTTTGCTGTCGAATCCTTTATTCCACACGCTGGCGCGCATGACAAATGTCGGCTCTATTTATTCGGCTTGACAGGTGTGCAATCAGGCTTCAAAGTCGATGAATTCTACTCGAACAAGTGTCAGTGACTCAGTCCATACCCAAGCTACTTGGCTATGGCACAACATTAATTAAAACACTAGTAGTGTCTCCTCTACCACACCGGCAAAACCAGCCATACTGCAGACAAATGGTGTGGTGACCCCTTTGTTGACTCGAGGTTGTGGTTACGTATCAACACAAATATCGCCATTTTGAAGGTGACCTTGTCCCCCCGTATCCAGGAGACGCGTCTCACATGGAAGCAGCCGTGTTTATCCTCCCCTTGGCGCAGAATGCAGCGCGCCACTTGAATATGTAAAGCCTTATTTTGGGTGTGGAAGGGGAGATCCTACATGTACGTTTTCTGTCAAGGATATAGTAAACAGTTTCAAGGTGAATGAAACACACAGAGGCTAGCGATTCACCAGAAGAACAAACAAACAAGCCATGTTTATCATGCATACACGGGTCCAGCCAGGTGAACAGAACCACTGAATAACAGCTGTAATGAAAAGCATGTAGATCACTCCACACCAATTTTATCTCTTGGTTAACGGATTTTTTTTTTAATGCTAGATTGGAAAATCAACAGAAAAACAGAATCTCAGAGGAAAGTTTGTACTTTTGTGCACACAATTTCAGGGAGAGAACAGGGTCAGGTGTAAGTTTTCACCCCAGCCTTCTGTTTTCATGATTTTTTTGTTGTTGCTAAAATTTAAAAAAAAATCTGTTAACCAAGAAATTAAATTGGTGTGGCCTTACATGTCTACTAGCTGTATACCTGCTTGCTGTTACAACCTGGGACAGGGTCAACACTGTGGACTCTTTGGAATGTGGTTGTTACTGTTGGGCAGTAAAACTGTTGTTAGAAACGACAGATGCGTGGACATCTGGTATTTCTGCTGATAGTGATGCTTACCTCAGACTGTTTTACTTCACCGCTGTGAAGTAGGCTCTACCAGTCTCCACGGGTCACTGGGAAAATAGTACAAAATTCCCAAATAGAGTCAATTGTATGAAGGGAGTCGGCTACGGACAGAGGGTCAAATATTGCAACCCTAGGCCTGCGAATGAAACCCTCCATGGCCAAAGTCCCCCGGCAAATGTTCTCCCTATAGCCAGCATGGTTAGTCTGGTAAAGACTACTTGTGAAAGGAGTGAAGTATTGGTTTTAGGTTGGCTGTCTATTTGTCTGTCTGTCTGTGTGTCTCTGACCAGTGAAGGGGGAAAGTCTGCCATCGCTGATTGCCTTGTTCGGGTCATAGTTTTAATTCCTAGCAACATTCAATAAAAGCAGTAAAGTTTGTTATGTATACGTATATTTATTATTTTTCGTAATAACCATAAAGCTTGAAATAACCATCAGGTTAAACCTTTTTGACAGTAATTCAGCACGCTAAAGGTTAAGATGGCTTTGAGAGATTTCACAAGCTTCTGTCAGAATCTCAATTAAAAACAATTACATAAGTACACAGAAGCCATCTCAGTAGGTATTAAGGAGATGATTTTTACCAGTGCTTATAGTGCTTAGAACACAACAATTTTAATTTAAACTGTACGGCAAAAACATCATTTTAAACACACATGCTACCACTGAATCTGCATGCTGTACATCTATGTTGCTGGCTGACTGTTTTTCAACCACAAGACTTGAGTGCTTTTATTGTTTCCATGACCTGATCAGGCTGCTGTGTTTCCTTTATTATTACTTTACCTCCGCTGTGAGGAATCATGAATGGGGTCTGTCTTCAGGTTAATCGGGTTCTTCAGAGTAAGGCCTGTGTTCGCCTGTTGCCAGGGACTGGTGATTGTTTTGGATGGTTGCTATGGACAACATAATTTACCAAGAAAACAGCACTTGCCAGGCATAGCCTATTAGATTTCATGGCACAAACTGAAAATCCATTTGATTTAAATGTATAATCATTGCCGATTTCCTCCCCTGTCATGTGCTCACAGAACCCACATTTTAAAGACATCATCTGTTCTACAACTGGTCCTGGGAAAAGAAAACTGGATATTGATTACTATAGAAATTTGAAGGTAAAGTGGCCGACCTCAGACTGAGGCAAAACACAACACTTTTTTTCAATTTCACTACAACCTCGTTGCCGCTCGTGTTACGGACCAAGCACACCGGGTGTTGGGTTCTTTGATTCATGTACATGACATTAGAGAATGTTCAAAACACTTAAAACTAACAATTTTACTGCTGGGGGCGGTACTTTTCTGTGTTGGAAATAGATTTGGTTCTGGAAAATGGTAGGACACATGGCTTAAGGTATCTTACATGTTGAGAATAGTAACATCTGCTCTTACATTGATTTTCATCTCACTGAAGGATAAAAGCATATATTGTGACTCCCACTGTCACCATGACAGATGTACAAGTACTAACCTTAATGAGTCTGTTTGTGCCCTATAGGTACCAATATGGACTGTCAATAATCATATACTGGGAACTTATAACTTTGATAAAAGATAAAAAGGTTGAAAAATGTGGATATTACTAACATTACTGTCAATTACTGTACAATTGTCATATACCTTTCTCTTTGTCTCGTGAAAACGGATTATGTCCATTTTTCTGTTAAGTCCCCAAATGTATAACACATAAACTATACCAAATCATTTACAGAGGAAAGATTATTCATCTGCCCATGACATTTATTTTTTATTTATTGAAAATCGTGTAAGGATGGCCACCAACAAGTTCACAAAGTACAGTACATGATCATACAAGATGCCACTTCTGTTCTGCATAATTATTCTTCCATGTATGAGGAAGGTAAAATAAAAGATTACATTTTATTTCTCCTTTGCGTGCTAGCAGTTACGAAAGGTTTCCTCCCCCAAGCCAGGTTCAGGTGGGTTGTTTTTACGCCATGTTTTTCCCTCCACAGATGGTGGTACTGATGGACCCCCAGGAGGATCCAGACGACATCCTACGAGCGAATCGATCGCGGGAGAAGCAATATGTGTTTGACTACTCATTTGATGGCAGGTCCAGTCAAGTGAGTGTTAGTTGCACATTACGCACATGAGCCTCTAACTTGAAGTGTGAAATACCTATCCAAAGATGTCCCCAGAAAGGTGAACACTGACTTACTAATGGACATTCATCCACTTTTACAATTCCATATATTGATTGCCCTTTTTCTGTGTGGCGGGATTCGTGTACAACCTTGGCATTTATAGACAATTGTTAACCTTAACCTCCAGAAGAAAAGCTGACCTAAAACTCAAACGAAATGGTCTGCAAATTCATCAGCATTCTAACTCAGTCCCAGCTGTAGTAAGCATCAGACCTCTACATGTATAGGTACTAACATGTCTGAAATGTTGGCATTTAAGACACAGTACATGTTCACATACTCAGTGGAAAAAGACATAGTGACCCAAGTTTTAAAGATGGAGTTCATTTAAAGCATACACATGAACTCTTGGTTTGAAAAAACACTTGATTTATTTCACATAATTTTCAACATGATAATTTCTTGAAGGGTGAAGGTTGTTGATGACTAGTTTTCACAGTAGCACCACATACTACATGTCTTACACAATATCTGTCATCTAAAATATGCACGTCTGTCATGCTTGTTCCAAAGGCAGACATATAGACAGACAGGAACAAAAATTAAGTTGTGACGGGCAACAAAAAAATCCCAAGGGACCATTCTGTTATGCGATGATTGTCCACTGACAAATCCACCTCAGACTAGATATCATTTATCATGCTGTTGACACCGCTCAAAACCTCAGACATGTACTAAATGGTTGCGTACGAGTCTGGGACTAAAAAAAATTGATTTCGAAAAAGTTATTGATTTGCTTGGTACTCCTCATGCTATAGTTAGAACGATAATGCTTGGGCCTCTTTCATACCATGTTTACGTGTTAAACAATCCCCCTGGGAAAGTACTGGATATTTGTGTTTTAGTTAATTGCATTAACCATAAAAATTCCAGCCTGTGATTTAATAAAAACAAGCAAAGGGCCCATGTTTGCAGGCAAAGCTGACTTATATTACATAATATAATCTTTCGTCACAGTAGGTTCACAACGGGAACCTCTATCCAAAGGATTCTTTTCTTCCCTACTGAATAGTGAAGGTGACGTGACAAAGAGCACTACATAGTACGTCTGCTTTAAACAACATTCCCGTGACGTTCTACACATTTCACGGGATCAAGTTCTCAGAAACAACTGAAAAAGCCTTTTCTGAGGCAGCTACTGTATTACATTTCCCATTACCTTGTCTCCATGTTCTACATGCCCTGTTGGATGCTTGAGTGAAATTCCGTAATGTGAACCAAAGGGCATTATCACCAGGGTTCAATAGATGGCATTTTGCAAAATCAAAAGCACGTGGAAGAGCATTGTGTTGACACTGAATACGTGAGACCCTGATCACTCAAGCAGCTCAACAGACGAAAAAGCCCCTGAAATGATCAGGATTCTTTTACAACTTGGCAGTCCAGACACAAGTCATACTACGTACAAAATGTAGATCAGACAACATTAAATATTAAAGAATCTGCTATAAGCAATTTGAATCATTTTGTGTAGTTCGCAATACAACTCCCCTGTAGCAAAGAGACATCTAGCAGTTAGTAATGGTATTGCAGCCAATCCAATTGATAGATTCCTATATGATGACACTGCAAAAGGTATTGAGATGAAAACACATCTACTGTATCTTGTAGTATATTAAACCAAGAGTACATTTTGTTGCTGTTTGACATACACTGTACTACATTGTTAGGAATGATGTAGGATGCACCTATGACTCAGTGTTTGAACATTTTTGTCACTCTTTCATGTCATACAGGAGGAAGTTTATGCCCACACCACCCGGCCACTGATAGAGAGTGTCATTGAGGGATTCAATGCTACTGTCTTTGCCTATGGTGCTACAGGTACAATGCTTCACCAGATTTTTTTCTTGTTGTTTGGGATGACCACTTAAGTATTAAAAGTATAAAATCATTTCGAACTCAAGCATAAAGCATGAGACAGAGTGTACTGCTTCGTCGATGATGGTTAGACATCCAGGTAATAAGATACGGCAAATAGCAAGCAACTGGATATGATTTTGAAAATAGTCAGACGTTTCAAGTAGTATTCACTTCTTTCATCAGTGACACTGAGAAAGATATTTTGTGTGCTGCTTTTTCATTAATAGTGCAATGCAGCTTTGCCACGGCTAGCGTTTTTTTCAAAGCTCCCTGCTCAACTCTTCTCGATAAGTGTGTTGGGTTTATGAAGTAATAGTAGTAGTAGTATGTGCACAGGCCAGAACTGGCCCCTTGCTTAGGGTTATACCGCCCTTTTTACGGGGTGACATACCCTTTCATTGGCTGTCGTACAAGACAGTGATGCGCCAGTTCTCCCGTCCAGGTGAATGATGTAAATCACCTTATGGCTGAAGTATGAAAAAAAGTGAATTATTGCTTAAAATTAAATGCTCATTACTGTGAGGAGAGTGGGGAGTAGGAATGGCCACAGCTCTTACATGTTCAACTGTCCTGTACAGTTACTACACAGTGTCCTTTTCTTTCAGGTGCTGGTAAAACCTACACCATGCTGGGAACAGAGCACGAGCCTGGTGTGATGGCCAGGTCACTCAACGACCTGTTTGAAGAGATGCACAGGACAAGTGAAAACATGGTGTACCAAGTCTCCATGTCTTACCTAGAGGTACATTCATTTTTACATTCATTTATCTAGCCAGCGGACACACTCAGGTCTCTTGACCTGTTTTTCAGGCTCCCTGGATACAAATACAATGCACAGACATAATACATAATGATCACAATAATATGCAATTTTAAAAACTCGGTATCAGTCCTAATTCCATTCTTAAAGTCCATTTCTAAAGGTTGATACGGCAGTGAGTTTTCTTTGTTCTGTGGGGAGTTTATTCCAAAGTTCAGGACCCTCCAAAGTTCAGTACATCATATTGTAATGTTAGCATAAAATGTTACAGATACAGGGACCTTTTAAGATGACCTACATCATGTATGCTATGTCCAAAATGTTACGTTGTCACTTGGGTGCCTGTGAGTTACATGTCTTTTTGAGAAGTGTTATTACCAAACATTTGTCACTGCACACCTTCTTGAATTCTTGTAGTTTTCTATTTGAAAAGTGATCTTCTTGAGTCTCTCCATCACAAATGTACCTGCTACTTCGTTATTGTCAGTCTGCTAACATGACGTTGTCGTGTTGTCCCACCCCAGATCTATAATGAGATGATCCGTGACCTCCTGAACCCTGAGTCAGGATACTTGGAACTCCGGGAGGACACGAAGGGGGTGCAGGTCACCGGGCTGTCGGAGGTCAACGCCAAATCTACCAAGGAGGTACGAAAATATATATTCCTGTGCATGCATGTTTGCAAATATGCAGCAGACTGTATTTTCCGCCTTGTACTGTACCAAATTTTAGCTTACCCTAGGGTTCTAATCAGTTTGTAAAACTTGTATGTGATGTATGAGCGAGTCGTGTGGCGCAACGTCAGAGCGTTCGGCTCAGAACCAAGAGGTCCCAAGTTCAAATCCTGTCATGTCACCGATCTTGTGCCCTTGGGAAAGGCACTTTACACAACTTTCCTCACTCCACCCAGGTGTGAATGGGTACCTGACTTCGGTTGGGGAAGGTCGTATTGAGGTCACCTGGTGGCGCCAAATGGCAGCCGCCCAGACCCTTGCGACAGTTCCACAAAATGCAAGCGTGGAGAAGATATTATATATATGTTGTGTAGTGTGTGAAACCTGTAAACCTGCATCAATACAGCGCTAGAAAGGCTGCCAATGCGGGTAATTTCTGACCAATAAAAACCATTATTATAGGTGATGGAGCTCCTACAGCAAGGCAACAAGCAGCGTACGCAGGAACCCACCAAGGCGAACAAGACATCTTCCCGCTCACACGCCGTGCTGCAGGTCACCGTCAAGCAGCGTTCCCGCGTCCGCAACACGACGCAGGAAGTGCGGGTAGGCAAGCTGTACATGATCGACTTGGCGGGGTCCGAGAGGGCAGCTCAAACCCAGGTCAGTTTCCACTAGATAAACAGCGTGCTGTTGGAATTCTTATTGTTGTTTCTCCATAGCGTAGCGTGCGTAGTCCAGTGGTTAGCGATCTTGCCTCTGGAACTAGAAGCCCCGGGTTCAATCCCGGCTGTGTCGCTCACCCGACAGGCACGCTACCGGAAAGGGTCGCCGTCCTTTGGACGGGACGTTAAGCCGTGGTCCGCTGTTCATTGTGCTTGTCGAAAAGAGCTAGGGGAATCTTCCCAGTACAATGAACCTGTAAATACTGAACATAGCGTCTGTCTTCTCTGTCACGACCAGTGGAAGATTAGCTCATCTGTTCATTGAGTTCATTTGACCTTAACTGGTTCGAGATCACTTTCCTTTCCATAGTGCTGCACTGTGAGAGTTGTGTGATTGTTCCACCAGGTTTACTGTCCCATTAAAGTAGGTCAACTAGGATCTATTTCAGAAGCAGTGTTCTCGCCAGGCCTTTTCATCATAGGGGCCCCCAATGCTGTGATCTGGACCCCCGATGCTGTGATCTGGACCCCGATGCAGTGTTTCAATGAGCATAGGGGTGTTTCTTTCTGTGAAGAACCTTGAAGTTCATAAATCTTATTAAAGAGTTCATATTTGGCTTTAGAATGAGGATGTGACAGAATAAAAACTTAACTTCACAACATTTATCCCTCAAAATGCAGGAAATAGTGTCTTATTTGGTTATGAATTTCAAAATCTTGTGCGGGAAGATGCCAGACTGCCAACCGTTATCATGTCTTTGGCACTCCGCGATTGACTTGCACCACGCAAAGTTGGCCTTCTGTACCTGACCCCTATGCTGTGAAAAAATCCTGGTGAGAACACTGAGAAGTGTGTGGAAACCTGCACACAGTCATCAGTGAACTCTATGAAAAATAGGTGCCTTGTTTACTACATTCCCATAAACATTTTCATGTGACTGGTGTTGCATATCCACTTTTCCCACCTATAAGTAGACTATAGATTGATCAGATCATCAGATCATCACTTTGAATCAAGGATTTTTGTACATCAATTCACATATATCAGAATCTGTATTTTCTGGACACTTTTTTCATCTATTATCAGATTCTACTCACCAACACTGAACTTTCTACTAACACAAGCATGTTATGGAATATGTTTGCAGCTGAACAAACGCAGACAGCAGAAACCGGTAGGGCAGACTTAGGCAGTCCCTGGTTTAAAGTCATACCTGGCACTGATGTTGAAACTTACACGCTGTGTATGATAATCCAAACGTAACCACAGCTATCACCCACAGTCTGGAATGGCTTAAGGTGGCCACAGCTTTGAAGTTCAAATCCACTTGGCAATTAGGCTGATGCAAAGTTAATAAGACACCAGATACATATGTACACACGACTTCTTATTTTACAATGGCAGACAATTTGGTTTAAGCATTACACCTATCATTTAAAACACAAATTGTCACCCAATTGTAAGTGAAATTTGTTAGTAACAAATAATTTTATAGGTATGTTATTACCTTTGTAACATGGTGGTTTCTTCCTTTTCAGAACCGTGGCAAACGAATGAAGGAAGGCGCACACATCAACCGCTCTCTGCTGGCACTCGGCAACTGTATCAACGCGTTATGTGAGAAGGGAGGGAGAGCGTACGTGAACTACCGCGACAGCAAGCTGACCAGGTTGCTGAAGGATGCCCTGGGAGGCAACTGTAAGACTGTGATGATCGCTCACATCAGTCCAGCCAGCACGTCTTTTGATGAGTCCAGAAACACCCTGCTGTATGCAGACAGAGCAAAGAATATCAAGACAAGGGTAAGGAACCAGCTGAATGTTATAATAATAATAGTTTTATTCATTTCGTGTAGTTGTACAGATTCGCAGGGCCTTTGGGATTGGTCCTGAATTGCTCTGACACTCAAAAATCACACACAATACTGGACGTCTAATACATTACTGGGACAGTTAAAATCATTCATCATTAGTATTACTGACTAAAAATATTCAAAATCTTCAAGATCTATAGAATATAAAATTGTATTAAAGGATCAGAAAGCGGTGATCACTATCGTGTATCACTAATAATGACTTCAGCCTGTTGAAATGCTGAGTGTTGCTTGTCGGGATTCAAGACTGACTTTTTAGCATTGCTTGTAGTAATTGTTTTGCAGTATTGATGGCAGAAACTACCTAAAACACGGAAATGCACACTGAGCTTTATGTACAACACCGTTGAAATTCTCAAAACATTTTCATAGGCTGTAATTCTTGATTTTTACATATTATTAAGTAAATGTTGTGTCATCCTTTGTCTTCTGATCATGATAGGTGAAAAGGAATCTGATGAACGTCTCGTACCATATTGCGCAATACACGGCCATCATCTCAGACTTGCGGAAGGAGATTTCTCGTCTGAAGCTGAAGATCGAGGAGCAGGAGATGGTGAAGAAGGAGCTGTCCCAGGGACAGCAGCTCAGGTCCAGGATCAAGGAGATACAGTGTAAGTGAAACACCGAAAGGGAGTAACATAAACTGCCGGCCCCAGGGTTCGATCCACCGAGCTCCGGATCATAACCTCACGCACTTTAACCACTAGGCTAGAAGGTCGCGACCCCATAGGCTGAGCAGTTGGTGTGGTGCTATCACTGCTGCATGATAGTCCCTGTTACATATTAAGTTTAACATAAGACCACAAAGTGGGGTTGTGTGGCGCAGCGGCAGAGCGTTCGGCTCAGAACCAAGAGGTCCCGAGTTCGAATCCTGTCAGGTCACCGACCTTGTGCCCTTGGGAAAGGTACTTAACACGACTTTCCTCACTCCACCCAGGTGTAAATGGGTACCTGACTTCGGTTGGGGAAGGTCGTATTGAGGTCGCCTGGTGGCGCCGAATATGCAAGTGTTTATAAGATATGTATATGTTGTGTATTATGTGAAACCTGTAAACCCTGCATCAATTCAGCGCTAGAAAGGCTGCCATTGCGGGTAATTTCTGACCAATAAAAACCATTTATTATTATAACATAACATAACATCACGTACATTTACATTGTACAGGTACCAGCATAGAGGTTTAGGTATGGGTCCGAACCCATACCTGCGTCTGAACAATTTGACAAAGTAACCCATGATCTTCAATGATGACAGGAACATGAAAAAACGGTTAACGAAAATAAGACTCTATGTATCTTATGCGGAGAACCCATGCTTTTGAGAGGATCTCAAATTAAAAATGGTGCTGATGTCAATATGACCACACAAGTTTCTTCTTTTTCAAGAGCTAAACTTTCATCTTTGCAGTAGGAATAACAGTTTTTTTTGTAACAAACTAAGTAAAAGAGTTATATGCTTGAGTGTAAGCTTATTCAGGTACAGTACCTGGTTCAGTACATTCAATTTGATGTTGTGGTATTTTGGACCTGTGCCTAAATTATTTTTGCAGCACTGAACCAGTAATAAACCCCTATTGTAAATGTTGAAGCAGCACATAATGCATCTTTGATAAGGAAACTGTCCAAAACAAAACTTCCTAGTGAGGACTTTGAAATGAGACATAGCTAAAATTATCATAGTACTGCATTGTGTTGTGTCACGTAGGCTTCCATGCTGTTAGTGTTATCAAAGAATTATATGTTAGACATGTTCTTGACACCAGCCCATGGAAAGATGACAAAGGAAGCAAACCTGCTATTGGCTAGAGAGTGTGAAAAGAGATAAGATTGAAAACAGCCAAGGGAGCAATCAGTAATTAGAATCAGGCAACAAATGGCACAGTCATCTATTATTGATCATCCCTGCTTTGTCCCATAGCACCCTCTCTGACAAGGGCAATACTTCATGCTTTCATCCTGCGTCAAGTAATCAAATCATTCCCTCTGAAGTATGATTTACGCTGTTTTTTCATTTGTTTTGCCAGTTTTGCTTAGCAACTGTTCACATTGGTAGCCCTATATCTGTGTGTTGGTGTCTGTTTCTGACATCTCCAGCAGAATGAGCATTACATGTGAAGACATCAAATGTTCTCTTTCATTATAGTCCAGGACTGTCAGCAACAGCTTTCATAGTCATTTTGTTTGATGCATGTCTTATGGAGTATACCTTATTGAAGTGATTGTTTCCTGACTTCTGCTCGGTAAGACAATCTTGCAGGCTGAGTTTTTTTTTAACGATCTCGCTCAATGCAAGGCCGTAAGAGGCCACTTCTCGGCATTGAACTAATTGAACTAATGTGGCATAGGTGAGAGACAGCGGTGTGTGTTTGTTTTGAAGGTTTGTAGGTTGTATTCGGGGGGAAAGCAGTGGGCTGGGAGGGAATTCCAGAGTTTTGCAGTTCGTGGAAAAAAGCTGTTACTGTAGAATGACTTGGAGGCTGGTAGTTGTACAGTATAGTGGTGTGAATCAGAGGAGAACCTGGTAGGTCGCTGAAAAAATTCTTCCCTTTTTTCCCTTCTTGACGTTTGCGGTGTTATTTTTGTCTCGCAGCCGAGGTCCAGCTTGAGGCGAGCAGGTCGGATAAGAAGGAGATGGTGCGCCTGCGGGAACAGCTGGTGTCGGCCTTCCACGAGCAGATGGAGATCCGGCGCAGCCTGATGGAGCTGGAGAACACCACGCTGGAGATACAGATGGACACCTCCAGACACATGCTCACCATCTCAGAGTGAGTACACCTTCCTTATAGACATCAGTTCAGTTCAGTTCATCCTCTTTTTAGAGGTGACACAAGTGTTTCCACATGTTCCTGTCGCACGTGACAGATCGAAGTTCCTCATCTTCAAGGCCAACATCCTTTTCGATTACTTTCTTTAGTGTCAACGACGGGCGACCACGCCTACGCCTTTCATTCGGTTTCCAGAGGAGAACCATACCCGCCATTTCCTCGTGGCGCATAACATGGCCGGCCAGAGACAACCTACGGTTGCGAATAACCTTAGTAATCTGTGGCATGTCACCATACAGCTCTCTGTTTGTTATGTGGATCCTCCAGGAAATGTCGAGGGCTGCACAGAGTAGGCGGGTGTAGTTCCCATCAAGCAGGATGCACAATGACTTTGTTAATGTCCATGAATCAGCCCCATACAATAAAATCTATTCAACACAAGAATAGACATACAGACAAGTAACCACGTGTCAACATCTGAAATGCATAGATGTGCAAACGATGATCTTTTAGTACATTCCCAGCCCCATATCAAAACCATCACCTCCGAGTTAGTACACATGGACACTACTTCATAGACATGCGGAGCAGCCCAAGAAGACCACTTGGGGACAGGTGGTCACTATAGACAGGATTCTTAATGCTTGTGTGGATGGGAAAAATTGTCTATGGGACCACCATAAAGTAGTCACGTTGGCCCTGTGGTCACTATGTAGAGGTGGTCACTTGCACAGGTTTGTACTGTCAATAAGCCCTATCAACATCTGAAATGTGTGGATGATCAAAAGCTGATCTTGTAGTACATTCCCAGCCCCATGTGCAAGTGTTGTGTTACCTGATTGTTTTTAATGAACAGCCATAGCATGGAGAAGGCGTAGCAAACAGATCACTTCCAGTACAGTTACATGTAGAGTATATAAGTAAATACCTACAAAGTGTACCAGTTTTATACACCACGGCTTGAATGAAGTGTGTTGTTCAGACTTTGCAGATGTGGGATAAACAGTACCACAGCTATTAATGAATCAACTTATTGTGGTTGCTAAATTTTTAATGTAACATTTCTAATATTTGTCACCTCCACAGATGGGACCAGGAGCAAAACAAGCAAAAGGAAAAGCAGACCGAGGACAACAAAGAGCTGGAGAAGGGAGAGAGTGAGAAGGAAGCGGAGGAACAGTCCTCTCACAGTGACTCCTCCTCTGAGCCTCCGGAGGTCCTCCACGCTAAGGATGAGCTGCAGCAGCTCATGGAGGAGCAGAAGAAGGCCTCCAACTTGAAGCTCCAGCTGCAGGAGAAACTCAGTCTCATCCAGAGCAAAGGGAGGAAACTGGAAGAGCTTCTGCCCAAACGGATCAACAACGAGGACCAGAAGGAAATCCTCATGCTCCTGTGTAAAGTCCATGAGCTGGAAATCGAAAACACGGAGATGCAGTCCAAAACACTGCTTCAAGAAAACTTCCTCCGCCAGAAGGACTTGGTCATCGCAAGGTACGAGCAGCACAAGAACGTGGCGGACGAGATAATCCGCATGCAGAGGGAACTGATCGAGATGCACAACTTACCCGTTCCTCTGGAGCTGGAGGAACTGTACGAGGTGTACACTCAGGACCTGGACGCTTCCTTCAGCCACACCCAGCTGCACACGCTACAGAGCTACCAGGCAAAAATGTCATTCCTCACTCAGAAGCTTCAGGACTTTGAGGAATATGACGATAAGCTCGGCACGTTGGACGACGAACATTCCAGTGCTTCACCCACGAAGATAAAATCTAGAAATGCATCGACAAAGGACTTGAGTGAGAGGGACACTCCGTCAAAGGTTTTTAAAGCAAGTCCTCAATCAAGGATGCTGCGGCAAGCAGCGAACGATAACAACCAAGTGGCCTTAAGTCCGACCCATTCGGACAGTGTTACAAAACTAGAGAGCCTGGTCAGCATCAGCAGTCGGAGCAATAGCCGCACCAGTGACTCACCTGAACCTCCACTCGGGATAGTGACATCACCGGACGACATCATCGAAGTGGCAAAGAAAACAAAGAACATTAACGCCATTGCTGCTCGTCGGCGGTCACGAGTAAGCACACACGCTCCAGATATTCTCACCCTTGATTATGGCAAGACCACAGCTTCTCTTAATTCTCTCAGGGACGACACTCGGCAGTTAAAACAAATTGATGAGGTCAGGTCCAATCCTCTAACGCCTGCCATGAGGCACGCTGTAAGCGAGGAGAACTTGTTTGATGAAAAGGCCAGCAGCAAGCGCGAGGAATCTCCTCCTCCGGTGTTTGTTCCGAGGATTGCGAAACCTCGCCGTAACGACAGGAAGAGTCTAGACAGACAAGCGCGTAGGAGAACCAAGTCTCACGAGGTTTCTGATGATAAGGTGAGTTGATGGTGATGTTTTGGCTTTTGGAAATTTCAGAATTTCACCTAGTTAACTTGTATCCTACACAAAAACACATGCTGATGTTGACAAAATTCTGATTGCACTGGTAAATGACTGCAGCAAAGATTATTCCATCTACATCTACATAGGGTGTTGCCCCCAAATAGCCCCTTCAGGGGCAAAGTAGGGGGGAGTTGAGGTCCCGGGCTAAGGCGGGCAGGCCTCCAGCCTGGCACGGAACGACTCAATGGTGGAAGCCGTCGCAACCGAATAAAATTCCATCTGCATGTAAAAGATATACCTCAGGATGTTTTTACAAATCTTCCGTCTTTTTAATTGTTAGAATAAAGCAGGGAAAGTGACAGTGGGAACGAGACAAAAGATGCGCAGCATCCGTCACTCAAATGGGAACTACTCCGACCCTGCACGGTACGGGGGGCGTGTTAAGTTTCCGGTCAACCACCATACAGGTAAGTGTGCCCTTCTTCAATATTTTTCTTTCCTATTGAAGTGCCACAATGTTATGGGAACGTTGAAGATTGGAATGCTTTTCATTGTCTACTCCAAATGCTACAACTTGAATCTTTGGCAACATTACGATGGTAACCTAAATTTCTGAAAATCTATTTGTCTTCAGGAGAAGGTGACCTGCGGACGCTAGAACCAGTCAGCACTCCCCCAACTACAGTCTTCCAGAGTGGGGCAGACAAGGGCAAAGGCTTCTCTGTGCAGAAGAGGTATAGAGGTAAGAATCTCCTTACATGCACTTGGAGTTTTCAGTTTTGCAACTGTAGTGTTACATCACTTAGTTTTGTACAGTTTGTAAGATTGTATCCATGTCAGGCTAGAACATGTAGCTAAGACCATTCTTATATGAGGAGCAAATTTTGATTTGACAGCAATGATTTCTTTTGTTTTTAACAAACAGATATCAAAAATTGGATGTGTAACATTGTAAAAGTCTATTACTATTCTCCAAAGTGTGTCAGTTGTTATTTTACTGGTTGACTCTAGTATGTTGATTGATTTCTATTTGTAAACATTGCTTATCATGTTGTTGTTTTCCCAGGACCTACCTACTCCGACTCCTCCGCTGCCAGCACCCCCCAGCTGCAGCCGCCCCCCATCCGCCAGAAGGCCACCATCCCCGCCTACCGCAAGGCTAACATCGCAGTCGCCGGGCACGCTCTCCCACGAAGTACCGACAAGCACCGCAGATACTAAACACCTTCAACTAAACCGTAGTTCCTCTGACTCTAGAGGTTAAATGTTTATGTCTTGATATTAACAAATTTGACAATGTTCATAGGCAGATTCACACACCTATAGAAAAATTAATGAAATGGTGGGAATGATATAGGTGTCATATTTGAAAGATTGATAATTTTTCTCCAGCCAAAAATCATGTTATCATCAAATTATTTTGTTCTGTGAAGGAAAAGATGTCTCCTGTAATCCATAGTTAATGCTATCTTAGCTATATCCTCTTCCAAATCAACCGATGTTTGCTAGCAATTCACAAGTGCCTTCAATAGTTTAGACTAGTTTTCTTCTTGTAGCAGTTTAAATGCTAACTTTTGGAGAAAATTGGCCAAAATTTTCCCAATGGCTTTTCTAGGCATAAATCTAGTTGGCTGCTGCTTGAAGCTACTTGATACATTCCATTTCACCTGTATTGCCTTCTTTATAGGTTTGGAAAATTTTAAACATTTTTGTGCAGAGAATGCAGCATGTATTTAAGTAGATTTGTCTGAAATTAGATATTGTCCATTCCAAGATATCATTGACATCAGAATTTGAAGTTGTAGTACCATAATAACAGTTCATATGCCTGACTGGGCATAGCTATCAAATTAGTATTTATTTAACTTATGAATGAGTTAACTTTACCACATCAAGATTATCTTCAGGCTGTTGTGACATCGACCAACTCAATAACATTTTATTGTGTACATTTTAGATATTAACCTTTGTAAAGAATTGTAAAGATTAAGATCTTTGAGAATATTTGAATATGTCCTTTCTTTTCTAACCTCAGACTCAATCTATGATTGATAAATAAGGTAGCAATCTTTCCTGTAGTTTTGACAATGCTGTACAAGCAGATGATTTTTTAAATCCTAATCACAAGCTAACATGCTCCTTGTATAGTGTGTGTTGTAGTGTATGTTCTGTTTCTTACTGTGGAAATATAGTTTGTATCATACCTAACCATGACCTGTAAGTTAAATCGGAATTTGTATGTTCTTGTACATCCCTTTACACAGTGGTATTGTGATGTATAGTTTTGTTTGCATGGGTACCACACATCCTGTTCTTTTCTTACAGTATTATGATTTGCATCATATGTATGTAGTCTGTGCAATGCAATGAACCATCATAACATTGGCAAATCACCTCTCTACAACACAAAAGGGCAATACTGTCAGTGTGTTACAATCTCACAAATTTCACCAACACTGTCAAGTCGACAGTTTTGACAAGTGACAAGAGATACTGATGTTCAACTGATAACCATGAGTGCATGGTGCCTTGAGTTTAGTTGCATTTCAGCTGTCTAATGGAATGGAAGTAAAGAAAAAATGTGCAGATCGATACTTGTGTGTAATGTTAGACTAATAAGAGACTATGAAAAGGTACAATCTGTTGATTCTAACCATACAGTTTGTAATGGTCTAAGTCTACACTTGTTTAAACCTCTGTGCTAACTGTGCCTAGATAGCAACTTGTGATGGAACAGGATAGCAACTTTGGTTATCTGTAGACTTTGGATACAAGAGGAACATTTTAATATTTGGTTGGGAAAGAGAACTTTAGATTGTATTTGAACAGAAAATAAAACTATTCCTATTTTCTACCTATATTGTATTCTGTGTCTTAGTTAAGTTATCCTAATAATCAGTAATTGATGTCAATATCTTACCCTGCCCTGAAGAAAATAAGGAAAAATGCCAGTAATATTAATTTGACTTCATCAGTTAAGTACATTACATACGCATTGAGAACGCCAGGTCATAGCCGCCTATGCTTAGCCTGAGTACCAACCTCCGTAGTGACCGCTGGCTCAACGTAACGTGGTTAGCAAGCGAATTCTTTTGAGCCAGCGGTCACTACGGAGGTTGGTACTCAGGCTAGCCTATGCTACCATGCAGGTCAACACACTGTTTGGCCGCTGTGCAATGACCTCTGTACATACTGACAGGCGCACTTTACACCAGATCTTGTGAGAGAAATAAAGTTACTAGTAGGCAAAACGATGATGCCTGCTAAGTTATACTATGGTCGGTATCTTTACCAAGACTATTGCTATCGATAACTAAGATTGCGTTGTGTTAAGTGAAACAGTAACAGCGACAAACAAAAACCGTTCTGTATGAAAATGTAGCAAAAACGTTCGTCTGGCTTCTAACACGTCCGCACAATTGTCATCAAAAAATTACCATATTATGTTTCACAGGAACATCCATATTATAAAGTCCGAAAAACTGATTGTCATTTGCAAAATCGGTTGCAACGTTGGTACATGTATTTACATTGTATCATCTATCTTGAATGAAAAAGCGCACAGACAATATTGTGTGTGAATAACACAGTCCTTTTTTAGAAGTGGGTGGCCCTGAAAAGGGCCGGTGTATTAAACCTTGCTGTTGTCAGTTTACTTGGAGCTGGTGTACTTGGTGACGGCCTTGGTGCCCTCGCTGACGGCGTGCTTGGCCAGCTCACCAGGCAGCAAGAGTCGCACGGCGGTCTGGACCTCCCGGCTGCTGATAGTGGAGCGCCTGTTGTAGTGAGCCAGGCGGGAAGCCTCGCCGGCGATACGCTCGAAGACATCGTTGACGAAGGAGTTCATGATGCCCATGGCCTTGCTGGAGACACCAGTGTCGGGGTGCACCTGTTTGAGCACCTTGTAGATGTAGATGCCGAAGGACTCCTTTCTCCTCCTCCTCCTGTTCTTGCCACCCTTGCCCATTGGGCGTCCCTTGCCAGCCTTCTTAGCTCCTTTTCCGGACTTTGGTGCCATCATTCAAGATCAGTCAATGAATGAGTGAGTGAATGATAAGATGATAACATCGTCATGTGCTTGCCTTTTATTGCCTCCGTCAACAATTATGCAAATTTTACGATTAAGAAGACACTCAAAATACATCTTTACGATCATTGGTTAAAACTTTCGATATTACCTTTGTGATTGGCTGCTGTAGACTATGAGCGATGCTATTGGCCAACGGGAATGAGACATCTTTTGGTAACATAATATGCAAATTTTTATGACATCGTTTTGACCTGTTAGGGATCACATTATAGCAAGGAGCTGATTGGGTGGGTGATTTCAGTGAAAAATGCCTTTCCTCTCTCCCATTGGCTATTTGTCAGGGCAGTGCAATGATTGGTTATTAGATCCATAGTATTTGGATCCAGCGGTCTGTATAAAAGAGGACGTGAATGATATAGCGTTAACGACATTTTCATCTTGAGCAACTTTGTTGAAAGCACATCAATAGTGTCGAAATGTCTGGACGTGGTAAGGGCAAGAAGAGGAGCAAGGGAAAGAGCCGTTCTTCCCGTGCAGGGCTTCAGTTCCCTGTCGGCCGTGTGCATCGTTTCCTGCGCAAGGGCAACTATGCTGGACGTGTGGGCGCCGGCGCACCAGTCTACATGGCCGCCGTGCTGGAGTACCTGACCGCCGAGGTGCTTGAGTTGGCCGGCAACGCTGCCCGTGACAACAAGAAGACCAGGATCATCCCCCGTCATCTTCAGCTGGCCGTCCGTAACGACGAGGAGCTGAACAGGCTGATGGGTGGTGTGACCATCGCCCAGGGAGGTGTGCTGCCCAACATCCACGCCGTGCTCCTGCCCAAGAAGAAGTGATTCCGAGGACAAACGAACAAATCCCGGCCCTTTTCAGGGCCACCCACATCCTATAAAAAGAGCTATCCCAAAATCACAAGTTTTCTATGCACTTTCCAATGATCTAACACAATCAGTCTCTTACACAATCTAACTTGGTCTATCACAGCGTGATACTAGTATGTAAACAAAATGTGCCAGTAACGATATGCTGTAAATGTATCACTACCTAGTATGTGTTTCAGCTATGACCTATGTATCCCTTATGTCTGATCGGAGGGATGATCATCATTTTCGTTTGAAGCAACATTTTGTGTGGGTTTGTCTTGCTACTTGTGATAATCCGGGAAATTGCGATGTCTTACCTTATCATGTCATGTCCAAGCAAAACATACGTTTCTTTTTTGTACATTATTTGTTTCCATCATTTGGTATCTTGATCTTGCTACCGAGCTCCCCCGGGTTAACGTTTATCCTGCATGCTTGCCGGTACTGATGAGGCCTACTGACGAAACTGCGAGTTTCCAAACCACCATTAGATTTATATGAATGCCTTTGTCCTTACGTTATGATGAAGTATGGGGGTGTTTCCCCACCAGGTAATACCTAGCACGTCACCGGAACGTACTGCGCCTGCGCACTGTCTGCTTGATGTAAAATCGTCAATGGAATAACGAAGGATGTAACAAATACTGGGTGAACAGTTTTCCTAGTTTGCTTCTCTTGAGGTGGTGTTACAACATTTAGGGTGTGTTTTTTTTGGTCAAATAGTATTTTATACAATGTTATATATTTCATAGCGGTATCAGTGTACAACATTTCCATATTTTTTAAAGTCATGTACAGCAGAAATTTGATATTTGTATTTAATTGTAGGCCATTGTTTTATGTTGCTCTAATTGTCAATTTGAACATTGTTTAAGCGCAAAGTAGTAAGTTATTCTTTAGGAAAAATATCATTTTGGAGAATATTTGCTGTTTTAGAAATTGGGTCGTCAGTGCAAGAATCACTTCATAGCATGTAGTGTCAGCATAGTCTTTATTAAATACATGTATGTTCCTGTTTCAATGTTCGACTGTTGCGTCCTTATTCAATGTTCTATCTAATAAAAATTCAGGACTGCGTACAAAATTAACACTGTATGCATTCTTTACAGACTGAAGTCCAGCACTGACATCAGCGCTTCAAGTTCTGACGACTGGGAATCTGAATCTGAGATGAAGTCGTCCTCTTCGGGCACAATGTTTCTGGGAGGACTCACTGGCACCCTCACCAAAACTCTAGGCATGTCCTTCCCTTGTAACAAGTGATGCCCTACACACATTTCTATCTCACCGTTCTCGTTTAAACTCTGAAATTCTAGCAGTAAAGAAAGTCTGTTTCGTCTCCTGATGTGGACACAGAAGTCCACATTGGTCTTGTACACACAAGAACTTGCTTCCACGAGGTTGTGCAGCCTGAGATGTAACTTCTGGTCCTCCTTGATGACGATGTCCTGTTCCGTGACCCCCTCTTGCGGTTGGAACCCTTCAAGTCTCGCCTGCTTGGTGACGAAGTCTTCCGAACCCGGCGCGATGAGTTCTAGACGCACTTCCAGGAGATTGGCGACGGCTTGCCCCTGACTTGGCGACCCTTGGCGGTCGGGACTGGGACTGTCGTGAGCCAGGACGACTTCGTGGTTCGACCACCTTTTGAAGGCCAAGAGGCTGACGTGTTTCCTCGCCATGTTGTGGGTGATGGACATGACTGTTCCGTGCACGTTCATGTCCAAGCCTGGCGGGTAGCACAGCGCTATGTAGCTGTACGGAAACATGATTATAAGGATTCACTTTCAACTTATTTTTACTTTTCGTGATGAAAGGAACCTTTTGTATCATACAGCGTTACCCAGCATCTCCCAAAATTACTCCATTTCTTTCCGGGCCATTTTGGAATTCACCCTATTTACGACTTTAGGGCAATCTTATAAAATGTTATAGACAGTGAGGACGAGGGGGGGGGCTATTAGGGATTATATTGAAACGTCTATGTCATCCCCCCCCCCCCCTATTTCAGTGTAGACGACAGTACAGGCCAAATAGTTTAATGTTAGGGTCACATTTCCAACCCGGGGCCCGGCCGGACAGTCTTTGGGAACGAAAACTATGATATAAAAGACAATACAACACACAAAACTTTTGAAAAATTATTCCTTACCATACGTTATGTATATCCTTGATATGCGTCTTTTATATTTTGTTCTCTCAAACAGCCCGGCCGGGCCCCGGCCAGGAAATGTGACCGTATAATAAGTATGCTCACCTTTGCAGCTCCCTGGTGCGGAAGGACACGCTTTCGCAGCGGCCGCGCACCGTCACGCCCCTGACACGTGACGTCATGTCCTCCCACTTGCTGTAGGCGTTGGAGTAGCCCACGATGTGTACCTGCGTGGCGTCGATCACGTTCCTCACGTTGGCGTCGTCCATGGAGAACACGATGTCGGGATCTGTCGTCGCGTTCCTCGGAGAAGATCCGTCGTTCTCAGACGGGAACACCAAGGGCAGGGAAATCTGTGAACAACGGGAAATGAAAATGATCATGAACTAACTATGACAAGAAATATGTTAGGAAAGTGATTTAAAGTGATTTCGAACCAGTTTAGCTCAAATGAACTCAATGAACAGATGGTCTAATCTTCCACTGGTCGTGACAGGGAAGACAGACGCTATATACAGTATTGACAGGTTCATAGTACCGGGGAAATTCCCCTAGCTCTTTTTCGACAAGCACCATGAACAGTGGACCACGGCTTAACGCCTCGCCCTAAGGACTGCGACCCATTCCGGTAGCGCGCATGTTGGGTGAGCAACACAGCCGGGATCTAACCCGGGACTTCTAGTTCCAGAGGCAAGATCGCTAACCACTGGACTACACACGCTACAACGCACGCTACAACGAGATTACGCAATACGTGAATAGAGCGTATCAAGGTCATGAACGTCAGCGTTGTGTTGGGACTAGCCTGGAATCCATTCTATTCTAACTCCAGTTCGATCCTCTGATCATCTTTTAAGAAGAATATGACTTTCACATGTTTGATTTGTCAAAATTCATGAATGGCAACCTCGCCGGCTAACTCCCAACCACAGATGACCTTGGTCACGACTAGCTCCCAACCATGGTCCGAAGAAGGTCGGGAGGCCGTTGTCGGCTATGTGTGAATGGAGAGAATCCCTTTGTACCTGAGCGAAGTCCCTGAGCTTCGTGAGTTTGGAGGTGATGTTGATGGCGTGACTGGCGGCGATCAGGGGCAGGGGGTGTTCCCGCGGGGACATGCGGGTGGTGGTGTGGATGGTCCGGGCCAGGCACGAGCCGTGGTACGGGAGAACCTGGGGAGGCGGGGAAGAAAACGTCATTTGAACAAATACGTATGGACATGTGCATTTTGTACACTCCTAACAGACTCCGTAGGAAAATGTACCCTTAGTGAGTGAGTGAGCGAGTGCGTGCGTGCGTGCGTGCGTGCGTGCGTGAGTGAGCGAGTGAGTGAGTGAGTGAGAGTCAGTGTGAGTCAGTGTGAGTCAGTGTGAGTCAGTGTGAGTCAGTGTGAGTCAGTGTGAGTCAGTGTGAGTCAGTGAGTCAGTGAGGGAGGCAATGACCCTTTATGTAATTGTTCATTTCCCTGCCTACCCATGGTTTTAAACAGCACGTAACGTTACCTGAAATTTGATGGCCTTTGGTCTGTGTAGCGGGTCCTGTGGCAGGTGGAGTTGCACGCCGTTCCCTCGGGACGTCTCCAGACACGTCTCCTCTTGTCCAGCCTTCAGCCAGTGTTCGTACGTCTTCGGCCGAGACACGACGATGAACGTGGCCAGCCGATCTATGCCGACAGCTGCACGGCCCTGTGTGTGAAGCCATGTTTCCAAAGTAAATTTAGGGACCAACTTTGATCCAACAATCAATGAGCATACAAAGTGTACTGTAAATGTGAACCTAAAACCACCGCAAACATTTTAATCCAACTCTGTAGCAGTTTGTGACTGCAGCGCTGCCGCAAACATAAAACCACCGCGAACACTCCATTTTCGCCTTAGCGCGAAATTAGAACCACGCGAACATTTCTGCATTTACAGCATTTAAAAAAGCATGTATTACTTACCAGTTCGTCGTCCTGTGCGGATAAATCTTGCCAGTTCCCTTTGCCTCGGGTCGCCTTGATGACGCATTCACGCTCATCATCATCAGGGGAAACTGAGTGAGGGATCTGAAAACAAATGTAGTGATGTACAGTCAATGTGATGGCACTGTATTTTTCAAGCAATCGACAATATTTACTCATGTCAAGGAAGTTAGAGAGAGACCCGTGCTCTGTTTTGCTCACCTGAAGGATGGCATGTTTCTGTAGATGAGTGACGGGCTTGATTTCGATGACGTCAGAGACCAGGATCTCCCCGGGAGCCAATGGCAGGCGCCGCGGGTAGGTGGTCGGGTCCAGAACATGGCACGTGACCTGGAGACTACCTCGGAACGCCTTCTCCGGGACGGACAACAGACACCTGCCGGGTAGGGTCAGCTCTGCACCCGCTGAATCCACCTCGTAGCTGCAACAGGGGTTAGAACAGCATAGCATTATAAAGCAAGAATATCCAGTCCAAGATTTGCAATATTTCCCATATTTTGAGGGGTTGTCTACTATAAAATCATCACATATGATTCATTGCAAACATCCAACACAAGTCTTAAACGATAAATATACATCTAAGTATGGAGAACAAAATACGACGCTTTCGCCGTTTTTCAAAATCGCTGAACGCACAGGTGAGTATAGTACAGGTGAAGACAAAGGTGTGGTCACATACCTGCTCTCCACTCCGTAACCATGGAGATAAGTGATGGTCCTGCCCAGCCCCACGACCTCCCCAATCCTTTCCTCCAACTCCTCCCACAGACACAGCCGGACCTCCGCGTCGACCGTCAACTCCACCAGGTCCTCCACGTTATCCATTATCTTCATGTCATCCTTCACCTGGTAAACAACAATGAACTTGAGCCTCACAGTGTTTATAAACTTCATATTCTGTAAAGCACGTTGAGCATGTACTGTTACCAGAGTACCCCTCCCCCTCCTTTTCCAGTCCCTCCACGTTATCCATTATCTTCATGTCATCCTTCACCTGGTAAACAACAAGGAACTTGAGTTTGAGTTTTATTTAGATCCACAATTAGCCTTAGGCTAGGGTCACATTTCCAAGCCGGGGCCCGACAGGGCTGTTTGAGAAAACAAAGAATGAAACATGCATATCAAGAATATACATAGCGTATGGTAAGGAGAAACCTTTAAAAAGTTCTGTGTGTTTTGTTGTCTTTTATATCATAGGTTTCGTTCCTGCAAGCTGCCCGGCCGGGCCCCGGCTAGGAAATGTGACCCTAGCCTTATAAGAGGCTATTCTTCCTGTGGTCTACACATCCAGATGTACACATTACAATTAAAACATACAAAGGCATACAAAGTTACAGTAGAGAACAAAAATGATAGTTCATTTTAAGGAAAAAGCAATAATTACAAAAATAACATAGTTCGTTTTAAGGAAAAAGTCCAATACTTTGCTAATTGTCGCCTGTGTTGATGAGCCTTTAGCTTCACAGCGTTTATATTCTCACCAGGAATGCCATATAGCCATATGTAGTGCAAGGTGACCACTGTAACACACGTTATGTGCAGAGCCTATACTGTTACCACGGCACCCCTTACCCTCCTTTTCAAGTCCCCCCACTTTGTTAATGGTACGTTTAGTATTTCATATCAATCTTCCTTAATCTGTTGCTTGACACGTATATTTTGGGTACAGATTCTGTCTTGTTTGAAAATGGCTCAGTAGTGTAACATGATGCTACATGTATTCAGAGGAAATGCATAAATACAATTTAGCTTAATTTAGCTGGCTCCTAGAACAAATGAAATTAAGAACCTTAAAAACAATAGGATTCTTTAATATCATTCTTTTAAAGGTTCTTAGAATTCCTTAAAGAACCTTTGAAATAAATCTTGGAGTGATTGGAGATCAACTTACCTCGTCGATGGCTTCTTCCAACATCAATTCCACCACAGATTCCATCAGTTGCCCATGGGCTACGTACTCCGGGATTTCTTCCAATAAACTTTGCTCGATCAAGAAGTCCACGGTTTGGAAGAGGCACTTCTGTACGGCGTAGGTCGCGAGGGAGAGCATCTCTTCGGGGTGAGGCCGAACGCGCCACGGAAAGTCGTCGGCCAGTCTGGTCAGGCTCTGCCGGCGCTCTGCGTGGTACAGCGTCGGCATCGTCACCGCAGGCGGGACGTGCCATTTGATCGTCAGCGTGGCCCAACATTCGTTCAAGATGGAGTTACAGAGAATCCGTAGCGTCTTGTCCACCACTACGTCTTCTAACTTCCCGGCGTCTTTCAGCACCACCGCCGAGATGACCCTGGGGTTACCCTGGGCGAGCGTCAGAGGGCGTGGGGATCGCATGGGGTTGTTCTCTGCGATCAACCCGTGCTTCACCCCACCTGAGACGTGTTTTCTCTGCAGTCCGCGCATTTGATACAGCGACGTGGGCAGCCTTTTCATGCTGTTTTCCTCCACGTCAAGTGTCTGTAGCATCTTAAGCTCGCCGATAGATTCTGGCAAAGTCTGTAGTTTGTTCTTGGCCAGCCGAAGGCACCTCAGCTGGGCCATTTGTCCAATCTCGTCCGTTAGACTGTACAAACTGCACTTGGTGAGGTCCAATTCCTCAATGTCAAGACTACACATGAACTCCGGCATGGGAAGCTCCGTAAGGAACTCGTTTCCTCGAAGAGACAAAATTCTCAGTTTCTTCAGACTTTTGCGTACTCCGGTTGTGTGCTGTTTAACTCGGCCGATTTTGTTATAACTCAGGTTTAACGTTTCCAACTCGTTCAACCCAACAACAACGGAAGGAACGAGTTCAAAGTCGTTGTTGCTGAGATCTAACTGCTTGAGAAGTCTCAGCTCCTTAAAGATGTTTGGCAGAACCGAGAGGCGATTTCCTGCCATGTCCAAGTGTACAAGTGACGTCACCATCGTGATAACTGGAGGAAAGGCCTTTATGCAGTTCCCCCGCAGGGAAAACTCTTTTAGCTTCTTGAGCTTGGCGAGCTCTCGTGGCAGAACTTTCAGCTTGTTGTTAGCCAGGTCTAGAACCACCAGCCTAGAGCAGTCGCCAATCAGTTCGCTTACTAACGTTATTCTGTTGTGTCCAGCGTTGAGAACTTCTAGTTGCGTTAACAAGGAAATGTTGGGAGGGATCCTCTCTAAGTAGTTGGACTCTAAAGATAAGACTTCCACTTCCTCCAAACTGAAGACGTCATGAGGGATGAACTTGAGACTCTTGTTGGCAAGCGACAGCTGGGTCCTGTTGGATGGGTCTTTCTTCAGCATGGTTTTCAGGTTGTGGAACCAAAATGGCTTTCCTATCTGGATTGCTTCACCTTCCTTGTCCTCCATGGTGACGTGGAAGTCATGAACTTGTGAACGATTTATCTGGAGGTCTTGAACCTGTCGATCGATTGGGAGAACGTTATCTTTACACACAATATGTCTTCGTGTATTTTTGTTCATTCTTTCTGCGATATAACACGACCAACCTTAAACATGGCCTATTCACGTCCTCTGAGTACAGCACACCAGAGAAGACATGATGATTAACACAGTTATCTACGAACAAAAGTCCTAACATTTGCCCAAATGCATAAGTTTTAAAAACACGAAGATTCGCTCCTTCACGAAGACATGTATACGAACCTCGTAGAGGGATGCAAGAGAAAGAGATTGTCTATGTCCAGGCAGTCAGGATATCTTAGGACGACTTTGTATAACTTACCCGTTTCTCCTTATCTTCTATGTACCACTTGGTCGACGCACTAGAACATTCTTGCGTTTCACCTTGAGACGAAGTACAGAGTAAGGCACGGTCTAAATTTACCCCTTCATTTTTATCTGAATAGAGACCATATGAATACAGGGTGTGTTCAACACCAGTAAACAAAACTACCTGGTGTATGGCAAAGAGGCGTGTTTGGCATGATATGTCGTCAGACATGAAACTGATAGTTTATTTTATGGTGTATAGATGTTTACTTTGGTTCACTGGCCCGGTGTTGTCTGTCGGCTGGAACAATGGCCACGTCTTCGGAGGTCTTATATGTCGGATTAGCTGTTGTTATCTAGGGATTAACGGTCTTCATTAAACCCGCTTCTGTCTGATCAGGAAAGACCCACCAGCGCAACTACACAATTTTGATGTGCTACATTTTTCACGCGACATTGACAACCACATTACAGCAAATTAACTGCAGCAAACGGACTCCTTATCCATTGTTCTTTGCATTGAAGTGTATTCAGTCAATAGTAAGGCTGAACGCAGAACAAAGACATCATCTCGAATTTTCCTGGCCCGTATCTCACCTTACTCCGGGAGCCTAGTCACCGATTGGCGACCCCTGACGTAAGCACAAGTAGAGAAGGTATCATATATGTATGGACGGTGTGGATTATATTCTACCATCTATCATATCCTTTAACTTGACAGTCGCTGTATAGACGACATCATGAAAGTAGGGCATGCTTCCAATGGGCAAAAAGGATAAAGTAGTGCTAAGAAAAGTCGTAATATTATTGAGAGTGTCCTGCCACCTTTTTTGTAAGCTCATTCAAAAATTCAAACAACATGACATTGGAATTTTTTGCAACTTTTGATATTGCAGAAGTATGTCTTATCTAACTGTACACGTACAGTTGCATTTTGTAACAGATTCTTTAGCATAAATACAGTGTCACCGACATAATATCAAGACGCACCTTCCATGCGTTTCCAAACGGACCATACACACATCAATCATATCATTCAGCAGGCTGTTTTATTTGCACTTCAGATATTGTTGCAGGGATATGTGCAACATAGTT
Source organism: Branchiostoma lanceolatum (assembly GCA_035149815.1). Lineage (NCBI taxonomy): Eukaryota > Metazoa > Chordata > Leptocardii > Amphioxiformes > Branchiostomatidae > Branchiostoma > Branchiostoma lanceolatum. The sequence goes on from CM068873.1 coordinate 3,070,728, forward strand.
ATTTAATAATTTTGCCTCTAATAAGCCACCGTATCTATTGATACTGATACTGATATTGATATTGATATTGATACTGAAACTAATGATTAAATCAATGATTATAACACAATGTCGACAAAGTATGCTAGCCTTTATTGTATTGTATTAGTAATTATGATGTTTTAACAGTCTTATTCTATACTTCCACTTTGTGTTATGTTACCGAATTCTTGCCATACCTTGTACCATGTACAATTGTCGTGCAAGAAAGTTCTTCTCTTCTTCTTCTTCTATTATGGGCTATGAACCTATCTTAATATTACAGATAATTATATGTCGAAACTGAGTGGAGGTTCGCTGATTGTGTCAAACCCCACCCCAGGGCAGGTGATCGGCACTTCGAACAGCACCTTAGGCGTTTTTGTCGCCCCTTTCTTGCCCCCAAAGTGCCCCGTGAAAACGTCCATGGTGCCAGTCTCGCTAAAGTCCATAAACTCGACCGTCAAGGACAGTCTGTTGCGTTTTCTGACGTAAACGTGGAAGTTGACGTAGTCCTTGTAAGCGTCACATTCCAAGACGTTGTTTAGTCTCAGGTGAAGGTCCTGTCCCTCTTTAAGGAGCACATCTTTCCGTGGGGCCCCGTCTTGTGGTTCGAAGCCTTCCATCTTCGCTTCAAGCGCCACTAGTCCGCGCGTTTCCTTGGTCGCAAGTTCGACGCGCAAGTCAATTCTCCTGGCACGGTCGACGTCGTCGTCACTCTCATGGTGCGCCACCTGGCGAGTTGGGCTGGCATCGTATAGAGAGTCATTTTGGAGGCTCGCCCATCTTTTGAAGACCAGGACGCTCACTTGTGATGTCGTCATGTTTCTGGATAAAGACTTCACCGTTGGGTCAATCCTGACTTCATCTTTAGGCGAGTAGCAGAGGACAGCGTAACTGGGGAAAAACATCATGTCAATAAATTTTCTACCAACTTGGAATGTCTTGTTTAGTATGCTGCAATAATGTTATTATCACATACAAGTTTGCTGCTTGGCTTGTTTCTTGTTATTCTTCAACCTCTAAGAATTCACTAGTGTATGTTTGCGTCTTTGTGCCTTATAAGGCTGTAGCTAAAGTGAAAGGAAGATAAGACAAACCTTTGTAGCTCCTTGGTGCGGAAGGAGACACCCGTCCCTTCCAAGGTCACTGACTTGACCTTTGTCGTCACATCTTCCCACTTGTTGTGAGCATGGGAGAATCCCGCGATGTGCAACGTCTCCTTGGAGATGTCATCTACCGTCGTCATGGTGACGTCATCAATGGTCAGGATGCTGTCGTCATCCGGTGTCAGCGACTGGCTTCCTGGCGACGTGACGTCATTTTCTGACGACATTGCCAGCGGTAACACGAGCTGAGTAGAATGCACATCGAAAATGTGAGCGATTAGAAATACATAAAGCAAACATATGACAGCAACCTCCATCAACCAAACTTTCGCTTGTTTGTTTGCTCACCTGGGCGTAGTTCTTCAGTGGAATGAGCCTTGAGGTCAAGTTGAAGATGTGGCTAGCAGCCAGAAGATGTGACGTCTGTCCCCGGGGGGTGGATGCCGGCTGATTGGCACGGCAGATGCAGCTAGCGTCAACCGTCAGGACCTGAAAAAGGTTGAAAAAACGTCTGTGAGCGTGTCTTTGATCTGTTTTGTTTCGTGTTTCCTTTTGTTCTGGTTTCTGCCATTTTAACAAGTTGTCTATATTGTATGATATATAAGTCTATAAAGAAGGATTTAGATTTACTCCAACAGAAGAATTGTCAGGTCAAGTTAAGGATGTCTAACCTGGAAGTTCATCCCCCGTGGTCTGGCAATCGGGTCGGCGGGCAGATGAACCTCCACCCCCGCGGCCCTGCCCATGTGGACCTCCTGCTGACCCGCCTTCATCCAGTGTTCGTACGTTCTCGCCCGGGACACGACGGCGAACGTTCCCAGGCGGTCTACTCGGTACACAGCTTGTCCCTGGAAGAAATTTATCAAAATCACTTGTCTAAATAAAACAAGTCAGGTTGAGTGGTGTGCATGCTGGTGATAAAGGGCATGCATCGCTCCTGTTCTCTTATATCCGTCTTCCATTCCTTCTTATTAATTAACGAGGGATCTGAAGTATACTTCATCAATAGACATTCACCATACATACTCTGGTGGCGATAGGTCTTGTCCTAGATGGATCCTGTTTATTGTATGCTTTAACAAACATACTGTATAACAAACAGTGTGGTGACTACTTACCCTTGTGCCTTCACCGTCCTCGGGGAACACTGTTCTCCAGTTTGAACCGTTGCGGGACAACTTCAGCACGAATTCACGATCGTCGTCATGTGCGGATACCGCGTGTGGGATCTGTAACAATGATGGACATTGTTTTTGTACAATTCTCTGAATATTTTTTACCGTCGTTTGTTATAAACTCCTCCTATAGTCACTTTCTGACACGACATCTCCATATCTTATCAATCTCTTTACTAATTGGACCAGCCTTCCACAATTTCAACCTCACCACCTTGCTTTCTCGTGGAATAGACCCGAGAACCATCACCAAGCTGCCAAACTGTCTCTATCTGTGTCTATCACAAAACAGTCCATTGCTCACCTTGAGGATGGCGTGCTTCTGTAGCTGTGTTGAATGCGGCTTGATATTGATGACGTCAGAGACTAATGTTTCCCCGGCGACCAATGGCAGGCCCTGGCTGTACGTGACAGGGTTCAGGGCACAGCAGCTGACGGTGACGTCCTTGTTCAACGCCTTGTCGGGTACCTTCAGTAGGGCGCCGCCCGGAAGCTCAAGGTCTGTCTCTGTGACACCAACACGGAAGCTGGAACGGAAAACATGTGCATATATTTAGACTTCTTGATTAGAAACGTTGCACATACGGAAAATGCATTCAAACAGAATCCCATGCGTGAAAATATGAACACCTTCACCTCTTCTCGCCATAGTCGTCCAGGCCCGACCCCTCCCCAAGCCCCAGGACCGCCCGGACGAGTTCTTCTACCGCCTCCCTCAGACACCTGCGTGCCTCCACCTCCACTACTTCCCTCGCCATGTCCTCTACTGTTTCCATTATTCTCAAGTCTTCCTTCACCTGTGAATTATCCATTATCAATCGAATATTAAGCCGTTCGACAGGGGTCTCTGAACGCCTACCTAAATAAAATACACAGTCATAGGTCTATAGCATAGTTTCAAAACATCGACACTCATATCTGGCTGTTCCATCCGCAAGTGTCAGGATAAGTCTAACAAGCATTCTGAGCATACACGTGTAATATTGTACATCTAGAAGACTACCATTTTAAGTTAGATGTCTTACCTGCTGTATGGCATCTTTTATGAGCCAGTCGATGACGCACTCCTCTACCATGTCCACCACATTCTCAGAGGACGCCAAAGACATGATCTGGGAAAAGACGAGGTCCACACATTCATTCATGCACCTCCTCACCGCGTCATCTACCAAGGAGTCTTCGGTGTCGAACCTTGGCTTCTTGGACTTGGACGCCTTGTTGGGTAATGCCGGCAGAGTAGCTGCGGCTGGAGCGAGCCACTTCATCGAGCCTAGGGCACCGCCTTTTTTTGTCAGCGTGGCCAGGCACTCGTCCACGACGGCATTGCAGACCCCTGTGAAGACCTCCTCAGTGGCCACGTCTTCCAGCATGCCGGCGTCTTCAAGCAGTGCGGCTGAGATGACCTCAGGATGACCTTGAGCAATGATGTCGGGAGGGAGAGACCATATGGGATTCCCGTCTAGAATCAGTCCGTTCTTGGTCTCCCCTACCTTATGTTTACTCTGTAGTTCCCTTAGCATGTACATGGAAGCGGGAAGCTGCTCCAGATTATTCTGTTCAACATCGAGAGTCTGAAGGTTCTCCAATGTGCAGATTTCGTCCGGCAGAGCCTGTAGTCTGTTCCTGGCCAACCGCAAGCTCCTCAGTCCTTTCATGGCTCCCACTTTTGGACTTAGAACTTTCAAGGAGCAGTCACTGACGTCTATCTCTTCTATGCTGTCTAGCTTGCTCAGATATTCTACCAACGGTATAGCAGTCAGATTACTGTTTCCGCGAAGGCTTAAAACTTTCAACTTTTTCAGTCCCTTCGTAGTGCCTGTTGCGCGCTCTTGCCTACGGCCGATCTTGTTGAATCCCACATCTAATCTCTCCAAACTGTTCATCCCTACAACTGGTGCTGGGATCTGCTCAAAATTATTACTGCTGAGATCAAGGACTTTCAGTCTTTTCAGATTCTTGAAGCTAGTTGGTAAGACGCTGAGGCGGTTAGCGGCCAAGTCGAGATGCGTCAAAGGAGTCAGTGTCGGCACCACAGACGGAATGCTGGTGATCTCGTTTCCTTTCAGGTACAGCTTACAAAATTTTCTGAGTCTGGAAAGCTCTCGCGGGAGGTCCGCCAGCCTGTTGTAGGACAGGTTTAGCTCCTGTAACCTGGCGCACTGGGCGACGTTTTCACTGACCAGTGTTATGTTGTTTCTGGAAGCGTCGAGAACCTGTAGCTGGTTCATGTGAGCGATGTTGGGAGGGATTCTCTCCAGTTGATTGGAGTTTACAAGTAGAACTTCCACCCCGTCCAGAGTGAAGACATCGTGTGGGATTTGTCGCAAGTTACGACTTGCCAGGGAAAGCTCTGTTCTTTCTGATGGGTTCTTTTTCAGCATAGTCTTTAGGTTCGAGAGTCGTAATTTTGCTGTACCTTTTGTCCCCATGTTGTGTCCTTATTTCTCAATGCCTGATGCTTTCTCAATGCCAGTGATATCTGCAATACCAGAGCAGAAGACCCTTTAGATACTGAAGATAATGATCAAGTGTACAGATGTCATCGTTTGTTGCGAAAAATCAGTTGTCAGTAGGGGTGGGTACCGGTACCGTGTACCGGTACAAAACCGGTATTTCTTAATGGACCGGTCAAAAAAAACCGGTCCGTAAAAAAAATCAGTGGACCGGCCTATGGACCGACTAGAAAACTCATAGTACCAGGCTACCAGCAGGCGGTCACATTAACTGGTCTCACTACTAAGAAAATACAAAACAGCAGATTTAACGAGTCGTTGTCGAAGACGTTAGCTGTGAATCATATCTAGAAACACTCAAAGGATGAGTAAACAGACGGCGAGGAGAGTGTAGTTATAATTTTCAGACAAAGTGCAAACCTAAGAAATTATATCGTTCCAGACATGACGTTTGGAGAGTTTTACGTGTGTCTCGCTCTCCAAAATATGATGTACTGCGAGACTACAATAATCAGGTACAGGTACAGGTCCGGACCTGGACCTGACCCTCTGGACCTGGACCTGGACCGGACCTGAATTTTATGTACCGGTACCCACCCCTAGTTGTCAGCATTTTCAAGGACAACGCACGCATTTCAAAATGGCGTCCACTAGATAAGTAATTATAATTTCTACCAATTGACAATTATAATTCACATACAGCAACACACAGGCTCCTGCTGCAAGGAAATGAAATACTAGATATTTCTTTCGTCTCATCTGTGATTATCCGCTGCAGCAAGACACTCTTTCTGTCCCGAAAACTTAATCACAATACTATCAATTGAATCTAGGGCAGGTCATTTCTTATTGATTATTTTCTGAGCTGTCGTCGACAAAACTGTGTCGAAAAATCGATCAGATTAATCCTTCCCCCGGCACGTACCTTGATTCTGAGTCTTGAAAGTAACAAAATTCGTCATGTGAGTGGCGGAAAGTACATGACACGGGTCGGTGGAACTAGCTGGCTGCTCGCTGTGGGCCTAAAGCTAAAATTATCTTACCTTTTCTCGTTCGAGCACAATAAGGGTCGACCTGAGCGGTACGGCATAGCCAGCTAGGCTTTTCAGAGCTGAAGCGGTGGGGTAAGACAGGGAAACTGGATAAGGTGGAAAACAATAGACAGGGAAGACGATAGTTTATCTGGCCTGTTGTATTGTTTATATTGGATGTTGGCACCCTTTAAAACATTATGCTACATAAACAAAAGACCTGCAGTTATCTCGGATCAATTTGCCAACTGACAGTGTGCCGTAGAGACCGGACACATGCCGTTGTCACAACTATCAGGCCAAAGTCATTATCTGAAACAATGGTCCCTATATATAGGGACTCGATATGTCCTTAGTAGCACTATTGAAGACTGTTATATAAATATTTGGCCTGCCTCATAGGTTGGTGACGTTTTCCCTACTTTGTGGTACCACTGGTAGTCTTCGTGGTGCGGGACAGTTGCCCTACTTTTGTCACAGTCAATGCATGCTGGCCTCTCAATATGTAGTAATATTTAGATAAATACCACGTGACAGGAGAGGGATGTTTATAAATTTGATCTTTTGTTCCTTTACAAAAGTTTTCGAATCACCAAAACATTGGCATTTCCAGTTTTGTAAATGCTTCTGCGCCAACTCGATCCCTTCGTTCGGTTGACCGTTATTTACTCGTCCCTCACTGATGCAGATTTGAGCCTGTTACCTTAACGTATTTCTGTTCTCTTGTACACAGTCTTACTCCAATCTTAACACACTGCTACTATCAAAAATATCAACGCAGGACACTTTTATGTACCTAATGTCATGTAAGAACGAACATATAATGGACAAAGTATGTAGTCATATCTCCAAATATTTCAGAAAGAGAGAAGAAACTTCTGGGCAGGAATATGCAATAAAGGCTATTATTATCATCCATCCTTTTATCTAGATTCAGAGACCACTTCAGCACAGTTGACACTTGTATACCTGAGATACACTAACCTATTGATAACTCATTTCACATTTGTGAATTATGTAGAATGGGCGTTTTAAGTCATATATGATGCAAATAGGTGATTTCCACGGTTACCAAGACTTCCTTGGCGAAGTAGCCGGCTGTTTACACAATCTCTCACTGGGCTCAGGTATGGGGTCAATTAGCTTTATATCTATTATAATTTTCCTAATCTATATTATCTGCTTATCTTAGAGGATGTCTTCGAGGTTGATATCTCAGGGGTGTATCTGCACCCGGAAAATTGAGCTATTTGCAGTGGTGTTTTGGGCCGATATAGTCCTGTTTGGGAAGATATGGGTGGCCCTGAAAAGGGCCGGGGGTTTTTGTAGGTCAGGTAGTCTAGCCGCCGAAGCCGTACAGAGTGCGGCCCTGGCGCTTCAGAGCGTAGACGACGTCCATGGCGGTGACGGTCTTGCGCTTGGCGTGCTCGGTGTAGGTGACGGCATCACGGATGACGTTCTCCAGGAAGACCTTGAGGACGCCACGGGTCTCCTCGTAGATGAGACCAGAGATACGCTTGACACCACCACGGCGGGCCAGACGACGGATAGCGGGCTTGGTGATGCCCTGGATGTTGTCACGCAACACCTTACGGTGACGCTTAGCGCCTCCCTTTCCAAGACCCTTGCCTCCTTTGCCACGTCCAGACATGTTTCTTTCTTTCTTTGATTTAAGATAGAAAATGATTTTCAGCCGTTAGTCGTCACTTTTATCCTATATCTACGGACCTCAACGGAGTAACTACGTCGTTGCCGCTCGAAAGCTCTTAACGAATCAAAAGCCAGAACACGAAACTGTCCAATAGTGATAAAGATAATTTGACCAACCACAGCAGTGTAAGAAAATAGCCGCGTATCCAATTGCTGATTTTCCCGCCAAAACCACCTGTTACCCGCCGCACGCCATGTACTAGTGTCCCTTTCTTATGGTACCGGTTATGCAAATTTGGAGGGTCCGGACGTGATCATAGCGATACATTAAAAGTACTGATTGGATGGTACACGATCAATAGAATTCCTGCAGGATTGGCTATCTCACCATTCTCTGTCCCTCATTGGTCGCCTTCGTGATCCACAGCGGTCCTATAAATTTGAGAGATAGTCCTTTCAAACTTCATTTTGCATCTATCGCTGAGCAAGAACAAAATAATCATGTCTGGACGTGGTAAGGGAAAGAAGGCGAAGGGGAAGAGCCGATCCTCCCGTGCAGGGCTTCAGTTCCCTGTCGGCCGTGTGCACCGTTTCCTGCGCAAGGGCAACTATGCCAACCGCGTCGGTGCCGGCGCCCCAGTCTACATGGCCGCCGTGCTGGAGTACCTGACCGCTGAGATCCTCGAGTTGGCCGGCAACGCTGCCCGTGACAACAAGAAGACCAGGATCATCCCCCGTCATCTTCAGCTGGCCGTCCGTAACGACGAGGAGCTGAACAGGCTGATGGGTGGTGTGACCATCGCCCAGGGAGGTGTGCTGCCCAACATCCACTCAGTACTCCTCCCCAAGAAGACCGCCGCTAAGAAGTAAATTTTACGTCTCTCGACAGTTCCCCCGGCCCTTTTCAGGGCCACCTCAATCTTCACATAAGAGCTATAATAGTTCACCACAGACATGGGGTGTGCTGGTTTGTGGCTATGAAATGACCATTACTTAGTAGTATGCCTGTACCCAGTACGTGTAGTATGTTGTTTGGCTGTCCATTCAATGCAAAAGAATGACTTCTTGGCTATCCGGGCAACCATGGCATGCCGGTGTTTGGTGACACTAGGATAAGGACTCCACCATGTCACATGGCGCATAAATATAAAATCCGTCTTTACAACGTTCATTTACAATAAACAAACGTGAGTCATGGTCCGTTCCTTTGCATCATACCTTGCCAAAATCATGCCCGGAGCATTAAGAACGATTCTATTGATTAAGTTTGTTCAATCATCAGAGAGAGCACATTTGGTGCAACCAAAGGGTTTCCCTTCGTGAAAACTTTTACGTTAGCCACTAGCTTTTGTCGTCGGTATGCTCGTATGTCTATTGACTTTTGCTTATCAGGAAGCTTTACAAAGGTGGGCCGTTAGGTTTTGGGTTTCAGTGAAGGCTGAACAAACAGTGGGCTGCTCTGAAGGTAGGGAAAATACTCAAATGCCAGCACTACCCAAGAAAATTATGTCGACGTAAAGCTACGTGTGTATCCATATACAGTAAAACACCAGAGAATTCAACACATTTGTAGCGCTAAACGTATTGCAGCGTACTCGATTTGAGTCGATAACACAACCCATCAACATAGCATGATATGAATAATTCGTTCTGAAGTATGTGGTGGCCCTGAAAAGGGCCGGGGTTGCTTTGGTCGGGCTAGGTGTTTAAGCACGCTCGCCACGGATACGGCGGGCCAGCTGGATGTCCTTGGGCATGATGGTCACACGCTTGGCGTGGATGGCGCACAGGTTGGTGTCCTCGAAGAGACCGACCAGGTAGGCTTCGCTAGCCTCCTGCAGAGCCATGACGGCAGAGCTCTGGAAGCGCAGGTCGGTCTTGAAGTCCTGAGCGATCTCCCTGACCAGGCGCTGGAAGGGCAGCTTGCGGATGAGCAGCTCGGTGGACTTCTGGTAACGACGGATCTCCCTGAGAGCCACGGTACCGGGCCTGTAACGGTGAGGCTTCTTGACACCTCCGGTGGCCGGGGCGCTCTTGCGAGCGGCCTTGGTGGCCAGCTGCTTCCTGGGGGCCTTGCCTCCGGTGGACTTACGGGCGGTCTGCTTGGTACGAGCCATTTCGATTTGTCAGACGAATGAAAATTATACTTGCCGCGACGTCTTTATATCCGGACATCGCGGGTTCCTATTGGTCAATTCCGACATGGGATAGCCTGTGATTGGCTGATTTATCTCCGTGCTGATTGGCTGGCATAGTGCGCGCCAAGTACGATTGGTCCCTTTCGTGGCAGGATTTTTTACTCGAAAAATTGCTACATTCGTGACTGAATGAGAGAATATGATATTCAGCCAGGGAAAAAGATTAAACCGAATGGCGGGAACTATCGAAAAAGCACACAACTTTTCGTCCTATATCATGTCCGTCTTTTATAATCACAACTCCCCCGAAAAGTTTGAACATTTTTATTGCTCTTGATGGAAGGTGAGAAGTGTGTTTCCGTTCTCCACATCTTGTCAAACGGTAACAATCCTGCAGGGCAGCGTAAAACAGATGTAGTTTTGGTAGTTTTATATATTTACAAGAGCGCCAAGTATGCAAAGGACTCAAACACATAAAGTTCATAGTCAATAAGTTACGCGACTTAACGTTACCTACAAAGTTTTATCCTATCACAATGTAAGTCAGTAGATACAGCTCTTTTTTTAGATGTGGGTGGCCCTGAAAAGGGCCGGTGGTTGTTGGTGTGAACAAGGCGTCTACTTCTTCTTGGGAGCAGCCTTCTTCGTTGCCTTCTTCTTTGGCTTTGCCGCCTTCTTTGCTGGTTTCTTGGTGGCCGCTTTCTTGGCTGCTGGCTTCTTTGCCTTAGGCTTCTTCGCCTTAGGCTTCTTCGCCTTTGGCTTCTTTGCCGCCTTCTTGGCCTTGGGCTTCTTCGCCTTCTTGGGCTTCTTCGCCTTCTTAGGCTTCTTTGCCTTGGGTTTCTTGGGAGCTTTCTTGGCAGCAGCTCCGAGCTTGAAGGAGCCGGCGGCGCCCGTGCCCTTAGCCTGGGTGATAAGGTCTTTAGCCAGCATAGTCTTGATGACACGCCTGATGATATGGCCCTGCTTGACGACGTCGAACTTGTAGTTGGCGGCGATGTACTTCTTGATGGCCTGCAGGGAGGATCCCTTGCGGTCCTTCAAGGCAGCGATGGCGGCGACGACCATCTTGGCAACCGGTGGATAAGCTGCCGGCTTCCTTGGCTTCCTGGCGACCTTGGGCTTCTTGGCAGGGGCTGCCGGCAGGACAGCGGCTGGTGCTGGGGAAGACATGTTTCTGCTCGTCTCGAGAGTAACAATGATACCTTCCGGAAAAGTAACCAACTATATATATCATTCCAGCGGACGTAATCGAAAACACTTGAAATGAAATATTAGAAAATGGCAACTACACTCCAAAGTTGTGTTTCTTACTATAAATCAATACCAATATTCTACGCTTTTCAGGGGGATTTTGATTTCAGTGCACAAGATGCTAAAAGAACAGGTTTTCATCTTTTAGTGGAGATGGTCTTAGTATGAAATTTACATCAAGATAGAAAGATAAAGCTGGCCAATTTTCAAAGAGTGAATTTCTTAACAGCAAATAAACAAATTAACTCATTAGCAGTAAAGTAATAAAAATGAATATAGCATAACCAATCTCCATAGAAGGTGGTAGCATTCGTCGGCCCTTTCCCTGCGAGATATTTTTATGTTTGGCGAAATGTAAATTCAAAAATATTTTGTTTTCAGGTAGAGTAACATGGACACTTGGGGCACCCTCCGGACCGAGCGAGCGGGGATCACTTTTCATTGCAGCAAAATATGGTACCGTCAGGAAGAAAAAATCGCGCATCCAGGAGCGGTGTGAACACAGTAAACAAAATCCTGCTGTTTTGGGGCCTTGGTTAATCAATGCTAGTTTCTGCTACTTCGATGATACTTGGGTTTCTTTATAAAGGGTACATATTTGCTAGCGGCAGCTAGCGGCCAACTTGCTCGGCTTGTCTTCCCAGTGGACAGGCGTGCGAGTGTGAGCGCTAGTGGCATATTTTATCAGACTTACTGTGTGCAAATAGGTAAATATATCAAAGAATGTTTATACCTTAGACCTATTAGTAGAAGTGATACGTCAAACTCAACATATTGATTCATTCATATACTTGTACGTAAGTTAATTCACTTGTACCCACTTCTTTGTTTGTATGTAACGTTATGTAACGTTATGTATGTATGGGACGATGTGACGATAGGAGAACCACGATATCGATGTAACGTTATGTACGTGTAGAAGACATTACGAAAGTCGCTGTACCTTTGATGTGTCAATAAAGACTGTATTGTATACACAGTTTATGTACAGCATCTAAGCTACAAATACCAATCTTCTTTCGCCCTTTTTATCTTATCTGCTATTACAAAATGCTCACTTTTTTTTGCATAACATTACATCTACATTCAATAGGTGGCAGCGCTGTGTAAGGGGACAGTAGAAGAATCGCTCATGCGGTAATAGTTATATAGTACAGATTATACCTTTAGAATCAATACTTTATCCCTAACATCATAATCATGCGGCCTCCTTACGCTACAAATTGATATTTTTGGAAACTCATTATTTTCGAGGTTCAACTTCATGTAGCGCTGCCATTGCCTGGCCCTCCTGCAGAAGGATCAATAACAGATATGCCAAAGGCCGAGACTACTATGTTTATGACTGTGATGAAGAGGGACAGGATGGTGGTCCAGTTGTTAAACCTTGTCAGACTCTTCCCACGGAGGCCTTCATCATCGTCGTCTTCCACGGACTGTCCGTACTTGTACACCAACATGGCTGCCAGCACAACCTGTGCAGTTACACAGTCAAAGAGAAGTGATGAAATAATAAATGATAATGTCAATGATCTGTATAATGAAAGGACTCATTTGGCCGATTTAAATCATTGGCGTAATGCAACAGACATATTCTCCAAGCAGATATGATGACCGGAATTGTTTTGTGCGTATTTGGCTGCGTTTTATACCATACATGTACATCTTAATAGAACGGTGAGCGTTTTTTTTGGTGTGTGTTTTTTTTTCGTTTCTGTTCACCCTTTGCCAAAGAAAAGGCAAGTCCAGAAAGACGTACAAAACGCAAACTGACAAATACGAGCAAAAACCTATCCCGTGAAACACCTGGAAGTCAACTATGAAATCCTGACCTGGAGTGCTACGGACAGACACAACAGGGTGACGAGGATGTAGAAGTAGCTCTGGTCGACTCCCTGGTCCAGTACGAACTTGAGCTGCGCCACGTTAGCGGTGAGCAGGGAGATGTCCAGCAGGCCTTGCGACACCGTCTTACGGCTAGTGAAGGCGTCCAGGTTAGCGATGGGCTTTTTGGGTCCAGGAACCTGGGGACGAGATGAAATATGAACTGACTTCGATATCAATACACAAAGATGTATTTCACCCCAATCTTTCCCTCAAGTTCTCAAGAGCAGATAACGTGTGTAGACGTCATTTTGATAACAGCTACAGGTAGAACGCTACAACTTGGAGAACTTGGTTTGACAACGTTAAAAGAATACAGCTCCCAATCCTTTTTTCGCACGACAAGACCTTAAAACAACATCGCAATGACCCATAGAATCAATTCTCTGACCCACCTGACGCTCGGGCTCTGCCCAGGCCGTTTTGCTGGCGTCGTTCGTCTCACGGGATGTGGACGCCATCATCGGAGACTTAGTTTTGGCGGCGAGTTGTAAATAATCCTCGGCAACTTAATGTAACTTAGCCGTTTTCTCCAAGTGTCCTTGCACTAGGCGACGGCGCGCGCAAGGAGGTTAGCAATGTTCAAACTTTGTAAGAGGAACAAATATCCATGCAGTCTTATCTGGAGCCTCGGAGTGAAGGACAATACATCAACAGGTGTCATTTGTGATGGAAAAAACACCAACGGCCGACTGAGGTCGAAGTATACAGTACTAAGATTAAAATGCAGCCATGGAAACTGCAAATATTTTCAACTGAAACAAACGACCGAATGAAGAATTGGGGCCATAAACAGTTTATTGTTTGCTGACTTCACACGTTGAAGTGTTTTAGACCACATCGATGCCAGTACCAAAACATATGTGACGGTTAGGAGCTCGAACATTAAGGAAAATATCTGTAATTCTGCACCGTTCGGACCACATTCAACATGTGGGGTGTAAATGTACATTTGTTGTGGATGAAAAAAGGATCATGCTTTCAAAAACGTTTTGTGCAATGGGAACCCCATATTACTGTCGTAACCTATGTGCCATTCACTGTATATAGACAATACACTCAAATATAAACCAACAGTCCTTTGTAAGAATTTCTGCTGCCTTTTTTTTTACGGAGGTCACATCCGTGAAATAAACTAAATGCTGTGCCTCCATAGATGTTATATCTTTCACAGTGCAAATACTGGGAACTCAGCAGAAAGCGTGCGTAACCAGTATATCTCGCTAGATGTCATTGCTGCGTTCACGCCGAGGTCACCTGCAAAGCTTGGACACGTGATTCTATAACAATCTGACGTCATGCCGCTCCACTAGGTGGCCAATCAGGAAGAGCGGTGCACAGCCGACCCCCAATATCCACCCTGCCACGTACGTAGATGTCAGAACTGAGTTGCGGTGGGGTGCCGGTGGCTGTAAAGCCCAGGTACGGGAATAACCACAGGTAGCCTCTCGCGGCCTTCTAACAGCTGATCTAAGGTCTTGGGAGCGGTTATATGTCGGGAATGAAAATTATGGAGGAAGAAGAGAATCCTGAAGAGGCGGATCTGGGAGTGGAAGACGAGGACTGGTACCAAAATGGTAAATATCACCTTCCTGTTCGGTTCAGTGGCGTTAACTTGTACAGAAATCAATGAGATGTGAACTGGGAAGGACAAGTGGCCCACCTGGGTCACAGAACATGGCGCTCATAGGGCACGGTCTGCGGAATGTTGTTTGCGTCGACAAAATGGCGAGAAAACATGCTTTGAGTAGCAGGGACGAATATGTACCGAGCAGAATCTTATCAGAGTAGCCTTTTCACATATATAGCTCACAAAGGGCTGTATTTACTCACTCAAGTACAAACACGGTCCACAGCCGTATATACAGAGCCCATTGCCTTTCCGGAGGGAATTTTCCTGTGCTGGAGGGGGATTTAAAATTTAAAGGTACGTGTCACGCTGTCACTGTTTATACCGCTGTGCTGTACCGATAAGCAGGCATTCCTTCCTTCCGTTCATATGAAACATGTGGAAATTCTGCCGCCGCGAAGCGCAGATCCAGAGGGGTGACCTTTGCTCTTGATTGTAAGATTTATTGATTGGCCTCACAACCATCAAAACACCTTTGCACCTCTTCAGCCTGTACGATTACCGTTAGTAACGGTAAAGTTCGTCCCTCACCATACCGGTGTTGCTGTTGTTACGAGAGTAATGTAAGCAGTGGCTGACAGGCAGAATTAACGAGATGCCGAGGGAAATGTCAAGGGACTTTAAACATTTTTCTTCTACCGTGAAGAAGCCAGCTGTGTGTAGTCCTGTATCGTACTGATGTTATAGTGAATCTAGCATGCTGGTGGGCCTGGCTTGTTCGTACTCTACCGGCACCGGTGTAATTCAGACGAACATATTTCAGGGAGACAACGAGACTCTAGTCTGCCTCTCGCTGTAATAATTTAGAGCAATTATTATGCCTGAATGGTGCTGATGATACTAATGCGTCAGTGGAAGGTTGTCTCGACGCCATGACGACATTCAGCAATGGTGGGTTTATAGTTTGTACTGCTCCAATAATCAACCTAAATGAAAAGGTATTGCGACAAATCTGCATGCGGCCGTACTTACGAAGGAACTGGGTTCAACGTTAATGAATAACCTCCTTGTGTGTGTCTTTAGTAGGATCTAAATACCTTCAATTACTAATCCTTTACCATTATGTACAGAATAAATCGTACAAGTAATTTACATTTTAATTGCAGTCATGGTACCGAATAGAATAGGCACGAATATTCGGATGTTTCAGCTTTACAAGACGATCGATATAAACACGATGCATTCCACAGATCTCCAGCTTGCGGCTGAGTTGGGGAAAACCTTGTTAGAGAGGAACAAAGAACTGGAAGGGGCGCTGAGACAGGCACAACAGATCACGGAGGACCAGGCGCTCGAAATAGAGGTAAGGAACATGGCGAAATGATGCATGTGCAAATATGACCTAACGTGTAAATATGACCTTAGCGAAAACGCTATGGCGAGTAGATGTGAACAGTACAGCTGTGCAGTATATACACATCAATGGCCTGATATTTCTGTATTTGACAAGTGAGACAGAGTTGCTACTGATCCCTAACGACATTGCAATGCCGTGTTATGCATTAATTCCCGACTTCAAAAACCGCCAGACTCCCATTCTACGTATTCTCCAAGCAGAGGCTTCGATCGAGAGGGGTAGTTTTGTCCGGGATTTTAATTTAACGTTCCTCTCCTCTTGAGAGGAGAGGAACGTTAAAATCCCGGACAAAACTACCCCTCTCGATCGAAGCCTCTGCTTGGAGAATACATTCTACGGTCACTGGTCAAGGGAAAAACAAGTGGAATAATAAATCACGCGTAGAAATTATTATTGCACACCATGCAACCGAAGGCCATATTGATAAACATGTACGTGATATATAGTTAAGAAGGGAACATTTTTCATACATTCTTACTGATTCTGTCACAATGGGAAGATGATTTAGTACGACAGATGGTCAAAACTGGAGCCTCAATCGCGGTAATTAGACAGGATTTACATAAATTAGAGGCATTTCATCCCGCAGCGAATGTGATTGAGATAATTCACTGATAACGCATACACCTTCTGTTTGAACAAGGAGGGTAGATTTATCCTGCCGGGTTTGTCTGGACCGTTACTAAAAGATAACGTGCGGGTCAGAGATCATTTCATGATTCAGAAAAGGTCGCCCGAAGTCCACCCAGGGGTTTAGAGCCAAGTTATATCCTACATTCACAGCGCTGTTGACGTTATCGAGTTTGGCCCACGTTAGAACGTGTTGTTGTGTCATATGTCATCGATCATCCGCTCACTTTATTGATTTTTGTCTCCGTCAGACCCAGCCGACTGAAATTAAAAGCAACGTCTGCGCTAAGAAATTACGCGTAAACAGAGGAAGAACGAGATAAATGAAATAATTTCAATTTGTGGAGTCTCCATAGGGAGGGTGTAGACGCTGATATGAAGTCTAGATCTACAGAAAATGAATTATTCAATTGTTTCTCCTACTGGTTTTACGCGTGGAGGAATTGGTTTTCAAGCAATTAACAATTTGCCGATCAAACACAGATATTTGTTCTACAAATAGACTGTGGGCTCTCTCAGGAAGATCGCTATTTACACTGTATATCATCATTTCCCATTAAATCGTCACCTACGTCAACACTCGTAAAACTTTCACCCAGCAAACTGTGCGGCAATTATGGGGTAAAAAATATATGCGCACTTATACCATAAAATAAGATAAAAGATTCATATGCAGCGGAACGATTTAGCTGACCCCCCCCCCCCTCATTCTTTTACGGATATAAACTGCATGTGACGGAAATTACATTTTCGCTCTGTTGCGCTTCGATCATATGCATACATGGTGGGCGAAGCGATTCGTTTTATGAAGCTTACATTATATTTGATACTGGATATTCAAATGTCGAAAATGTGAAAGCGGGTTGCACCTGTAAGTGAAGAGGAAACAAGTAGAGTATAGTTTACGTCT
Organism: Branchiostoma lanceolatum; assembly: GCA_035149815.1. Classification (NCBI taxonomy): domain Eukaryota; kingdom Metazoa; phylum Chordata; class Leptocardii; order Amphioxiformes; family Branchiostomatidae; genus Branchiostoma; species Branchiostoma lanceolatum. Next base: position 3,087,964 of record CM068873.1, read on the forward strand.
GTAGTATATGACTATTACATCGCGTCATCCACATTTAGGAAAGAAAACGTTCCAATTTCATGGAACGTTGAACGGCAAGTTCAGCGCTCTGAAATAATTAAGCATTAATTTCCGCTACCCTTTTCAGCAGTCAATCGCAATGTAGTATTATGTACAATATTTAATCCAGTTAGGTCAGGCCCAAACTAGGTCATTTCGATAAATTTCGAAAGACCAATCAAAATTAATGCGTCCGCACGTTGCAAATCAAGCCCTGCTGTTACTCTGACAGCATAATTTAGGCCTAACCTTTCAAACCACTTCTCCCGTATGTCCTTGAGCCAAACGGAACGCTTCAAGAAACAAGGACATCGGAGACATCACCCTAATGATAAAGTATGGTGCTCATGATTGAATGGAGGCGGGCCACGGGTTAGTTGGGGTGTTATTGGCAGGCAGACAGAAAGCCATAGGAAATCGATATAAACCAAAGATCTTTAGACAAATTCCCATTTCTCTTCCTGTTCTATTCTGAGAACCAATGTGACGTATGACCTTCATCCTGCGGGCGCGACGCCTAAAAACATGACTCTGTGTAATAACACTATATAGAATAACATGAAAAAAAGTAAAGTAGTAGTTTAAATGTTATTTCATCCTCCTTTAGCAGACCATTTTCTATTGCCTCCTCCCTTTGTGAATGTTTTATCCGTGAATGAGGCCCGTCTTGCCGCAAGCCTCCACTAGCTCCAGTAGACACAGTGAGAAGTTAAGATAAATCCAGACAAAATATACAGCAAAGCCACTGTAGTGATAAATGCGCATAGGGAACCGAGTGTAGACTTCCTGACCCTGGGCGGAAACAGGGCAGAGCCCAGGATGTCTGCTGCAATTCAAGACGGAGGCCGCCGGAATAAGAGAGGAAAGCCAACAGTCAAGCGACATCACCACGTCCACCACAACACGGCTCATGATTATCTGAATAAGGGATCATAGCACAATAATATCCCAGCATTAGTCTGTGCTTGTTTGATATAATAGCCATGGCTTCCCAAGAGCGCACGGGTCTTAACTAGATAGAGACGTCTTGGCGTCGACGTGCCGCTCTTTCTGACATTTCCACTAAACAACATCTGATTCTCGGGTGTTGGGTATGGCGGAACTAGAAGGAATTGATCTGTTTGCACATTTCAGAATAAACTGTGAGAGCAGAAGCCTCTATTCTGCACAAAATGGACTTAAAATTGTAAACACCGGAAGAAGTCTTAACCATTTTCATCCTGAATATTTCATTCGGCGTATTTCATCCACCTGCCACCGGCCATAACGAACTCAATGATTGCTAGCGACTTTCAAATGCCCAGTCATTTATACCAAAGAAGATTACGCTTAATACGTCTATCAGTACTTGACAATCGGCATGCGCTGGAGCAAATCTCTTCAGAAGGCCTCGCTTCGGGAATTTAAATTTCACGCGTAATAAGATCGGGGCATGCAAACCTTCCTAGGATTGAAAAATACTGTGTATGAAATGTGTGTGCATATATACCTATGATGTCACGAGTTATATTTATTGGGATCACATAGAAGACTCTGTGTGTTCTAGTGCCCGGTGCGTTCTGATTCTGAATGCGATATATTGCACATAGCTTGGCACAGGGTGGGTGGGTTTTCTCCATGTATTTGCTACTTTGAATTTTCTTTGACACGACGATATGCAACATGCTACTGTATGGATTAAACCAGTCAAGCGTGGAGGCATTTGCGTCTTCAGGCAAACGGCTCTTTGTGTCTCTCAGATTTTCTTTCCTCCCCTCCTCTCTTCGTGCCCATAGTTCACACCGTGACATTGATCATACAGCATAGAGTAGCTGTCACTAAATTCAGGATTAGTTGTCACAAATTACATATTGAAACAGGAAGGCACAACCTCACGCTTCTAAAAGATAGCCTTTGCCAGTATTGTAAGTTAAATCAAATAGAAGATGAGCGGCACTTTATTTTAGATTGTAAACCTTACGATATAGAAAGAAATGTTCTTTTCAAATGTATTAATGAGAAATTCCCAGAATATTTAAACGCAACGGGTAAATTCATATTTTTGTTGCGTCTAGACAACCCTTGTATCAGAAACATGATCTGTTCATACTTCATACATCTACACATGTACAAAAAAGCGAGAAGAAGTTGACTCTACTGGATTAGCTTAGCTTATCACTTTCGTCTACCATGTATGTTTAAACCATGTACTGTATATATTTCACTGTTTATGTCATTTACATGTTAGTTAGGTTTATGTTAAAGACCTGTATCTAGCCCCTCGGGGCACGAATGTACAATAAATGTCTTCATTCATTCATTCATTGATCATGTCATGTTGCCCACAGTATCTGGCCAGGCAGCTGGAGGAACTGCGCGAGCTGAGCGAGTCACGAGCCCGCCTGGCCGAGCAGTTGGATGGGAACTGTCAGGAGTTGGAACGGACCAATCAGCGAGCAGAACGGGAGAAGGAGGCTTTGCAGCAAAGGATAGACAAGTAAGAAGACAAGCTATTAATGACCGTGATAATGTCAGTTCGGCGATCTTCCAGCTGTTAATTTGTTTATTTATTTTATTTATTCATTTGTTTTTTGTTTGTTTCTTCTTATTCTTTCCATTGATGCCCACAAACATTACGCTGATTATTCTGGCATTTTCTTGTCTGATGATCTATATTTTCGGACTGTGTACAATCTGGGAATCGAGAATCGAACATAACTAATCTCTGTCTGTAAGTAGTTGTTCGAAATTCCCCATTTCATCTTGTATGCTGATTAAGAACATTTCTTAATTTCCCTGTGCACAGTGAAATCAAAGTTCAGGCACCACTGCATGATTCCGACCCGATAGGCGGCGCCTTACTGTTTCAACTCATGACATTGTACTTACAACATCATCTATAACACGTCTCCGCGATCCCATAATAACTTGAAGAGCCTTTGGCGTCAGCAGACCCAAGAGCCATCAGTCGACCTTTCCATATTTCATATTTCAAACACACCGCCTTCGCATACAAATTACCTTATCGTTCAGCCGGCTCCGGTCGTTTTACACTTGCGTTAAATATGATAAATGTAGACATAAAACCTAAAGGCTTAAAGCGCGTGGGTTGAAATGATATTACGTGACTTACGCATTTAGGTTGAGATAATATGACTCATGGCCAAGTGTTAAACTAACATAATGTTTACATCCGTGAATAGTTTCATATAATAACATAATGTTTATCTTATTTATTGGTTTGGCTGTTCAACACGCACAGCCAGGGATGCCCAACTAGCCTGTGGCTATTACAAAGGGCTAGCCCTGCTGACAAAGACAAGACATTACAATGACATTTTACATAGACAGCACAACGAGCTTTAACAGTATTCTAAGTACATGTAAATACGAACTAATGTATATGAATGATTCAAAATAACGTCTATAATGGTCAGTGCGTACGTATACATGTAAGGGCTGCCTAAACAGTCCCAGAGTTTCCTTTTGAACGAGGCATAGCTTGGTGGTGGTGCGAGTGTCGGTAGAGAGGGTGTTCCAGAGTAATATTGTAAACAATTATTACAGAGTGCTCAGTACTTTATCCACCTTACATTTTCCTCTAGGCTTTGCGAAGATATCCAGTCTCTAGAACAGCGATGCGAGGAACAACAGGCAAACATCGACGAGCTAAAACAGCAGGAGCGCCTGCGCAGAAAGAGGGAGCGGAGGAAACAGACGAACAGCACGCCGAGCTCGCTGGAGGTGGTCACGTGGCTCCGGGCGGCAAATATAAGGACATGCTACTGATGACGTCACACTTTGTTCTCCACTCTATTATCCAGCGTCGGCTGCAATTTTGATCCATTTTCCTAGTTCTCCTGCCAATGTCTCTAAAATTCTTCTTGTTACTATGATTTATTAGAAAAATTAGTAGCTCAGCCTATGACGCATGTGCGTCTAGTAGCTTTCTGCGGAAGCGTAATTTTCTCATGCTCAGTCTGCAGGGTGCACTATCGATTTTCTCACTCTCTGGCGCTAGATGAGTTTCTGGCTGTCTGCAGACAAGATCTAGAATGTAGATCTTCCAAAGGGATCACAACAGCAGGAACACTGGTTCATTATCGAGTGGGGAACAACAGTAGCATATTCTTACATTTTCCCCTCATAACATCGTATCATGAGCATGGCGTTCGGAATATGTTTGATGACATTCAATAAGTATTGCTCTTTATTACTCTCTATTTTGATTAGCTATCAAGTAAAACCTTTAGAAAAGAATATATTTTGAAAACTTTGGCAAGGAAAGACAGGAGTAATCATAAATTTCAACTAGTTTAAATGTGGTCATAAGAATTAACTCCAATATTGTATGTCCTAATGTTAGGTGGGAGAGTTCAGACGTGCCAATAGTCTAGACAACACCTACTCCAGCGTGTTCCTGGCTAACAACCCGTACGAGTCGGAGATCAAGGCTCTACAAGACCAGGTGAAGACAGCACAGGTCAGTGAGAGACACTTGTATCATGTCTTATGAATTTCATTAGTCTAGCTTATGCTAGGGCCACATTTCCGCTGTTTGCGGAAACGAAAAATTAAAGTGTATGTCCATAGATTTGCACAAGCTATGCTCTTAAATAATTTTAGGTACGTTTTGTGTTTTTGTTGTCTTTTATTTCATACGTTTCGTTCCCAAAGACTGCCCGGGCGGGCTCCGGATTGGAAATGTGACCCTAGCATTAGTTGGCTACTTTGCGCGGCTGGCAGAAGTCAGTAAATGTTTCGTCTTTGTATTTTTTTATCTCACGTAAAGCCATTTCCTGAGTCGTGCTATTGTTTTCTTCAGGCGCAGCAGAATTTTGAGAAGAGGAAGCGTGACGAACTGGAGATGGAGGTGTCCGTGTTGATCCACGAGAACCAGGCCCTGGAGAAGCGGGCCCAGGAGCTGGAGATGGACGCCCTCCGCACCAAGGAGCTCGAGGACGAGCTCAGAGAGATGCAGGACATGCAAGGAAACGTCTGCCTTAGATGTATGAAAACTTTACGGAACGAAAGAAGACCGCGGAGTAAGAGTGGCGAGAGTTTATCAAGTCTATCCGAGTTTAAACACAGAATCCATCAGGACATAGAGGAGGACAGTGTTGAAGTTGACTACGCGGCCGGTGCCCATGCGGGGGTAGTGAACGGTGACGCGGACAGTGACGACAAAGGGTTTAGCACTGCTTCTTCGGACCTCTCGCTCAAACGCAGCGAGTCGGACGACATGATGCAGAACCCTCCCAAGTCGGGGGTGTCGTTACTGACGGAGATCGACGCACAGTACCACGCCATGAAGCAGAAGTACGAAACCCTCCTGTCCAAACTGTTGCCCACAGAGTTGCAGCCCGATCACGAGCACTTACATGCCAACTCACCCTATCTGAGACGCAGACTCAAATCAGAAGCATCGGCTGTAGAGAGGTCTAAAAGCAGAGACCAACTCCACCTCCTGATTAGCAAGGCGGTACAGACGTCACAACCTGTATCCAGAAAGACGTCAGACGAAAGCGTTCCCACGGAAAGTAGCCCACCGGAATATAAGTCTTTATTTAAAGAAATTTTCATGACCTTGAGAAAGAGTAAGTTTGAAGAGTCGTAGATTCAGTGTAATAACAGTGGACAGAGGGGGACGCTGTCTGATAGAATCTGGCTTATATTCGAGTGATCATCTTTAATAATACAGACATTTGATGACGCAGCTCTAAACAAATATTGATAGAAACGGACGACAGGTGGGTGCAATTAAGGATTAGTATGAATTAGTATTGAATGTTGGGCGATAGGTACAAAACCAGGCGGAACTTCTTCGGTTTCTTTCTAGGATGTAATTTGAACGGAGGTTCTATTATGAAAAATGTGAAAGAGAATAGGAATTTAACAACAGATAGAATGGCATAGCAGAATGGCAGAGTTGAGAGTGGCAGAGTTGAGAGGGGCGGAAGTGCGACTGCGGGTATGGGGAACTTGTGAGGACTACTAGTATGTTATGGAGCAGCAGATAGAGTTGAAGGAAAGAGGAAGGGAGATCGATGGAGAAAAGAAAGTAAACTTGACGTGATCTTGACGTCAGAGTTGGCACTTAAGAAAGAAAAACGTCGGTTCGGTAGGATGCAATGAAGGTTTAGTACAATTAAGTATTGGCTATTGGGCGATGGGTACAAAACCAGGCGGAACTTCTTCGGTTACTTTCAAAAACGTAATTTGAATGGAAGTTCTATCAGGGAAAATGTGAAAGGGAAAAGGAATTTAACAACAGACAGAATGACATGGCAGAATGGCGAGATAAAAGTGGCGGGAGTACGGCAGTGAGGACTATGTGATGGAGCAGCAGATAGAGTTGAAGGAAAGAGGAGGGGCGATCGATGGAGAAAAGAAAGTAAACTTGACGTGATCTTGACGTCAGAGGTGGCACTTAAGAAAGAAAAACGTCTGTTCGGTAAAACTTTAATGGTAACTTAACCCTCTTTTGTCGGGGATCGATTCACGACTGTTTACAGACATATTGACTGCTAGCACTTGGTGGCACGCAGTTCAGCACGGGAATATCGAGAATTATTTTCCTACGATTCTTCAAGTAGACATTGTAAGATACTGTAGTGATATGCATCTAACGTAAACTGTGCGATATGTGCGGTGATAGATATTCTTGTAGAACTGTTCTAGTTTAGAATTACAAACGGTTGACAGCCGTTACAGGAACGTTTAGTACCTTCACAGAAAAAAACACGTTTGAGCCGCAAAACTCCTCAGGGACAGGGGAAAGTGAATCTTCGTCACAAAGGCGATGCGATTACCATTGACCAGCCCTTTGTAATTGATCAAATTTCCCCGGCGACAAAAAGCATTCTCTTGTAAAATTGCAAATGGACTCAATATAAGTTTTGGACTACATCCAAGCGTCGTGAAAGCGCCATCATCGCAACTATGAAGTCATAAATTCAACACTAGAAGGTGAAAAATGCAGTGATTTAAAAGCTTAGCCTATATTTTAGAAGTCCTGTCGGCCCAAAAGAAGGAGTGAGGCAATAACAATCCATAAGGGTAGTTCTATTGATTTCGGAAGGCGCCATCACTGTGAAAGGTCAACCGGTAACGTCATCGGTTGATTGTCCCCGGGTGTTATCGATTATGTATTGTGTGGGAGGAACACTGAGGAGCCTAATGATATTGCCAATGTGGCACAAGTCACTACCTTAACTTGCCACTTAAGTCATGTAAGTGAAATAACAAAGAATAAACTTTGTCATCTATATATACGTGTACATATAATTCAATTATTGCATATATGACAGCAGTACTGGTTGTTACAATGTTCCACAAATTTTATTTTGTACGTATCTTTATAACTTTGTGATGCATCAATTAAGTATTTTATTGTCTTTCCTCAAGGTTTTATGGAATGGTTATCCCCAGCTAATCTAGTTTGTCCCCTGCATATCAGATATGGCAAGGGATAGATGAAACCATTAAGCTAAGTGCTGTGTGGATAATTGGATATGAACCACTTAAATGTGGATGGGTTCATTTCTGAGTGTTAACGATATTCTGTTATGTTGACATTTTCGCCGTGAAATATGTTTATCAAATGATATTGGTAAATTGTAATGTTGTGTCCTGGAAGTATTTGTTGCAATTGAATATTCATGAAAATTTAATTGCCGATGTCTGTACACTTTATTAATATGTGTTTTCCATTGTCAAATATGTATTGTTTGAGTTTTTATAAGAAAAATGTGTATAAAGAACTGTTAAAGAAAGATTAATCAGCAATGAAAATGTACTTCACATGTGAATCATGACCTCATAGATAAACTATGACTATAAACTTTGACTTCAAATGTTGTGAGTTTTATTCTTTGCCATGGAAGTTTCTTTTCTTCATTAAAACTGGTGAGAAACATAACATCTTCAATACACCAGGAAAAATACAGTACTGTAAATGCATTTAAGTTAGTGTGGTTTTAATTTCGCGGTAGGGAGAAAATTGAGTAGAGTAGAGTAGAATTTTCGGTCAGCTAGGACTGTTCCAGTTTAGACCGAGTGTTTACATGGTTTTAAGTTTGCATTTGAGACAATAGTAAACAATGGGGTAGGACTCGAAATTTTTTGCCCTCCTATGGTAGGAGGGCAAAAAATTTCGCGGTGGTTTTAAGGTTGAGGCGAAGAGCTTACCGCGAAAACCGTGAACATAAAACCATCGCGAACATTTCTGCATTTACAGTATCACATCTATATGGATGTAGTGCAAAGGTCAAGCCACTCAAAGAAACCTTCTCCACCAACCCAACAGGGGAATAAGAAGATGGGTCAGATTGTAAATCATTAATGATCATTGTGGATTTCTCATTGCCTGATGTAGGTTACACCATTGTAGTACAGAAACGACTTCATTTGTGTCTGGTGCAAAATGAGAGACCTAGAAATTTCCTTTGGTGAGTGAAACAAATAGGTGATCTGCTGCCCTAGTTCTGACAGTCTGCATTTAGTTTTACATCAACAGGAGCTGATTTTCTTATTGTAGTACATGATTATTCTTTTCTATGTACAATACACCTTCAGGATTTCTTTTCACTCAAGAAGTCCCTAGATTATGATGACATTTTGTGGGAAGATGTATGGGCCTTTCTCTCTAGCACACATCTATACAAATGAATGCAGACTGGCAACTTACCAACATAGGTAATTGAGGACAACATATATTTTGATACCGGTTAATTGATTTAATATCATTTAGTGTTGAGGAGAATTGCATTCCTTCCTTGAGTAGTAGAAAATAGACACATTCTATTACACTGTTACAGGTTAGAAACAACCAGTTATTAAACAGTAGCAGTTTTATACCAAAAGTTTAAACATAAAATAAAAAAATTGAGCATCCAAGAAAGATAGACTCCTTCCAACGTCTATTGCAATATTGGTAATTCATCATAACAGCTTTGGTCCAGTTAACATCATTCAATACTTTCAAACTCTGAGATGTAATCTTATTGGAGATATTATGTTAGACATTGCCATAATGAGGAGCCAGTAGATGTGACCATTATATTGCACAGAATGGTCCTCACAGTTAGGGCCCAGTCTACCTCACAAATGGTACTGTACAAGGAGATGTGCGTTAAAGCTTATTCGAGTTACTAACCTATCATTAAACTGATCATCTCAATAAATTCTTTTTTGAAAAAGAGCAAACAGACCTAACCGTTACCAACATCTTTGATGTTTGTCTTTGACTTTTAAATGTTACGGCTCTCTGAACTCTACAACAAAAAACAAAGGAAGAAAAAATAAAGAATATGAAAGAAACCCTGACTGAAGCAATAGCTTAAGCTTTACAAAAATAATTCAAAACGAACAGAGGTCAAAAGAAATTAACTGCACTTATTTTTCACAAATAGCCATGAAAAATATCAAATCAATTCATTATGTATAACAGAGTTCCTGCATTGAAAAAATAATGAATATTTAAAAATGAAAATAATATAATATCAAACTTCACATTAGCTCCACCTGGGATCGGGAATACCGGTAGTATATAACAAAGGCATCTAGCCCATGTTCGGCTAACCTACAGATCAATGTTACATTGTACACAAACCTACTCAGACTTGTCACACACGGTACAAAAACATTTTGTAAGGAAAAGGAAACTTGTCAAGTGTCCTTTAAACAGGTCTTGTTGAGGTAATACAATTCCGCCATTCTTTGACAGCACCTGACAACGTGGTCCTTAGCAAAAGGTCTGAAAGATTGCAGAAGTACTATAATTCCTTCAGGCAGTGATAAGCAGCGCCCTCTTGCAGTTAGTGTGACATCTGCAGCTCCTCCAGGTCCAAACTCCTAAGGCTGACTAATCTGTACCTGGCCAGATCCTTCCTGGTCACTATTCCCATCACCTGAGAGAAAACAAAATCCCACCCGGTAAATTTAAGTCTGAAGTTTTTGCAGGAAATTTGATGACTGTCAGTCATGACCATTCCCGAACAAACGCAAGACAATATGAAAAACATGCTAAAATTTCATTCTATCATTAGGAAAGAAATCTTCATAAGTATAAGTGATGTAGATATTCACACTGTAATGATGAAAATATCACACATTTTTTGCAGGAGATTGGATGACTATTAGTCATGACCATTACAGAACAAACACGAGAAAGATGGAAAAAAAATCTAAAAAAACTTCATTCTATCATTATGAAGGAAATTGATTACAAATGATGTAGTGATGGATATTCATACTGTAATGATGAAAATAAAGATCTGTGAAAGAATATAAGTTACCAGATTATCTTTGTTGACTACAACCAGATGTCTCAAGCCCAGGGCCCGGAACAGACGGAAGACTCTATGCAAGGACGCATCCTAAAGGAAAGTACAAGTGTATTAGCCTACATGTAAGTAATGGCGTAAGGATAAGGTGTAACATTGATCTTTTGGGAAAAGAGAGCTGCTACATTGAAAACACCAAGTCATCCGAGATGTACCCCATATCTGTAGTAAGAGTTTTCTCCCCTCCATTCAAACTGTAACACATCATGCTACTAAAAATAGTGTGTATAACTAACTGATGTACATCTATGAAATATAGACAGCACATTGGAAAGGTGGAGGTACTACAGGAAGGTTTTCACAGCTAACATCACATCAAATTTCTCACCTCAGATACGGTGTAGGGAGCTGGGTTCATATAAGGCCGAAGGTCAATGGAGCACTCCATTTCTTCAGGTGATATGTTGAGTTCATGGATGGATGGGAACCTAAAATGACACAATGAATGACAATTGTGTCATCATGCTGAGACTCATGACAAATCATTTAAAAGGAAGAAGAAAATCATCATATTATTGTAACAGTGGGGGTTCAAGGGCCTCCAACTGACCAGTTTAACTGGTCGCGACCATTTAGCCTAGTGGCTAAGGCGTGCGTGCCTGTGATCTGGGCTGCCAGTTTCGGCGTGGGTTCGAATCTTGGTTGGGATCACTTGTTTCTACTCGCTCCTTTGATTTGTTTCAGTATCTACTTCTACATCCGTGAATAGTTTCAACAGGTTGGTAAGTCACTGAATAAAAGGACTCTTTTTACACAACCAAGAGATTTATTCCACCAACGTTTCGGTGACCATCTGTCACCTTCTTCAAGGCAAGTTGTGTAAAAAGAGTCCTTTTATTAATCTACATCTACCAGCCAGCACCTTGGGTAGGCTTCTCTGAAGTCCTCCATCTGAAGGTTTCTCCTGATGGCCCCAGTCTGGCCTCTTTCCAGAAACATCTGCAGAAACAAGTAGGACACACTATGTTAAGCACTGCATGAAAACCTACTGGTGTCAGGAGAAATAACCCTGAAAAAAAGATGTACACTACACATCAAGCAGAAAGGCTACCAATACCTACATGTGCACTTGCTGCTATTATTCTGATGCAGGGTTTGGAAAGCTAAATTCCTTGCCCATCGATTGTAAAACATTACCTTGACAGAAACTTATTATAGAAAGCATCTAAAGTAGAATGGCACAGGGTACAGATACAAATACACTTGTACTGTTTGAATGTGAGATGTACACTTTGTTTCCATAATTGCAAATTTCAGTGACTAAATGATTAGTCTTTACGCAAAGATCATATGTACATGTAGACACTTGATGTGACAGGGGCATTCATGTAATCAATAATGAATAAATGAGCTGACTTGTATTATACCACTTTGGTGGAAATGAAGTGTAACTGCATCCTGACCTTCCTCTTGATGAGGACCAGTAGGTGAGATCTGAGGATGAGCCCACGGAACCGACCTGACGTCACCTGGTCAGTCTGGACATTGCACATGAAATAACAAACAACAGTGTTACAGGCAATGGTAATTGGGACAAGACATCTGAACAGGTATAACAATCAACCCAGCATGCAAGCAGACCAGTCTTACCACACTTACCTACTAATCAGTCAGTAAGAATTAGTTCAGTGATTCGATGAGTGGCCCCCTACGGCCTTGCACTGAGCAAGTTCGTTAAAAAAAAAAAAAAAAAATCAGTCATTTACCCAGTTCACTGCTGGCTTATCCATCTAAATTTATCTCAGTCGGATTGACATTATAGCTAAGAAGCATGCCACAGGCTCAACTCAACACTATATATACTGTTATACATACTACATGTAGCTCTATGAGCAGCTCTGCCATGTACTGTAAATGTATAGAATACTGAAGGCAGTCCATACCGGTACTACCAGTGGGGGGTATTGATCCGTGTACAAATGGACATCCAGCAACATCAGTACCCCTCACCTCATCAGGTACATCCACCACAGGGAAGCCGTTATGGTTGGAATGTGGTTCCTTCAGAGCCTCCACTATCTGCCCCACCTTCTCCACCTGCTGCAGGGTCGTCACAGGATGGCTCATCACCTGTCTGATGACACAAATTTAAAAATGTGTTTAGTGTCAAACCGGTGCAATGGCCTAATTGGTAGAGTGCTCCCCTTGCATACGGTAGGTCATGAGTTCGAATACCAAAGACTCTAAAAATGGTAAATACTTCTTTCTTTGCTTAGCACTCAGCATTTGGGAAAGAGTATGGAAGTTAAACACACACATCACTTCCAGCGGACCAGCCCCCTGCTGTAGTGACTTGCACTTGTGTGGCCCAAGGGCTACGAATGGGAGATGGGCGCCCCCCTACGCATCTTCGATGCATGGGACCACTTTAACTTTAACTTTAACTTTTTTTAATAGTGTCATCAGACATACATCATACATGAACCATCAAACCTAAAAACTAAAAGTTCTTAAATGACCTTGCATGCATTAAACTTACATAAAAGTTATTTGATATTAAGAAGTGGAAAAAGCAAATTAAAGAAAGACCGGTCCCTACGAAGATATTGATTGAAACATTGCATGCAAAGAAGTATCCATGGTGAGTTTCCTAAAATCAGAAATATGAATATTCAGAAAACTTGGGAAAAATTGGTCACTTACAGTTACTTAGTGAGGCTTACAACAAAAAAACTAAATACTGTAAATGCATTTAATTATAAGTTTGCATGGTTTTTATTCCGCGCTAAGGGGAAAATGGAGCGTCCGTGGTGGTTTTAAGTTTGGGGCAGTGCTATAGTCAAATCCTGTTACAGTATTGGACAAAAATTTTTGTGGTGGTTTTAGGTTCGCGGTGAAACGGTTGCCGCGAAAACCGCGAACATAAAACCACCATGAACATTTCTGAATTTACAGTACTGTAGTGTGGTAGCGTCCATATACCAACCTTGCTGAGATGGTGGTGGAGGTGGCTGGAGGCTCCCACCCCAGGATGGGAACACTCATCAGCCGGATGTGGATATCATACAGACCCTGCAGAAAAATCACCCTATCATCATATATGTAATGATATACATGTATGTTGATAGAGTTATTAGGACTCAAATGACTGTGTATCTCTGTTATATTATATCTGATCCTTACCTCTTCCCTCATGACCTCAATGAAAAGCGGCCTGCGTGACGATTTGAGCTTATGAATAATTAACCAAAGGTTCAAACAAACAATCTCACAGATACACTACAAATGTACTGAATGACCACGAGACTGTGTAAAAAGCACATTTTCACAGCACTTGTGTCAGATAGCTGATGCAGACCGAGTGATCGGGTCGAAACTTCCGGTGAGTCAATTCTTCGAGTTGTAATTTACCAACTAAGATGAACTATCATGCTGAGACTGTGTATGATCAATATTGATTTTCAAGTTGTTTCATAAGTCTAGTAAAAAAATAAGCATCTCCATGTTAAAAAGTCTGAATAACAAAACAAATTATGTTGAAAAGTCTGAATAACAAAACAAGCATCTCTGAGTTAAAAAGTCTGAATAATAAAACAAGTCTCTCCATTTTAAAGCTGAAATCATCAAAATTGAAACCAAATCCTGCAGACCTCGTTGAAGATGTCCCCCACCCACTTGGCTACCAGCAGCACCAGCATTAGCGGGAGGCCGTAGGAGACATTCCCGGTTGCCTCCATCAGAATCACAGTCAGGCTGATGGTCATACGCACAATGCCACCTATAGAAGGACATTTGGTACACAGGTATTGGTACAAGTTTACATTTCCATCAAGAACCAAATCCAATAGTAAGAGGTACCCCTATGAAAAGGAAGCAGTAATGGGAAGTATGTTACTATAGTATGTGAAATTTATCTATCATGTATACATATATTTATTTATGATCTAAAACCTGATCATAACACGGTAGCTAATGCACACAAACTAAGAAGAAACTTTGGCAACAAGTTATCATTGATACCATTGTCTTGAGGTATAACAGCCGGCTACAATCATCAGATTTTCATGGCAGAGACACTGTAAGGATGGACTAGAAAGATTTCTCACCTAGTTGAGCAGCGGCTCCCATGAGGGCATAAATCCCAGGCGCTGACCAGGCCTGGAAGAACACGTCACTCTCAACCACAGCAATCTTCACAGCACTTCAATTACCTAAACTCTAGCTATCTGGACTATGTTACGCTAGCCATAACTACTTCTAAGGTCATAACAAACAGGTGAAGCAAAGATTTCATAATAAGAAAGGTGATTAAAAAAAAAAATATTTTGACTCATTGTTAATGCAAAGATTATTGAAATTGTTTTCATTATAAGAAAGGTTAATGGCTATTTTGACTCATTGTGAATGCAACAAAAATGCACAACGATTATAGAAATTGTTATTAAAAACTGTTGTATCTATGAGGTAAGAACACTCAAAGTTGCAACCAAAAAAGCAGACAGAACCTTCATTCAACAACCAAACTCACAATGGTGGGTAGCAAATGGCTGACACCGATGCCAAACAGCCGTCCCCACCCTGCACCACATAACAGACTCGGGATGAACAGTCCACTGGGCACGCTAAGTCCATATGTCCAGCAGGCCAGGACGAAGTAGATCACACAGAACACACTCAGGGTCACAATGTGGTAAGAATCTAGGGGAGGAAAAGAAAAACTAGTACATTCATGTTTCATGTAGCCTCCAGTTGTGGCTGAAAAGTAGAAATCAGCCAAATAGAGGAGCTGCCCAGCCAATAGATACAGTTTGCCACTCCTCTATTTGCCCGATTTCTACATTTTAACAGAAATGTCTGGAGCCTGGTAGAGGCTACATTCATGTCACGTTTAGCCTTAAGCATGCTGGACAACCAGAAAAAGTATAATCTACTGAAAATTAGGAGGACAAGAGGAGGATTGCACCACCAATGGCCTGAGATACTGTTTCAACACACTTGGCAGCTCGTATTATGTTCTCAGTGAGGATATAGTGTTGATGTTTTGGTCAAAGTTGTCTTACTGGGAGGGTCGTGGAAGAGACTCTTGACGCTCTGCTCTGGTGTCTGGAACATCATGGTTGCCATTGTGCTGTATTCACCATCACTGCAGAAGAACTAACACAAGGAAACAAAGTAAAACTACAACATCTACAAAAACAGTCTATAGACAGGCAAAATAACAATGATATAAAAGATAACTGTACTAATTTATAAAATAAACAGATTCAAGCAAGCTTTGTTCTGCAACAATCCTTTGGTAATGAAAAAATTCTCTTTCTCCTGAAGCACTAGTTAATACAAAAAATCTTATCTCTATTTACATAAACCTTTAGCACACTGAAGTAGCTGTTTGGCACCCCATTCTCTATTGGTTACAGAGTTAGGCAGCAGGGAGAAGGTTAAAGATTGCCTGTAACTTCAATGTAACACGTATAATGATGCAATAAAAACACTCACTTGAAGTGGCTTCTCAGAAGCGTCCTGACCGAGAGGTTTGCAGTCTCGAGAGATGTAAATTGAAACAAAAGCCAAGGTGGCTGTTACTATGGCAACCATCATTGCCTCCACCACCTGCATGAAGGGCTTGTACACGTACCTGGAGGGGCGGGAACATGTTTTTTCCACTAAATCAAAGTTGACATCTGTATAACCTACCTACCACTAGATAAGATAAATCAAGCTGTTGAGAGGACTATCTACTAGTCTAGTCTGACAAATCACGCTCCTAGCGGCCGGACGGTCCTGTTACCGCCAGCAGGGTGGGGGTCAGTAACTTCTGGCCGAGAGCTTGTGTAAACACATGTACAGGCTATCTAATAGTCTATGTAATATCTTCTAGTCTATGTAATATCTCCTATGCTATGTAAATAAAAATTTCTTGTCAAACTTTCTATACTTCTACAGACAAGGACGAAATGAATGTAAAAAAAGTGTACTCACTTCATTCTGAAGATACAGATCTTGTGGTTGGCAGAGTTGAAGAGAGCCCCAAACAAACCACCTGTCATAACAAAGATTAAGGTATAATAACCATGTGTATAGCTATAACAGCTATCAAAACTTAACAGGACAAACTTTGGTACAAATCAACTGTACATTGATTTATCTGGCATACATGATGTAGTCTTATCATAGTCTTTGATCTACTTTCTCCTGCACTATTCTTTACGGAAATAATTGAAATAATAATTGAACTCTTGATATGCATAATGAAAACATCCATATTGAAAACGTTTCCTAAACCAATAAAACCAACTTTTATATAAACTATGCACCGCAGTGTTGATATGATCTATGTACAACAAGGAGAATGTTCAACACTGGTTCACATACCTGCCACACCCATCAGGAGGAACAGGGGGATCTCATACCAGAAGTAGCTCACTCCCTGTTGGGAAATGTTGTATCATGTGTAATCGTTCTTACTAGGGGTGGATACCGGTTTGGCTTAATAAGGTCCAAGTCCAAGTTTAGGTCCAGAGATTTAGGTTCAGGTCCGGACCTGAACCTGGACCTGATCCTGTCCAGTTGATGTTTTTGTTTTATCAGACCAATATTAAGCATAGAGAATTAATACTGACACGCAGGACTATAAAAGTTTCTTGGTGAGAAGACTTTCAAGATAAACCAGTGTTTGATATTTGAATGTTACACTTATTCTAAATGCCTTTTTGTCAGAGGGGAGACTCAAAACACTTTTTATCAAACAAAATAGAGACATATATTTGTACTTTGTTCAGCTTTTTTGGACTCAGGTTTTAGGCTTTCAGGTGTTTTAGACTCGGTTCTTGGATGTTATTAAGGTCCGAATCAGGTCCAGCGAACTGGTATCCACCCCTAGTTCTTACCGAATTTCTTAAATCAGACAACTACATGTATTAGAAGTAGAGTTGACATGTCATTACAATAGTATATCAATATGCTAATGCTGTGAAATTAAAAACCTAAAGAAACAAAACTTTCTTTCAATCTTGACCATTTTCTACTTCACTTAAACTGTTTCATATATTCAGGCAACACTTCCTGGACTAAAGTCACTTACTTCAAAACACTAAAAATACAATGAAAAATATCAAAACAGGAAGTTGACGTACCGTAAACATGCCAAAATTGAGTAATCCAGGATAGGCCAACTCTCCCGGTCGACCAAAATACACACTCAGCACGATGTTTAAGGTGAACAGTGTTGTCACAGAGCAGAAGAACTACAGTGTTGGGACAACAATACGGTCTTATCGGCTTAAGTACACGTATTGATACATCAATCTATGACACATCACTTATCTTTCAGGGAATACACATATTGACACTGCATGATCTACTGCATTGTCCATGAGGCAAGATATCTTTATCACAACAAAGGCACCCTGTCCATTGCACTGAAATGCCTACAATTAAGTACATCAAAAGCACTGATATTGATACATTGGAGACATTTGGCTAAAAAGACTACATGAAATGCTCCGATGATTCAGATTTCTGTATTTCAAACTACCAGTATGGGAAATTCTGCAAAGTGCAGCATCATTTTACCCCTTGTCCTGCTGGAGTTCCAGAGCAAAAATATACCCCCACTGCTGAAGTGCGCAGAAAAATTTGAAAGAAAGGGTACTCGTTTGATATTGCTCAATTTTAGTTACCACGCTGTACAACAACCGCGCGGGTGCAACTAGCGTATTGTAGAAATATTCCCAACCCAGCAATTGTCTGGGCTAGCATACAGAACAATAATGTACAACCCGGTAATTGCCGGCGTAGCAGGACTAGGGTTAAAAGACTAACTGGAGATGTGTGACAACTTTTACACATATCTTAAACATTTTGTTTTTGTGCCAACTCACAATTCTCCATGTCAATGCCTGGTTCCAGAAGCTGGCCCCCTCCTCTAAACTAAACAAGACTCCACCTGGAAACATCAATTATCAAGACAGGTCAAACACAGTAAAAAAAGTATTGTTAACATTAGATGATAGAAAATACTGTGCTAGTTGATACAAATGTAACATTTTATCCTCAAAAATATGCTATCTATGCATTGATAGTGGATGTGTTTTGGGCAACATTAGCCATGTACACTTACATTTTTGAAGACAGAGTAGAAGTATTAACAGTGCTATACAAGCAAGACATCTGGTACAATGTATATGTATCAGAGAATATAATTGTTTCTCACCGACTGGAGCACCAAAAGCTGCGGACACGCCAGCTGCTGCCCCGCCTGACACAAAGTCTCGCTTCTCTGTGTCTGTTCTGAAGTATTTAAAGATCTAACAACCAAAAGGACATTCAGCATTATTAACAATCTCTCACTTCTTAATGGTCCTGTCATGGGACTCCTGTGACAGCTTAAACATGTTAAAAACAAAGGACAAGCATGACAAGGTCGTGTATTCTTTTCAATTAATCTCTGCACATATCAGAAATACATTATACCTTGGACACATAATTCTAAGTCGTCAAAATGTAAATTTCTTACCCTCTGAATCATTCAGGTCACAGTGATAAATATACCGTACCAACAAGGGAGGTAAGCATGGTAAAACACATTCTTTAAGTAGATAGAGTATCGGTTTACACTCTAAAAAAAATCTTACACTATATGACAGTGATTGACATCCACCTTTAAGTCTTTCTTGAATGTTGTTGACATCCCCTGGGAAATCCCAGCAGCTATCACTGCTCCAGAGTGGATCATGGGACCTTCCTGTTACCATGGCAACAAGCATGGTTAAGTCAAGCACATTCAGAAGATGTAATGAAATAGCTTTTGTATCACAGGAGACTTCTTATCATCATATCTTTTAAGATTGATATCACAACATTTGAGACCTTTTATCATCACATTCTTTAAGATTGCAGAAGATGTAATGAAACAGCTTTTGTATCACAGGACACTTCTTATCGTCATATTCTTTAAGATTGTTATCATAACTTCAGATTAATCTCTCTTTCAAAGAAATGTACCGAAACAAGTATCATGTAATACTAAGTTTTTTTCTTTGTTATTTTGAAAACTAATAAAAAGAATGTAAAAAAAAAAAAAATACCAAGTTTTTGAAGCACCTGAATTAATGTGTAAACCTTAAGTTAGTGATATTATCTACATGGATATCTTTTCAGTTTCAGTACATAAGATCTGACATACCTTTCCAACTGCAAGTCCTCCGGCCACAGAAAAGACAACACCCACCACTTTACTGATGAGGGTCTACGTTTAAAGGCAAAGCAATAGTTTAATGTTTTGAACATTGCATTTAGTCCTAGGTGATGTTCTTAACAGAATGCTCAAGAGACAACTAGCAGATAACTGATGAGTTATATCATGACAGACAAGTTATTCTAGTTCCTCTATCACTTGAAACAAGAGCCTCAGATTACTAACCTGATAACATCAAGGAACTAGAGTTCCACGACCTCATACCTTCGCCAAATGATTTTAACTATTGTGACTGACGTATTAGGAGTGTTTCTCATCAATTATAAATCATACCAGTTGGTTGTCTTAAAATATGACATGTCCAAAGTATGAGCTTAACAAAGTATGAGCTTAACAAAGAAGGTTATGCTAATTTTGATCATCAATTATGCAAATGAGGCCCTTATTAGCATAATTTGATTCAACGATGTTCACATTCACATAACTTCCCGATGGCACAAAAAAAGTATTAAATGCATGAAATTTCCGTCATTTACCAGTATGGAATTATAGTAGTTTCTCATTTAAGTATGCAAATAAGGCCCACATTTGCATATTTTCTATCTTCAACATTCCTCTCTTCCTCAGTTACAATTTGAATAGTCATATCATGGCACAAAGCAGATTTTTAAAGTTGTGTCATTAATTATGCAAATTAGAATCTGATTTGCATAATCATCGGCCAATCATTCTAAGCATCACACAAGCTATCTACATACCAAATATCATGACCATCCATCAAGGCCATCTTGAGTTATAGTATTTTCTCATTAATTATGCAAATGAGGTCTTCATTTGCATAGTTCATATCAATTAATATTTCTCTCTTCCTCACTTACATATGTCACATGTTTCAGAGTCCTATCATGGAATTTGGCGGATGTATAAACTTTCCTCATCAATTATGCAAATTAGATACTGATTTGCATAAAAAGTTTGTAATCATGTTCATCATCATTCAAGCTATCTACTTCCCAAAAATCATTGCCATCCATCAAGCCCTTCTTGAGTTATTCCCTTTCAAAGTCAGATGCAAAACCTGCTCCTGCAGTTCCAAAAAAGCCGCTAGGGGGCCCAAACCCATACCACTTACTCTCTGTCCAAAGAGCTATCTACCACTCAAAAATCAGTTCCATAGCATGTCCAGAACACGAGATATCAAAACAGGAAGTTCCGCTGCAGTTCCGTAACAAGCCGCTAGGGGACCCAAAATCTAATCATTTCCTAGTCTCATCAAGACCTACCCACCTACCAAATATCAAGACAATCCATCCAAGCCTTCTTGAGTTATGCTGTACATTACACACACACACACACACACACACACATACAAACGCTACCCTCTGCATAACCTTCTCGGCGAAGGTAATAACATAGTGTAACAAGTGTAAAAAGGTTTTGCATGTTCAGTGCTTACCTTGATCCTGACCACATGTGGGACCTTGACCCCATTCAGATAGCACTTGATCTGTGGTATCCCACTGCCAGCTGCAACAGGCTGGAAAACATAGTGATGTCATCCCCTGTTATTGTACATAATGTAAATGTTTTGCGCTTGTATCTCATTAATATGTATAACCAGCAACACCTGTGCTGCATTGCTATGTGAACCAGTCAGAATTGCCTTGAAGAAGGTGACAGATGGTCACCGAAACGTTGGTTGAATAAATCTCTTGGTTGTGTAAAAAGAGTCTTTTTATTCGGGCTGGAAAACAATACAAGGATATTGGCTCTGTTTGGATCCCAATGGGTGAAATGGTAAGGAGCCTGGCTTTCTGAGTAACTAATTTATCTGTACTAATTCTCCACTATCCCTAATAATGACAGACTTTATTTGATAACATTACAGATAATGTGATAAAAAGTGTCTAGAAAGCTGCTTACCTCCCCATAGGCCACCAGGATTGCTGCGAAGCACACAAACAGGGTATCTATGGCGACCCACAGCGCAAAGGGGATGGAGAGGCAACCTTTCTCCACACAACTGTCGATCCCTGGGGCGCAGGTTAAGGATAGTTCTTCCTTTATTTCACAGACTGCGGTACTGATGGTACCTTAATGTGTTGATGAACTCCTTTTAAAACCAGTTTCTCGAAACTTACAGGATCATCCATTAGTTTTAACTTTTTGATTATATATTTTGATTTTATTTCATTCAAATTGCAGCAGGCAATACATGACCACCCAGGCAGCAGGAGCTGATTTTGGGCGTCTAACAACAGCACATACAATTACAATATTGAAAACTACGCATTTATACAAATAAGTTCCTAACGTACACAATGATTTAATGATAATAATAATAATGATGATAATGATATTGATAATGACAATGATAATGATAATAATAATAATAATAAAATGTCAAAGTGGTTTGAGGTTTGAGAGGTCAGAGGTCAAGATTAACAGTACATAAGATTTGAGGTAGTTTGGCATGGTAAGTTGACAGGAAAAAATGATGTATCATCTTGCCCAAAGGATACATGACTTGAGCAGGCTGTACTTGAGTCCAGCCAGCTGATGCACCATGATGTCAATGAAAACTCCCACCAGCGCCGTCAGGATGCCAATCATCAGCATCACCACCCAGCGGTTGATATTGATACGGATGAGTTTCTGGGGTTCATAAAATCACTGTTAGTCAACATTATGCATATAATCACTGTTACCAGTCAACATTACGCAATGCCATATAAACAAGATACATCAACTGGGATAATACTATTTCATGCTACAGCACAGAAACAATGTTATACTGACTGACTTGACAGTTTTCTGTATATATGTGTGTAGCACCTATAGAGTGATAAACATTAGAAGAAACACTGTCAGAGAAATAGTTCCTAAAACTTTGCACTGTATCATCAAGCTATAACAGAAAGGCATTAGCTGAAACCCTCTCTCTATCAAGCACATACCTCACACACAGGAGGTTTTATATAAAACCTCCTTGCTCACGCTCAACTGATGTTGATTCTTTTCTCCTATGATCATTTGTTCCACTGATAACAATGCCTATACTCCAATAGCCATGGGACACTTTCCAAGCACATGGTTACAGATAGCACAGATGACCATACCTTATTGTTTGAGGCTGCTTCCTTAACAAAAAGGCTATTTTCAACAAGGTCATAGTCGAGGCCCTGAAAGTAGAGCAGTGAACATTTTCAGCGTCCATTCAGTGCAAAATGGGCCACAGATGACTGGAACTGTAAACCACTGAAATTAATACCATTCCTCAGAAAAGTAATTTAGATATAACGTTATATACTACAGATATACGGTATAACATTGACTGAAACAAACAAAAACTTGCTTCTTCTTTGTTGGCAATTAAAAATGTATACATCACAGTACCGGTGCATTTCAAGTGTACTTCTAAGTTCTAGATAATATGCGAGGTTGTCATTATTAAACTGGAGATGCAGGATGAATGTCCATACCTCATATTTTGCTGACAACAGTTTGGCTGTATCCTCTGTAATCTTCTCTTGTGGGCTTTCCTGAGGTAAGATAAGACATGTGATTAATTAAGACAAATCATTTCAAAAACTAGTAATATATAACATTGATTAACTTTATCTGTGATATCAAAACAGCACAAAATAACTGATCAAGACAAAAATGTGAAAATATAGAATAACATTCTCATCTATTTTCTATTGAGGCTTTTTAATTTCATCATAATAATTATGATTTTAATCCCACAGTGACCATGTTAGTAACTACTGTAAATGCATGTATGTCCGTAGGGATTTAATTTCCGGTGGTTTTATTTAAAGAATGGGACAGGTGAACAGAAGTCAGAAGACTGAACAAGCATTTTTGTGGTGGTTTTCAGGTTCACAGTGAAGAGGTCCCTGCGAAAAACGTGAAAATTTCAACATTTACAACTTAAATTGTACCATACCAAGGAGGTTATATGGATAACCAGGTATTTGTGACTTACATTTGCCGTTGCAATTTGAATAAAATAAAAAAATAAAATAACCAGGTATTAACCTGCTTGACCAACACAGTAATTCAACATGGTGCAAATGACGTCAAATGAAAAGCCTGTATAAGCTAGTTCGGAGTTGTTACTACGCATGTGCAGTGTCAAAGGTGAAGGCCCCCCAGACGTGAACAAAACCCGGCGGGGCGTTGTTATGCAAATAAAGACAATGTCCAGACGAGCACTGTTTTCAAGCCGGGGGCCTTCACCTTTGACACTGCACATGCGTAGTAGCAACTCCGAACTAGCTTATTACTATACACTATCTTTAAGATTCATCACCCTTAATACTCCGGACCGCACGCTGAGAGCCATTCTCATTCAGAACTTCATGCTTGACTCACATGTTTAATAAAGTGGAAGCAGAAAAATAGCTCATGATATTCAACAAATTACCTTTTCTGGTGATCCCTGCGGGGAGTAGATGACAGAATCATAATCTGGTTCCTCGGGGTCGAATTGAATTGAGTTGTCAATCTGGAAAAATGCATATTTTAATACAAAATGAATTATGACAGAAAGCTAGTTTAGATTTGGAAAATGATATACTTTGTCGGCCATCCCGAGAGTCAGCATAGATGGGGAAATGGTCGTGAAAACGTGAAATAATTTTCTATCATTTGGAGCAATAATAAAACGTTACATACACGCACTTCCGCTTCAAAAAGGGAAGAGGAGGGGGGCGATAAGTTATACAATATCATACACACATCTTCACATGCATTACTCAATGCGCCATAAATTATTTGACAAATGAGTGATACATAATTCAGAACATGTCACAGTTGTTAACAGCTAAAACTACATGATACAGCTAACAGGTAAAAGCTCTCATTCTAGTCTTACACCAATGCTCTCTTGTCTGTATCTCCTGTTGTGTAGAAGAGGCGTTTTTTCGTCAGCACCCTGAGCCGTTCTGTCAGCGCCTCCATTTTGCCTTGCCGCCATGACTAGTCTTGACACGAGGTTAAAGGTCACGAGTCATATGATCCCACTACAACAGGTCGGTTAGCGATGACGCGATGTAAAGGTGAGAGATGACGCAATGTTGCCTCTTCCTCTCGCTTATTTAGTTGTCTACATTTATCAAAGATTTTCTATACAGACACGATGAAGTGCCCTTATAAATATTCAAGCAGATGTTTAGAGGGAAGAGCATTGATTTGTTTTCTAGCTATATATAATAGATGTTCTGACCACTGCAGCAGCAAAACACAGTGGACTACTAACGTTAACCAAACCTCCTTGGTTATATACACTGTCTGGTCTGTTTTCTTACATTGCCAAAAATCAACAGAACCAAAGAACGACTGCATTTTCTTTTTCGTCATACATGTATTTTTGAATATACATGTATGTGTGATATCTGTAATCATTAAATGACGAACAAAATATCAGCAAGCTGTTCTCTTTGAAAGTTCCCTTTTGATGTCTCGGAGGATTTATTATTGACAACTGTGACACGTTATTTATTTTATTAGAATAGCCAAATCAGACGGAGGGCCATCGTAGATCTGTTCGATTCTAACCTCATAAAAGGATCCTGTAAGGATAATCGACTTTTGATGTTTTATTTGATGTACCCCTGTGAATTCAAGTGCCCCCTCTTTCAGCACGATCAATGAGACCATTGAATAAATACTTGGGCATGACGGGAATCAAACTAGACTTTGACCCAAAGACAAATCACAAATACAAGTTCAACAGCTAACGATGCTAGCTGGTGCCGTGGTGTAGCGGTCAGCACGTATATCCGCATGTTGTACCCGTGTCCGCCTGTTGCTGCCGCAAACACCCGCGGCGGGTCCAGGCGGCACGGTGTGCGTCCGTGTGAGGACCCGGTTCGACTCCGGGCGGAACCAGCTACTTTTTACTCCAAGCAGAGGTTCGGCCCCTACGAACAAGTCATAGGCCAGCCGGAGCCGAACCTCTATTTGGGAGTAGCTCCTTCTATGATAGTTTTTGTTTACTGAAAACCCTTCGAATATGTACTATATTTTTAACTTTAGCAGCATTTCGATTATCCCAAAAATACAATATTAAATGATCGTTGAGTAATCATAAATTTCTGACACTAACACGACAAGCTCTTTTGAAACATGTGGGTGGCCCTGAAAAGGGCCGGGGGTCGTTAACTTGTCTTCCTTTCGTCTAGCTAGATTTGCTAGCGGTCTTCTTGGGCAGGAGCACGGCGTGGATGTTGGGCAGCACACCTCCCTGGGCGATGGTCACGCCGGACAAGAGCTTGTTCAGCTCCTCGTCGTTACGGACGGCCAGCTGAAGGTGACGGGGGATGATCCTGGTCTTCTTGTTGTCACGGGCAGCGTTGCCGGCCAACTCGAGGATCTCAGCGGTCAGGTACTCCAGCACGGCGGCCAGGTAGACTGGGGCGCCGCCACCGACACGCTGAGCATAGTTGCCCTTGCGCAGGAAACGATGCACACGGCCGACAGGGAACTGAAGCCCTGCACGGGAAGAACGGCTCTTTGCCTTTGCACGGGCCTTGCCTCCTTTACCTCTTCCGGACATTTTCAAGGTTTGGGTTACGTTGATTCTCAGAATGAAACAAAAAGCTATGCTTACGGTAGTTTCTGTGCTCCTTTATATAGCATCCAGCGGATTCACATTGTTAACCAATGGGCGTCAAGATTCCTAAAGCCCTGCTTTCGATCACGTCCGACCAAAATTGTACGCAAATTGTAAGTAATGAGCAGTCCCTAAACCAAACAAGGGAACGCCAGCATTAATGGTCTATCCCTAAATTATCTCACACGTGATTGGTGTAATGCATGTTCGGTGATTGGTCAATATTCCAATATGCTTCACTATTGGTTGATTACTACAATGTAACTCCTGATTGGTGACTTGTCCAGCGCTGCTACTTCGCCGAGGTCCGCAATACTAATAGATATTCCAACTCTTGCCCGCCCCTGCAACTGTATTTCACACAGAATCAAACATGTCTGGACGTGGCAAAGGAGGAAAGGGTCTTGGAAAGGGAGGCGCTAAGCGTCATCGTAAGGTGTTGCGTGACAACATCCAGGGCATCACCAAGCCCGCCATCCGTCGTCTGGCCCGCCGTGGTGGTGTCAAGCGTATCTCAGGTCTCATCTACGAGGAGACCCGTGGCGTCCTCAAGGTCTTCCTGGAGAACGTCATCCGTGATGCCGTCACCTACACCGAGCACGCCAAGCGCAAGACCGTCACCGCCATGGACGTCGTCTACGCTCTGAAGCGCCAGGGCCGCACTCTGTACGGCTTCGGCGGCTAGACTACCTGACCTACGAAAAATACCCCGGCCCTTTTCAGGGCCACCCACATTTTCCAAAAAGAACTGTTTTGTTCACAAATCATAGCTGCATTATACAGTTAATTAAAATATGGATCTGGTTGCACGCATGATATGAAGGTACACTATCATATCTCTACCAGACGCCAGCTATATGGAGAATAATTGCCAGGGAGGTTTGGCCATCAGAGGGTTTCATTTGCAAGCACGAGCGAAATATTGACAACGTGGACAGGCAACCGTTTTTTGGCCTAATACTACGATCCATAGGTCAGGTGGAGGCTTCTAGTAAAGCACTGGCTCGCTCCCGTACTCCCGCCAGATACTAGTAGAATGTTAGGTGTAAGAACAGAGGGCTGAATGGTCTAGCCTGTGCATGATGTGATCGAGATACATGTATGTACTAGTAAAGAAGAATTTGAATCTTCAAATAACAATGACCAACACAGCGAATTAATTGGATTTCACACAATTTGCCATTCTTAAACGCTAATAATATAGGTTTGCATTCAATGAAACTACTCTGCACGGCGTCTCTTCTAACCCCGAGCAGACACTGTGGGTTTAATATCCCAATCGATGTTGTACTGCTGTACAGTATAACGTTACTTTAACCTTGCGAGGCGACATCATCACCACAGCGCTTTTCTCTCCGAGCAAATGTAGGAAG
Source organism: Branchiostoma lanceolatum (assembly GCA_035149815.1). Taxonomy (NCBI): domain Eukaryota; kingdom Metazoa; phylum Chordata; class Leptocardii; order Amphioxiformes; family Branchiostomatidae; genus Branchiostoma; species Branchiostoma lanceolatum. Next base: position 3,115,456 of record CM068873.1, read on the forward strand.
GCAAAATTGTAACATTGCTCAAGCTCTCGGTTTGCGTTTGAATTTCCCTTCACGAAGCACTGGACCTTTAAAAGTCAAAATGGTAAAGTTACGAAATGTTACGATATTGTATTTCTACATCTGCTTGGGGATAAGTGCTTCTGTCAAGTTCTGATCCAATGTTTCTGTAGATCAAATCGTTGATCTAGCTGTCGTTCCAGTGTAGATTATAAGGGGGCGCTTTTGATGCATGATGTTTGCGTCCATCATGGCGGATCGAACTCGCGCAAAGTAAAGTGGTGAACTCGTCGCCGGATATTAGGTTAGCTATATTGTTTCATAGCTCTTCATACCTTTCGTGGGGATGGTGCATATAACTTAAATAAGTATACGTATAAGGGAGAAGTATTTTAACGTTACATGGATGAAGAATAAGGAATAACGTGTATTGTAAAATGCTGCCCCCCCACCAGCTAACCTCGTATCTATCATAATGTCTAATTCGACGTTCATGATCGATGTTTTGAAGTCGTAGAAGGTTCAGCCATTAACCCCCTTTGATAGAACGTGTACAGAGTGTACATATAGACAAGGTATTGTTTATTTTACGTTCTTCCTTCCAGACGATGTCTACAAAAGGTTCGCCCCCCTCCCCACAAATACGTCTGTGCATCATATAGAGGAGTCTAGAGTAAGAAAAGATGGCTAAGCAGGGTGGGAAGGAGTCGACTACCCTGAAGGACAAGGTGAAGCAGCTGTTCCGACCCAAACCCAGCCGGGTGGTGACCAGTGGGATCCATGGGAAGGACACGAGAGAGGAGATCACCTGCACTCCTGAACTACTCAAGGTACCATGTTGTTTGCTCGATATTTAACTTTTGTTCGTAGATCTTCACCACATGTTCAGCCATTCGCAAATATACAGATGTAACCGGTAGCCTCCGTTGCAGTCCTTTTCCCCGCAGCTTGTTTTTTTCAATTTTTTTGGGGGGGGGGGGGGGGGGGCGCCACGTATCTGCTTGGGATCCCGTATCCGCCGTGCCTCTGTGTCCGCTATAGACCCTGTGTCCGCTGTGTCCCCCCCAAAAAAATTGAAAAAAACAAGCTGCGGGGAAAAGGACTGCAACGGAGGCTATGTAACAGGCTCCTTACTGGGCGCCCAGTACGGAAACCGTGGAGAAAATGGCGCCGATACTCGGCCCCCAGTACGGAGGGAAGTTCCGTACAAGAATTCCAGTACGGAACGGCTTTATTCCAGTACCGAAGCTTCGTCAGCACTGCACGTCCAGAACTGAATTTGTTTCGGTACTCGGGTTCCAGAGCTGAACGCCTCTCGGTACTCGGGTTCCAGAACGGATTTGCGTTCCGGCTAGTTCAAATGTCATTCGGTACTGTGCGGAGGTCATTCAGCACTGGATAACCAAGTGCCGATTTACGGATGTAACGGGTTCCGTACTGGATTTACCAGTAAATAGTGACTCTTCAGTACTGGAAGCCGAGACCTCAAATTATTTCGGAACTGGGCGTCCTGTACTCACGTTCTATTAGTACTGGGATGATCCATTGTTTGGACCGACTGGACAGTTTTGGATTTAGTTGTCTGTACATACTAACGTTTAGGTAGTACTGTTTTGTTCCTTGGTTATGGACATAGATTTTGGTAGGTAATATAAAGTACATTATTTATTTCGGTGTACGTTTTCTCCCGATAAAGGCACAAGCCACAAGGATATGTTGTCGTCGTTGAAACGTAACAGAATGTGATACTCATACTGTATTTTATTTTTATCTTCATTCGAACGTTTTCCAAACAATAGCTTTGATTAGAGTTTGAAGTAGGAAAAAAAGCATCGAAGAGATGCAGCCCTAAAAATAACGTTAGACGCTCGTTAGAGTCTCAGCACTCGGTTTCCAGTCCTGACAGGAGGGTTCCCAGTACTGAAGCTGCCCAGTACAGGAAGTCCAGTACTGAGAAAGTCTCAGTACTGGAGCTCCTGTTCTGATGACCACTTCCGTACTGGTTGTCCAGTACTGACAAAGGAGGCAGTTACATTTGTATATTTGGCAGCCATTCTTTAGGTAAATGTGCTGTCCTACAATTAATAAGTCCATTGGTAGATTTGATTACGCATGTGCAGTGTAAAGGTGAAGGCCCCAACGACATAAACAAAACTCGTCTGGGCCTTGTTATGCTAATCGAGACCCACCTCCCAGTAGTCCTATACTTTGCTAAGGCAGCCAACACTTTTATATTATTCTTCGCACATTAGTTTAGATGTATTTCACTTTTTTGCATTGTTCTGTCTTGTTGAGCACTCCACCACCGGCCGCACTTAGCCGTGCACCTCACCCTGGACACGATGCCTGGACACCCTGGTCATTCGGTACTGTGCGGAGGTCATTCAGCACTGGATAACCAAGTGCCGATACACGGATGTAACGGGTTCCGTACTGGATTTACCAGTAAATAGTGACTCTTCAGTACTGGAAGCCGAGACCTCAAATTATTTCGGAACTGGGCGTCCTGTACTCACGTTCTATTAGTACTGGGATGATCCATTGTTTGGACCGACTGGACAGTTTTGGATTTAGTTGTCTGTACATACTAACGTTTAGGTAGTACTGTTTTGTTCCTTGGTTATGGACATAGATTTTGGTAGGTAATATAAAGTACATTATTTATTTCGGTGTACGTTTTCTCCCGATAAAGGCACAAGCCACAAGGATATGTTGTCGTCGTTGAAACGTAACAGAATGTGATACTCATACTGTATTTTATTTTTATCTTCATTCGAACGTTTTCCAAACAATAGCTTTGATTAGAGTTTGAAGTAGGAAAAAAAGCATCGAAGAGATGCAGCCCTAAAAATAACGTTAGACGCTCGTTAGAGTCTCAGCACTCGGTTTCCAGTCCTGACAGGAGGGTTCCCAGTACTGAAGCTGCCCAGTACAGGAAGTCCAGTACTGAGAAAGTCTCAGTACTGGAGCTCCTGTTCTGATGACCACTTCCGTACTGGTTGTCCAGTACTGACAAAGGAGGCAGTTACATTTGTATATTTGGCAGCCATTCTTTAGGTAAATGTGCTGTCCTACAATTAATAAGTCCATTGGTAGATTTGATTACGCATGTGCAGTGTAAAGGTGAAGGCCCCAACGACATAAACAAAACTCGTCTGGGCCTTGTTATGCTAATCGAGACCCACCTCCCAGTAGTCCTATACTTTGCTAAGGCAGCCAACACTTTTATATTATTCTTCGCACATTAGTTTAGATGTATTTCACTTTTTTGCATTGTTCTGTCTTGTTGAGCACTCCACCACCGGCCGCACTTAGCCGTGCACCTCACCCTGGACACGATGCCCCATAGTGGGTTTTGCCCAGTATAGAGAAGAAGAGACAATGGTGGGACTAGAACTGTTGGCAAGCCAGGGTCCTTCACCTTTAACACTGCACTTGCATATACTTGAATCTACAAATGGGCTAATTGTTAATGTACATTGTATGTAGATTCACCGTGAGTTTTGCATGGCAGGAAAGTTTGCTTAGTTTTAGAGTGAACTCTTTGTTTACTTGCTCTGTTCCGCCTTTACAGGAGATTGGTCCAGCTAGCCCCCTAACCAACCGTCTCAAGGCACTGCGGGAGTTTGGAGATGTGGTGGCCAGCAGACTGCTGGAAGATGTGGGTATCAACTCTCTCTCTCTCTCTCTCTCTCTCTCTCTCTCTCTCTCTCTCTCTCTCTCTCTCTCTCTCTCTCTCTCTCTCTCTTCTCTCTCTCTCTCTCTCTCTCTCTCTCTCTCTCTCTGTCTCTCTCTCTCTCTCTCTCTCTCTCTCTCTCTCTCTCTCTCTCGCTCTCTCTCTCTCTCTCTTCAATTTTACGTCTTTTATTCCCCATCATATGGGGGTTGGACGTGTTTGCACATGGATGGGGGAGCCCCAGAACTCCTCATTAAGTACAAGTATTTTTTGTAGCAAGAGTTTTTACGGCTCGATGACCTTACTAATGCCAACCCAGACCCTACTGCTGGGCTTAGGACATGGGAAATATGTGGTAAGTTCCTTTCCCAAGGGCACAATGTCTGGGTGCATGTCCAGACATGTCTGGATACTGGGAATACTGGGGATTGAACCTGGGTCTCATTGCGTCATAGCCGGAATATGCTCTGCCACTATGCCACACAGACGCCAACTATCAAAGTTATCTCAGAATACCTGCAAAGAGGCATTTTTAAATCATCACAGAGCTGAAATATTGCGATCATGTGCAGTGTGGGCAATGAACCACTTTCTTCCCAAAGTTCACTATCAGTATGAAGAAAGTAGAACTAGAAGTCTTGTGCTGTATTTTATTAACCTTTGACTTCTGACCCTTCCCAGAATGCCGTGGAGGCCCTGTGGTTGAACATCTCGGACCTGTTGGACCCCCAGGCGTCGGCCGAGGCCAGACACATCGCCCTCCGCTTCGTACAGTCACTCATTCTGGGGCAGGTGGGGAAACATTTCTAGTGGATGTAACCTCCATTAACATAAATCCGTTGGGTTACTAGTACATAAATCCACCACTCTGACAAACAGTGGGTTTGAGAGATCTCTAGTGCAGCACCCCCCCCCCCCCATGTGTTTGGATATACAGAAGTGCAGTATACTGGGGGACGTTGGGTTGGAGATCTGTTTGGACATTTCTTTTCATGGTGGCGAAATTATGTACCCTGGTGGGATTATGTTATGTTAGTGAGTGAGTAGATGTTACAGTTCCTACCCTTTTTGTTCTCTTATATCACCATCAACCATTTTTCACATTTTCCACATTTTATATATTTAGTGTTAGTATTTGAACTAGAATAAGTCACATGCTATATTGTTACAAATTGTCTGTCCGTCCTTCCATGTTTCATGTACTTGCAATTAGCCTATGGGCAAGAACTTGCAATAAACGTATTATGTTACAGTAACATATAAGTGACAAGACAATGTCAGTATGAGATAATGTCATTATGAATCACTGATTGTTTTGATCAATTTTTATGATGAATTGGACACAAAAGCACCAACAAGAAGCATTGCTCTTTGTCAGGTACCACTTAACCTGACGAGTGTTGTGACACGTATGAGTACATGAATGTGCTGCTTGCTTCTGTCCTCAGTATGACAGACTGGGCATCATGAGAGCCCACTTCTTCCGTGTGGTCAGACATCATCAGGTGTTTGAAGACATCCCAGAAAGGTCAGTCCTGCTATCGGCCTGTCAGTGATACATGTACCAACGTTATTGTGTGTCCATCAATCTGTATCTGTTCAGCCAGTAAGAACTGTCCCAGACTGGAACTCTCTACCATATTCAACTACTCAAATATCAGACCCGGTCAAGTTCAGGGAGGTCACGCAACACCTCTTGGGTGTGTGACCCCAACAAAGGGGTGTTGCCCAATACAGAACCAGAACCAGTAGAACAACTCTTTGGTGTAGCACACAATCTTCACAGGCCCATGGTAGCTATAGTGGCTGGCTATATTACGTCAAAACCTCAATGGTTCTGTACATCGTCTATAGTTATATATATCTGTCTATCTTTGGTTTAGGCCAACATGAATTTTGTGTAATAACACCTCCTCTGCTGCAGGCTGGAGGTGTTTAAGGCCCTGAGCGACAACGGAAAGGACATCACAAACTTTGAGGAGGAGACAGGTGAGTTGGTGACCAGTTGGAGTATACATTTATCTTTGTTCTGTTCTGTATCTGTATCTATATAGCCGGTGCAACCGCCATTAGGCCTAACACACCAGCTTCGCAGGCACGTGGCGCGGCAGCAGCTGGTTATATTACACCGAACAGCCTGTTACACCTAGTCTTTGCATATCTGACTGCAACCGTTCTTTAAAGCTACTTAGTGAAGATGCTCCTACAGTACTTGATGACAACAAGTTCCATTCTACTATGGTTCTCGGAAAATACGAATTTTTGAAAAACCTGTTAGGTTTTCCCTCCAAACTAACACCGGTTTGTCCTGTCGTCCAGGTCACTTCCTGCTGGAGTGGATGCCTGATGCCGTCAGCTATGGAAGGTCAGCAATTGCAAAATGCTTACTGTTTGTTTCAAATCTTAATTATACACATGAACCTTAAACCTTAAACAGCCACAGTTGAATGTTTTGTATAAAAGCAACACTGTAGTCGGCATAGTACATGTAGTAACTGTTTTAGTACAACTATTCAATTCTACAATTGAGAACCGTACAGAGTTGTGGCAATGTCTGTACTTCTTTCAGTATACACCTTCACCCCTCTGCAGTGTAGACTTCTAACTGATTATTTCCCATGATGCCTCTCGTTGTTTAGAACTTTCGAGTTCATGACCTTGATGGTAAATGTCATCAAGTTCAACTCCAGTTTCTTGGACGAGGAGATTGTAGCTGGCCTTGTGCGGTGAGTCGTGACCCCCTTTGTTTGTTTGTTTGTTTGTTTGTTTGTTTGTTTGTTTGTTTGTTTGTTTGTCTTTATTCAGATCTCCCTTTGTGATCCTTCCAGCCCTATTATCTCATATGTTCTTCTTGCATCATAGCATTTCTTTAGATACACACAGATGAAAATACATGTAAAAGTAACATCAATTCGGCTTGATCCATCTATTGTAGCAAAATTAGAAACAGCTACATGTAGTTATAAATGTATGTTAATGATGTGATGTTTTTCTGAATGAATGCGAGTACTGACTGTTATTTATGTGTTACAGCCACACCTGTAATGTGTGCAACCAGGCCAACTCTGAAGAGGAAATTGAGGTAAACTGAAAAAAAATACAGATTTGTCTTGTGACATTGACACTTCAGTGTTTCACTGACTAAAAATCTTGGAAGAAGTACCCTTAAAGCTGAATGCTTAACTGAATATGTTAATGTCTAGTGTCAGTAAGACTTTTTGTTTTGACTCCTTCACAGATGAAAACATGAAAAAAAAGAGGTTTATGAGTTTTGCAGTAGTACTGCAGGAATCTATACTGTTTGCTGCTGGCCTATTTACCTCACACACACTCTTTGCCTGCATGTTTTGTTGAATGTCATTGTTTTGTAATCTCCAAGCAGATCTCCACGGTGCATCGAAAATCGTATATGCTAGCCAGAGAAGCTCCAGTCAGCCAGAGAAGCTGATCTCCACGGTGCGCCAAAAATCGTATATGCTAGCCAGAGAAGATCCAGTGAGCCAGAGTAGCTCCAGTCCGCCCCTACGGGGCTTCTCTTGCTAGCATATACGATTTTCGGACCAGGGCATATGTTACAGTGGAACCTTCTCATTGGAGACAAGCATAAGAAGCACTAAAACAACACCTTGTGAAAGTACTTACCCTAAGTTCAATCTCAAAAATTATTCTGCACCACATAGCCACAAGGGTATACTTGATAACTATGCAAAGAAAACAGGCTGTTATCCAGTTCGAACGACGAGTACAGATCCCGGAAGTAAACAGACCTTACATTTGACCCATATTTTGCCTGTATTCATCCGCTCAGGGCAGACCTGACCAAACTACTCACATATGTTCTTACGCCAACTAATCTGGTGAAGTCAACAAATTCTGACCAAAATAGGAAAGCTTTGACCCTACCTGTTCTTTCTAAACAAAAAAGTCTCCAGATTGGGCCAGAATTTTCAAGGAAAATATAGGCTTTTAAGGATTTTAAGTTGGCACTACAAAGCTATTCCCATTTTTGGCCGACGTTGCGGGGGTCCACTGTAACATCTACCCACCACCATGGAGATCTGCTTGGAGATAAATTGTTTTGTTGTTCGCAGGCGTCCCTACGTGTGCTGGATGCTGTGGTGTGTTACAGCTGTCTGCCATCAGAGTCTCTCTACCAGTTCATCACCACACTCTGTCGAACTATCAACGTGGACAAGTTCTGCCAGACCAGCTGGAAGGTGGGCAAATGAGCTGTGCTGTTATTAAAGGCAACCCAAGCAATATTAGGGCGCGAAAATCAGATTTTGAAAGTCAAGTTATTTAGTCATTTCTATACATGATTAGTTCAAACAACACTATCACAATGTATAGCGACGTCCATGATGCAAAAATATTACTTCGTTGTAATGTGAGAACTCAACTGAAAATCGTCGCCAGGGTTTTTGTAGGCTCGCGAAACTAAGGAGATCATCGTATGGCATGTTTTAAAATGCTCAAAGTATAAAGTTATTACACAAATGTGCTAGACAGTGTTAGTAAATGTCACTACAATAAAAATTTCAGCATTTTTTTATTTCCATTTTTGGTCCCTAATGTTGCTTTGGTTGCCTTTAAAGAAACTAGAAACACACAAACATCAATCAAATCCAGATTTGTTTTCACCTTATTAACATATCAATTCATAGTTTGGGGTTTAAAACCTGGTGATCTGCAAATCTCATCCTGTCACTGACGAATGGAAGTGTGTGCTACCTGAGACATCTGGCTGTTTCCAAATCTATCCAACTGCTTGAGTAACTGTTTCCTTAGTTATACAAATCCAGATCTCTTTTTCTGAGAAAAAATTATGAAAATCCCTTTTCTGTGATCGATTTATCTCCCAAAGTCGATGATTAAAATCTACACTGAGGTATTAATGTATAATCCTTCATTAATGAACAATTCTTAGTTTTCTAATTCTCAAATTTCTCCTTCAGGGCATGAATTGCCACCTGTATATGCAGGTTAGTGCAGGTTAGATTGGAGATGTGCAGGCATTTCTAATGTCTACCTACACTAGAGCTGTGTACCAGTACACTGTACTGATACAGTACCGGGTACAGTCAATTAGGTACAGGTCCAAAATACCTGAACCCTGGTGGACTGGATACTATATGGTACTAATCAGGTCAAGCCTGACTCAGGGGATGGCCACTTTGACAGCTAAAATCACTATGAAATTACCGTGGCAGTGCACTAAAGCCACATCTATACTATACTCCAGCACATAAAACACATTTGCACTAAGGCTGAAGTCAAATTTTCATCTGTGTTTTATAAAAATAATACCTAGCACAGTTGAATATTATGTTGTTACCAGTTCAAACATGCTTTTGTATTTATCGAAAATGTACCATTTTCTGAACCAGTAGTTTAGGTACAGGTTCAGGTCCGGACCTGTACCTTAACCTACCTGTACATGTAATCTTTTTAGGTACACAGCTCTAACCTACACCTAACCTGCACTTCTCCATGTGCTGGGTAAAAGCGTGTGGATTTTTGTTTGCTGTGCTAATAACAACTAAGTGGAAAATGCCAAACAAATTCAAACATTTGAATGGTATATAAACAATATCCATTGTGATCCAAACTTCCTAAGATCTTTTACTAGTAGTTGACATTCCAAACTAGCAGGAAAAATCATTGCCAATGGCACAAAAATAACCACAATAGTATGTTGTATCATTTTGTCTTTCATGTGGTGTGAGCCTGTAATATGATGACTAACACAAGAAATTTTATGGTGAAACTAGCCTGGAGCACTTGATTCACGCATGACCAGAATCAACCCAAACTTAACTTGCACTGTTCACAGCTCCAACCTGTTGTGCATGTGCATCTTATAAACAGAAGATTCAGGATGGTACAGAGACCACCTTAGAACATTGTTTTTGATGGAAATGAGTAATACTATTAGTAATAGTGACTTAAGTCATATTCATCCTTCCATCCCAGGGGATGATGGTATTGCTCTGGTTTAAGTGGAGCAGGTAAAATGTGTGTGGTTATTTTGAATGTTATCTGCAATAGTAATGTTATCTGCAGTGCAGACATTAACGATTAAAAAAACGGTACTTCTGGCCTTTCCTTGAATTTCAAGTCCATTTTTCTGTCTGTACAGCTGATGAGAAACCTGCTGGGAACCCACCTGGGCCACAGCAGTATCTACACCATGTGTACCATTCTACAAGACAGGTAACTCACATGGACCTCAAATAAATCTGATTTACAGGAACAGAGAACTGGCCCATGGGATGAAAGAACTGAAACTTACTAGGATGAAAATAGTTTTGGAAATCTCCTTGGTGCTGATCTGCCATCGCTGTTTGCATACTAGTACATTGTCCTGGTTTGCTGATTTATTAGCATCGTTATTTGAAATTAGGTGTCCTTATCTCTGATTATACGGATGTGACTTGGATGTTGACAAATATCAGAGTTCTTTGATTGAAGTTGCTAGAAGGATGTAACAGTTGTTTGTTTCTGCAGCCATAACCGGTCAGACCACCAGCTGCTGAGAGGGGCTGTGTTCTATGTGGGCATGAGTCTGTGGGGGGCGGGGAGAGTCAACTCCCTCCGACTCACCCCCACGTCAGTGCTGCCATCCTTCCTGCAGGTGGGGATGTCTGTCCCTCTTTTTAACCTTCTCCCTGCTGCATTACTCTGTAACCAATAGGAAATTGGGTGCCAAATGGCTACCTCGGTGTGCTAAAGGTTAAAAGTCCTACAGGATATTGTATTCTTTCCATAGTTTGAATAAGTTTGTTTTTCACCCAAAATAGTCCCAAGGACACTAACGATTAGCCTCAAACTGCCCCAAATACAATGTAAGAATTTTGTTGCGTGCAAGAAAACTCTCATTCCAGTGATCTACAATCCTATAACTTGTTATAGTAATCATAAAACTCAAGATCATAAAATCCTGTTAGACTGACCACGTACCTTGTTTTCTCCTTAGGCGCTGTCGTCCAACAACCCCATCGTGGCGTACGAGGTGGTTCTGATCATCCATCGCCTGATCAAGAAGTACGGGAAGGACCTGCAGCAGGTCACCTGGGAGATCCTCACGGACATCCTGGAGGCCCTGCTCAAGTACATCCAGGTCAGGGGGCAATGGGTCAAGTACATCCAGGTCAGGGGGCAATGGGTCAAGTACATCCAGGTCAGGGAGCAATGTGTCAAGTACATCCAGGTCACGGGGCTATGTGTCAAGTACATCCAGGTCAGGGGGCAATGTGTCAAGTACATCCAGGTCAAGGGGCAATGTGTCAAATACATTCAGGTCAGGGAGCAATGTGTCAAGTACATCCAGGTCAGGGAGCAATGTGTCAAGTACATCCAGGTCAGCGGGCAATGTGTCAAGTACATCCAGGTCAGGGGGCAATGGGTCAAGTACATCCAGGTCAGGGAGCAATGTGTCAAGTACATCCGGGTTAGGGGGCTATGTGTCAAGTACATCCAGGTCAGGGGGCAATGTGTCAAGTACATCCAGGTCAGGGGGCAATGTGTCAAATACATTCAGGTCAGGGGGCAATGTGTCAAGTACATCCAGGTCAGGGGGCAATGTGTCAAGTACATCCAGGTCAGCGGGCAATGTGTCAAGTACATCCAGGTCAGCGGGCAATGTGTCAAGTACATCCAGGTCAGGGGGCAATGTGTCAAGTACATCCAGGTCAGGGGGCAATGTGCCAAGTACATCCAGGTCAGGGGCAATGTGTCAAGTACATCCAGGTCAGGGGGCAATGTGTCAAGTACATCCAGGTCAGGGGGCAATGTGTCAAGTACATCCAGGTCAGGGGGCAATGTGTCAAGCATGTGGGAGAGTGTTGTGTGTGCATGCATGTGTATGTGTGAGTGAGTATGTATGTTTGTGTGAGAAAGAGTGGGTATTTGTGTGTGAGTGTCAGTGTGTGTATGTGTGTGATTGGGTATGTGTAGTGCGTGTCTGCACATGGGTGCATGTGTGGGTGCATGTGTGGGTGCATGCGTGAGAGACAAAGAGACAATACATGTATTTATCTATACATGTATTTATCAACTATTGAACCTTTTGTTTGCCCTGTACCAGACGTCCCCTGGAGCGAGTGAGTCCCTCCTGCTGAACTTCCACTCCGTCCTGAGTACCGTGGAGTTCCAACATGAGAACAAGTGCTTCAACGGGTCATCCGAGAGGCTCTTTGGAATCATTGAGAAATTCGCCAGCAAAAGACCTGTAAGTGTTGTCGTCTTAACAATGTGTAATTGTGTAATTATGCATAGAAGAGCACATGAGGTTGAAATTATCACCAAACATAATTTTCACTGTCTATAGTTCTGAATCATCATCATCTATTGGCCTGTATCGGCCGGGGCCAAACAAAAAGTACATATTTCAATTTTCAATCCACATTCTGAATAAACCAGTCTGCAATCTGCAGTCAGCTCGATATAATCTTACATGTATGCAGTACGCACTGTATTGATGATTTTAAAAGATTACGAAGAATTTTTGTGTATACGTATATGATCAAAAATGCCATGTAGTGGATGGAAAAATGTTACGTTTGCGGTTCTGAAAGCAAATTTTTTTAATGGAGCCAACATGTAAATGCAACAAAATTCAGGCTGGTTAAAGCCTGCAAGTTGTGTAAATAAAGATCAACTATGCTAACAGTTAAACTGAACTCTGTAGATATTCTGTCAACAGCTGAACTTTTCAGGTTGTTATAACCCTAATCAGTGATAGATTGCGTTCTCCCTCATCACTTGTTTAGGAGAGTTCTGTTCTCCTGCTGGTGTCGTACCGAGCCCAGTCCATCCACCCTGCCAAGGACAGCTGGATCCTCAACCTCCAGAACCTCATGGACAAGTACTTCAGGTGGGGCAGGGCTCACTCAACTTGCTGTGTTTTTCTGTGTACGTCTAGGAGACCTTGACAGAGTAGTACAGATTTAGATTGCTAAGACCACACCAATTTAATTTGTTGCTTCTCGGATTTTTTCAGAAAAAAATCGGAGCGACAGGGCGGAAAAAAAATAAAGATAAAATTTTTTGAAAATAGTCTGGGGTGAAGATAAGGGTTTACATAACTTAAAGTATAAGAGGATTATCCAAGTTTCAACTTTGTATGGCCCATTTTATGCAATGCACCCCTTTCTTTGATCTAGTACTATTTCAGTAACAAAATTACCTTTTGCCATGTAATATATGGATTGATATTGAGAAATAGTTTTAATAAATGAAAAATTATAACTTAATATGATCAATATGACCACACTTTTTAAGCATGTGCAGGTCTTTATAATCTATTTTGGTGGCTATCGAATTTTACAACTGAACAGATAGTAAAATTGAGAGTTAAAATTTGTGAATGGGAATAGTGACCCAATTTTTTTTTTTTCAAAATGGGAAAAACAGGACAGGCTATTCCAAGAAGCAACAAAATAGATTGGCGTGGCCTAATGAAACTTTGCAGTTAAATAAGAGAAACCTTTCATACAAGGAGGGCTAGAAAGTATCTTTGAAGAATATCAATCTGATCATGTTAAAGAAAGAGACAGAAGGAGTCTCGATGGTTTTTGTGGAAAGAAATGGTATACACATGGCTTTGGACTGTGCATCTTGTTTCTTGCTTGAAGCACTGCCTTGTGACTTATGTAAGAACTGCAGCAACTGCATCAATGCCTGTTGTAAAGCTACAGTTCTGACCCATTGATCATTACAGGTTTGCGTAGCAAAACCTTTGCTGGTTTCGTCGGCATGTGTGGTGGCCGCCATCTTGATTTTGTGACGTGGCAGGGTAGCCATACCATTTCATTGGGAGGGGTGTTTTTTTGGGTCGCTAATGTTCTCTCTATTTTTAACAAATCGGCACACAACTATCACACATTCAACTCAAATAAAAAGAAAAATTCAATACTAATTCATATTTAGAAAAAGACCCCGTAATCGCTAAACTAACATAGCAGACCTGAAGTATATGTAGCACAAATAATTAACTCTAGTTGATGTTTGACTTGCAGGTATGAGCTGCGCACCCCCATCAGAATTAAGGTGTTGGATGTTCTGTCTGCTGTGCTCAGTTCTACCCGACACCTGTATGAGGTTAGTGGGGTCATTCTAATACATGTAAATGTGTATCACTAGAGTTTTTACATACACAATGTCATGTCAGTTGTAAGAGTAGTATGATATGTAATACATAGATTCAACTTTGCAGAGATCTTTGATAAGTTGATGAAGGTTAGACATCCAGGTAGTAAGATACGACAAAATAGTTGAATAGAATTTTTTCCAGTTGCTTGAGTAACTACATGTATGTTGGCGTATCTTTGATAAGATTTGTTGCTTGAAAATGTATGTATACATAGGTGTTTAATTTTGACTTGTCCTGTCCGAAAACAACCAACAACAAAATCAACCAGCACAGGCTCAATCAAAATTTCTGTGCGGTAATGCAGTAATATTATATAAGAATATGTAAAAAGAGCATGTAAAAGGAATGGTAATTGGGATCTATTCACTATTATTGTCAATTAGTTTTATTTATCGGTTTTGTTTTCATTCATGTCTGTAAACTACCTTATTTCCGTGCCATGCATGTCTTGTGTATCGTTTTTTGTTTGTTTATAAACCCAATAAAAATGAATGTTAAAAAGAAAAAAAACTTTCTGTGCTGATCCCTCTCAGGAGAACCTGATCGAGGGCGTGGTGATCCCCCAGCTGGGCCAGATCGCGGACGACCCCGATGTGGAAGTACGGAACGTCGCGGTGCAGCTGCTGATGGACCTGGCACAGACGTGTAACACGGAGAGATGCCTGGATATACTCGCCATCATAGAGAAGGTGCAGACCTGTCATGGTTTTGATAAGCTTCATGGGTACTGTTGTGTGACAAAGAAAGTACTGTAAATGCAGAAATGTTCGTGGTGTTTTTTTGTTCGCGGTTTTCGCGGTGAACTTTCAGCGCAAACTTAAAACCACAGCAAAACTTTTTAAGAGTTCGTCTCGAAAGCTCCCCATAGTAGCAAAGTCTTTTGTTGTGTGTAAATGTTTGTCAACAAATATATGTGCTGTGTACCTTCAGGTAATTTCCCGTCCGATGGACGCCAAGAAACCCGTGCCCACCACGCCCGACGGAGCACCTGACGTTAAACCAGCAGCTGTGGACGACTCGCAGCTGGCTGACATCCAGACAGCTGTGCACGGGCTCATCGAACTGTTCCAGGTGAGTCACCCAGTGGACGAGTTTATCAGCTGATCTCCAAGCAGATCTATTGGTGGCAATGACAGTATCCAACTGGCAAAAGCAGTCCAACTGGCGAATAACACTGCTTTTGCCAGTCGGATACTGTCGTTGCCACCGATAGATCTGCTCAGAGATTATCATCAGTTACACTTATCTTCTCACAGGAGTGACATCTGTAACTATATCCTTGGCTTCCTTCTGGTGTTAGATATACCCGTCCTGGGAAATGTTTTCATTCCTAACTTGTTATTTTTAGGATCTCTTTTAGTTGAAAACGTTTCGCCAGCTTATATAGTAATGCTATGATTTCTTTAGGATTGTCTATGTTTGCCTTTGCATTAACTTGCATGGGCTCACCGAATTTTTTCAGGTATACCAGCTTTGTGTATCATTTAAGATTATCAGCTCCCGGAACTGATGTCTGTAACTACATCCTGGGCTCTACATCTTAGATGGTTCAGTCCTGGGAAATGTTTTCATTCCACAGAGGTTTTCAGTCTGATTTGGAAATGTTTCTTGGGTTTAATTTCTGCAGGTCTATCTATGTTTGACATTGCATTTACTCTCAATCCATCTGACTTTTGCACAGATTTTTTATCTGAAGATGAATGCATTATTTAAGGCTATTCTTTCTGAATGATGTAATGTAAGATCTGTATTTGGGCTTTAATTCTTCAAATAGAATCTTTTACAGTTACATACACACACATCAATCTGCAGGGGTTCATCTTAATCAGGAAAGAGGGGCGCTGCGCCCTCTTGTTTCAGCCCAGCGCCCCCTTGTCGAATTTAGATTTTAGCTTGATATCAGTATACAGCCGTCACTCAGCAATCGATTCTTCCATAAATACATAGAATTCGCTCCCTTGCCTGTGTATGCTCCCTCTTATTCAATTTTTCTAGAAAAACCCCTGAATCTGTGTCATGTTAATTTTGTTTCCCCCTGTCCCACAGACCAAGCTGTATAAGCTGCCGTCCACCCATGCCTGTCAGGTGTACGACATGTTAATAGGCCACGTCCAGTCTCACTACCAGCACCACTACACGGCAAACACCGCCTGCCAGATCAGACTGGAGGTATGAGGGACAACTTAGGCCACACCAATTTAATTTCTTGGTTAACAGATTTTTATTTTCCAAAAAAAAATTTGGGAAAAAAAAATTCATGAAAACAGAAGGCTGGCCCAGCCTTCTATTTTCATGATTTTTTTTCTTGGTTAACGGATTTTTATTTTCCAAAAGAAAAAAATTTTAGAAAAAAAAAACATGAAAACAGAAGGCTGGCCCACCCTTTTTTGGTAAATAAAAGTCTGTTAACCAAGAAATTAAATTGGTGTGGCCTTACTGTAAAAAAATCATTTGGGATAGCAAAGAGAACATCTTTGATGGGTTACCGAGGGGGGGGGGCAACATTAAAGTAACAATTGTCGTGTAAGCTCTCTTAATCAGGCACAGGGGACTGATGTGATTACTTATGTTTGTATTTGAACACATTTATTTATTTTCTCATAAAATCTTAACCTTCTCCCTGCTACCTAGCCTCATAACCTTTTCATATGTGTTTTGCCAAAAGACTACCTAACCAGGGAGAAGGTTAAGAGCCAAGGTATAAATATGGTAAAGATTTACAGATGATTTTTACAGTCTTCTCCTGGTCTCCAAGCAGGCCCAATGGATTGCAAAGACCGTATCCAACTGGAAGAAGGAGCTTGTATAGCAATCCAAGGCCTGCCACAAGTCGGCATGGACAAAGGCTATTAAAATCTAATTGTTACCTATCAACATCCAATTATTACACAATTAAACTGTGTTCAAATTGCCCTCCTACAGCAGGGGCGCGTGGCTGTTTTCGGGTTGCAAAACGTACTTCCTCTGCCAGTTTGATACGCTCTTCCAAACCTATAGATCTGCTTGGAGATTACACTTACAGCACAAAATATTGGCTGATTTATGTTGACTTCTTTGCAGGTGTTCACCTGTCTGCTGCACCTGCGGGCGGACCCGCTCCACCGACTGGGTCTGCCGGACAAGGACGGCAACTACAAGTTCACAGCTTACATCACCTGTGATATGAAGTACCTGTCCAATACCACTGACTTAGTCATGCTTAGGCCACACCAATTTAATTTCTTGGTTAACGGATTTTTATTTTCAATTTTAGCAAAAAGAAAATCATGAAAACACAAGGCAGGGGTGAAAACTTGCACCTGACCCTGTTCACTCCCTGAAATTGTGTGCACCAAAGTACAAACTTTCCTCTGAGATTTTGTTTTTATGTTGTTTTTCCAATCTAGCATTTTTTATAAAAAAAGATTTTTATTCCGTTAACCATGAAAATAAATTGGTGTGGCCTTAGCTCAACAGACTAAGGGCTTGTATTTACTATACTGTGAACTTAGTAGTAGTAGTCCACTGTACGTATGTGTTCTGCTGCTGCAGTAGTCTGGACATCCTGCAGCTGCAATCTATGAACTTTACATGTTTAAAGCCGAGAAACCTTCAGTATTTATCACTCATGAAGGGCAGAGGCTGTTTAAGGACAAGAGCTGTTTTCTTCCCATGTTAAACAACTCATATCACACCTTGGAAGTGTGCAGGTGTGTTTTTCTGTAAAGAAAGCAAGCTTGAATTTGAAACTGACAAATGGTGAAAAATCTAAAGGCAGTATTGCATTGAAACAATATTACAGTCAAGTAGTGAAACATCAAAATTTGTAGTTATGCACAACTGAAGTTTAACAACATAGTGCCTATGATTAAGTCCACCTCTCCCTTTCCCCAGGGACCCAGGCAGTGGAAGAAGCTCACGTGCCACCTCCCCTCCCACCTCCCTCAAGGCCAAGTCCCCCACCCCAGGATCTGCTCTCAAGATGTCCAGCCTACCTTTCTGCAAGGCTGTCTCTGCCATCCTTACCTGTCTCGGCAATGTAAGTACCATGACGACACATGCGCCTCCAATGATACATTCACATGTATTTGACATTCTGTCATTGTTTCTTCTAGACAGACTAAGCTGACAATATTATATAGATAGTGCCTTCATGTAGTTTGAAATGGAGCATTGTACAGCCTAGAACCTAACCATTGTGTAGCGTAGAACCTACCTACATTTATAGCTTTTAGTAGTTTGACATAAGTAGCCAGTAGTATTTTATTTTGCCTTACATTGTACCTGTTACAATCGTTGTGCAATAAACTTTGACTTGACTTGACTTAACTTGTATAACAACTTTACATTACCAAAGAATATGTTTACATTTCTTTCTGATCACTTAATCTTGTTGCAAGAGCTCTTTTAATTTAGGCAATTTTGGGTTGGCAATTTGGAAGTTGTCCTTCGATGAAAGCGTTGTATGTTAAGAATCATCAAAAATGCTTTCTGTTAGCTTTAAGCACCTTGTCTAACTATGACTGTGTATCTAAGATATTACATTAAAGCTTAAAATCAGATTGAATTTCAAAACTAAAAAGTCTGAAGCAAAATCTGCTCCTGCAGTTCCAAAAAAGCCGCTAGGGGTCAAAACCTATACCACTTACTCTCTGTCCAAAGAGCTATCTACCACTCAAAAATCAGGACCATAGCATGTCCAAAACACGAGATATCAAACAGGAAGTTCCGCTGCAGTACCATAACAAGCCACTATGGGACCCAAAATCTAATCATTTCCATGTCTCATCAAGACCTACCCACCTACCAAATATCAAGACAATCCATCCAAGCCTTCTTGAGTTATGCTGTTTGTTACAAACACACACACAAACGCTACCCTATGCATAACCTTCTCGACAAAGGTAAAAATCCACAAGTTGTATCTGTCATCTCCAGGAGACAGAGTGGGAGGTGTTGAAGCTGGTTCTAAAGAAGCTGACGGAGGCTCTACAGAACAAAGCCCTGATCCTGTCTGGACATGTCTCCACTGTGGAGGAGCTGTGCTCCAAACTCTGTACCATGGTAGGTGTGCCCAACACAACCTGTAACAGTTACAGTTCTGACCTTGAACCTTGAACCTTGAACGAGGACGTCATGTCATCTCGGGAGACAATGAGTCCTTCTGCACCACTCAGTCCGGTCTTCCATTAGCGATCTCAGCTCTGTTGTTGAAATGTCACTGAGCCCAGCATCCCTTTTTAGATTGTCAATGAGGTTTGTGCGTCTCCTGCCCCTTTTCCTCCTTCCCTCCGTTGGCTCCCAGAGGATAAGTTGGCTGGTTGTCAGCTCGGTATGCCGGACGCAGTGTCCAGCTAGTGCCATCCTTCGGTGCCTTATCTTCTATACTATCATGAATAGTTACATTATGCCTTGGAAATTTCATGCGACAGAACTTTTTCACCTTCACTGTTTAACTCATATCTACTTCTAACATCTCAAATTTGTTCTTAACTTACTCTAGATTTATATGATGATACTGTCAATAACAGTATTTTCTTGTGTAGTTAGCCATCCTTCCATTTCTGTACTACTAATACTCTACGTCCCTTTCTCAGATCACAATGCTTTCCAGACAATGCCTCCAGGTCTGTCCTCAACTTGTCTGTTCTAACATACTATGTCCTGCTGCTAATCTGTTGAAGTCTTAATGTTGATTACACTGTATGCACATTGCAGTCAGTTCAGTTGAAATCCAACAGCACCAAATGTCCATGTATGTTCACCCATTGTTGAATTAATTTGCAAATGTAGATTGAATAACCCAAACAGTTATTGCTCTTATAATGATGGCATATTCTGCTTTACAGATTTTTTTTTTAAATTCCATCACACTGTTTGTTTCTATGTTTTTCTACCTTTTCCCACAACCCTATATGACCCTTGCTGGTCTGTACAGTTTGTCCACAAAAGACACTGTACGCTCGTTCTCAAATGTACACATTTTGTCATCTCTGTTACCGTAAGAAGTAAGACGTTCCTGACATTAAGATATGACAGATATAAGGTACACAACTGCCGTTTTTAAAAGCTGGAAAAGTTTTAAGTTGTCATAAAAACTTAAGTTTGACATCTTATATGCGGCATATCCTAATGCCAGGAACGTCTTATTTCAATCGGTAACAGAGATTACAAAATGTGTACATTTAAATGAGAACGAGCGTGTATTGACTTTCTGTACTTGTCAGGTCGGACAGCGATCCATCCTGGAGAAACTGCAGCACACGCCGAAAGAATTCCCGCGCTCAGAGTTCCAGTCTCACATGTACCCCGTCCTGACGGCCCTGGCCACCTACCACGCACACCTGGACCAGACTAGGCAGGTGAGACACATGGGGGGGTGAACGTTAAGTTAGAATCCTCCCACACCATAATTGATGTATAGGGCGGTGCCCATCTCCCATTCACAGCCCTTGGGCCACACAAGTTCAAGTCAGTACAGCAGGGGGCTGGTCCGCTGGTAGTGATGTGTGTGTTTAACTTCCATACTCTTTCCCAAATGCTGAGTGCTAAGCAGAGAAAGCAGTATGTACCATTTTTAGAGTCTTTGGTATGACCCGGCCGGGGTTCAAACTCACGACCTACCGTATGCAAGGTGAACTCTCTACCAGTTAGGCCATTGCACCGGTGTACGTTAGTTGAACCTTATTGTTCTTTTGTTACCAGGTGACATTTATTTGTGATATTTATTACCTTTGCTAAGAAGATTACTGTAAATGCAGAAAATGTTTGCGGTGGTTTTATGTTTGCGTTTTTTGCGAAACCCATTTGCCGCAAATTTTTTTGCCCTCCCACCCCCTTGCCTAGTATTGTTTCAAACGCGAAATTAAACCCCAATTTTCTCCCTACCACAAAGTTCAAACCATACGAACGTAAAAATGCATTTGCAGTTACGTTATCAGTGTCGTTTGTATGTCTGTGTGTGTGTGGGCAGCATAACTCAAGAAGTTGCAAATGGATTCTTATATTTGGTAGGTTGATAGTGGTGTAGGTTTGGGCCCACTGGCAGCTTCTTCTGGTTTTGTGATGTTTCTAGTAAATCTACAAGCAGAGAAGAAAAGGAAGGGGATGATGAAAAAAATACAGCGTTAACATTGATAGAAAACAACAGCCATCATAAGTCATATCTGTCTGCCCACATGTGTTTCTGTGACTTCTAATTGATAACACTTGTGTTCCAAGACAGGAATTGTTGATGTAACCACCTGCTTCTTTCACATATTAAGCTCACATGTTCCTCTTTAACCGAGAGGAAATTGTTTAAGTGGATGAAAGTCTTACAGACACCAGGGCACAAGAAACACTGCATACTGCAGAGACAATGATTCCACCAGGGATAGGTTTGCACTTGGGGATGACCCTCACCCCACAGACATCTCGCACCACGTGGGAGTGAACCAAGCCTGGTCCCAGTCTCTAGGGGTCGGCTTGGGTGTTTTACCGGGCCCAGTCTGCTTTATTGAACCGTTTCTGATAGCCTTTCTACTTCGGCTACCACCCTACTTACGCTACCACCCTACTTTCGCCGCTGCCCTGGTTGCGAGCTAATTTAATCCAAGGCCGTAAACCAACACCCCGAGCGGGCTAAGCTGTCTGGGCGGACGGGGGTCACTCCCTGCGCCGTAGAGATATCAGGGAGCCACCAAGGGTATGGTTTCCAGGCAAGAGTGAACCATGTCCTCCTGATCTGTTTTGGAATTCCTATGGGAATAGGATCAGAGGGACAAGGACACTCCTCCCATTTCTCCCACAGCCTTGACCTCAGGGATCAGGACAAGCCTTTTCTTTAAATAACATACCTTTCAACTAGTCTGAAAAACATACGTTTTAATCCTCACCGCTGTGTGAGTTTCCTTCAGTAGTTGAACTTTTACATATACAGGTCTCCTGGCCTGTACATGACATTGTGCCCTTAGTCTAGCAAGGTACATCTTGGAATGTACCAGGAATGTACCACTGAGCGAGTGAAGTTATCTAGGCCCAATGCCAAACAATTCCTCTTCCCTGGCTTCTGTCCAGAGCTGTGTTGTATTTTTGTATATGACACATTAGCAGGAAAATTTATGACCAGATTTTAGTGGGTTACCATGGGGGGTCCCGACGCTTCACGCTGAAGTCCGAAGAATTCTGTATTTTTATGTGGGGTCGTGTGGTGCAACGGCAGAGCGTTCAGCTCAGAACCAAGTGGTCCCGGGTTCGAATCCTGTCATGTCACCGATCTTGTGCCCTTGGGAAAGGCACTTTACACAAATTTCCTCACTCCACCCAGGTGTAAATGGGTACCTGTGCCTATGCCTCACAGAAAAGATCATTGACATTGTGCAGACCCTCATTTTAACTGGAGGTGATAGGCTGGTGAATGCCTTCATCTGGTAGTAACTGTTGCCCTTTTCAACTCAGACAAAGCAAGTGTTAGCTGCCAGATTGCGACAGTGGTATTGAAGGCAATCTGAAATGTCAAGAGAGAGACTGTTTAATCCTCCACCTACGCTTCGCAGCTGGAACTTCCGCTCCTTCCCACTTCTTCCTGGTCACCTGCTGATCCAGATCACACAAGTTCTACTCTACTCTAGGACCTGACAAACTTATGTCATCTATGCTGTTACTTTCACAGGGGTTCACATCTGTGTCCAATGCCACACACAGTGGACAGAGATGCCTTATTGAGAAATCAAATGACATCCTGTCAAAGTAATGCAAACGTATATATGTATGTGTTAAAGTCTATTTATACGATACAAAAGTCATGTACATGTATGTTGCTGGTAACAACTTGTGGGAATAGCCAGAAACACTTCAAAGATGCTGCCTAAGGCAAAAGAACGACAGAGATTTCTCTGTTACAGTACAACTTTTGAACTTCCTGACTCGTTGCAGTACTCAAGACCATACTGTAGTCTTCAGGCACATTTTGCACCATCGAGCAACCACTATGGGTTGAAAGAGTCTACTAGGGCAACTTGAGGTTGCAAGACAACCATGAGGCCACACCAATTTATTTTCTTGGTTAACGGAATAAAAAGAAGAAAAAAAATTTAAATGCTAGATTGGAAAAACAACATGAAAACAGAATCTCAGAGGAATGTTGTTAATTTGGTGCACACAGTATCAGGGAGTGAACGAGGTCAGGTGCAAGTTTTCAGCTTAGCCCTCTGTTTTCATGATTTTTTTTTCTAAAATAAAAATTTGCTAACCAAGAAATTAAATTGGTGTGACCTTCTATATGTACATGTACATTGTATCTATTAAGTTTCAATCTTCCTGCTAGAGAGGCAACTATATAGAGCTTTCTGTGGCCTTATGAGTCCCAAGGGAAAGCACTTCCGAGTAGAGCCAACATTAGACTTCACTCTAACATAGTAAAGCTTAATTGTGCTTGCACCTAGGTCTGGAATACCACATCTGGAGTTTGTGAAAATTTCAGCATTGACCAAACTTGGTAATAAACTATATGCCAGCTGATCCACCCTGCCCTGTGGCATACTCTGCCTTTTCCCTTGTCTTTTGTCGCTAGCCTTCTGTAAGAGTAGACAGGTCAAGATATGCACAGTTTACTGTCAGATTCTTACACTTGCTGACGTACATGTAGGTGTGTGTTGTAACCTTGGTGAATGACCTTGCCCACAACAGAGAGGTTAATCTGAGTCTGACACCGAGGGGTCAGAAACGTGCAAAATCTCCAAATGAAAAACAAACTGAGCATGTGCTATAGTGATCATTGTCAGAGGAAATTCTTTGAATGAATCCAAGTCAAATGGTTGGGATCAAAGCCAGACCTAGAGCTTGGTAAGTGTAGTTTGTTTCACATAGTCATTTTCCTGAAGGCGCCATGCAGCGCAGAACCTTTTGACTGTCTGGAAAGCAAGTCTAGATTCTGAAGATCATTATGGAAAATAGACAGATGGAGAATGAAGACAAAAATACTTTCTTTGAAATAAAATGTTCATTCTTTTTTATGGATTATTATAAGGCATGATTTGATACTGGAACAAAGTTACTACATCAAGTACATAATTTTTATGATATCTACATCTACATTTTGGTACCCCCAAATAGCCCCTTCGGATATAGCTCAAGTCATGATGAGGTCATCGACCTCACATTCTGTTCTTTGGCTTGCATCTGATGGCTCTTCATTGCAGTACAAAACTGCACTACCCTAAAGAAGTCCTAAAGCTTGTGTATCAACAGCCATTGTACAGAGACACAAAGAAAGATAAACACCTAGATCTTTCCATAGAGCAACATCACTTAGTCAAAATAGTATTCTCCTTGTACAGTAGACTGGGCATTTTGTCCACAACAGCAGTTGGAATGCTTTGTACAAATTTTCAATTTTGTTATCACATTTGTCATCACTTAAGTTTTCATGTCAAATTTCCCAGTGAATATCCTCCATCAAAATGTATTGCGGCCTGACGTAAGAAAAATAAACATTTTTAGTGACTGCAGTTTCCAACAAATGGAGATAAAGTTCTGGCTTAGGCCACACCAATTTAATTTCTTAGTTAACAGATTTTTATTTTAGAAAAAAAAAATTTCAGAAAAAAAAATCAGCCTTCTGTTTTCATGATTTTTTTAAATAAAAACCTGTTAACCAAGAAATTAAATTGGTGTGGCCTTATGAAGTCCTCTCTAGTTTTAAACAGATGTCCTGGACTGCTGCCAATAAAACTGACCAGCTGGCAGCTGTGGCTGACCTTCACCACCAGTGAACACACAGTCATTAGTACTTGTCAACATCTACTTTGGCATCCCCGTCTGACACTTTCAAGGGCACAGTAACCATCTCACTAGTCACGCATATGAGCTCACACTGGAGGATGCACCAATTTGTATTGCATGGAGAATGTCTCAGCTAGGAGAGAAACAAGTCTGGCCAGAAAATGTTCTTTTGGAATGAGTTTTGCTGTTGCCAAACTCATAAAGAGTTCACAGTAGTCTTATACAGGCTATAGATACAAGTGTTCACGGGTTTCATTATTAACATGAGTCAGATGTTTTAATTTACATCAATGAAATTTTTACTTTGAATAAAACAGGTCCCGTCAATTATATTGTTGCTTTGATCAGATACAGAATTAAGAACTTCCTTCCATGCCTGTACAAAAATGACCCCCTTTGACTATGTTACATGCTACATAGCATGTACAGTATGTCCTACATTTTTGTACTTTGGTAGCAAAGTCGTTTCTACAGTAGAAGTGCCATCATTGGTCAGAGAAGAGCAGGTATCCTGAGAACGTTGTGTACCTGCCGTTATGACTGGGGTTGTAGATGGCCCGCTGTCTCCTCAGTCTCAGCCACACCTCCTGGCCCCTCAGTACATGGAGGATCGCTGTGTTGCTGGCTGTGTCGTAAGCCGGTCCATAGAAGGCTCCGGTGACCTGGCTCTCATGATTCTTCATCAAGTCCGCGAAGGTCGTTGCAGCCTTGTTGGCGCTCATCAGGTGGAAGTGGAAGAGGTAGTGACCGTCAACTGGTGCCCGGAAGACGCCGGTTTTGTTGTTGTAGAATCCGCCTGAGTTACTGAGGATGGTGTCAAAGGGTACGGGTTCATCCGAGATGAACGGTCCGTAGCTTTCTGTCCTGACGGCAGAAAATGCTACCTTCAAGCGGGACTTGATCAGAGTTTGATCCCCTGACAGGTACGCAGCAGCTTCCGACACACTGCCAGGCTGTCCGGCATTCCCAGGCAGCCCCGGCACTCCTCTCCTCCCTGGCCTCCCCCTGATCCCAGGACGACCCTGCCTGCCAGTCACTCCAGGATCTCCCTTTTCCCCTTTGTAGCCTCTGTATCCCTGATCGCCTTTCGGCCCCATTGGTCCAGGATAGCCGTTCACCCCGTTGTAGCCTGGTTTCCCGGGGATACCTGGTGGCCCTGGCTTGCCGTCCCGGCCGGGTGGGCCAGCGCTGTCCCTGAGGTTACAGACGCAAGGCTCACACGCGCCTGTTGTAGAGTCAGGAGGCTGTCCTGAAGAATAGATGGTGGCTGCACCTTTCCTCTCTGGCACTGTAACCATGTCTTGCTCAGCATCTACGTCCACGAAGTAAAGACCTTTTGCATGCTCAGGTTTTTCACTTTCATAGATGTCTTGACTCTGGGAATCCTGAATAGCAATCAAAATTACTACCAGCAATATAGAGTACATTGTGGACGCCTTATAGTGTTTGCTGGTCATCTTGGCAAAAACTTCAAAAAAAGACTTTGTCGCTGCTTCTCTTCCTTGGAAGACTGCCCACTTTCTCCGCACCTGTGCTCTGTTTTCTGTACCTAGCTAGCAGCTTAAGCTGCAAGTATTTATAGAAAACACCGCAGCTCTCAGCTTGTTGTCCACTTAAATTGATTCTTGTTGTCAGGCGTGAAACTGTATATAAGGCCCTAAGCACAAGAAATCCTGGTTTAGGTCCATTCAAGTCCACAGATTCAGCCAGGCGTGGTATTACATGTATACTGGACTCTCCCACGCCTTATAGTCACCTTGAAAGGGCAGCTGGACAGCAGCTACTGTTTAGCTGCTTATGCTTGGTTTAAACTTCATGGGATGACCTTTTCTGTACCTGGCAGTCAGGATGTCTGTTCATCTCAGCATGCCTTTGAACCTACAACACAGGAGACGTGTAGAGTATTAGTGCAAATCCACACAACATAGTTACAGCAGAAATCCCTGTCAACCAAGCCAAACATTGCACATAAAAGTCATTTTCCAGACTTCAACTTGAAGCTCAAGGGCAAAATGTGGGGTCGTGTGGCGTAACGGCAGAGCGTTCGACTCAGAACCAAGAGGTCCCGAGTTCGAATCCTGTCATGTCACCGATCTTGTGCCCTTGGGAAAGGCACTTTACACGACTTTCCTCACTCCACCCAGGTGTAAATGGGTACCTGACTTCGGTTGGGGAAGGTCATACTGAGGTCACCTGGTGGTACCGAATGGCAGCCGCCCAGACCCTTGCGACAGTTCCACAAAATGCAAGTGTGGATAAGATATTATATTTATGTTGTGTATTGTGTGAAACCTGTAATACCCTGCATCAATTCAGCGCTAATAGGCTGCCATTGTGGGTAATTTCTGACCAATAAAAAACATTATTATTTTTATTTAAAAATGGTGGAAGGCCTACGTTTCAAGTTGCTACTGGATGTACATATGAAAGCCTCACCTCGGCTGTCAGTTGAAGAGGCCACCAAATTCCATCCAAACTTCTCCATGTTTACAGACCAAAAGAAAACTACATCACAAAACCCACACATTACAGAAAAAGTGGGGGCATTCGTCTTCCACTGTCTTGAAAAAAGAAGTCAAACCCAAATAAGATAGAATTTAGTGTTAGCAATTTTAAAAGTTTAAAAGCAATCAGATGTCATGCCTTGTGAACAGTGGCACTGATCGGACAAATGGCTACTGTATTACAGTAGCTGATAATACCCAGCAGTGTGCTTACAGTGATACAGTTAGATATAGTTTTGAGTGTGTCTGTGTGTGTGTGTCTGTTTGTGTGTCTTTTTGTGTTTCCGGACTACTCTAGTCCGCATAACTCAAGAGCCATTAGATGGATTACGATGATATTTGGTATGTGGGCAGGTGCCGTGAAGCCAAAAATCAAGATTTATTTTGGGCCCCCTGGTATGTGACCTTGGTACTACAGCAGCACTTCTGATTTCGTATCTTTGGCCTTGATATGCTATGGTCTTAATTTGTTGGTGGCAGATAGCATGTGATGTAATAAGTAAGTGGTATGGGTTTGGGCCCCCTGTCAGCTTGTTTTGATTGAAAACAAGTTCACCCACAAGAGATGCTGGTTGAGTCCCAGGATGCCCGGTAAAGACTGACCTTTGTCAGATGTGAGGATGGAGAGGAAATGTCTGGCAAGCAAAACCATCTGTCAGGATGTACGTATGTACGTTTCCATGGCAACTGCACCTTTTATATCCCAAACTGTAGCTGAGCTTCTGACCTGAGGAATACCGCAGGTGACTTTAAGTCTGCCTCTTGTTAATCTTTAAAATGTCAACTTATTGCTTTCAGGAAATACAGCTTCAATGAACTTTATTCTCTATATTTTATCCAGCTGTAGAGATTGGATTGTCTTTAAAATTATGTAATACCGGATGTCTAACCTTTATCAACTTACTAAGTCTAGACAATACATAAATGTAGAAAGTTCTATAATTGTTAATGTGACAGAAGGTTTCCTTCTGAATGAAGAATAGGGAGCAGGTGGGGCTGTGACATTCTAATGTCCCAGGGCATTGCGTGCTTGGCCCATAGCTGTTTTAAAATTATCCAAAGGACACCCAGGGGCCACAACACTGAGTGAAAAGTTATGAGATCTATGTATAGATGAGGAAACACTATACATTGTCACCAGTTGTAGTTTCATTCCTTGCACACTAATACGGCAGTTTCGAGTACAATTCATTGAACTGGATGTATTGGAATTATTGACCACTCCATATATCAGAACAGAAGTAGCCTTTAAGAAAGATAATCATGCCCATAAATGTAAAGTACATTATCTTCTATGGCTGATAGTTCTAAAGGCTATTTTGTGGCTGAAAAAGGTGTTTAGTCTTACATGTATTACTGACTGCTACACTCGTGGGCAAAATAGCATTTTGAAGGACAGGTTATTGAGTGTTTCACTTCAAATGTTAGCTTTCAATTCCTCCAAGGCACATCCTTCCTTGTAATGAGAATTCCTGAGTCCAAAGTTTTCCGTTCCAAGCTAAAGCATTTTTAGTAAGAGTCACATACCTTGATTGTTCAAAGAGCACATTTCCAAGTCCTCCGAGAAACACCATGAGAGAATCCTCCTTGGATGAATGCCTATCCCTCAGTAAGTGGAAAGTTTAAAAGTACAGAAAAGTTGATTCCTCTGGCATGCACTGCCGGTACAATATGACTCCTGCTGGGGGAAACAGGCTGTCCCTGCGTCTATGGCACTGAGGACGTGTGACATTCCAAACTTGACCTCTGAAGCTGGTCACTGCTGGGCGTGATTGTTCGCTGCACTAACTGCTCTCAGGACACCACGCACCGGTCCTATATATCCCATCCACACGCCTCCTGCCCTGTACCCTAACCCAGGCGCTTTGATAGGGAAGACCTGTTGAGCGATGGCTGGCTGTAAGGCCCTGCCCACATCCCCTATGGGTGGTGAAAACATCAGCAGTTGCCAGGCAACAGAGCAAAGTTGGAGGTTACCAGCACTGATATACAGGACAGACAAACACAGCTTCCCCATACTTCCTGGTCTTATCACTTTGTTCTGGATCATGCAAGAACAACTTACTGTGCGTTCTGGAAAATTCAGGGCTTTACAAGCCAGATGAAATAGATATCATAATACTATGGGGCTTTTAAGGATTTAACCTGGTGTGACTTTTACATGTTTCTATTGGCTAAGTGCTGAGGGAAAAGATAAGCCTTAGTTTTGGCAATGAGTAAGATGGAAATATTGCTGGGGACCAAGAACCGGATAAAACTGGTAATGGCCGAGGAGGATTACGGCTTGGTATCCAAGGTGTCCAGTTTCCAAAGGCAATTTGTTGTTGAGGGTACAACCAGTAGCTCAGGCCGTCTGTCTGGAACATGCCAAGGTTTATCGCCCCTAAAGGCAGACTGTCTTAGTCAAACAAATCCTGGCTACTGTGCTTGTTTGGATAGGCGAGGAAGTGGCACCCGACAAGTTCATGGTCACGACAGCAGCACACAAGGATCTTAGCTACGCTCTGTATTTGCTATGATAGGAGATACACACATGTAGACTGCTATTCATTAGTGTGTAGTTCAATTATTCTGATCATATGGTGAAAAGGGCATAGAACAGGTTACAGATTTATGTGGGCACAGCAATACACAGCATACAGGTGACTAAGGTCCATGTAAAAATGTGACAGGTATATGGCAAATGTCTTGACTAATTGTACATACATGTGTCATCATTGTCACGCATGACGCAAATTGTACTCAAACAATGAAGCACTTGCCAGGCACATTCTTGGTGACAAAAGCCTGGTTCTGAACAAAGTGCATGCAATGTACGCCAAAAATAGTTACTCAAGCAACTGGATAAAATTTTGAAACAGACGTTTCAGACATCATCCGCTGTCTTTCGTCAACGACTAACGTCTGACTGTTTCAAAATTTTATCCAGTTGCTTGAGTAACTATTTTTGGCGTATCTTACTACCTGGATGTCTAACTTTCATCAACGTATTGAAGTGCAATGTAGTTTCCCCACTTGTCATCAAAAGGTGTCAGTGTGATTGATTGCAAACACGTGGAAGTCCATGGTCAACTGGAGACTGACACATCACCACACAGTTACGAGAGACATTGGACATGGCCTGGATCCACCCTCGGGGACAAGTTGTCAAACCACTTTATATTTAGTGACTATTTGTTTTCATAGCTTTTTATTAGAACATGTTTTCAAGGAAAAGATATCCACTGTTAGTGTAACAGCACATCTGCCACTCAGTAAGGTACCGGCTAATCCGTCTGCCGAGACCTACATGTGTTTTGAGACCTGGAGGCTAAAGCTATCCACAACAGGTGAATCAGACTGAGTTGATAGGTAACATTTAAAAGACTGACTTCCTTTGTGAATGGTTCAGTCAGTCAGTCTGTTTGTTTGTTTCTCATACCCAGTAAACCACCTTTAGGCCACACCAATTAATTTCTTGGTTAAGGGATTTTTATTTTCCCCCAAAAAAAATTTTGAAAAAAAAAAAATCATGAAAACAGAAGGCTGGCTTCTGTTTTCATGATGATTTTTTTTTCTAAAATTGTTTTTTTTTTTAAATAAAAATCTGTTAACCAAGAAATTAAATTGGTGTGAACTTAGGCGTAACTAACCACTTTTGTACAGTACATGTAGGTAGAAGCTCATTAAGACCAGACTGATTAGTTTGATCCACTCATACCGGGAAGGGCTCTTTTTGATGAGTGGGGTGGGTCTTTAACATGCTTGAGTTATGGCTCTGCTCAAACATGGGACCTTCAGCGTTACGTCTCATTTGAGAGGACATCCCTAACTGAAGCTTAGGTACTATTTTTCACCTGACTTGCGTTATAAAATCAGTGTTAGTGAGTTTCCCAAGGACGCAACATTGGGGCCTACTAGCAGGTCAAACCCAGAACCTCTACATTCTAAGTCAGCAACCGTTAACCACCTTGTAGACCACAAGACCCCCTTGTTCTCTTTATGATAACTTAATGGTTAGGTTAAGGATGTTGTCCATTACACAGACACCCTGATATTAGGAGTTTTCGTGTCTTCAAATGAGCCCCCTCCCCCTCCCAGGACAGTGTTTTTAAACAGTTCTAACTCACTCATCACTCATCTTAGTTATTGAGTAGCTTTGTGAATGAGTTATAAATTGTTCTACAGAGAAATGCTACATGTACATGTATGTTTATCCCATGTGAAATGGTAGCTCCAGACCTTTCAGATAACTTTTCATCTTTGCCCCAACTTTGCTTGCCCAGATAGACTCAGCCAGCCCCCAGGACTGTATTTATAAACACATCAGGTTGGTAATTTTCCGGTTCAGGTGGCTTACAACCTGGGAAGTACCCTACATCAGGAAGTGTCATCAGAAGGTTGGGCCAGGCCTCCTCCTGCTACATTTATCTGCCGGCCTCTTGTACCCAGCTGCCTGGGCTGCAGATGGAGGAGAAGAGAGCCGCACACACAAAGTTCAGACCTTGTGATCCATGAGCACGTTCCCTCCTTTTCCTGTCCTAAAGCCTTTCCATGTGTGCTTCAATGATGAAAGTAAAAGAGACGACTGCAAGAATAACTACCGTCAAGATTTGATCTACAAAGTAGTGAGTTTTATGTATACATATATTATTACTGTTTTCATAGCAACAGGTCCTAGTCTTTTAGCCTGACTGATGGAGATTTGTAGCAAATTTCTTATTCAGGATTTTGTTTTACACTTTTCCTCTTGGTGTGCCGACTTTTTAACATAATGCAAACCAGCATAGCGTCTGACAGTGGCATCTTGTATCTTGACACTGTTACCTCTGTATAGTGTCCTTCTAACACATAAGATTTAAATTTCATCACTCTTATCCAAGAACAAAGTATTCAGCTGGTGTGGCCTAACTTTAATTTGTGTTTCTTTAACAGATAAGTAAAAATCCCTGTAAACTCAAGAATTCAAGGTTGACAAGTCTACCAGTAAAATGACATTCCAAGAGGCTTGAAATGGACTGTGTTATTTCAAACAAGCATTAAATTCAAGCTCTATAGATTATGTAGCAGATTTCTCAATCCCAAACCTAATCCCAAATGTTTGAAGAAGAATTGTGGAATTGTCTGTTAACCAGCATGCAAAATTTCCTCAGTCCAGATAGTGATGAAGTGTAAACTTGAAGACCAGGTTAGGTTTTACTATTCCTAAAGCAAAACAAGAGTCCGTAGGACACAATTCTCCGTGAAGTATTTATAGTATGTACAAGTATTGACCCACACAAACTTTGCATCTCTGCACAGTCCAAGTAGTGTTTTAGAGCAAGTAAAGAAAAAGTGTTTGTTTATCTTTTTCTTTCAATACAGGAGTGGTCAACCTGCTGAAAAGTATGTTTTTACAGCATGGCACAGATGGGATCTAGAAATTCCGGGAAAAGTCACAAAGTTAGATCTAGATGGTCCCTTTTCAATTATCAACGAACCATTCAGCCTTACAACTAAGATGTATCAGAAATCACAAATATGCAGTAAATCCTCTTTCCACAATTTATTGCAGGCCGGCCTGATCTATAGCTATCAAGCTATTTGCAATAAAAAAGGCTAATTTATATTATCGTAACATTTCACGAAGGTCAAAGGTCACCGGATCTAACCACCCGGAAGTGACACTGGCGCGCGCACTTTTCTGAGAGATATTTCTCAACAATCTTTCATCCCCTGCGTAAACTTTTTACATTGTCACAGCCTCCGTATTATAAACTACAAGTGTGGTAAGT
Organism: Branchiostoma lanceolatum; assembly: GCA_035149815.1. Lineage (NCBI taxonomy): Eukaryota > Metazoa > Chordata > Leptocardii > Amphioxiformes > Branchiostomatidae > Branchiostoma > Branchiostoma lanceolatum. Next base: position 3,148,282 of record CM068873.1, read on the forward strand.
TTGAAGGTCCAGAGATTTCCCATTTTTACACTGTGCGTAAAAGTGCATCGTCCGTCCCGTGCGCACATACTGTAAGCGAGTTGCAAGTGGACAAGGCATACTTAATACACAGACTGGAGGTCACTCTACACATGTTCGCAGCTAAAACTCACAATTCCCGTTGCCGCATTGGTATGTAACTTGGTATATCGTTTGCTAGGTTGCGTGTGGTGATGCACGTTGTCTATTTTTCAATGTAACAGTGACTATACGATCACAGCAAGTAAGGAAGATTTATACCCCGTATCTGCCTGAAGTATTCCAGTCATGCATAACGGATTATAACATGGTCCCTATGGCAGGGCAGTGGGACATAGCATTAATTATAGGGGTGCAATTACGATATTGGATTGACGTTTAAAGTAGTTATGGTGTAACAAAGCTATTGTGCATCACCACGCCGAACCAGGCAAACGATATGCCAAGTTACACACCAATGCGACGACGGGATCGTGAGTTATAGCTGCGAACGCGCAAACAAATACATTCCCAATACTCCCAGAAGGAGGTCACACCTCCTCCCCGGAGTAATAATCAAATACAAATTCATGATCAAGATTGTGTAAATGACTTTTATCAACTTTACTGTTTTGCTGTAGTCCCTGCTGGAAATATAAAATACAATCTTAGGCCACACCATTTTAATTTCTTGGTTAACGGAATTTAAAAAAAAATGCTAAATAGGAAAATCAGCAGGAAAACAGAATCTCAGAGGAAAGTTTGTACTTTGGTGTACACAATGTCAGGGAGTGAACAGGATCAGGTGCAAGTTTTCACCCCAGCCTTCTGTTTTCATGATTTATTTGTTGCTAAAATTTAAAAAAAATCCATTAACCAAGAAATTAAATTGGTGTGGCCTTAAGATACAATTTTAAAGATGCAGTGTAGTGTGAAGAGTGGGTGGATGGAGCTTCATGCATTCAAATCGCTGCATACAGCAGTTAGTCCTATATAAGCCTTCATTTCATCTTTAAATTGACGGATGGGTCTACCGTCTTACGAATAACGTTTGTCAAGATCGATTCACAGTCGCAGGAGAACAGGTCAACGTTTCATTTTCCTGGTGATCACAGTAATTCCTAGTGTTAGCGGGTACGTATATGGGGCACCTTTGATTTTGGCACAGTACATGTAGCAGGAAATTGGCTTCATAGCTTAGATTATCTTGTTTGAACAAATTAGACATTTAATTATGTTATTGCAAGGTATTTCCTACAGGAGTTTGGCATGAAAATAATGTGGCTCAAAGCCAACCATTTTGGAAGGAGTTAATCTGTCTTACATGTAACTGTGCTTGAAAACGGCTTTACACTCATTGCTTTGTATGTTATTTTTATATTCTGTGTAGTTTACAATTCTATAAACTCACTATCAACTAAGAATGCAAGTATATGTAAGTCATTTGAAATTTGACGTCTTTTAGTATGCTAAATAAACATTAAAATGATAAATAAAATGATGGTAATTATCTAGCCTCCGTTGCAGACTCTTTGTTTTCTTTTTCAAATTACCGGTTTTTGTCATGTTTTTTCTTATTGCTCGTCCAGCAATGAGAGAAAAGATGTAATAAGAAAATGGTAATTTAAGAAAAAAACAGCCAGAAGCAGTCTGCAATGAAGGCTAGTAATTATCATAAACGTTGTCACATTATTATTAACCTAGATAACTTATTTAGTTAAGTTATTTAGTTTGATAATAACGTGACAACATTATCTGATACATGTAACTGCAATTCATACTCAAAAACTAGTCTGGAGCTGGCCCTTGTAACACATTCCCTTTTTTTTCTGCTGCCTCCTACCTTAAAACTTGTGAACATGAGGAAGTGTAGGTTCTGAGCATGTCCAGTAGATAACAGACAGCACATAGACTTTGATAGACAGCTGAGGAACTAAGGCAGAATGTACAGGTCATGGGTGAAGGTAGAGTGCATGTGTCAGGACATCTCACCAACCTCCCAAAGATAAATCAGTCTGGTACATCTATGGGTAGCCTGGGTGCCAGACCACCGCGCTCCTGGCGCTAATCCTTCGGCCAGGGAAGCAACTCGCGCCGCCGCCACAGATAGCACACGGCCCACTAATTAGCTCTAGCGCGATAGAAATCAGAGTTGTGCTGCCAAGCGCTCCCGGGTGCCAACTCTATCCCTACTACTAGGTCTTCCCCGCCCAAAAGGGGTTATCAACGCATCGCGCGAAAGGTCTGTCATCCAGTCTAATCTATGGATGAATGTCTCCAGGCTCTGTCTGACAGGGCTATGATTTACTGTCAATTTAGTAGATTTACAAGTACCTGTATAACATGTGGAGCATGCTGGATTTTTGCTCCATAAACAAGTCACATTTTGATGATGTATTCTGCTGTACCTAATTACGTTGTATCCAATGGCATGGAAGAGCACAAGAGTGATCATAGGAAGTTTGAAAACTCTGTATTACTGTATGACGATTGTGTAAATTTAGATGATGCATCTCATCAGCAGGGGCATCATTTCACCATCAGAGGTGACTTCTTAAACGAGTATTAACTGTAATTTCCAACACAAAAATTGGACTTACCCAAATTTGTCCAATTTTTGTGTTGGAAATTACAGTTAATACTCGTTTAAGAATGATTTCTACCAACACAGATGAACTTTCAAGCTAAGAGGTGACTTCTGTTGCCATTAGTATCAAAGAACATACAATTGTAGCTGTAACTGCATCATTCTATGTTAGATGCTGTACTCTCTCAAAAAGCTGTTAACTCAACATTCAGCTTTATGGCTTGTTTGTTTGTTGACCTGTGGGAGGAGGAGAAAAGAGATTTCTATGTTGTACTTTTGCTGAGTGTAGAATATGCCAAAGTCTTGTAGATACTTTGCCAACCTCAGTTCTCTACTTTTGTTTTTGTCTCTACAGAGAGAGCTTGTGCGATGCCTGGAGTCTGGTCTGGTGTCCAAGTGTGCGCAGCAGTGTGTGTGTGCCCTGACGGTGTGCAGTCTGGAGATGAGGGACGTCATGATGAGGATGCTGCCGTCTGTGCTCCTACGCCTGTCTCAGATCTCGGCCACTGTTGCCATGGCCATCCCTGTACTGGAGTTTCTGTCAGGTAATTCACGTACAGGAGTGTACTATATGGAATTCCTTTTAAAGTTCATAGATCTCAACCTGTCTGCGCTCCTGCACCTGTCTCAGATCTCGGCCAGTGAAGCCATGGCCATCCCTGTACTGGAGTTTCTGACAGGTAATGCACGTACAGGAGTGTACAATATGGAATTCTGTTCCTTTTAAAGTTCATAAATCTCAACCTGTCTGCGCTCCTGCGTCTGTCTCAGATCTCGGCCAGTGAAGCCATAGCCATCCCTGTACTTGTGCTGGAGTTCCTGTCAGGTAATACATGTACAGGAGTGTACAATATGGAATTCTATTACTCTTAAAGTTCATAGATCTCAACCTGTAACTACTAGATATCACAGCATTTGCTTTCTGACATGGGGCAGAAAGTGTAAGCAGTCACTGATATAAGCAACAAGTTTTATTTCAAGACATTATGGAGTTCTCTTGACGTTTTTATGGAAAATGTATACTAACATTTTATTTCTCTGTGCCCTCTCAGGTCTGATTCGCCTGCCCCATCTGTATGCCAACTTCGTGGAGGAGCAGTACATGAGCATCTTTGCCATCGCCCTGCCCTACACAAACCCATTCAAGTAAGACAACTTTCTGTTCCCTCTCGAAAGGAGATGACTATTACTAGTGCTTAGTATTGTATTAGACCTTAATGTTATTCCTATTATTCTATTCTCTCAATTGCCCCATGTATGGCCCCCTGTGGCCTCCTTGCATTTATCCCCCTGGGGAACGTACATGCAATAAAGATTATTATTACTATATAGACTAGCAAAATTATCAGAAGAGGGTTTTGTAAAAGGAAATTTAAAAAAAAACTTATTCTTTGCCATTGCAAAAATGCACTTCATCATGCTTGGTGCAGATAGTGTTCTGGAAAGGTAATAGATTAATAAGAAGTTTAGAAGTTTATTGCAAGTTCATGCCCGTGGGCTAATTGCATATACATGGTAAAAACATAGGGAACAAGAGTTCCACGACCTCATATCTCCATGAACAATTCTATTCATGCAAATGACTTACAAATTTGCATGATATATGCTTGGTCATCAACACCTTTATCTGACTTACACATGTTGCAATTTTGACAGTCCTCTAATTTTCCAATTAGATGAATTATGGTGTTTTTGCATTAATTATGCAAATTAGGAATTTATTTGCATAATTGGTATCTGTTGATGCTCCACTTTTCATAAACTACATATGTTACATGTATTTGAGTCTGATAATGAAAAACACTGCAAATATAGACTTTCCTCATTAGCTATGCAAATTAAGTCACAATTAGCATAATTTGCACTACATTATGTATATCTCTGTCTAAGCTACCTGCATACTAAGTATCATATTGGCAGTCCTATAATTTTCCATTAAGATGAGATATGGTGTTTTGCATTGATTATGCAAATTAGGAATTTATTTGCATAATTGGTATCTGTTGATGATTCACTTTCCATAAACTACATACGTTACATGTATTTGAGTCTGATAATGGAAAACACTGCAAATAAAGATTTTCCTCATTAGCTATGCAAATTATGTCTCAATTAGCATAATTTGCACTTCATTGTTTATATCTCTATCTTAGCTATCTGCATACTAAATATCATGGAAATCCGTCGTTCCTTTGTTCAGTTATTCTCCTTAGAAGATTTTCACAAAAACGCCCCTGCAGTTCCAGAGGAAGCTGATAGGGGGCCCAAGCCTACACCACTTCTTTATTACATTACAAGCTATCTGCCATCCAAAAATAAAGACCACAGCACGTCCAGGTCAAAAGATACAAAAATTGAAGTTCTGCTGCAGTACCAAGGTCACATACCAGGGGGCTCAAAATCGACCTTGAACTTTGGCTTCACAACAACTGCCCACATACCAAATATCATCGTAATCCATCAAGAGGTTCTTGAGTTATGCTGACTACAGTAGTGCGGAAACACAAACAAACACACAGACACACCCAAAACTATATCTCCATTTTTCATGGAGATAAAAAACATACATGCGTCAGTAAACTGTGTCTGACTTTGTTGTAACAATTGGCTACTAGTACTAAATACAATTGTTGGCTATATCTAAACTAGCTGGGTTTGACTTGGAAGACGAAAAGTCCCACTTTTTCTAGTATTTGTGGGTTCTGTGATTTCAAGAGAAAGGTAGCTTTTTGTTCATCCGTGAATGTGTAAAAGTAGGGTTATTTCGTGGTAACTTGTTTAAATAATTCGGTTCTATGGCTGTTGTTTCTGCAGGTTTTCTCAGTACATTGTTGCCATGGCGCACCACGTGATCGCCATGTGGTTCATCCGCTGCAGACTGCCCTTCCGCCGCAGCTTTGTACAGTACATCACCAAGGTGGGTAACAGAAACCAGGGCTCGAAATTCATTTTTGGGAATAGGTGCACTGGTGCACCCAACCTAAAAATTTAGGTGCACAGAATGAAATTCGGGTGCACAACTTAAAATAAAATAGAATTTTAGCACTAAGCCTCTCTTAAGAACTTCAATGTGTTATTCTATAGCTTACTTCAAAATCTGAAACAAGTAAAAAATACATCAAAGTGTTGCTTTTTCTGATTCTTAGATTTCAAGAATACATGTATTTTGTATGCTAGTGTACAATAGTATCTTACCCCTATAGTCTACAAAAATATCTAGATGCACTAGTGCACACACAGTTAAAAATCAGGTGCACAGCTCCAATTCTGGGTGCACAAAGGTGCACATGCACCCACTATTTCGAGCCCTGGAAACTGAAGTTTACTGAACCTCAAACATTGTCGATTCCAGCTTGTTGTCCTTGATTTGGTCTTCAGTCATTAATATTTAATCCTTATTCATGATATGCTGCAGTTCTTAAGATATGAATTAGATATCAAACATTTGGTGGGCAACAGAAACTGAAGTCTACTGAGCCTCAAACATTTTCAATTCCAGCTTGTTGTCCTTGATTTGGTCTTCAGTCATTAAGATTAAATCCTTATTCATGATATGCTGTAGTTCTTAAGATATGAATTAGATATCAAACATTTTCAATTTCAGCTTGTTATCCTTGATTTGATCTTAAGTCATCAAATTAAATCCTTATTCATGATATGCTGCAGTTTCTTTTAGTGTTGTTTCTTTCCTAATTGATTTTAAACAAGAAATGAAAGAAATAACTTTGTTACTGTGGTGTAGAAATGGAAACAGTCTGACTGTTACGTGTGATGTGCATAGTCCAGTGGTTAGCGATCTTGCCTCTGGAATTAGAGGCCCCGGGTTCGATCCCGGCTGTGTTGCTCACCCAACATGCACGCTACCGGAAAGGGTCGCAGACTCGCAGTCCTTAGGATGGGACGTTAAACCATGGTCCACTGCTCATTGTGTTTGTCAAAAAGAGCAAGGGGAATTTCCCCGGCACAATGAACCTGTAAATACTGTACATAGCGTCTGTCTTCTCTGTCACGACCAGTGGAAGATTAGCTCATCTGTTCATTGAGTTCATTTGAGCTAAACTGGTTCGAGATCACTTTCCCTTCCTACCCTCTGAATGCTGCAGGGTCTGAAGTCTAACGTACCATTGGAGGACCGGAGTGCGTCGTCCCCCTCCTCTCACCACTCCCCCGTATCCAGCACCCAGGACCAGTTCAGGACCAGGAGCGCCAGCTTCACGGAGAGGCCCAGAAGGTCAGACGCTACATCTCTTATCATGAATCTTGTTTCTCGGCTCCTTTCAGAGAAAAAAGAAAGTACTACTCACAATTATTGCATCGTTATAATAACAGCTGAAAAGGGAATAATGTGCAAGGTCAATCTCTTTCAGTGGCCATTTCAAACAACAAAGTTTTTCAAATACAGGCTGAAGCCACACCAATTTAATTTCTTGGTTGACGGATTTTTATTTTCCAAAAAAAATGTAGAAAAAAAAGCCTTCTGTTTGCATGATTTTTTTTTTCTAAAATTTTTTTTGTTTTTGAAAAATATGAATCCGTTTCCCAAGAAATTAAATTGGCATGGCCTGAGCAAGTTATTGTAGAACTGTCTAGAATCTTGCCCTCTACATTTAAATGTGTGTTTGCCGTGGAAGAGCTCTTTTCTATGACACTGTTATAAGTAACATGTTTTGATGGAGCCTGATGACTTACAGATTTAGGCTGTAGAAATGTTACCAATTTCAAACCTCTTCCTATCAGAAGTCGAAAGCAATATTGTTTGTGCAGAAATGACATTTCTTTTTTCACTCTTGACATACAGCAGCATTCGTCAACATAGAGGTTAAAGTAAAATAGATGCATTCAGGAAATATCATGTAGTCATTGCTCTTATGATGCTGCTGCTTCTGTGTGTGAATTCCACAGCAGTAAGATCACATATTGTAGACCGACATGTACATATAGGCCCTAGACAAAAATCTTCATTCAGTGCTCTGATCTGAAGAATACTTTGGTCAAGACTTGCAAACTATTCTGTGGTGCTTCTTTACTGTCCCCACCTATATTTTCCCAAATACAATGTATGTATGATTACAGCTGAAACTGCACCCTTGCACCAATCATTTCTGATTATCAGATTCTGCGTGATCAGTCCACTTCCCAGTGATCTTCTTCCTGTGGTGTACGACACACTTTGGTGGTCATTGTTTGTCTATGATCATTGACACAATGCTTACATGGGCCACAAGTATTTTCATAAGAAAACCTTTTGCTACCATTGGCCTAGCCTGGGTGCCAGACCACCGCGCTCCTGGATCTAATCCCTCGGCCGGGGAAGCAACTCCCGCCGCCGCCACAGATAGCACACGGCCCACTAATTATCTCTCGCTCTTCCCCGCCCAAAAGGGCTTATCATCGCATCACGCGAAAGGTCTGGTATCCAGGCTACCATTGGCCACTCAAAATTTAAAGATCATGTCAATCCAGGTATATATTTCAATGGGCTCATGTCATCAGTGATGTCACAGTGCACTGCCAGGAGAGCCATGGCTTGCTGTTGTACAGATTTCACTGCCTTTTGCCTTTCTTGCCATACTGTAGCTTCAGGCCCAGCCCAAAGTCCAAATTTGAGCTTTTACAGTTGGAACGGAGTTTCACCTGGTAAAACGTCACGGTTTCATTTCCACCTCTTCTTTTGTTTATTTACACAATTCCAAACTGCATGCTGTAAGATTAAAGTATTCATTCAATAAGAAAACCTTCATAACCTTCATGTATAAAAGCAACACATAACTCATTGATAGAATAAATTCAATTACAACATGGACAGCATGTTGCATGGATTGTTGTGTGCAAAGTCTTTTTCAACCTCTATTTTGTTTTATTTGAATCAGAATTCTTTATTCACAGTATATTGTACAATATTGCACCACCATCTAGCCTGGATACCAGACCCCCAATCTCTAATATATATCAAGTGACTCGATATATATTTTAGAGATTGGGGGCCTGGTATCCAGGCGAACCACCACCCTGAACTTAGGATCTAATAATGTCAACTCTGTGTTTGATTTCAATTTCCCTTCCCTCAAATACACAGTGACTGTATACATCGTACTGTACATAACCGCCATGTTTCTTGTCCAAGTGCTGCCATCTTCAGAACACATTCTTTATGTCTTGACTTCAATACAAAATTGATGCTAAAATCCCACATACTGACATTTTATATATTCCCAAGCAACAATTATATTACAAAAGTTATGGACCTAGGCAGATGCATCACAATATTAAACCAAGGAGGTTATATAGACTATATAACCTCCTTGATTAAACCCTTTTCCTTCTTCACGCTAAGAAACTTCACTTAACATACAGTCCTTCCCCGGTGATGTATCCAAAGTCTCCAACAATTGTGTAAAAGCCAGAAGATGAATGCTGCATGCTCCACACTGCACCGCTAGTTAGAAGATCACAGTGTCTGCGATGTGTCTCTGCCATACTGTTATATATTATAGCACCTTCACCTAGAGCTGTGTACCTAAACAAATTTTATACAGGTACAGGTACAGGTACAGGTACACAGGTTTACGTACAGGTTCGGACCTGAACCTGTACCTAAACTACTTGTTCAGAAAATGGTAGATTTTCCTTCAAAGGACAAAAGCATGTTTGAACTGGTAACAACATAATATTCAATTGTGCTCGGTATTATTTTTATGAAAACACAGATGAAAATTTGACTCCAGCCTTGCAAATGTGTGCTGGAGTATACAACTGTAGTATAGATGTGGCTTTAGTACACTGCCACTGTAATTTCATAGTAATTTTATCTGTCAAAGTGGCCATCCCCTGAGTCAGGCTTGACCTGATTAGTACAATCCAGTACTGGTCCACCAGGGTTCAGGTATTTTGGACCTAATTGATTGTATCCGGTACTGTATCGGTACAGTGTACTGGTACACAGCTCTACCTCCACCACTTTTTAGTGAGAGAACAAAGCAATCCCTGTCCGTACAAGTCACAATCTGCTATTTACACGATCTAGTGTTGCTGTGCTACACATGCCGCAAATTGTAACCATTAGCCTGTTCCATGCAGCTGCTTCCATATACTTTATGTTTATCATAATCATGTATATGTAGTAAATATGTTGACATGCAATGTAAGCAATGCTTGCAAGTCGCATCACAGCAGAAACCCTCTCATAACTTTCCCATTCCCTTACACTATTGTATCATCATACATGATTGTATATACAGTAGTAAGGCCACACCAATTTAATTTCTTGGTTGACTTTTTTTTTATTTTAGCACACAAAAAATCATGAAAACAGAAGTCTGGGGTGAAAACTTGCACCTGACCCTGTTCACTCCCTGAAATTGCATGCACCAAAGTACAGACTTTCCTCTGAGATTTTGTTTTCCTGTTGATTTTCCAATCTAGCATTTTTTTTAAATTCCGTTAACCAAGAAATTAAAATGGTGTGGCCTAAGACATTATTTTTTTTTCTTTCATGCTTCCAGATATGACCAAGTCTGTGGCATGGCAATTAAGGCTTTTTTTAACAATGTTGCTTTTGATAGTATGTTAATATGTAAAATCACCAATTCAGAAATGTCTCATAATGTTAAATGACAAGAACACCACCAAGCGCAATATATACAGTAAATGGTGGAGTATTGGATCACTGGTTTGTAGTACATGTAACGTTAGCACATGTGTTGTGAGATATCTTTTTTAGCACTCATCATTTCAGTAGTAGCCTGGTCACCAGTTTCTACGGGTCGGCTTAGGTGTGTTTTACCGGGCCCAGTCTGCTATATTGACCCATTTCTGTCAGATTGTCTTCTTAGCTGCCTTATAGAGTTTCGCAGCCACCGTAGTTTCACCGCCGGCAAGCTAATTTAATCCAAGGCCGTAAACCAACACCCCGAGCGGGCTAAGCTCTCTGGGCGGGCGGGGGTCACTCCTAGCGCCGTAGAGATATCGGGGAGCCGCCGATGGTATGGTTTCCGGGCTATTTCAGTAGAGGACTGCATTAGTGAATAAGAGGGACATTATTCCATTCTGTCATGCATCAGACTTGGTCTCCTCTGGTCTAACTGCCACCTCGTACCTTACAAAGTTCCCTCCGTGTTGCTAGGCGCGAGACACGGCAGTCGGGAACAGATCACGGCCCGATCGTGGAGGAGAGACAGGAAACCTTACTTAAGGTCCACACTGAACTCCTGGAGACATGTCTGGACATGATGGCCAGATACACCTTCTCTACCTGCTCCACTATTCCTAAAAGGTAGGAAACGTCATTTAGGCCACACTGATTCAATTTCTTGGTCAACAGATTTTTTTAGATTTTAGCACAAGGACATCATTAAAACAGAAGGCTGGGGTGAAAACTTGCACCTGACCCTGTTCACTCCATGAAACTGTGTGCACCAAAGTACAAACTTTCCTCTGAGATTCTGTTTTCATGTTGATTTTCCAATCTAGCATTTTTTTTTAAATTCCTTTAACCAAGAAATAAAATTGGTGTGGCCTAAACCTTAGACTTTGTGATAGAAATCAGTAATTAGATCTTACTCCCAGGTCTTGTAGCATTGCATAATATCAATATCTTAGACCGGCTACTGAAGATAGCAGAGGAAGTCTTCTGCAGTATATTTTGAGAAAGATAAGAGCCTCTTTAAAAGAAAAGGAATGAAATGCACACTTATATCTGTCAGGAATTAAAAATGATATCTTTCATTTACATTTTCAATTGACATATTATTTGCAACAATTCTATCAATGGGAAAGACTGATATCATTGTACATTCAAGCTTTGTCATCTATCAAACCTCCATCTACTTTTGTTTTGAAGATCACCTGTTGCTGAATTCTTATTGGCTGGTGGACAGACAATGACATGGTTGCTCAGCAACCAGCTCATCACCGTGACCACCAGTGGAGGAGGCCTGAGGATGAGGAAGAACGGAGTTTGTGAGAAGTGCGCTTCCCTTCTCAACCTTGAGGAGGACAAGCCGCCTGTGGTTGAAGCTAAAAGTAATCATTTCTCTATAAATGGTCTACTACTGACAGTGTGTTAGTACCTGTAAATTTGGAAAAGACACACAGTGACTGTACTGAATAAAAAGACTCTTTTTACACAACCAAGAGATTAATTTCACCGATGTTTCGGTGACCATCTGTCACCTTCTTCAAGGCAATTCTGACTGGTTCACATAGCAATGCAGCACAGGTGATGCTGCTTATACATAATGAGATGCATTCCCAAACGCAAAATATTTACATATGTACAAATCACAGCAACACCTGTGCTGCATTGCTATGTGAACCAGTCAGAATTCCCTTGAAGAAGGTGACAGATGGTCACCGAGACGTCGGTGAAATAAATCTCTTGGTTGTGTCTTTTTATTCAGTGACTTACCAACCTGATGAAGCTATTCACAGACAGTGACTTTACTTCCTTGTTGAACACAATGTAGTGTCATATATAGTTGTGACCAATGTTAACATATCTTCTTGGCCACGTGCTGCCATGTGCGTGCTGTATCAATGTGTGTGCTGTGTTCCAGGTCCGGTGACGACTGAAGAGTATGTGGAGGCAGAGTTCCGTGAGAGGTCAGACTCGGCGTCGAAGGGAACCCAGGAGGCTCCTGGGAAGCTGGAGACACTGACGACATCCCCGTCTATACCCCCAGCTGATAGCAAAAGGTCAGCACAGACTTGCAATTCTCAGGAGTCATTGGAGTCGTTGAAATTCCATTCGGTGTGGCTTCACCATTAATCCCTCGAACTCATCACTAGACGTCAGCCTTGCTAGTTTAGGAAGTGGATTCCATTGAGACTATCAAAGCAGCTCTTCAGTTATTCTTGGCAACCTTTTCATGTTTGCTTTGGCAATAATGTATCCTCTTGTCCTTTGTGTACAATGTCAATGTGCAAGGAGATAGCACAACTGGAGATAATGAACAGTGATTTACCTCCTGTGTGGACTGTTTCCTGGACTCGTCCCTCCGTCCCGAGACGGAAATTTGCCTGTTGGGACAACAAAACTTGCATCCTGTGCATTTAGACAAATCTGAACATGACATGAAAATGTATTCTCATAAGCTTAAAATGACTTTTAACAACCAAAACCAACAAATGGGCTCTCAGACAATGTGTGGGTTTGAGAAAAAATCTAAGCTGGAGACAGCCCCATTCAGCAATGTCTGTCTACAGAAACAGTAAAATAAAAGATGTTGCCATAAGTTAGTAAATCATGTTGATGTGTTCATATGCCATTAATATGCTCACTCACTCACTCACTCACTCACACACTCACTATCCGGTTTATCGTCTTCTTTTCCCCATCATCTGGGGGTTTGACGTGCTTGCATGCTGATGGGGGAGCTTGGTGGCCGCTCGCCAGGTGCCTCTGTCCTGTGGATTTACATCGTGTAGGTTGAGGTGGTGGAGGTCCTCCTTGATGTTATCAATCCACTTCTTCTCAGGGAGAGGAAACGATCCAAGTCAGGAGGGAGGTACCTGAGCTCTGCGCCCACCCCCATGTCCCTGCTGAAGGAGGAGTTTCAGCTCTTCAGCCAGGGTCTGACAGAGAAGACTCAGATGGACGCAGAGGAGAAGGCAACCATCCAGGAGGACAGTGGAGGGGAGGAGAGGGAGGAGGTTCTGGAGGCGGAGGGGAGAGAGGATGAGGCAAGGATGGATACACCTGAGGAAGCCCCAGGTGTGACAGCAGGTCAGGTGGGAAGGAGAGCAGAGATCCTCCCAGATATCCCCAAGGATCAGCCTTCTCCAGGTACAGGACATTTTGGTTGGATTTTGCACACTGCTAAGATATCAGGGTTCTCAAAAATGTGTGACATCATGGCCTGTTCTTAAGAAAAGCTGACTTTCTATGTACATACATTGTAATTAGCAGGCTGCTTGTGGTGAATATTGTGCCTTTTTTTATTTGGTCTGACATCTTTTGACAACATTGTTGACTAGTGGAGCGTATCTAAACCCTGGACCTGTTCCGGACCTGTTCCTAATCTTTAGGTTCAAGTCCAAAAAAACCTAAACATCTGAAAACAAGTCCAGACTTGAAAAAAAATCTCTCGCTTTTACACTCCTTTTTTATTTACACCATCTTAAAGCTTCCTTAAATCGTGAAATTTGCACTGGAAAAATATGAAAACATTGCTGTTTTCTGTTTATAACTGAACTTCTGCATTAATTACTGACTGTATATAATTCCGCATACTATAGTTTTCAAATTGCATGTAAAATATATGCCAATATGCAATTTTACATGAAACAGGAAAAATATTCGTAGCACACATATTCCATTGGTTCAAGTCCAGACTTTCAAGTCCGAACCTGAACCTAAACCTCTGGACTCGAGTCCAAACCTAAACCTAAACTCTGGTTTAGGTACGCACCACTATTGTTGACACAACTGTACATGTTTGTAGCTATGAATCCCAAGAACAAGAGTTCTCCCACCAAGCTGGTGAGTCGGTACGAGTGCAACTGCTGGTGCCAGGGCTGGGCGGAGATCCTGATCCGTCGCCCCACGGGGAACACGGCCTGGATGATGCGGATCCAGAACGCCCGGCTGGTGCAGCCCGACCAGGACTTCCCGCTGGCAGACATCGCCACGCTACTGCTGGGGCAGAAGGAAGAAGGTAGGTCTGGGCATCATCCCTTCTCAACAGCGCCCTCTGTTGATTCTTATCATATCTGCAGCTGTAGAATGCTTTCAAAATTGTATGATGTTCCTTTATCAACAAGTCACTTTCTTGCGACATCGCCACGCTGCTGCTGGGGCAGAAAGAAGAAGGTCTGGGCATCATCCCTTCTCAACAGCGCCCTCTGTTGATTCTTATCATATCTGCAGCTGTAGCATGCTTTCAAGCAAATTTTTAAATGCATGATTGTACGATGTTCCTTTTTCAACAAGTTACTTTCTTGCGTTACTTTTGAACCAAAGTGCTCCGTGAAAATGTACAGTCAGAGCCGTCGACAGCGAGTCCTTGCAAAATGCACCACAGATACATGTAAAATTGTAATCAGTTAGAAAAAGGAATAGCCCTTTGAAAGTGTATTTTGTATTTTCTGTAAAAGATGTTCCTCAAGGTTACTATGCTCAAAAATTCAAATCATTCTAGCTTATAATAATAGCATAGCATGCGTACCATCTAGTAATAAAGACCAACATATTGTGTAAAAGTTGGTTATTTTTGTTGATAGCTGTTCTGCTCTCTGATACTGTTTGATATTGTACATCCTGCAGAGTATACAGCTGCCAGCCGTTACCAGAGGTCAGACTCCGCCCCTCCCTCCATGGGAGTCAAACACGATCGAGCCAGCAAACCAGTACATGAGACAGGTTAGAAAGAATATAGCCACAGCAGTTGCATTTATTTACACTTGATCTCGATCTGGGCGACTAATGCAGTGGCTAACCGAGGGAAAACGCAGGGTTGGAAGTCCTCACACAACTTTAATGACATTGATCGAAAGAGACACTGGACTCTCAGGTTCTGCGTTATTTTCCGCCATGAAGGACAGATTGCACTGGAAAAACTTTATTGATTGTATCTCACCGGAGTAAATCCGGATGAACGATGATGATGATAATGATGATGATGATGATGATGATGATCTCGAAATTGTCTACACTTAGCGGTAAAAACTGAAGTTAAACAAGCTGTCTCTCCTTTAGTTTCAGAAGTTGTCTATGTTGATGCAGGCGACATAGATGAAGAAATCCATGAAGAAGACAAGGGGTTGTTCCACATTGGTAAGAATTAATGTAGTCATTGAAAAATGTGATCAGTGGAAGACTATCTGACTTTTATGTAACAACTTTATGTCTATCTGACCAGTTTATTTGACTTTGTGTTCCCTTTTTCTTACATCAACTATGTAGGTTCACTGGAAGATGTCAGCAGCACAGAACAAACAGGCTTTGAGAAGGTCTGTATAATGATTTTTTTTTGTTGATATCTTACTTACATTTGCCTTCATCTTGGACAGCTTCTGATGCTGCGTGTTTGCTTGACATGGTCCCACCTTGATAGTGTTTGAATTTCTTCTAGCCTATCCTTGGAACATCCCCTGTGGAAACTATGGAGGTGGTTGAGGTAAGAGGACTTGCTAAGTTTTCATAAACATTTGATATGTTTTTCTCAATTGGAACTTAAAATCATTGTAAAAGGATTTACAAAATGAAGATATTATTTCATATTAATGATAATATGTTTGTAGTGGTCACTGTCACAATAATTTACCAAGCATCTTAGCCATGAAGAAGACATTGCTTGACAGTTACTTACCTTCCTTCCTGTTATTTACCTTCCTTCCTTCCTTCCAGCCATTAAAAGTGGAAGATGAGTCAGAGAATCAGGAAGAGGTGGTTGTTAGTAAGAGCCCCTTGTCTCCAATCCGCAAGACCAACTCCTCTCCACAGCTGACTGGGGAGTGGGCGGTCTATCAGGACAAAGAGGAGGAGAAGATGGAGGAACTAGACAATGTCTTTGAGTCAAAAGATGACGATGATGAGAGAAAAAGGAAAAACGCTGTGACTGTACCGGAAAAAGATGATCCTTCACAGGCTGTGAAGCATGTTCCTCAAGCTGCTATTGGGTCAAAACATTCTGAGGGAAAGGAAAGTGATGGAGGTGCCTCAAGCGTTGCGCTCAAGAGAGTGGATTCAAAAGAAAGGCAGGGTGGACAAGTAGAGAGAAAGGAATCAACAGAAAGGCAGGGTAGAGCTGTGGACAGGAGGGAGTTGACAGAAAAACAGGGTAAAGCTGTAGAGAGTGAAGGGTATTGATTATGATTGCCAGTTACTTAGTATATATATAATATTTATGTTTGTATCGTACCCGTCTTCAACCTACCTGTTTTAAGGTAGTGTTTACCTGTGATTTTTAGAATGCATTTATTGTTGAATAGGAACGAGTATGTTATCTTTGTAACCGATAGACTGCCTAACGTCACTAGTTTTTAAAGATAATGTGAAAAGTACCCAATTCAGCCTATGGCTGCAAGGTACTTCCCATTTCCGATCACAATGATCAAATAAAACCATTCATTATTTCATTCATTCATTCATTCATTAGAGAGAAAGGAGTCATCAGAGAAGCAGGGTAGAGGTGTAGAGAGAAGGGAGTCGACAGAGAAGCAGGGTAGACCAGTGGAGAGGAAGGACTCGAAGGAGAAACAAAAGTCAGCAGAGCGGACAAATTCCAAGGGTCGTCAGTCAGGAGGATGGGCCGGCAACCGCATCATGGAGGATGTGAAGGAGACCGGACCCCCTCCCAGCATGGAGACGCCCACCACTCCCCAGAACTCCCCACCCATGATGAGGAGACCGAGGGCTCAGACTGTGTCAGTTATGACACCTGGAGGTAGGAAATATCTAGCTACTTATGCCGATGTTTACGCCCTATATTAATATTACGGCTGCAGTGCTTTTCCCCTATTCGGTATCATCATTAAGATGTTGCGCTGTTTGATGCAGTTTGTTCCATCGTGTTTAAAAGGAGGTTGATAATCACTGTGTTGATATCTGTATAATGTTTTAGTTATCAGAAGAGAAGAGTTCTTGGAGAGGAAGAGGAGGATGCAACCACCTGTAAAGGAAGGCACCGGGTCTGGTGTTAGTCCAAGGTGAGGAGAAACCCTTTCTTTAATACCAAGGTTGACAAAGATGATTATTTTTACTAGTGTTTGCATATTAAGTTGTTTTTGTCAATAGGTTTGGTAACTAGACAACAGCTTTCCTTAGAATAGCAGAGATATCACTGTTTTCTCTGTAGGTTCATAGTTGTTGATTGATCATTGTATTTTCTACAGCTTGACACCATTTCACCAGGCCAGGGTTCGAAATACTTTTTTGGGGTTACTTGCAAAATTGCAAGTTGGCAAAAATGTTACTTGCAACTTAAAAAATTAACTTGCAGTATTATAGTTGGTATGTAACTGCTTTTGCTGTACATACATACTCAGCTTGACATAGCAACTTTTATAGCATTATTACAATGTAGAAGACTAAACATCTAAATACTGATTTATTTATGTAGCCTTTATTGTTTTGTAGTTAGCACTTACGATTTTGTTTCGCAGTGCTTACACAAAGTCACGATCCACTGGTATTTTCAACTTGCAAAATTGCAAGTTCATATTATTTTCACTTGCAAATCTTGAAAATTGCTTGCAAATTGCAAGTTGCTTAATTGTATTTCGAACCCTGTTTCACCACTTTTAGTGTTTTCTTTCTCAGCTTTGTATTCCTGCAGCTGTTCCACTCAGCTGCCTTTGGAAGTGTGAATGAGAAACCCATCCTGCTGCCAAAGTCTGAGGTAAGTAGGTTAGTAGTAGTAATGGTTTATTCATTGTTTCACATTCACACATGTCGCAAACAATGGCAGTCCATTGGCTGAATTGGAGTTCAGGCATTACCATTTATAAGACAGTAAAATCAACGACTTGATAATTGAATTAAAATATTTGAACACTACTGTGTACTAAGATGATAACATTGGTAATAAGGACTATATACATTTATAATCAACAATCGAATTCAGCTTAAAAATTGAGAGGTCAGATATAGTAAGTTAAAAGGCATTTAAAATCTAGTAGAAATCGAAGCCATATTGGCCAGGTACAGATGTCAATTGCTCGATCAGTGTCTCCTACGTGTCATATAGGGAACAGCACTATTCCTGTATCATACAGTTCTACAGTACAGTTAGGTGTTCTTGGATTGTTATTACAAATATTAAGTTAACCTCAGCATGCTAAGCCTAAAGTTGTACTTGAACTTAAATCTGCTCTGTTTTTATTTTCATAAAGAATTAATTCTGTTTTCACTGAAGAAAGATGTTGGAAAGATACCTGAAATGTCTGATATTTTCATATTGTTATCCAGTGGTTTAGATTGAACTAAAGTTTTGTTCCGCTCCTGTGGTATGTTTAGAGTATTTGTCAAGGATGATCTTGGAGGTCTTTGCAGCAGCATTTAGGTTCATGGTGCCATTAGGCCACACCAATTTAATTTCTTGGTTAACAGGTTTTTATTTTCCAAAGAAATAAAATTTTAGAAAAAAAAAATCCATTAAACCAAGAAATTAAATTGCCGTGGTCTTAGATGCACATTGTAGAGTTTCCACACAGCGTATACCTGTTTTGTGTTGCAGGCGGTTGGGCGAGCTGTGAAGAACTTGGACAGGATCCCTCCATACGAGACCCACAAGTGTGGCGTTCTGTACGTGGGGCCAGGACAGGTCAGCTTCTCTTCTCTTAACTATAGTTAAGTATGGATTTTGGTGGATGAACACTGACAGAGGTTTAAGTTCAAGTTGCATGTTTTTCGTTAGTCAATCAAATTTTGTATTGGTTCGGCTGTGAACGACATTCATGGCCCATGAGGGCTGCCCAACTAGCCAGTAGCTACATGTATTTCGAAGGGCTAGCCCTGCTGACAGGACATGTCATCAAGATATCAAAATTTCACTACAGAAGAGATATCAAAGGTGATAGATGATTATTATTTTATCTTCCCATGTGGTGTATTACTAATCTGAAACCAGACCATAGACGAGAATGCAGTACTAGCAAGGACTGCCAGGTGGTGCTTTTGATCCATGCATCTTGTCTAATGAGTTTGGTTCCCTACACTATGTGGAGTTCCTGAGTACTGTAAATGCATTTAAGTTCGAAGGCGAAAATGGAGTGTTTGCGGTGATTTTAAGTTTGCGGCAGCGCTATAGTCACATACTGCTACAGTGTTGGACAAAAATGTTTGCGGTGGTTTTAAGTTCACGGTGAAACGGTCGCCGCGAAAAGCGCAAAAATAAAACTACCGGGAACATTTCTGCAATTGCAGTATGTCTAACATGTTACTAATCTTAAACCACAGACCACAGATGAGAAGGCCATCCTTTGTAATGAGTTTGGCTCCCTGCGCTATGTGGAGTTCCTGAGTGGTCTGGGCCACCTCATCCACCTAAAGGACTGTAACCCTGATGAGATCTTCCTGGGGGGTCTGGACTGTAACGGCAACGATGGCAAATTCACCTACAGCTGGCAGGATGACGCCATGCAAAGTGAGTAGCTATCTTCACTGCGCGCTGATTGGATGATCCTGAATCACATGATTCTCACTACCATATAAGTACAGCGGAAGTTCACCTAGTATCTGCCTCTTGTTGGATTCGTCCGCGCCGCCGGAGGTCGCGAGTGAAGTCACGACCAGGTCCTCGCAGTTCACGGCTGCACGAACGCGTTTTGCCGTTGTGAAGAGTGTTTGTTGCGGGGGATGTGTGCCGGGCGGCCGGGCAAGTTCTTCTGGACCGAGATTAACGGCGGCCACTGAGGGGAAACAGGCCGCCAGGATACGGCGACAGATGCGGTAAGCCATGCGGGCCAGGCACTCGGTGTGGTCGTCCGTGACTGCGTCGGGAAGCGAACGATGTTTCGTCACGTTTGAAGGTCGGAATTCGAACACCGACGGACACTAGAACCCTGTGTCTTGCTGTCGGGGTGAAGCCTCTAAGTACAGCGTTTGGGTGGAGAGTGCGGTAAAGTGAATGTTGTTATTTGTTGGCGTTTTCTTGAAGTTTTGTTGTATTCTTTTTCGGACGCCGTCTGCACACGTGTTGATTTACATTTGTGTAGGTGTGTGTCTGGCGTCAGCTTTTCTGTCTTTTGCACTGTGTGATTTGCATTTGATAGTGTGCGTGGGGAGGGCACTTTGTGAGGAATGGGTTTGGTACGTGGTTGAAGTACTTATCTTAGAAGGGAGGGAAACTCGTGACAAGAATCCCATAGTGACCATGTTCGGTGTGTGCCGGCATGGCGGAGGACTGCTCGAGTGGGGCTTAGGTGTTTTGGATGTCTCATCCGTGTTTCTGACGTTGATGTTTTTTTGGTATTGAAGTTACAGTATGGCCACCGAGACCCGAGCCGTCCAGACATAATGGTCCAGACAGGAGATACCGAAGAGTATGCAGTGGGTGCAGCGGACGCCGCCGCCGGCTTCCTCGGCTACGTTGACGCTGCTGCGGTGGGCGCCATCGGCACCACAGGGGATGCGGTTTTCACTAGCACTGGTGCCGAGGGAGCGAAGGATTCCGTCCACTCCGTTAGAGCGTGGAGATTACGGCAAGGTGGCAGTTGTTATTTGTTGGAATTCTTGAATTTTTGGTTTATTCCTTTTTTGGACGCCGTCTGCACACGTGTTGATTTGCTTTGGTGTTCGGGCGTTAGTTTTTTGCAGCTGCGTGATTTGCATTTGATATTGTGCTTTGGGAGGGCACTTTGTAAGGAACTGGTTTGGAACGGGGTTTGAAGTGAATTTGTGTTTAGAAAGGGAGGGAAACTCGTGACAAGAATCCCATAGTGACCATGTTCGGTGTGTGCCGGCATGGCGGAGGACTGCTCGAGTGGGTCTTAGGTGTTTTGGATGTCTCACCCGTGTTTCTGACGTTGCTGTTCCTTTGGTAATGAAGTTACAGTATGGCCACTGAAAGCCGAGCCGTCCAGACAAAGGACACAGAGTGCAGTGGATGCCGCGGACGCCGCCTCCAGCTGCCTTGGCTACACTGACGCTGTTGCAGCGGGCCTCACCAGGACCAGGGACAGGGGTTGAGGGCTCCACTGGCGCTGGGGGAACGACGGACTCCGTTTGCTCCGTTTGGGCGACAGAATCAGCAAGCCTTGCTGGCTCAGAACACTTTGCAATCGCCCGCAATGTCGTTGAGCGTTTCTGCATCCGTGGGGTTTCTCGTCAGGCTGTTTATAAATGTTTTGTTTGTATTTGCATACAGAGTCGGCGACACCGTGACACGCGTCTAAGGGATGCAGGAGAAGTTCCCCAGGACGATGGTGGCATCCTCTTCACCATTAACAGTGAAAGATGGGCCAGGAGAGGAGCAGGGCAGCTGTAGCAGCAGTCACTCCGCAATAACAGCAGAAGCGGCACGCAGTGAGTATTACTGCCGAGAGTCTTTTCCGACTCGGAGAAAGGAGATGTGCAGTTGGGTGTCTTAGGATTACATCAGTCCCGGGTACGGATTGCGCAAGTGAGCCAGCTGTAAGGAGTGGTTCAGTTTGTTTTAGCGTTTTATCCATTTTAAGTTTTTATTATGATTATGTTCGTGACAATTGTTTAATTTGGTGCTGTTTTTTAATGTTTTGCATCATGGTTTCATTGTGTGTACTATGTGTTATTGTATTTTGGAAAACAGTGCTTGTACGAAATCCCGGTCGTTCGCGCTTTGTGTCACTGTTAGTGTGTGAATTTCAAGTTGCGTGGACCGGAGAGTTTCTGGTTATGGCGTGTTTTCATTTGTGATGAAACGGCGCGCATGTGCGAACTTCTGATCGTTCGGGCTTGGTGTTTGCTAGCACTCTTAGTGTGCGAGCACCGGGTAGCGTTGGTCAGTCGTTCGCGTATGGCTGGTGTTTCATATTGTGGGAAACGGCGCGCATGTGCGGACTTCTGATCGTTCGGGCTTGGTGTTTGCTAGCACTGTTAGTGTGCGAACACCGGGTAGCGTTGGTCAGTCATTCGCGTATGGCGGGTGTTTCAGTAGGGGAAAACGACGTACACATACGGGACTTCGGTCATTTGTGCTCGGGGTTTGTTACGTCTTCCATCGTGCAAACTTTGAGTAGCTTTGGCTGAGGGGGCCGTGATGGTGTGACGTGTTTTCATATTGAGGAAACGGCGCGCATGTGCGAACTTCTGATCGTTTCGTGCTTGGTGTTTGCTAGCACTCTTAGTGTGCGAACACCGGGTAGCGTTGGTCAGTCATTCGCGTATGGCGGGTGTTTCAGTAGGGGAAAACGACGTACACATACGGGACTTCGGTCATTTGTGCTCGGGGTTTGTTACGTTTTCTATCGTGCAAACTTTGAGTAGCTTTGGCTGAGGGGGCCGTGATGGTGTGACGTGTTTTCAGTATTGATGAAACGTCGCGCATGTGCGAACTTCTGATCGTTTCGTGCTTGGTGTTTGCTAGCACTTTTAGTGTGCGAGCACCGGGTAGCGTTGGTCAGTCATTCGCGTATGGCGGGTGTTTCATATTGTGGGAGACGGCGCGCATGTGCGAACTTCTGATCGTTTCGTGCTTGGTGTTTGCTAGCACTTTTAGTGTGCGAGCACCGGGTAGCGTTGGTCAGTCATTCGCGTATGGCGGGTGTTTCATATTGTGGGAAACGGCGCGCATGTGCGGACTTCTGATCGTTTCGTGCTTGGTGTTTGCTAGCACTTTTGGTGTGCGAGCACCGGGTAGCGTTGGTCAGTCATTCGCGTATGGCGGGTGTTTCATATTGTGGGAAACGGCGCGCATGTGCGGACTTCTGATCGTTTCGTGCTTGATGTTTGCTAGCACTTTTAGTGTGTGAACACCGAGTAGCGTTGGTCAGTCATTCGCGCATGGCGGGTGTTTCGTACGTTGGGAAACGGCGCGCATGTGCGGACTTCTGATCGTTCGTGCTTGGTGTTTGCTGGCACTGTTGTGTGCGAACACCGAGTAGCGTCGGTCGGTCGTTCGTGCATGGCGGGTGTTTCATATGTTGGGAAACGGCGCGCATGTTCGGACTTCTGATCGTTCGTGCTTGGTGTTTGCTGGCACTGTTGTGTGCGAACACCGAGTAGCGTCGGTCGGTCGTTCGTGCATGGCGGGTGTTTCATATGTTGGGAAACGGCGCGCATGTTCGGACTTCTGATCGTTCGTGGTTAGTGTTTGCTGGCTCTGTTTGTGTGCGAACACCGAGAAGCGTTGGTCAGACATTCGCGTATGGCGGGTGTTTTGTTTATATGTTGGGAAACGGCGCGCATTGAGGACTTCTGATCGTTCGTGTTTGGTGTTTGCTGGCATTCAACTCGGGTGCTTTACGTTTAGATTATGGTTACGCTACGAGATGGTGTATACAACGTGTTTGCTTTGGAATGAATAGCAGACCCATCCGCCCATCCGGATCTCGCCCATATTGTTTTTAAATGGATGCGTCATGTTGTGACATCAGGGACGGTTTTACAAAAGTATTGAAGTAATGGAAACCGGAGGTCCAGCAAAATATTTGATATCTGAAACTTTTGAAACTTTTTGAAACTTCATTGACAAATACCACATCGCAGATTGGCAAGTCTGAATTGGCGAGTATTTTCACATTTGCTCGCATAAAAATTGTGTGATTATATACAAAGTTTACCAATGGTGCTATTTAAAATGAATTTTCATTTACAACACAGAAAACGACGTGAGGACAGCTGACGTTGTAAACATTGAAACATTCGAAACGTGACAGGATTATATTGTTTGGTACAATGGAGTAGGGAAAACATGGAATTGTTAAGGAGATCAGTCACTTGTTCAGCAGGGATACAAGGTACGGAATCGGAGAGTTTTTGAGTCTTGGTGCGACAGAGTGGTGTGTTAAGTTTCTGTTTGTTTCTGGTGTTCCGGCCGGATATGTCCCCTCTTGTGCTCGGAGGCCAGCCCCTGAAGTTGGACTCCATCAGAGATCGTGCAAAGTTGAGACACAAGTCCTTTCTTCTTTGTGCCAGTGTTTTCAGTCCTAGCTGTTGCAGGGCGTGGGAGTAGCCAGTGTAGTCGTTGCCCAGAATAATCCGGCAGGCACGTTTTTGGATCTGTTCGAGTTTCTCAGTTTGCAGTTTGGTGAGGCCAGATGTCCAGGCAGGTGCAGCGTATTCTAAGATCGGTCTGATATAGCATTTGTAGATCGTGATCAGGTCATTACGCGACAACATGAACCTTTTGAGTCTTTTGAGGGGGTAGAGTTTCTTTGCGGCCTTTCCCACCATCTGCTTGACTTGGACGTCCCAATGAAGGTTGTTCTGGATGTGGAGTCCAAGGATCTTAAGGCTGGGCGCGACAGCTAGCGGTGCATTGTTGACTCGCAGTGGTGGCAGAGGGGGATAGTTCCGACAGAATGTGATGTGCATAGCAAGGCATTTAGAGTCGTTTAGTAGCATATGGTTGTTTAAAGTCCATTGGCATAACTGATCCAGATCAGACTGTAGGGTTGAAGGTTGTTTGAGCAGTCTTGATTGGAGCATGTTCATATCATCCACGTATTTCCATACCGGACTAGAGGCATCAGAAGCAGCATCGTCAATCAGTACCAGGAATAATATGGGGCCTAGTAGAGTTCCTTGCGCAACTCCACATGTCAGGTGTTCCCACTCTGAGAGAGCTCCACGGTAGCGCACGCGCTGTTTCCTGTCGGATATGAAGCTGGCCACCCACGGTATGAGTTCAGGTCCGAGTCCCATGGTTAACAGTTTGGTAATGACGGTGTGATGGTGGACTCTATCAAAAGCTTTGGGAAAGTCTGTAGCTACGAGAGTGCATACTGTAGATGGTTTGTCCGTCCCCTTGAATAGGCTGTCTACCAGACTGACGAGTGCATGCACTGTAGACCGCCCTTTAAGGCTGCCAAATTGTCGGTTGTCGAATGTAATGTCTTTCAAAATCCAAGAAAGGGCAAAGTGTTCCGCTATCTTTGAAAACTGGGAAGTCAGAGAGATGGGTCTAAGTTGATCGATCTTGGCTGGTTTGGTTTTTGGTACGGGTACCACAACTGCTTGTTTCCACGGACAGGGCACTATGCCGCTTGCGAACGAGGCGTTGAGAACATGGCAGAATGGAGAGCTGATTTCACAAGCGAATTCCTTCAACAGTTTCAGTGGTATGTTATCCGGTCCCGGTGCCTTGTTTGTTTTCACTGCTAGGAGGCGCTTGTAAATGTCCCAGACTTGCAGGGTGGGCAGCTGTTGTGGTGCCGGGAGAAAGGCGGGTAGTTGAGTAAAATCCAGCACAGGAAGGGCTTTGGAGACTTCAGCAAATTTGGCATTTATGGCATTGGCAATGGTGGTGTTGTCTTCAGAGTCAAGCCCTGGGAGTGTGATTCCACAGTCAGACTTTCTCACGTTAGCCATGTTCATGATTTCTTGATACCACTGTTTTGGGTTGGCTGCCTTTAGGGATGAGACCCTGTCTGTGTAATATGTCTTCTTTGCTTTGGCCAGTGTTCTTTGTGTCAGGTTTCTGTAGAATTTCCAGACGGTCGGAGACTGTTTGTGAAAAGCCTTCTGTCGGAGGCTAATCAGCTGTTTTATCTTGGGCGTTACCCAAGGCTTGTCAGAGTTATGTACTTTGACAGACTTGGTAGGAAAGAAAGTGTTGATGGCGTTCTCAAGAGTGTTATGAAAGGCACTGGCCTTTTCTGAAACCCCCTGTGCATTATAAACTTCAGTCCACTTATGCGCCGTGATCCATTTGCCGAAGTCAGACATTCCAGTTTCACAGAGTTTAAGGACCTGTTTCTTTGTACATTTGTTGTCAGTGGTTTTGGATTCGGGGATCCAAAGGACAGACGAATGGTCACTAAGGCCTACTGGAGGCAGTATAGAAGGACGTTTGTACAGGTATTTCATGTTGGTCAAGATCAGGTCGAGAATGGCGTTACCTCAGGTGTTGTCTTTTACAACTTGGGACAGGAGGCCGCCTCTGCAGATATCAGAAACATCAGTCCTATTAAAGTCTCCTAGTATTGCGAAACCACAATCTGGATACTTCGTACGCATGTTGTCGGTGACTGCAAGTACATGGCCAGCAAAAGTGTCACGATGTGGGGAGTCAGGGGGTAGGTAGACTCCACAGACTACGGTGCAGGACAGGGGTCTTGGGAGTCGTCGGGGTCTAGTCATCACCCATACACATTCCAACTCATCCGGTACAGGGCACTCGCTGAGCTGTCTTGATGATATAGTCTGATCAACGTATACGGCAACTCCTCCGCCTCTTCTGTCCCTCCTGTGTTTAGAGAACAAGTTGTAGCCACTTACTGTTATAGCTGACTCGGGATGGTTGTCCGATAGCCAGGTTTCCGACACGACCGCAATATCGACCTGGTTTTGTGAGAGGGTGGCTTGAACTTCGTCGATTTTGTTGACTAAAGATCTCGGGTTGCACAGGAACATTTGTGGTACACGGTGTTGCACGTTGATGACGAGTCTTATATCGGAGGACATATAAGAAAGGGTCGAAAGGCAGGGGTGAGAAGAAGGACAGGGGAGTTTGAAATGAGAAAACAAGTGTCCATACTCGTTCTTCATAGTATGCAGATGGAATGGTTTTGACGTCTAACAATAATTCCGATGATTGAAAGTTGGTGTGATTAAAAAACGTTGAAACATGAATAAACGTCTACTGTGTTTATTAGAAAGGGTGAGAGATAAGAAAGGGTGGTTGAAAGATTGAAGGCTATGAGGTTGGGGTAAATAGATGATGGTTGATAAGGATGGGGGTAATATATGAGAATTATCTAATGAGAAATAAAGTAACAAGATAGCATGGGAACGAGAGGAGACAAAGCGACTTCGGCATTCCCCCATAACTTAATCACACATGAAGGATGATCCAATGAGTGCGCAGTGTGGATAGGAAACTATCTTCACTGCGCGCTGATTGGATGATCCTGAATCACATGATTCTCACTACCATATAAGTACAGCGGAAGTTCACCTAGTATCTGCCTCTTGTTGGATTCATCCGCAAAGCCGAGGAGCGTGGTGAGGTCGACCCAGAAAACGTTAGTGCTAGGGGTTCTCCGAGGTGGGAAACAGAAGGGTTTTTCGGCCTAGGGAAGTCACCAGTTGACAACACACCCACCCACCCCACCCTAGCTCACATACGTTAACAGTTTACAAGGGTCCGGCTCCGCCGCGCGACTTCGGCATTCCCCCATAACTTAATCACACATGAAGGATGATCCAATGAGTGCGCAGTGTGGATAGGAAACTTTTCTGCATAGAACAGGACATTTCATATTTTGTGGAAACTTTGATATGGGTTATGTTTTTATCAGCGTTTGTCTGTTACATACACTTTTATTATTATAACATGTTCATTGTGCTTGTCGAAAAGAGCTAGGGGAATTTCCCCGGTACAATGAACCTGTAAATACTGTATATAGCGTCTGTCTTCCTGTCACGACCAGTGGAAGATTAGCTCTTCTGTTCATTGAGTTCATTTGAGCTAAACTGGTTCGAGATCACTTTCCTAGATCCTATTCCTTCATAACAAGATAGATGTACATGTACTCAACTACGTGTATTGCACACCTCAATGGTGTCAAACCTTTTCTTGGTGTATCAATATCTGATTTAAGTGTATTAATTTTTGTCTCTATATTCCTACAGTGATCTTCCATGTAGCTACCCTGATGCCCTACCGGGAAACAGACAGGAACTGTCAGAGTAAAAAGCTTCACATTGGCAACGACTTCGTCACCATTGTCTACAACGACAACACAGAGGACTACAAGCCAGAGACTATCAAGGTTTCCCCTTACACCATGCATTATTCTCCTAGTAACCATGTAATTTGTGTATCAACAGAAAGTGTAGATAAATTTTAACCGACAGGAATGATTGTGTATTGAATAGATGTCCTTGACATCTTAGCTGCATGTTTTCACGGTCATAAAACAAAGCTTTTAAAGATTGAGCATAGTAGAAATAACAATATAGAACAGGTAGCTCTAATTGTTTGCAAACTTGGGGTTCATCTAAATCAGGAAAGAGGGGCGCTGTGCCCTCTTGTCGAATTCAGATTTTAGCTTAATATCCAGCATACAGCCTTCACTCAGCAATCGATTCTCCCATAGATACATAGACATCGCTCCCTTGCCTGTGTGTGCTCCTTCTTATTCAATTTTTCTAGCAAAACCCCTGCAAACTATTTGAAACTTTATAGGGCAAGACTAATATTACTTTTTTCACCTGTAAACCAACCCAAAAGTAATATCCGAATTCCATCTCAGGGCCAGTTCAACTTCGTGAACATTGTGATCAAGCCTCTGGACAACAGCAGCAACCTCGTCACCATTAAGGCCAAGAAAGGTGGGTCTGTCTACAGGGCTCGAAATACTGGGTGCATGTGCACCTGTGTGCACCCAAAATTGGAGTTGTGCACCCAATTTTTGACTGTGGGTGCACTGGTGCACCTAGATATTTTTGTGTGCTATAGGGTAAATGTACTATAATTGTACACTACTATACAGAACATACTGAAATGTAAGTATCAGAAAAGGCAATTTTTTATTTGATGTATTACTTGTTTTGAAATTTTGAAATTAGCTATAGAATTACAGATTGAAGTTCTTAAGAGCGTTAAACGTTGTATTAAATTGTTTTGCTGACATTCGACTTTTATTTTACCCAAAATTCTTTCTGTGCACCTAATTCTTTTGGTTGGGTGCACCAAGGAGGTTTTATATAGAAGGAGAGAGGACGTGCCAGCGCCCGCGCTGGGCCCTTTTGTTTCTTGGGTGCAGCTATTCCCAAAGATTAATTTTGAGCCCTGATCTATGTTTAGTCATAGTCCTGTTGCTCCAATAACACAAGCATTAGTTAAGATGAAAGGTCTTATTGGTGTGCCGATACCAGCAGGTTATTGACTAGGCAAATGACAAATTTGTTTGCATGGTCAACGCAATAAAACTGGGGGAGTTAAACGGTTTATAAGTGTGACAAAATCGGCGTGCTCTGTATGAAGCCGTGTCCTGTTGATGTGAACCCATTGAATGAAATAACCTGAAGAACATTTTACAGAATATTTGTGTCTAATTTTCTGTTAAAGTTTTTGTGTAATTTCCAAATGTTTACTGGCATCCAACAGCATGTATCATGATATCAGTCATATGCGGGATGTAGATGCCATAAATTGAAGTTCCATGTATGGAAATCTTTATTGACACGACAAAAGTACAGCGACTTTCGTAAGGTCTTCTACAACTATACATGCAAACAACAAACAATGGTATATAAAATGATTAAACTAAGTACAAGTACATGAATACTTCAACATGTCGAGTTTAACGTATCACTTACACTACTAGTAAACTACTTCGGAATACAATCTACGCTTTTTGGGTTTGACTTCTTTTTTGTAATGAGTGGGTTTTGGGAGGTTAACAGGGTTCTAGTTTCTTTTCGTCAGTAAACGTTTGGACATTGTGGTAAGTTTTGGTGGCTTCTTTAAAAAGCTCTTTTCTTATCCAATCATTGGGGCAGTTTGAGATAAAATGTATTTTGTCTTCCACCGCTTTTGACATACAATAGTTACATATATGTCTGCACCAACTACAGAGGTGGAGACCATGGTTGGTGACGCCAGCTCCAAAATCATCTCTGATGACAACCTGGCTCTGACAGTACGACAGATGGCTCTGCACGCTAATGTGAGCCTCTCAGTCTACCTTTGATAGTAAAGCAGTTCTCCTTTGTCAAATATGTAAGCATAAGGCCACACCAATTTGATTTTTTTTTTAAATTTTGATAGCAACACAAAAAAATCATGAAAACAGAAGGCTGAGGTGAAAACTTGACCCTGTTCACTCCCTGAAATTGTGTGCACCAAAGTACAGACTTTCCTCTGAGATCCTGTTTTCCTGTTGATTTTCCAGTCTAGCATTTTCTTTTAAATTCCGTTAACCAAGAAACTAAATTGGTGTGGCCTAATAGGGATAATCTTCCACCACCAGAATAAGACATTGAAGTTCTTTTAATTCAAGACATTATCTTTTGAAGACTTTGTGTACAATGTAACGCTACATGTATCTTGCACAGAAGTATATGTACATAAGTACATGTTTATAAGTGCAGTGTATATTGTATATACGAGGGGTGATCAGTAACTCCTGGGCCTCACCCAGAAATAAGGTTCACAACTCATATTTTGGGGATTAACTATGCAGTATGACATCTTTTAGCAATACCCACCAAACATCAAATTATTGTGGCGAATACTTTTTAGTCGACGTCCATTTGAAAACTTGAAGGTAAGTGGTGAGAAAAACAAGGTTGAACTGTGATCAGAGCAGTGTGGTTGATTTTCTCTTGCCATGAATGATGAAGATTTCCTTTTTATTTCAACTAAAAAGAAGTGGGTATCTGACTTTCAGCAGAGCAAGTTGACTTGCACACCTCAGGTCACAGCTCAATTGTCCATGTTTTGATCCTTCCTATCTCACCTAACGTTACTGTCATCAGCAAAGTAATGATCACAATGATTTGAATTTTGGAAGGCATTCATAAAAGACTTCATACTTTAAAATTATACTAAAAATTTTGAGTTCTGCACCTTATTTCTGGCGAGGCCGAGGACTTATTGATCACCCCTCGTAAGTGCCGTGTGGTGCACTTGTGCAGCTCTACTAAATTTTGTTAATTGTAGAAATACATTTGTGACATCAAGGTGGTGCATCATTCCAAAGTAAATGCTAAAATGCCTTCTCATGTCTGACATCCCTCGCATTTCCCAGTTGGCGTCTATGATCCACCGCAGTAAGAACTCCCCCGAGGGAGTGTACGCCTCCAAGTGGCTGGAGCGCCTCCGACAGATCAAACGTATCCGGACAAAGGTGACCCAAGAGCTGGAGGTCCAGTCCCCCCCCTCCCGGACAACGTCTCCCTCCAGCCCTCGCAGCCTGCTGTCCGACTTCACAGGCTTTGTGTGAAGATCTGGACTGAATAACTAATGTAACGGACCATTTCTGGCCTGTCCCCCACCCCTAGGTGAATCTCCGGTGATACCTCAAGGAGCACTCACAGACAGGATATCTTCATGCCATGAGGTCTTTATTCCATGTCTCTATTGTCTATCCATGACGTCACTGGAAGAGTCTATATCTATCAGGAAGGGGGGGATGAGTCCACTATGGGCTCTTACACTAATAAGTTATCAGCTGAGAGTCTTTTGACTAGTCAATTTGTTGCATATCTGTGGTCAGTCTGTAAAGGCCCTGTCACACTTGTGCGTATATTCAAGTGCGTATGAGTTGCGCATGAACATTTTTTTGGTTTATGTAAAGTTTGCAGGGAAGAAGTAGTTTTCTACTTTGCCCATCGTTGTGCAGCCTAGTTATTGAACCAAAGAAATGACTTCTTCGGCTGCAAACTTAACCTAAACCAAAAACATGCTAATAAGCAACTCATGCAGACTTGCATATACGCACAAGTGTGACAGGGCCCTACTACATCGTAATTCCTGCTGGTTATCTTTGAGAGACTATGACCGTGGTAGCCGGACGTGGGCTCAGCACCATCAGTGGTTTGAAATGATGACTATGAACCTTATGTTACTTCTTCAGTTATGGAAGTGGCAAGATGTTGATTTCTTAATCTGAAATGATTGTGAGCTGAACGCTTATTAGGTTTGGGCTTACCTGATAGCCACACAATCATATAAATGTGTATTCGTTGTGCCAAATATTAACATCTCTATGATTACATGAAATAGAACAAATCTTTGTCAAACTTCTTTCCCTAAACTGGGTAATAAGCCTTGAACATAAGTTCCTTTCAAGTTGGCCAAACCATATTTGTATAGTTTACATTATGTAGTCAATCTAGGCCTGACTACTGTTCATATGTAAGGCCACACCAATTTAATTTCTTGGTTAACAGATTTTTTGAAAAACTGTCAAATTCCAAAATCAACAGGAAAACAGAATCTCAGAGGAAAGTTTGTACTTTGGTGCACACAGTTTCAGGGAGTGAACAGGGTCAGGTGCAAGTTTTCACGCCAGCCTTCTGTTTTTATGATTTTTTTTTTTGTTGCTAAAATTGAAAAAAATCTGTTAACCAAGAAATTAAATTGATGTGGCCTAAAAGCAGGGTAAAATGTACAGTCCTCATTTGATTTGCTTGCTTGCGCTTGAGGAAATACAGCTTTTTTGTCAGTGTTAACTGCCACTTGACCTTGTATTTGTAAGTATTAGAAATGAAAGGCACTAGCCAGATATAGCCAGAAAAGTACAAACAAGAACGGCCTATATCAGCACTTATTGGAAGAGTATGCTTGAAATGTGTAATAAAAAAGGACTGATACTGTAGTACATGTATGTTACTTTTCTTGTCAAGACGTTGACAGGTTAATACGAGCGGTCTTAGCTTTTCACTAATGTGTAGATCAATGTGATAGGAAGCATACAGACAGACACTGCTGTTCAAAATGACACTTTTATTACTCATCAATCTGTCAAAACAAAGCACAGCTTCAAATGACATTCGTCAGAAGGAAGAGAGGGGAAAACTGTGGTACAACAGAAGACTCTATTCTGCAAAGTCAGGGAGAGAGAGAACAGCTGGACCACAGTTTACCACAGGAATACTTCAGGGAAATACATAAAACATCAATACCACACAAAACACTGAACATAGTACACGGCACATACATCTAGACATCCAACAATTTTTATATTAATCAATTATAACTTCATTACTTTGGCACTATTTCTTCATAAAATCTGACAGCAAAGACATCAATCTTCTACCTGCCTCGTCCAACAATTTCCACTAGTTAACACAGTTTTGTCTAATTCATTTACAGCACAATTGTCAAGTTTTAAATTATTAAAGTAGGATTACATTTCCACTATACAAAACAAGTTTAGATACACAATATATCTTTATATACACACACAAGCAATTCAGTTCTTGAACAATATGCTAGGGAATCAAGACTTCAATTTTCCACACAAATTCATGGAGATATTTTACATCTTAAAGATGATTTAATAGCATCTGATATCAAACGACAGTAAAAAAAACACTTTCAAAGGGATTTTCCATGAAGTATGGCATCTTTTGGAATGTTCGGAAGTGTCTACGGGATTAAAATCACACTCTCTGATGATGTAAAAACAAGCAAAAGCTGATGAGCAATTATATACAAAAAGCTCCTGAAATAGAAAAATAGAAACTCTGGAAACAGCATACCATATATACAGCAGACATTTATCAAACCCTTTATACAGCTCTATTCACCAAGCAGGTTTCTTTGGGGTGGGCCTCTGAGGCACAGTTCCTCGGCTCTCTCTAGACCCCTGTCTCCTGGAGCTCTCGTAATCCGAGCTCCAGGAGTGCTCCTTCTTCCTCGCTGGGGAGTTTTGAGTTGACCGTGGGTGACTTTGTTCCCACGAGTCTTCCCTCCTTCTATCTCCCCAGGAATCACTGGCTCCTCTACGAGTCCAACTAGATGATCCCCACGCATTGTCTTTGTATCTGTCCGACCACGACACCTCTTTGTTCTGCCTCTGGTCTCTCCTGCTTGGTGGACCACTTGTACTTGATCCTTTCGTCCAAGAATTCTCTCTTTGTGCAGGTATCGCTTTTTCCTGTCCAGGAACACCTTGTGTCCAAGAGCTGCTAGCTTTCAACACTCTGTTAGGTCTACCTGACTTATTAGCTGGTGCACTCTGGGCATCCTTTCTACTGATGTTTATGATATTCCTTTTCTGTTGTGTCTCGTTAGTAACATTTGTCCGTTGCTGACTCCTTTGTACTGGTTCCTCGTCGAATGCGCTGTCGTCATCCACGTAATGGCGTAAACGATCGAATGTGGATAACACGGCGTCTACGGTTGGGGTGAGTCTGTCCAGTAGGTACTCTAGGTGGTTGGGGTCCATTTTCCCCACCTCAGGGAGGTGTCCCAGGCCAACAGAGCCGCTGGACTCCAGACTGATGGGACTGTTTGGTGTAGACACGTGGGAGAGGCCTCCGGTAGTGATAGTTGACCGAGATGAGCGAGTAGACAGTCTGTCCATACCCAGGAACTTCACATTGTGGCGCCACTGAAGAGAAAAATGAAAACAATGTTGTAAGCTTACATGTACTCAAAAGTCTATTAGTAATTGGAAGAAATGTCTGGTACTGCTATCAATTCCATCTGTATGATCAAAGACAGTGACATTGTCACACTGAGATGTGTATAATTAAGTCTATTTTCCGATGGTACGTTAAAAGGACCCCTGACCTCCTCCCTTGAACTCTTGAAAAACGGCCTCGGCCGAATGAGTGTATATTTTGCATACTTTCAACGTTGAATAAAGGTTGAAAAAAAAAAAAAGGCACGTCACTAGCATATTGATTGTTCCAACAGTAGAACTAACCGCCTTAGGCTTGGCCAGACCAGTCCACATCTTGAATCTCTTGATCATGAACTCGACCATTTCATAGTCCTGTCGCTCCACGGCCGGGCGATGCATCTCCTTCCGTACAGCCGTGAACCCGTGGATCAAGATGGCCCCGAACAGCCTCCCTAGGATGCAGAAGACCACCAGGATGTAGGAGGTGAAGAAGAGGAAGGCCAGGAAAGGTCGGGCCTGTCTGCAGGGGTCAAGGTCAACCTGCCCACGGAACATCGCCACCATGGCGGTGATGGACATCCACATGTTGGTGAAGTAAGGGCTGTTGTTGGAAAACAGCTGTGGAAGGTGGGAGAATGATAAATAATAGTTTTTTTATTGGTCAGAAATTACCCGCAATGGCAGCCTTTCTAGCACTGAATTGAGGCAGGACATTACAGGTTTCACACAATACACAATGTATATAATATCTTATCCACACTTGCATTTTGTGGAACTGTCGCAAGGGTCTAGGCGGCTGCCATTCGGCGCCACCAGGTGACCTCAATACGACTTTCCCCAACCGAAGTCAGGTACCCATTTACACCTGGGTGGAGTGAGGAAAGTCGTGTAAAGTGCCTTTCCCAAGGGCACAAGATCGGTGACATGACAGGATTCGAACTCAGGGCCTCTTGGTTCTGAGTTGAACGCTCTGCTGTTGCACCACACGACCCACATAAATGGGTGTGCATTGGTACTCACCAGGTAGCCGAGCTGTGCATAGATGAGGATGATGATGATGAAGATGAGGAAGCATCCAGACAGTTCCCAGGCAACCAGCCTCAGAGCCTTACCAAATATGGACCACTGTCGTCTGAACCGCATTTGTCTCGCCACCTATGGATGGGGAAAAATCATGATCATGAATTTTAAAAGCCTGCTTCAAGTTGAGTGGAGGAAGAAATTTAATCATTCATCTGTCTTTGGTGAAATTTCTTCTAAAAAAAACTAGTAGTGGTATTCCAGGTACTCCAGAAAGTTGGCACAACTATAAAGGGACACTTATTTAGAAATCATTTCATAACAACTACTGTAATTCCTGTTTCTTTCACTGTAACTTTATGTTCACTGTTTTCACAGTAACCTCTGTATCGTTAACTTATCATCACCGTGAAAAACCTGTTGTTATTATTCATGATTCCTTCACACATCCGTTCCGTGAAGTTAAAGTTCAGTGAAAATGTCCATTTTCCTTACACCGTGAAATTTTGCTACCATGAAGATAAAGTGAATTACAGTACTCTTGTTGAAAGCCAGGAAGTTTGAAGCAGCACCTTTATCATGAGAAGGAAGATGACGAGGCCGTTGAGGTAGGCTGTGACTTGACCGAGGTAGGCAGGGTGGAAGAAGCTGATGAACTTGTTCTTGTCGGCCAGGTGCTCCCTCCACAGACCTGTGGTGTACAGCAGCCGGTGGATGTAGACTGCCAGTGAGGAGGTGCTGATGATGATGATGGTCCACTCGTAGTACGTCTGGAAGCGTTTCAGGTAGGGCCTGAAGCCGTGTCTCTTCAGCTGACAGCACTCCACCACAATGTAGTACAACAGGAACAGAGCAAACAAGCCCTGGGGAGAGGACACGGAACTGTAAGTCATCTTTCCATCAGTTTACAACATATTGTATCTACCGTTGCACAGTGGTTTAACTATCATAACAAACAATATTCTGTGTGCTACATTTCTAACAGGAACATAACGACATGAATATTGAATGGTTCATGAAATACAGTCAAACCTGTATTAGCGGTCACCTTTGCATAGCGGCCACCTGCCCATAGTGGTCACTTTTTGTCGGTCCCTTGGATTTTTCCCATTGACATAAGCATTAAGAATTAGGCTATAGTGGCCACCTGTCCAACACGGTCGCGGCCAGACGATTTTCGGTCCCACGAGTACAGTAACACTGCCGATAACGGCCAATGTGCGCCGGTGGAAGCCGCATCGCCACCGCACGCCGGGTTCAAAATCTTCATTTTTTAACGGTAGTTTTTTGAAAATACAACCCGCACATGTATCTGATGCGCTAAGTTGGCGAATTATTTCAATGTCGGCCCAATATTTTCGTTTTCCCCGGGAATTCATCCGAAAATGTGCCCAAACACGATTTTCAAAATGGCGGAGCAGCATAAAGGTCATTGGAAGACACGACTGTTGCGGAGGTATAGTGTGTTAAATCTTTTTTGCTGCAAACTATCACTGAGGATAATTACTGAACCAAAAGCTTCAAACTGAATATGAATAACATTACTATCTTGTAAAATTTGGGCTGTTGCAATTCTCTGAAAAGAAAAAAAAGCCCTCAAAAGAGCGACCTTCCTCTCATTACCCTATTAGCATTATGGTAGAAGCCGATCATGACAAGCCAACAACAACAGATTAGGAAAATTGTCGCCACGATTTTATGTTTGAAAACGGTCGAAAACGAACAGTAAGTGGCAACTGAGCAACATATATTTTGTTCTATACTAACTAGGGGGCATTTTGCTGCGAAGAACTTTGTTTCATATGATTAAAACTCGTTGGTGACGCGTGTGCCGGCAGCGAAGCAGTCGCGAAAGATCAAGAGTTGAGTATGGCGATGCTGGTCTGTTCAGACATGAAGCGCGAGCAAACCATGGATTTTGGAGTTGGTAGATACAATAATTCTTTTTTCAAGCCCATAATAGAAGTAAAAGAACAACAATCGAATTTCTAAAATGTGCCTTACCTATGTAATGTTTACATGTGTACTGTACGGTGAATAAATGTATCTCAGTGGGTACTGAAAACATGTGTCACTCGTGGTCAATTAATCAACATTTTCTCCATAGCGGCCACCTGTTCTTAGCGGCCAGTTTTGGCCAGTCCCTTGAGTGACCGCTATAGACAGGTTTGACTGTACCAGTAGTAGTCAGCAGACTCTGAAAGAATTTGCTTACATTTTTAAAAAGTACATTAAACCTCTTTGAAACTCAGAAGACTAAGATAGCCAGAGCATAGTACACATTTCTTAGAAACAAAAGTCTGGTTCTGACCTCCATGATCATGAGAAGGTCCACACCGTATCCATACACCACAAAGCGGCCAGACTTGATGTCACGTGAGGCGCGTCCAACGCCCGTGACAGGAAGCTCCAGTAGCAGGGTGACCACACTGAACAGGTTCACGTTAGAGTTGTACAAACTGAACTCCACAAACACAGCTCTGGTCCTGAAAAGAACAAAAAATCAACTTAAACAATATGCTAGGGGGCCCAAACCTACACCACTTCTTTATTACATCACAAGCTATCTGCCACCTACAAATCAAGACCACAGCACATCCAGGTCAAAAGATACAAAAATGGAAGTTGTGCTGCAGTACCAAGGTCATATACCAGGGGGCCCAAAATCGACCTTGAATTTCGGCCGCATACCAAATATCATCGTAATCCATCATGAGGTTCCTGAGTTATGCTGACATCAGAAGTGCGGAAAAACAAACATACACACAGACAGACAGACAGACAGACACACCCAAAACTATATCTCAATTTTTCATGGAGATAAAAATAGGTCTGCTAATGTGATTACATTTAACAGTTAGTCTGTTCGTCCTTGACATGTCATTTTCTTTGTCACTTCCTACAAGTGCAGAAGTTATTATAAAAACTTAAGATGCCTTACCCTCTATCAATCCAGTCAGAACTGTTGAGTGCTGCCAGTGCAGTGATGCTGGCATTGAATGACCTTTGCAGGTCCAGGATGTAGCCATTGTCTGAGTAGGATCCATCACGACCATAGTACATCAGCCTGAAGGACAAGAAAAATGTCAGCAACCCAGACAACAGAGTGCGGCCTCACCAACGTGGACCCACTGGACAGAGCCGCTTGGAGGCGCTGTGTGAAGGCTGGCCGACTGCTGCCTACCCCTGCGTCAGGGAACCCTGCAGCAGTATAATCTAATACTGGATACTACTACAAACAACAACAAAATCATTGGTGATACCAAACAAAGCAGAAATACTACTTATCTGGTACACAATGTACTTATACCTTACCCATTATAACTGTTTGTTTCACTGTGGTTCCAGTTGGCTTGGTTTGCTGTCCATGTAGCTCCGTAGCTGCTGATGTCCTCTGTTGACAACCTGACATTGGAGTAACAGTCCCAGTCTGATGTCCACAAGTTGGGATAACGGTTGACTCCTTGCAGCATACAGGTTTCTGCAAGAACAAGAACATGACTGTCATCAACTGACATTCCTTATAATGTACATGTACTGTACATGTACATGAGTAACGATAGATCTTGATATGTCAATAGAAGAAAAGGTCCAATTCATTTGCAAGGCAGGAAGAGCTTAGGCCACACCAATTTATTTTCTTGGTTAACGGAATAAATAAAAAAATTTTTTCTAAATGCTAGATTGGAAAAACAACATGAAAACAGAATCTCAGAAGAATTTGGTGCAATTTTACTTTGGTGCACACAGTTTCAGGGTGTGAACAGGGTCAGGTGAAAATTTTCACTCCAGCCTTCTGTTTTCATGGTTTTTTTGTGCTAAAATTGAAAATAAAAATCCGTTAACCAAGAAATCAAATTGGTGTGACCTTAGAGATTTGTTCCTCTGCATTTGTATGAAAATCAAAGATCGTTCGTATCCAGGCAACAGGCCCCACCTTGAGTGTTCCTTATCTGCCTGAGCCTGACCCCGCCCAGTACCACGCCCTCCAGGCTGGCGTCCTGACTGGTGTCCAGTAGGGTTGGCAGGAGGACTGAGTCCATGTACTCCCACCAGTCCTCGCTCCTGCACAAGAATAAGAAAGAACAAGACAAAAATGGTCAGAGAATGCTGATTCAGAAATAAAACAGTGTAGTCAATGCATAATATAGATATAACACTATCAAGATAGGAACATAATGGCAGTGCATAAGGATGAAATGGAAAGTCTAAAAAATCTTTAGTACTTTATTGAATGCTTTTATCTTTAATCTTCCTACTGCCTAACCCTATATCAAACACAAATTTGATGCCAGTAGGCTACCTTAGTAAGAAGTTTAACTTTGGGTGTATTTTTTTCTATTCATACCACATTAGGTACTTACATAACCAAGGCTCAAAATAGTGGGTGCATATGCACCTGTGTGCACCCAAAATTGCAGCTGTGCACCTAATTTTTGACTCTGGGTGCTATTTTTGCAGGCAATAGGCCTTTGAAAAATAAAGGTACACTAGTTTACAGAATATTCTTGAAAGTATCAGAAAAAGTAATATAATTTGTAACAGTTGTACTTTTAATTTGATGTATTACTTGTTTGAAATTTTGAAGTTAGCTATAGAATTACAGATTGAAGTTCTTAAGATCATTAAACTTAAGTTTGTAATTATGTTTTGCTGGCATTCAACTTTATTTTGTGGTGCACCCCAAAATTTTTCTGTGCACCTAATTTTTTTGGTTGCACCTATTTCCAAAAATGAATTTTGAGCCCTGCATTACAGATTTCCAGCTAATATAAGGGAATTGAAGAGTGTGACATACTGTGTGATGGTGAGGAAGCTGCGGTTGTTGGTCCCAAACTGAGGTTTCACCAGGGAGTCCTCGATGCTGTGGGTCATCCTGTAGGTGTTCAGGTCGTTGTCGTTGTAGGCAACGACGAGTATAGTCATGATGAAGAGGAGGTAGAAGATGCACTGGTGGATGATGGTGTACATCACGCGCACCTTCCTGGCCTCCTCTCGTGCCTGAAGCAGGCCGTAACCGTAGGGGGCCCTGATGGCCTTGGACTTGGTACGGTCGTCCTGGTTCTCAACGACAGGTCTATAGAAAATAGAACATGAATTTACCCACAATGTTTTGAGAATTTCTAAACACATTGACAAGTATGCCAAAAATAGTTACTCAAGCAACTGGATAAAATTTTGAAACAGTCAATTTTGATTGTTTCAAAATTTTATCCAGTTGCTTGAGTAACTATTTTTGGCGTATCTTACTACCTGAATGTCTAACCTTCATCAACACATTGACAATATAGAGGATAGAAGAGTGCATGCACAGCAAGGAAATAGACCGGTCAGTTGCATGAACTGAAGTTAAAGTTAACCTGAGAAAAGATAAAATGCTATGTCATCCTCATAGTCTAGACTTAAGATTGGTTTTTAAAAAGAACATCTAACTGTACCTGTCCACAAGATCGTCCTCATCCTCGTGGTCTGTAGGCTTGCTGACGGAGGCCAGGAACAGAGCGATCAGAATCACCCTGATGGGCTCCATCAGGAACATGGACTGGATCAGCGACAGGAACATGGACAACACCCACTTGGTGGCTTGGTCACGCCCAAATGCCTGCAGAAAAGAGATGGCCATGTATAAGGTCATGTTGTGGCGTCGTGTGGCGCAAGTGTAGAGTGCGCGGCTGTCAAACAATGGGACCCGGGATCTAATCCCGGGTTGTGCCCAGAGACATGTCCGCACTTGCGCCCCGACGTTGTGCCCTTGGGAAAGGCACTTAACACGACTTTCCTCGCTTCACTCAAGTGTAAATGAGTACCTAGCTCATCTAGGTGTGCGATGGTCCAAATCTTACAGTCCGGTCTGGGATGACATCTTGAAAAGGTGATAGTTCACCTGTTATGTCAATCCTTCCACAAAATGTGGTAAATCTAAATAAATAAATAAGAGGGATGCTTAAAGGCAAAAAAATCAATCCAGTTTCAGTCAGACATATTGATAAAGACTTGTGTCTTTTTTATTTATTTTACCCATCTAGCAGGTTACTGTAAATGCATTTGCATGGTTTTTATTTCGCGGCAGGGAGAAAATGCCGTGTTCGCTGTGGTTTTAAGTTCGTGTTTGATACAATAGTAGCGCTACAGTCAGAGGTGGGCTAAAAGTTTTGCTGTTGCTTTAAGTTCGTGCTGAAAGTTCACCGCGAAAACTGCGAACATTAAACCACCGCGAACATTTCTGCATCTACACTAGCACAGAAGACTGAGTCAAAAATTGTACCCAATGGCATTTATCTCTTTCTACTCTTATGTATTGAATCAGATACAGTAACTGCTGTAACCTTACCAAATGCAGAGTGTTTTGTGCTCACCTGTCCATACATGATGATGACCACCATACAGCCGGCAATGATGATGGCACACAGCAGGTAGGCGATGTACACAAACCAGTAGGGCAGCAGCCACTTCCCCTTCTCTTCATCCTGAAGGCTCTCAACTGAGTAGAAACAGGACATGTTTGTTGGTTTAAGGTATTGTTGAAGGGTGGCTGAGGAATTTGGGGATGTTTTTAAAAAAAAAACTTTCTTAAGCTTTATAAACCTTCCTCAACCTTGATTTTTTTTCAGGTAGTACCTTATAGGACCGGTGCAA
This sequence comes from Branchiostoma lanceolatum, assembly GCA_035149815.1. Taxonomy (NCBI): domain Eukaryota; kingdom Metazoa; phylum Chordata; class Leptocardii; order Amphioxiformes; family Branchiostomatidae; genus Branchiostoma; species Branchiostoma lanceolatum. The sequence goes on from CM068873.1 coordinate 3,190,187, forward strand.
TGGCCTAGTTGGTAGAGTGCGCGCCTTGCACACGGTAGGTCGTGAGTTCGAACCCCGGCCGGGTCATACCAAAGACTTTAAAATGGTACATACTGCTTTCTCTGCTTAGCACTCAGCATTCGGGAAAGAGTATGGAAGTTAAACACACATCACTACCAGCGGACCAGCCCCCTGCTGTAGTGACTTGCACAAATGTGTGTGGCCCAAGGGCTATAGAAATGGAGATGGGCGCCACCCCTATGCGTCTTTTCAAGACGCCCGGGTCACTTTAACTTAACCTTATAGCAAGGTGATAATTTATGCAAATTAGTATGATGTCATGATTACGTCATCAAGAATTATAAGGCCACACCCCTCTTTTAGAAAAAACGCTCTCCTTGGCTTGTGCTTTGATGTTTATCAATATAACTTTGCAGGAATGTACATGATAGTAATACTTAAAGAATGACGCATATCAACGAGTTCTTTTTTAAATATCGATTTTTAACGAATCTTTTTTGTTATCAAACAAAAAAAATTCACCAAAAATCAATATTTCAAAATAAACTCGTTGACACGCACCATTCTTTAAGCCATGTAAAGACCATGTGCAGTTTCCTAAAAGACTCTCAATGCCTTCTGATTTCCTCAAAGCAAACCAAGGTACAAATACAGCACTGGAAAAAGGCTAATATAAATCTATTCTCAGTGAAGACATATAGCTGGTTTGCACACAAAGCTTCTAAGCAATGAAAAAGTAGCGACCCCTTAGGCCACAGCAATTAAATTTCTTGGTTAACGGATTTTTATTTTCGAAAAAAAAAAATTTAGCCTTCTGTTTTCATGATTTTTTTTTTCTAAAAATTTCTTTTTGGGGAAAATAAAAATTTCTTGGTTAACGGATTTTTATTTTAAAAAAAAAAAAATTTAGCCTTCTGTTTTCATGATTTTTTTTTTCTAAAAATTTTTTTGGGGGAAAATAAAAATCTGTTAACCAAGAAATTAAATTGGTGAGGCCTTATGTGTTGAAGGATGGAATAGTCTGCAGACCTGAGCTGGTGGAGGCAGGCCTCGGCCGGCGTCCCTGCGGAGGCGTGCCGCTGTCCAGCGAGGTGGTCTCCGACTCCAGCAGGAAGGTCTGGGTCTGCTGGCTCTGGTCAGACTCCGAGTGGATGGAGGGCTCCAAGGTCTTGTGTATCGGATCTCCAATCCCACTGAAACAAAAGGTAAAAATGTTTATCTAGTAGTTTTCCCGCCTTAAGTATCTCGCACCTGCGCACTAGGTACCAGGGGCCAAGACCCCGGATGTAGTCTTCTTCTCTGTACAGAAAGTTCTGGATTTCTGTCAAAACAACACGTGTGTGAGTTGTTGACCTAGTTCAACAAAAAAAACTCTGTCTGACTTTGGGTTGTTTCCTTGAACAAATCAGATTCTGTATATTGGTTTACAACAGGAAGGAGGTCTGACAAAACTTCTCCAGTTGCTCATGTAACTTTTGTATTGTACTGTTTTGTATTGTATTGTATTGTATTGTGTATCTTAGTAGTACACAATGATGTCTAACGTTCATCGACAAACAAGGTTTCGGTTTAAAAATTCAACATCATTCAGAAGTTGCTTGCTCTCCTTGCAACATGGAACACACTGCAATGGTGTAGGGAGAGCCCACTATCCTGGGTAAATGTTTACTGAAGGACCCCCTGACTCCAATGGTTTTGTCCATTACATGTCATGACGTCATTCTTTCCAGATTCAGAGCTGCCATAGATAAGTCCTTGCCATCTTGTGTTACTTTACTTTAGAAATTTGAACACATTAATCCTGCAAGTAAGTATCATTCAGCACCAAGGACAGGTACACAAGGAGTGACCAGCTGCAGTTTGCAATGTTATTTCCTAGTCCCTCTTACCAGTAGACAGTTCGGAAAATATTTGATAAGAGCATTAGATATGAGAGATAAGTTTAGGAACGAAGGACATTAGTCGCATAACTTAAGTCCTCACTACGATTAACTCGAATCTCTGATTGTATATACTAGCGTCTGTGCTGTGGTTTTACCTGGTTTCATTGTACTAGCTGTCTTTTATTCATTGTTGTTGTATTGTTGTTATTGTGTGTATTTTATTGCTAAGGACAAATGAGTGTCCAAAAGCAAAGAATAAAGATTCAAGATCCTACCTGTCCAGGTCAACGTCAGACCGAGGCGTGAAGCTGCCGCTGGACCGCAGGGTTCGGCTGGAGTCCTTCTGGTCCGACGTCTCGTCCATGATGGAGCTCCAGAACTCGTCAGACGTCAGCAGATCGTCCACGCTGTGGGTACGCGACATCTTCCCATCAGGCTGGGTTCTGGGAGGGAAATTTTATAGATAGTCAATAACTGAGGGTCGGCATATTTAGGCGGCGGCGTCTGTGTGGCACAGTGGCAGAGCATCCGGCTATGAACCAATAAGACCCAGGTTCAATCCCCAGTGGGATACCCAGACATGTCCAGACATGCACACAGACGTTGTGCCCTTGGGAAAGGTACTTAACACGTATTTCCCATATCCTAAGCCCAGCAATAGGGTTTGGGTTGGCGTTAGGAAGGGCATCCAGCCGTAAAAACTCTTGCTTCAAAAAAAGACTTGCACTTGATGAAGAGTTCTGGGGCTCCCCCATCCATGTGTAAGCACGTCTAACCCCCAGATGATGGGGAACAAAAGACGTAAAACTGGATAGAGAGAGAGAGAGTGCTATCAGTGACAGCCAGCCAGCTTATCCTCTGGGAGCCAACAGAGGGAAGGAGGAAAAGGGGCAGGAGACGCACAACCCTCATTGACAATCTAAAAAGGGATGATGGGCTCAGTGACATATCTACAACAAAGCTTCGATCGCTAATGGAAGACCAGACTGAGTGGTGCAGAAGATGACATTGTCTCCTGAGATGACATCACCGATGTCCTTGTTCAAGGTTCAAAGTTCAAGTGCTATCATTTATCTTATTGCATATCAAGTAAGGCAGATGAACATGATGCTTTTTCAAGTACAAATGTAGGTAGTGGTGGTGCAATTTGGCTTTGCTATGGCTTGCACTAATTGTTTCATTCACAACTGTAGGCACTATACTCTTTGGCACACTTACGTTGTGGACAGGAATTGGCCACTTTTCTTGCTCTTCTGGACTGGGGCCGTCTTGCCCCATGAGTCATCATCATCATCATCTGACAGAACAGCATCCACTTGGATTCCAGGGATCTCTTTCCCATCGCCAAAGCGACCAGTCTTTTTCCTCTTCAGCTGAGACTTCTTGGATTTACTTGGAGCCGGTTCTGTGTCCGACCAGTTCATGATGCTCTCGTAGGACCACAGTTTGTTCCGAGCTGCCAGAGACCTGCATGAACAGCAAATAAATTTTAATTTTAAAAAAACAGGAGTGTTTGACGTGCAATTCATACATACCAGCTACTGAACTGTTGCTAATAACTAGAGTTAAGTATTTGTGCTACATATACTTCAGGTTTGCTAAGTTAGTTTAGCGATGATGGGGTATTTTTATGAATATGAATTGGTAGTGAATTTTCCTTTTTATTTGAGTTGAATGTGTGATAGTTGTGTGCCGATTTGTTAAAAATAGAAAGAACGCTAGGGACCTCAAAAAACACCCCTCCAAAAAATGGTATGGCGACCCTGTGACATCACAAATTCAAGATGGCGGCCACCACACATGCCAACGGATCCAACAAAGGTTTTGCTACGCAAAGCTGTAATATCACGACTGAGCAGCAATCCTCAGCAATCTTACAGTATTTGTGGCAAGTTTATTCCTTAACACTCTTTTATAACATGTGCAACTGTAGAGCTTGTAAGATAGGCTTCTATGTTTTTTTGTCCACTGCCCAAGGCTGAACTGACCTCTTGTCCTTCCTCAGGTCCTCCCAGCTGTCTTCTAAATTCATCTTCCCTCCCCGCGGGCGGTACTCTGCCTCATCATCGCTGTCATCATCGTCATCATCCTGCCAGCCTCCATCAATATGCAATAAGCCACTCTGAGAATGCTTCATGGACATCATGTTGTTGTTCTGTGAAGGTAAGGGGGTGGTGAGTTTCACCAGAATTTCACATTCTACTTTCAAAAACAGACTTGATAAACACATGGAACATCACCCAGTAGTCTACAACTACAAAGCATTAGACTGCCCTCACAAGCCTGGAATCACGATCCAGTAAACTGATGAGCAGCCTAAATTGGAATATGACCTTCCTACCTGGCCAAAAGGATCTACTCTACTCTACTCTACATGTACATCAATGAGTGTTTTTGCTATCTAGATTCATTTGCCAAACAAGTAAATCTACTAATTCAAGCATCCTTATTTCATTTCATCTAATACTCTTTACTCTTTGAATGCTGAGATTGTGGCGTAACAGTTACTGTAACTGCATCGAAAGGCATTTTAGAGGTAATTTGAGGCAACCTTTATAATGACTTATTAAGCCACACCAATTTGATTTCTTGGTTAACGGATTTTTATTTTCTATTTTAGCAACAAAAAAATCATGAAAACAGAGGCTGGGGTATAAATTTTCACCTGACCCTGTTCACACCCTGAAACTGTGTGCACCAAAGTAAAATTGCACCAAATTCCTCTGAGATTCTGTTTCTTTTTTAAATAATTTTTTTTCTTCCGTTAACCAAGAAAATAAATTGGTGAGGCCTTAAGTAAATAGAAATATTAAATGTATTCATTTTTATCATATATTTGGTAGAGGGTGAGGCAGTACTTACAGAGCCGCTACGATGGTCATACAGGGCAAACGGGTCAGTCTGGCCCGACATGGTGATGAGGGACTCCCCGTTCTGGGAGGTGGCACACATCACGTCCATCTCGATGGTCTGAGCCGTCTGCGCCCGCTGTGCAACAGGTTCATAGTAGTCGGTTGCTTTAACCTGAGGATGGACATAATGAAATAGACTGATGTTATACATCACTCTTTCTTTGCATCAGGAATGTACAGTAACAGTACTAGTAAGTGTAAATGCAGAAATGTTTGCGGTGGCTTTAAGTTCATGGTTTTCGTGGCAAACGTTTCACTGTAAACATTTTTTTCCAACAGTATGTGACTATAGCGCTGTCATGAACTTAAAATCACTCCATTTTTGCCTTAGCGCGAAATAGAAACCACACAAACTTAAATGCATTTACAGTACGCTGTGGCCATGAATGGTCAAGTTATTGTGAGAAATTGGTTACATTACTCAGATATACAGGTCAAACTGTACCCAACATCTGACCTTATTTGATAGGACCGTTATATCATTGTTTGACAAGGCAGGATACATCTCAGAATTTGTCCCCTACACAGAGAATGATGCTTAGGCCACACCAATTTAATTTCTTGGTTAACAGATTTTTATTTAAAAAAAAAAAAATTTTAGAAAAAAAAAAATTCATGAAAACAGAAGGCTAGGCCAGCCTTCTGTTTTAATGATTTTTTTTTTGAAATTTTTTTTTTTTTTTTGGAGAATAAAAATCTGTTAACCAAGAAATTGAATTGGTGTGGCCTTACCTTGCTCTTTATTTTGCGGAACAGCGTGACGATGAGGAGGTTGATGGGAAAGACCATCAGGTTGCTGATGATGCCCACGGCTAACTCCTCCCAGGAGAAGGCAAAGTACCAGATCTCCACATCCTACACAACAACAGGGACAGCATGTCAGTCTATGCTTAGCAATGTAAACCAGACCATGATGCAAACTATTTTAGATAAAGGTACTCTCCAAGCAAAGTACCAGATCTCCACATCCTACACAACAACAGGGACAGTATGTCAGTCTATGCTTAGCAATGTAAACCAGACCATGATGCAAACTATTTTAGATAAAGGTACTCTCCAAGCAAAGTACCAGATCTCCACATCCTACACAGCAAAGGGGACAGCATGTCAGTCTATGCTTAGCAATGTAAACCAGACCATGATGCAAACTATTTTAGATAAAGGTACTCTCCAAGCAAAGTACCAGATCTCCACATCCTACACAACAACAGGGACAGCATGTCAGTCTATGCTTAGCAATGTAAACCAGACCATGATGCAAACTATTTTAGATAAAGGTACTCTCCAAGCAAAGTACCAGATCTCCACATCCTACACAACAACAGGGACAGTATGTCAGTCTATGCTTAGCAATGTAAACCAGACCATGATGCAAACTATTTTAGATAAAGGTACTCTCCAAGCAAAGTACCAGATCTCCACATCCTACACAGCAAAGGGGACAGCATGTCAGTCTATGCTTAGCAATGTAAACCAGACCATGATGCAAACTATTTTAGATAAAGGTACTCTCCAAGCAAAGTACCAGATCTCCACATCCTACACAACAACAGGGACAGCATGTCAGTCTATGCTTAGCAATGTAAACCAGACCATGATGCAAACTATTTTAGATAAAGGTACTCTCCAAGCAAAGTACCAGATCTCCACATCCTACACAACAATGGGGACAGCATGTCAGTCTATGCTTAGCAATGTAAACCAGACCATGATGCAAACTATTTTAGATAAAGGTACTCTCCAAGCAAAGTACCAGATCTCCACATCCTACACAACAACAGGGACAGCATGTCAGTCTATGCTTAGCAATGTAAACCAGACCATGATGCAGACTGATTTTACATAAAGGTTCTCTCCAAGCAGAGGTTAGTGGGTAAGATTGTGACTTTTTTATCATATGCCTCGTTTTCCATCCATGCACAGGCTCCTCATGCTCGGAGAGTACATAAAGGTCCATTTACTAAGATGGAAGCAATTCTTTGTTACTAGTAATCCTTTACTTTTTATTTGGACTGAAGGAGAAAAATTTTGCTCTCCTCTAAAAACCAGGGGGCCCAAAATCGACCTTGAATTTCGACTTCACAACACCCGCCCACATACCAAATATCATCGTAATCCATCCAGAGGTTCTTGAGTTATGCTGACTACAATAGTCCGGCAACACAAACAGATACACACACACACACACACAAACATGCCAAAAACAATATCTCCATTTATTCATGGAGATAACAAAAGATTCTGTACCTCATTGTTTGTCTTGATGAGACCATACCACATGGCATTGACACACATGAAGGAGTAGACCAGCGTGGCCAGACAGGTGACTCGCTGCACGCGGGTGAAGCGGTTTCTGGCAGGACGTTCCAGGATAGAGAGCCACAGGTGCTGCTCTGAGAGGCCGCGAGCTGTCTCGTTCTTGAAAACAGTGGAGAACTTCTTCAGAGCATCTGGACCTAAAGAGAACATGAAACAAAGTGTCAAACTATTTGACAGTCAAATAGTGTACTTTTACTTCTGCTTGAAAAAAGAGGGTTATCACAGAATCTACTGCACGGCACGAAATCCGGTATTTAAGCATGCTTAAACGCAGCGTAAACGTGACATTTATTCACTATTTCCACAACTTAACAACCCCTATTATACGTTTGCTTAAAGATTGCCTTCTGGACCTAAAGAGAACATGAGACAAAGTGTCAAATCGTGTACTTTTTTTTTTTTTAAGTGGGCAAATCGTGTACTTTTTTTTTTTTTAAGTGGGACACTTCGTCTTCCACTGCTTCCTAAAAAGAAGTCAAACCCAAAAGTGTAGATTGTATTCTGTAGTGGTTCTTACAATAGCCTTGTGTTCTTCTTCTCAACATTGTTAACTCTCACTATCTGTACAGTATACCCTTGCTATGCATTGTTTCATGTTGCAATTAGCCCTCGGGCAAGAACTTGCAAATAAAACATATTATTTACTTCTGCTTGAAAAAAGAGGGTTATCACAGAATCTACTTTCAGTATTCCATCCATCAAAATAAGCCTAACTATTGTAAAATACAAACATGACATTGCATGATACAGTATAGAACTAAAAGGAACATAATAATTACTTACTTGCAACATAGACGTCCTTCTCTACGAAGCCGTCAGGCTCCTCGAGTGAGAACCAGCTGTTGGCTACAAAGTGGTACCGCTTGTCGGTCTGAATGTCGTGGACAACAAGCGACTTGAGGTTCCACGATGGGTCCAATCCTGTGAGGCAAAAATAATGTCAATCAACTGTTCCATACACATATAAAGATATCGCTACTTGTTTGAACATTTTGCTCAGTTTCTTTATTATGATATGGTTTCCTTGATTGCTCCTGCCCATTTTGTCTTAAAGTTTGTTACGTTGTCCTTCAATCAGTAAACCAGCCTCTATTGTGGATGGTCCAGTGACTACTACTACTAGTACTTTGGGGTGTCCCTGTGGTGTAGTGGTCTGCGCTTCTGTCTCTCACCACATCTGGTTCAAATTACTTGGACCAGAAGGACTGGGGTTCAAGCCTCAGGTAGGACACCTCTGGACAAGAGGCGCATTGAGTCATACCAAAGACTTTATGAAAATGGTACATACTTCTGAAACTGTATGGAAGTTAAACACACTTCACTGCCAGTGGACTAGCCCCCTGCTGCAGTGATTGCACCACATTGTGGCCCAGGGCTATGAAACGGAGATGGGCACCGCCCTACACATCAATAATGGTGTGGGAGGATTTTAACTAACTTTAACTAATTGTGGATGGCACAGTGACTACTTTCTCACCTGTGTTGTCATGCCAGATTTTGATCTTGATGATGTCACCGAGGCTCCCATCTACAGCTATCTGGAACACGTCTGTGCTGTTCCTCAGGAAGGCGTTAGGTTTGAGCAGGACGCGCCGGCCGCTCTTCTTCCCATTGGAACCAAATATGTTCAGTCCAACATGAGCAGTTGTTCCTGTGAAGGGTAAATCAGGATGTAAGATATAAACAATGAAGCATTTCTGTAAATATTTACATTTATTGTAATCTGCCTTCTTCTTCTTGGGGCTTTTCTTCTTACATTTACAATCTTCTTTGATATGAATATGTGAATGTGCCCAGCAAAAATTTTGACTAGTACCTTGTTTCCTAAGATTTTTATTCCCAGTTTTCTGCATGAGTTCCTGTTTAAGACACTAATACAACCTAACTTTCCGTATAGGTAAGGTAAGCCACAATTAGAGTGAGGCTGGTAATGACCTGAAACATTATATCATGAACTGGAAAATTGCTCAAATCTGACGGGCCTGTATGCAACAAGAAGTACCCACTACAATGATATTTCTTTTTTGTTACAGGTAAGAATGTTACGCCAAAAATAGTTACTCAAGCAACTGGATAAAATTTTGAAACAGTCAGACGTTTCAGACAGCATACCTCATCAACGTATTAAGGTAAGAATGTTGCTTGTTTGATCCTGAACACATAACAAGATTCCTGCTGACCTGATCCTCTGGTCATCCCAGTCATCACAGAGATCTCGTACTTGTAGGGACCGTCCCGCCCGCACAGCGGCACCACGGCCACCTTCCTGATGTCCCGCAGGTCCAGCTTCCTGACCACAAACCCGGCCAGCAGGAACACAGCCAGCCAGCACATGCAGGTGATCAGGGCTACCGGGTTCTGGGCAATGTCCTCCAGAGTCTGGGGGGGAATAACACAAGATTAGGCTTTCAACTATCAAAGATATGTGTACTAGTCTACAAAGCCTACAGCCAGGAGTTCGCTACCCCCAGACCCCGGGGAAGACCACCGAAGAGATGGAAAGACCAAATTGTGAAGGACACGGGCTTAAACAGTCGGGAAGCAGAGGCTAGGGCAAGGGACAGGACTGCTTGAAGGATCCTCCTGGAAAGCAAGGGGCCAGTTTCTGGCCTGAGCACATAGGCGGTAGGCAGTAGGCAGGATATGTGAGAAGATAAAACTATAAAAATAAATACAGTACTGTAGCGAGACAGTGATTTGGTACAGAAGCAGAATAATGAAAGAAGTCACCATCTGAAAGAGCCATGGCATGAAATGAGCAAAGTTCTAGTTATGTGCAGTACAGTATTTATTGATAAAAGAATTTTTTGTCTCTGTCCAAAGACTTCAAGTTAACATAGGTGTAAGCAATGTACGTACACTGCGCAAGTACTCGTGAGAATGGACTTTTGTTTTCAAAGGTATTTACTTATGAAACGTCCTCTGTTTGTTAACATAGTCAAGCTGAAGCAAGTCCACCCGACGCATCGTGACCAGCATAATCTCTGTGGTGTTGTCCTGAAGCCCCTACAGGACTTAAGCCCTATTTTGACAACAAAAGCTGGGGAACTACCCATGATCACATCGCACTAACAATGATCAGTTACCATGGTGATGCCAAACAAAAACTGAAATCTTGGCAATGAACACTGAGATATATGTAGTTGCAATTTGCAGGTGTGTCTTCTTTTAGCCCGGGTTTTGGCTGGCGAAGCAATTGGCATATGCTCAAAACAGTGTTTATGATATAAGTCACTACACAGTGAAATTAAGATCCACAAGTCTTAAACTTACTGGGAAGTCCTCCAGTGTGATGGCATTGGGCGGCAGTAAAACGACGGCCCCGAAGGAGGTGAGATGGGAAGTGTAGCACACAGACACAGTCGCAGTGGACTCATCGCTGACAGTCAGTCCAACATCGTCCCACTGTTCTGTGTTCGGGTTGTAGTACAGACAGGAGGAGCAGTAGATCCCAACAGACACCTGCACTCCCTGCTTCTGGTAGTTGTTTGTGATAGTCAGGTTCACTTGTGACATCCCGGCATGCTCACTGGAATAGACAATGGGTGGAAAAGTCAATGTGTGTTATCAAGTTCTGAGATAGTTCTTCCTCTTACTTATTATAAATGAATGAATGAAGACCTCTATTGTGCATTCGTGCCCCGAGGGGCTAGATACAGGTTGTTTAACATAAACCTAACTAACATGTAAGTGACATAAACAGTGAAATATATACAGTACATGGTTTAAACATACATGGTAGACGAAAGTGATAAAGCAAAAAGAAATTAAAGCAAGCAGCTTTGATATGATACAAGACTAATATGATGGTTATCACTGCCTTGTTCATTTTTGTTTCCTCACCTTGGTGGGAAGAACAAGGTGTAGTCCCGGTGGTTGCCTGTCTGATGGCTCATGAGGTCCTGAGTCAGCACCAGGGTCCTGTTGTTGGTCCCGACGTACACGACAGTGACTGACTGATCATCCTCCGTGCTCCCTGCGACCGTTTCGTTGTACCTGACCTGGATGAATAGAGCCCCTCTGCAGTCTGTTATGTTGACGAAGGCGTTAACAGCTTCACCGGCCTTAATGGCCCCGTCTGTGGTGCTTAACCCCTCCGTGGGATTGTAGTCAGGACTGGCCACGAGACTGCCCCCTATGATTGACTTGTTCCTTGAGCCGCCCTTCAACATGAAGGCCTTGATTTGACTCTCTTCGGGCAGGTTGTCGATACTCACTTCTGTCTGATCGCTCTTGGCAAACTGCAGGGACATCGTCTGAGAGGAGATGACATCCTGATGGCCCCAGGTGAGAGGGTTGTTGTCGAAAACTAGCTCAATCTGACTCAGCACCTCCGAAGATGAACCCAGCACATCGCTGGGCACGACAAACTGACTGCCGCTGATGTTCTGGGCAGTGCTGACGATGCCGGCCTGCGTGAGCTTGGACCGTGAGGAGACGGCGGATGCAGTGATGACTAGGTCCTCTTCACCCTCCACCTTGTTCCTCAGCAGGGCATTGATATACCTGGGCGCCAGGTTGTATGCGTCGGTCACCACTGACTTCCTGTGGCTTTCACTGTAAAAAGGCAAACAAACAATTGTTTCTAAAGTTTTGCAAATCATTTTCTACCACAGCACTATTCTGATGGTGCAATAAATGCCAAATAATGGTTGGACCATGCACAAGCTGAATAAGCTTAAACCTTGAGCTCTGGTACAAGTCTTATTAACAAACATATACTCCATACCTATGCTTAACCTGCTGTGTAGGGGTGACCCCAAAGTCGCACAATCTTTGAATTCCTTTATAGTCCCTACTTAAAATCTTTAAAACCTTTCTTTTCCTTTAAATTTTTTGCCCAATCTGGAGACTTTTTTGGTTAGAGGGAACTGGTAGGGTCTTAGCTTTCCCATTTTGGTTGAAATTTTGTTTAGTTTGCCATTTTAGTTGGCGTAAGGATAGATGAGAGTTGTTGGGTCATGCATCAGAAATCTGGGGTCAAAGGTAGGGTTTCCTTGAAACTGGCAGCTTTCCTCGGAGTTTGAGCTGTACAACCCTCTGTTTTCTTTCATGGTTATCAACTAAACCCTTGTGACTTTCTAGTGTAGAAGAATTTTTAAGATTGAAGTTTGTGTTAGTGCTTTTCTGAAGCCTTGTTTCAGTGTATCTTAACATGCTTTCCTATGGGCAGCCATAACTTAAAGGTCAGCCCTGTAGTGTAATATGTGGTTGTCTCAAGATCAAGATAAGGCTACAACAAGCTTTAATATACAGTATACCTGAAAGAAACAGAGATGACAGTGGTTGGCTCATGGATGTTGAGGTTGGCTGCCTCCATGACGTTGGAGATGATGTTCATGATGTTGGTGGCGGTGTCCATGTCCACAGCCTGACCCTCTTCAGCCTCTTCCTCCTGGATCTGGACCAAGGCCTCCAGCACACTGGTCATCCCTCGGTGGCTGCTCTCTGTGATCATCTCCTTGGGGTACATCTGCAAGTGGCCACAGGGAGGGGTTACATGGTGGCTAGGGAGACACTTCAGATAGTATACTGTAGTATGTTCTACCAACCTGATGAAATTGTTTTCGGAAGTAAGAGAAGCATGTGGACAGACAACAGTCAAAAGACTTTGTGACTTGGAGACCCAAGAGAAGAAAATTGCAAGACATTGCAACATTCTCGCCGCAAAAGCACCACCTACATCGGCTATTTATAGCGGTGAGAAGCAGTACTCCAGTCAGAAGCTCTGAAGAAGGTGTCTGACAGACACCGAAACGTCAGCAGGCGAGATTACCTGGTTGTGTTAAAAGAAACTCCAAATATGTAGTATTACAGTCAAACCACTCAAGGGACTGGGCAAAAATGGTTGCCGAAGACAGGTGGTTGCTCCCGGCAAGTTGATTGGATGATTCATGCATGTATGGCAAGGTAGAGTATATATCAAGTATACCAGGTACTAAATGTACACCGTGTAACTCATGGGAATTCTGCATGATATTTCTAGCCATTTTCTGCAACTTATAATAGAATAAAGGTAAGTATCTCTGGTAGCATGCCCCCTTCCGTGACCAGGTACCATTGACACATTTGTAATGGAACACTGTACGAGAACAATCAATTTCTTTTAAGTTAATTCAATTAACGAGGTCTTGTGACTGCCCATATTGCAATACCTCCATTTACCGATAGCTTACAAAATGATAGTACAGTGGTACAAATAATTGTGATAACATATTGAGTAATGGCAGGTGCATGTTAATTTTTAAACTCCACCGACACTTTAGTGCCTCCCAACTGTTGATCTAATGCCAGTCTGGAATGTGTGACGGGGACAACTGTGTGGAAGGAACACAGGCTGGTTTGTGCAGTACTGGTGCCAGCGTGTCAGTGCTCGCTAAGGCCACACCAATTTGATTTCTTGGTTAACAGATTTTTATTTTCCAAAAAAAAAATTTTTGAAAAAAAAAAATCCTGACAACAGAAGGCTGGGCCAGCCTTCTGTTTTCATGATTATTTTTTTTTTCAGACATTTTTTTTTTTTGGAAAATAAAAATCCGTTAACCAAGAAATTAAATTGGTGTGGCCTAAGCACACCGGACGGGAAATGAAAAAGCTGTGGATCTTTCCCCCCACTTTGCTGTTACAGGTGCATTCCACAAACGGCACAAGTAGACTTTGCAGAGTTTCTCAAAGCAGCTTATCAATGCACGCCGGGTTAGAATGTCACGAGGAAATGAAAATGAAAAGCAGACGACGTGCTGCTCCAGATACGAGAATGTTCTGATAGGCGGGGTTCGATGTTGGTTTTGCAGTGGTGCAGGGGACCTATCTGAGACCAAACAGACAGCACAAAGGGGAATGACGCACATTCATTGTGGGGTAGTTATTCAGGGCAGGGCAGTGCTTTCTTCATGGACACAGGCCCTGGACAGGAAAAGCACTGAAGGCGTTTGGTCCAGATAAAGGTTAGAATCTGACTCGATGACAGACATCTTCATCATTTTCTTTTTCCTCTCCGGAAGAAAAGGGGTCACGAAGATACAGACAGAACAACAAAATCATGTGCTGTAAATGCATTTAAGTTCGCGTGGTTTTTATTTCACAGTAGGGAGAAAATGGGGTGTGCGCGGTGGTTTTGAGTTCGCGTTTGAAAGAATAGCAACGCTACGGTCATAGGTGGCCAAAAATGTTCGCGGTGGTTTTAAGTTCGCGCTGAAAGCTCATCGCGAAAACCGCGAACATAAAACCACCGCGAACCTTACTGCATGTACAGTACCTCCTTTCATACAGCAAGCAACCAGCGTCTTTTAACTACCAAATCAGCTATTTCTGATGGATTGAAAACATATTTCAAATAAACAGTGTTGTCTTAAACCAAAGGGGAATTTTGCAAAACTCCTTAGGAACAGAATTGGCACTCGTGGTCCCTGCATCAAAGATTAATGTACAGTTATGTAATGTGAGGGACAAAGTGATGACAAGATGACTCAACAGACTTGTTATGGTACAAGTGTCTTCTGTCGTGGAGATTGGCAGACTTTCTGGCGTTATCAAGGGAATGTCTACACAAACAATACCACAATGATGCCATGTTTGATTCGGTGTGGTGTGGGTACACAGAAAAGGTTACAAATGTCACCAAATTCAACCTCAACAAGGTCTTAATTGACTTTAGACAGGTACTAGAAGAAAGACAAATATTTAGCTTAATCAGGCAGAGTGGCTTAGATAAGATTCAGTTTTTGTTTACTGAAAGTTCAAGAGACAGGTAAAACCAACAGTTCCCATAAGTATCATGTGGGTCACCCAACACATAGCAAACAGGATGGAGAACTGAGGCATGTTCTCTTTTTCTCTCTGCAATTAGATGTAAACCAACGTCGGCAGACACCCACAACTTTCTACAACCTAAATGTCTGACATCCTGGGAGGTTAAAACTTATTATTTTTGGCTGTACTTCCTATTTTCATAGTACTCCAGAGATTCTTCGCATTACACCGAAAAGTGTCCTCCAGAACATTCACACCACTGGAAGAATAGCCGAACATCAGCGTTGATTTCGCAATCCTGTATCGCTATCAACAGATGGCTGGTACAGGCCTTCAACTGCGATACGTGAAACCGTGGGTAAAAACAGTAGGCTGTTACCAGAAGAATAGGGTTCCTTTGACGAGGTGTAGATTTCTATTAAAGGTCCTGGTTAAGAACACAACTGAATTCTGTGGCCTTGTTCTGACTAACGTTTCTTCCCTTCTCCAGTTTCTTTTGTGTAAAAATCCTGACATCGTCCAGGTTTCAACAAGCTTTTCAAGAGTCCCCGCCTCTACATGAAAGAGAGTGGGATTGAGTTTCTGGTCTTCCCACACTGCTGCAGCACTGGACTTTTTGTAGGAAAGCACGTACAGTACATTTTTCACAACAGATTCGACATAACCTTTCCCTTGTACAACTCCAAAAGAGCATTGTACTGGAACAAACTAGCAACCATAGGCTCCTTCTTGTTGGTTACAACATGACTGCATTGTGCAAAGAAAAGCTTTGTAAATCCTCTTCAAGACAATGTTTTTGTGTTTCAGAGTTGTTGTTTTTTCTTTGAAAAAAAGCTCAAGATGGTGAAGAATCATTGCTGAATCATCCACAGACAGGCAATGCAAACAGAAGATTGCATTAGTCTTGCTCCAATAGTTTCAGTTAATTGGATAAATGAAGGAGGAGGAGCTCTACTTAATGACCATTGGGACCTACAACCAGCCTGTCTAGGCAACTGCCTCATATATAGGATCCTTGTCACTTCTTTACAAATATACACAACTGACCACAGCTGACCAAAAATTGAGATAAATGTGTCAAAACCAACATCTGCCATCAGATATCACACCATAGACATCCAGGAACGGTTAATAAGGCATCTATACTTAAAAGAGTAAAGAGATATTCTGTACTATATGTAGACCTTGAACTTTGGTCGGATTTGTTTGTACTCTGCTTCTTTTGACATAGCTACAGAGTACGCTGTTATCCAGACAAGATCCATGAGATTCTTGAATAGTTTCATCAGGTTGATAGTTATCCTTATAATACCGGTATTCTCATTTCACAAGCAAAATTTGAACCCAGTGTCAGCGTTGTGACAGAATGCCTGCTGCCATCATCTGGGCATAACAAGGCTGTCAAAATGTGGTGGGCACTGCAACTAGTTTTGATTTTGGTTGTGAAGTAAGAACATCGTAATCATTCAGGATCCACGAGGCTTGGAAATCCTGATTTCAAGCTGTTCCTTGAAGCAGCTAAACAAGCTGTTATTCGTGACTTCATGTTGCTTCTGTGTGCAATACTTGTTTTGTTGTTGGCATAAAGTGTTTTTAAGGGACACTGTGTGCCCAAGGGATTTGTTCCTGGGCCTGCTCAGTAGAGAGTTTGCTCAGACCCTAAACCATGGACAAAGACCCCAGGGGTTCTGTTTTGACAGAGGTGTTGACAGATTGGATACAGAAAGGTCTAGAGGATGAAAATCTGTATCTGTAGACACTACCAGGATTTTAACACAAAAACTAGTACTGTATTTCTGAAGTGTTTATTTTGGCGCATGCTCACAGCCTGTCTGACAGGCATTATGAACCTTTGCTGTACTTTTTTTCATTTCTTTACCTAACACTGTATCACATTACAGAAAACTAACCTGTAATACCTTAGATTTCATAAGCATTCCATCTTGACAGTCGTTTCCAGCTTCCTGTATATACATTGTAAGGGCTGTTTCGGGGACCCATCCCGGGACAGAAATTCGCTTCATGGGACGGACAAAAATTTCACCCCTTCCCTCCAAAGAATCTAAAAATGATATGAAATTGATGAAAATGTTTTTAAAAATTCAAAGCTGGGGACGGCCCTGTTTTACATGAATTACTTATCACTTAAATGTCTAAAAACTGCCTTGATGAACTCACCGTGCACAAGGACAGAACAGCAGCAAACTGCCTGATATCCTCCTTGGTAGTGATGGACCCTGACAGTGAAGTCACCGTGTTGATGATGGTACTGCGGACACTCTCCCGATCACTAAACTCCCCATCATTTGCATCCCTCGCCCAGGCCACCTTCGACTCTTCATTCAGGAGCGTTACCGAGGCAACCGCTGCGCCCAGAACGAGCTGAATGTCGCCATCCTGTGCAGCAGTCTGTAGGTCTGTAGATGTTCTGTTGGCCAGCCACTGTACGGCAGTGTCAAACCCACCCAGGTCTCCCTTCTCTGGATACTCCACAGCCATGGTGCTGTGCATAGGTAGAGAAATAGATCATGTACATGTCTATCAACAAGTCTCCCATAACGAATCAATATGAAAAAATCTTTAACTGCTATATATCTGTTAGACTACTGAATCATCACAGCTAAGGCCACACCAATTTAATGTCTTGGTTAACAGATTTTTTTAAATCTTAGCACAAAAAAATTTATGAAAACAGAAGGCTGGTGTGAAAACTTGCACCTGACCTTGTTCACTCCCTGAAATTGTGTGCACCAAAGTACAAAATTTCCTCTGAGATGCTGTTTTCCTGTTGATTTTCCAAACTAGCATTTTTTTTAAAATTCCGTTAACCAAGAAATTAAAATGGTGTGGCCAAAGCACACTTCATAAAACTTCTAGTTATGATAGGCAAGACGGTCTCCCAACTCAGACCTTCTACTTCAGAATCTATCAAAACTTCATCTTCTGCTTTCTATTTCTGTGCCCAATGGTCCCTCAAACAAACAGCACAATCCAATTGCACCATGTTGGATAATCCCTCGATAAGTCTAGACCAGGATGTGCCCTAAAGGTTTATCCAGAGTGTCAATATGTACCCCGGTAGCCTTAGTCACTGTTCTGGTGCCCAGCGCTGCTACCTTTTGTTCCCTCCCGACATGAGCCTTTTTGAGGGTTTCGATATCTCTAGAGCAATTATCTTACAAAAGTCTTTAATTAGCTTCATTATTAACCTAAGCTCAGCAGGACACTTTTGTCCATCATAATCATCTAATTAGCAAACCAATCATACTGATAGAACTAATCAAATAACATGCTTCTGTTTTATTGTTCTTTAACCGTCCCCCTGCTGACTTCTGCTATTCTAACAATTTAGCGCATGAATGCACCCACACCAGGGGGCGGGTTAATGGTGTACCAACCACCTGTATTCAATCAGACTTCCATCACTCAATCCTGGTAGCCTCCATAGCAGGCTCTCTGGATCCTTTCTTGGCTTATAATACACTCTTTGCTGATGACTTCTTTTTGTACTGGGTCGTTTGTGAAGCCAGCCCATAACCGTTAGGCCCTGATAGTTCTGGGCTTGCTACAGAAACGACCCGGTACAAAAAGAAGTCATCAGCAAAAGTAAAAAAAGGCCCAGAAAGCCTACTATGGAGGCTACAAACCTGGATGGTACAGTACTGTATAGAGAAGCTGTGCTTGTTAATTCTCATTCTATACTGCAGACAGAAATAAGCAAAATGCGTTTTTTCAAGAGACTTTATGAAACTTGATTATAAACTCAGATTGTCGATAGTATTTGCCAGTACAAGTGTGGTATCCAGGCCCCACCAAATATGGGGGGATGGTACATGTGGGATGCGGCTGTGTCCCTCTCTTAGCCTTGTTATTCAGCCCTTTAACACAAGAGACCCAACATGTTGTGAAATTTGTTACCTGTTGAATGCTTCCGCCTGTCCACCCAGACGATCCTCCACGAGGATGACAAGTCTGACGTTGAAGTTCCACTCCTCCAGACCCACAGGCAGTGTAGACTGGTACGTGTTTTGCGTTGCCCCGGTAGAGCAGGAAAGACTCATAGGTGTGCTGACCGGTCTGCCTCATGACGATGATGTTGGTCAACAGGTCTGCATAAATGTTGTTGTTGTCATTCCACCTGAGCAGTCAAAGGTCACTGTAGTGTCTGATGCTATGATTTTTGTGTCACTGGCACTTACAGTGCACAGCCCTCCGCTAGGGGGCTCATATGGTCCAGGTGTAAGGTTGCATATCCATGCTGGAACCATCGGTTACAGTCAAGGTGAAAGTGTAACCGTGACTGGCCAGAGCACCTGGCCTGAGGACGAGGTTCCTAGATTTGTGTCCCGTTGTTGTCGTGTGTTCGCTGAGCTCCAACACACTGTTGTCGTCTGCTCTGGCGTCCCACTTGTACTCGGCGCCTGAGTTGCAGTTCTGGCACTCCCCTTCAGGGTGACGTGCTGGTTCCCACTGATGGTCATGATGTTGAGGGAGATGCAGGACACACAGGTGATGAACACTGATGGGACGTTCTGCACGTTTACAACGACCTGAAAAAATAAGAAAATCACAATCATTCATCTGGAGAAACACATCAATCAATCAATCAATCAATCAATCAATCTTTATTGATAACCCAATATTGCAGGCATGTCAGAGGACACATCTTAATTTCATTAGATTCTTACAATTTAATAAATACGTTAAAATAATATCAGTGGGTCAGATTAAAACTTCATCACACAATTCATATTTAGGGACTTATATACATGTACAATAAAAAGTTTTCTTTTCATCAGCTATGACTATGAGTTTTACAATAACTTTCATGGGTTTTGTTGCTTTGAAAATGTGACTGATAAAGAGCAACTTTCCCTGTACACTTGAGTTAGAACTTCACATTTCTAAAAGATTATTTTCATATCTTTTTGTTCCTTTCATAATAGTAACATCCTAATGTTGCATTAAAGTTCTATCTCTTCATACAAAACAAGCAGGTATAATATCAAGCATTTGTGAAGAAATGCCTGAACCATTTTGAAATTCTGTACTATGCCCATTTTTAGGTCATTCATTGTGGATAGATTGTGTGGGTTTACATGCTAAAAGCCCAAAACATCATAACCCAGTCAGGTCTGAAGTACCCAAGCTAGCTAATTTGGCCTTTTGGCAACAGAGACAACATAGCTGTAGCACGTCTCCTAGGTGATGACACGTCTCAGAGACAGTCAATGTGACAGAAACAAATGCACCCCTTCCTGCCTTATGGGCTGATAAAGTTCTAGTCGGTGGGCAGATTTGAGTGACAGGTGTGCGTGCCAACAACAACAAGGCAGGCACAAATATTGAGAAATCAGACACCTGCTTTGCAATACTGCCAGACAATGTTGCTAGTGGAAACATACACAGATGGAAATGACCTTGCGGGTTGCCACAAGACCACCAACATGGCGGCGCACACAACATCAGCCAACGATAGACTGCCTGATTGTTGTCATACCAAACATGACTTGACCTATATCATTCAAGGTAAGGAGCCTTGGTGACCTGCAGATACTGTTGCCCCCTGGGCTGGGGTTTAGTTTTGCAAGGTGATTATTAAAAAGACGTCAACACCTGAGGCTACCTGGATCATTTGTCAATGTTATTGTCACACCTTGTAATGTTAAGTACACCAGAAGTTAAAGATATATCACATGTCCAAAAGCTATTTTAAAAACAAACAAAGCATTGTGCATGAAATAAAAACATAGATTATCATACTACCATTTTACCCCCTACCTTCTTTTTTCCTGCAGCAACCCCAATTCTGTACAGTTTGTCTTCCCATCGACATTTCAGTATTTTTGTTGAAACTACTGAAACTACTTGAAACTTATTAATAAATGAGTAAAAAAATCATTAAATGTAATAATGATATGTAAGATATGGCGACATACCGTTTGTTGTGCTGACTGCGGGACGCGGTCCTGTTTTCCAACTGTCAGGTTGAAGAGAAAAGTGGTTCCTTCAGGCAGTGTGTTTGCAGGGATGGCCACCAGGCTCTTGTGTTGCAGCGTAGTCCAGTCAATGACATCGCATGCGGTGGGATCATTCTGTCCATTCTGAAAGTAAAGTGCACTCTGTTTTAACATTTGTGTCTGCTGATTCAAATTGAAGTACTTGGAAACTAGCTTCAACATTAGGTTCCTTTTTACTTTCTGTCTTCTATTCTATACTCCAAATGGATAATGCAGCGTTAACTTCATGAATGACCCATCTAGACTAACTACTGTAAGGGAAACCTTCCTTCCGATCTTCTATCACATAAGTTAAAAGGAAAGGTCTGATGTCAGCATAGATCTTACCACAGATAGTTAAGTCTAACAACATCATGACTAATCAAGATTCATGGTCGGCTATCTACCCCAAACTTGCCTAGTGTTTGCAAGGTCTTGAGTAACATGCAAGGTCTTGAGTAACATGTAAAGAAGTCAAACCCAACCATAGTCAACCTTAGTTAACATAGAACTTTCATTGTAGACTTAGATAACTATATTGATTCCCATGTATTTCCATGTACTTGTTTGTCTGCAATTAGCCTTCAGGCATGAACTTGCAATAAAGTTACACTATTGTATTTCAAACCTAACGTAGGAGGGTTACCTGTGTGGTGTGTGCCTGGCAGTTCCACTGGAAGGTCAGGCCTGTACTGTCGGGCGTGTCGGGGTCAAAGGATGATGTTCCATCCAGCAGGAGCTCCTGGGTGGACGACTGGGTCCTCTCCGTGCCTCCCTTGATGAGAGGTGTGAGAGGCGACGCCTTCACACGGAGCGAGAACGTTACAACAGACAGCACCGGCGTGTCCTGGTAAACAATCCGATACTCGACGCAGTAGAGGTCATAGCCGAGGGTCTGTTCAGGCAGGACTAACCGTGTAGACGCACGGTCAACCGATGATGGTAGCGTGATGTTGTTGATGCCACACTGGCTGCCCTGGTAAACGGTCCACTGATGGATCACTCTGTACTTGGTACAGTCAAAGGTGTTTGTGTCCACCTCCAGGTACGCTTTACTGGACCTCAGAACTTCCTTAGTGAAGAGGCCGACTCTTTCCACAGTTGGCTCAAGGCACATCAGCTCCCGAATCGTGATGGTGATTTCTTTCACGACCAAACTTATGTTGTTAAAGGCTTTGACTCTTACAAGATAGTCTCCGGCAGTGGGAAAGGTGCGGTTTTGATCGGACACGGAAGTTTCGAAAATTGGAAATCCGTCATTGAAAGTCCACTCATAATAGACTTCACTCCCAGAGGAGGCGTCCATGTTGAAGGACACGGTGGCATTCTCATACAGGTTGATGATGTTGCTTGTAATCAGTGTCGCACTCACAATCTCCTCCTGCACTGTGAAGGCTTCAGCCACGGACACACTGTTCAGCCAATTCTCTGCCCTGAGGGTCACTGACTGAGACCCCAGCTGTGTTGGTGCAAATCTCATTGTCTCACCAGACGATGAAACAGTAGAGCCATCTGCTTGTATGACATCCCACGTAAATGTGATGTTGTTCCCCTGCGTCCATTTTGCTGCATATTCTAATTCTTCCCCAAGGCTTAAGAAGCCATTGGTACAGTATGGCATGACGCAATTAGTGTTGATGGCTAGACCTTCAATGCGCTGTAACACGGTGATAGAGACGATATACTCCTCCTGACCGACAAAGTTTCTCACCTTCAGGGACAAGGCATAGGTACCAGTTTTGGAGTAGCTGTGCAATATTGTTGAGGGCAAGGAATACCCAGTCATTGGCTGTTCCCCATCCCCAAAGTCCAACTCAAACTCCAAATCTGTACCTTCCACTTCTTGAGTTATACTGATAACTTCCAACGTTTCCACATATGATGCATTGACCCACAGTCGGTTGACAGCAGGCCTCTTCTGAACGACAATTATCCGCGTGATATTCTGATGGCTGACGTCATTGTCGGCACTCAGAGAGGCCGTTTGGTTACCGAGATTGTTGTACACCATTTTTGCTTCGTCCAAGTCCAAGCCACTGGAGGTTGTTACTCTGCCCCCATCGGTGAATCTCCAGCCGTAGGTGACATTGCTGCCACTGGTAAGTGTTGCCACAAAGTTTGTGAATTCGTTCTGGCCAGCATAGTAGAGAGTATCAGTTGTGGTGGTTTCCAGGTCAAGCCCAGAGATTCTGTCTTGGATTTCCACAGGCAAGGAAGTAGACTTCATTGAGCTCAGGTCGTTGCTGACATTCACTGAGACAAGGAAAGTACCAGCAAGGTTATACTGGTGCTGAACTTGAGGATCTGTTGTTTTAATGTTCGGACTGCCATCTCCCAAGTTCCAAACAAATGTCAGGTTGGTTCCGGTAGACACTGTGGTTGTGAATGTCACTTGTTCTTCGTTGCTCGCCATTGTTTTGGAGGCAGTTACGACCACGTCAGTCACCAACTCAATCACCTCCACTGTCATGCTGGCCCCGCTGTCACTGACACTGTTACTCACCACCACTGAAACATCGTACCGTCCAGTGTCTGGAAACGTAACATGCACTTCAGACCCAGTGAGACTGACTATGTGGGACCCGTACTTGCTGACCTCCCACTGGTAGTCATCAGCACTTCCCTCTGTGACATTGGCAGAAAACTTGTATGCCTGGTCTGCAGCATGCAGGGACCCTGCTGCTAAGTCACCATAGATCTGTGCACCTTTCACGGGGTAGATCACTGTGATACTGGTTGACACTTCCTCGCTGCTGACTTCATTTGCGACGTTCACAGAAACTTCAAAGGTACCAACAGCATCAAAGGATCTTGTGATGCTGTCACTTCCAACAAAGGGCGAGCATGTGCTGCACAGCTTCCATGTGTGTTGTGGATCAGTGCCAGCAGTGATGTCTGCATTAAAGGCGATGGAAGAACCAACTAAGATCTCTGTTGCATTGCTGCCCAGCTGTAGACCTTGTACGGTATCTTGAACGGTGATAATCTTACTGTTGGAGGAACTGCTTACATCATTTGAAGCATTGACTGTGACAATGTAGATCCCTGGTGCATCGTACTGGTAGGTTTGGAGGTCCCCAGACACGATAGCTTGATCATAACCAAAGTTCCAGGAGTAGTCCACTTCTGTCCCTTGTGCAACATCAGCCTGATATGTGTAGAGACTTTGTGATCCAACAAAGTCTTGGTTTGTGCCGTTGTGTGTTATACTGATCCCTGAAATCTCCTCTACGACTCTTGCTGTGGTTGTTACAGATGTTGTTGTAACTTCATTATGTACAGTAACAGTCACGCTGTAGCTCCCAGCTGACCCATAAACATGGGTGACTTCCGAGCCACCATCAAATGTCTCCTGTACGCCATCTCCAAAGTCTACGCTGTACATGTAGTGAGAGCCAGTTCCTAGCACAACAGTAACGGTTGTCGCTTGACCCAATGCAGTGGGCCCACTGTTTGTGACATGAACGCCACTGATTGGTTCCTGAACACAGGCATAGACAGTTTCCCACAGCACCTTCTGTGTATTTTCCACCTTCAGACTAACTGTAAAGTTGCCTGTTGTTCCATACCTGTGTGTGATGATGGGGGATCCGATGACTGTGGCGTCACTGCCATCTCCGAAATACCACGTGAACTGCAGTATGCCTATATTGTCTGTTGTTATGGATGCCTCTAATGTCGTCATCTTCCCCAGCTCTGTACAACTCCCTGAGCTGACGTTGTTTATGGTGAAGGAGCTGATAACCATCACTACAATAGTTTCCGACTCAGAGCTGATGTCATTGAAGGCTGTCACATTTGCAGTGTAGTTGCCGGGATATGTGTAGGTGTGCACGAATGGGCTTGTTAGGTTGTAGAGCACAAATCCATCCCCCATATCAGAGTTGAACAAAAGGTCTGTTCCTGTTTGTACTCTTGCAGTTACTGTTGTGACCTCATTCATCTCAGTCACTGCAGGATCTGTCGATAGTTCCAAACCAGTGACTTTAACTTGAGCTTTGACCAGTACAAAACCCACTGCTGTACTAACTCCGTTGTCCGCCGTCACTGAAACATTGTAGGTAGCAGCAACTGCGTAGGTGTGAATGCTGACATTTGAGCTGCCTTCTTCTGTCGAGGAATCATCAAAGTTCCACTTATATGTGACATCTTCCGTAGCACCGTGTGGGGTAGCAGTCAGAGTCACCGGCTCTCCTCGCTCAACTGCCACTGTCTCGGCCGTAACACTGACTCCGGTTAGCTTTGGACGGATTTCAACTGTATGCTGGGCAGATGTGTTTCCATAATCATTGAACACAAGCACGTTTACAGTGTAGATCCCAGGGTTGGCAAAGGTGTGGTTAACGCTCTCCTCATGCTGGACCAGGTATGTATTTGCGATGGGAGTTGCACCAGTGTAAGGGGCAGACGAGGATATGGTGTCACTTTGGCCGTCCCCATAGTCCCATTCCCAGGTGTAGTCATAGTATGAGTCCACTGCTGCCGTCGCTGTGAAGGTGACAGCATCGCCAGCGGCCACTAAGGCAGGTGGGTTGGCAAACG
Source organism: Branchiostoma lanceolatum (assembly GCA_035149815.1). Classification (NCBI taxonomy): domain Eukaryota; kingdom Metazoa; phylum Chordata; class Leptocardii; order Amphioxiformes; family Branchiostomatidae; genus Branchiostoma; species Branchiostoma lanceolatum. Next base: position 3,215,594 of record CM068873.1, read on the forward strand.
TCAGGTCTTGCATGGCCTCCATTGGCTCGATGGTGATGCCCAGAGTTGCGTTCGCAGAACCGTGAGGATTTTCAATGACAGCATAGATAGTACGTGTTGTGGCTTCAGTGAATGTGTGGAAAAATGACGACGTTTCTGCATTGAGAACGATGGAGTCGTCGATGTACCACTCGTAGGAGTTGACTGATGTCCCAGTGGCATAGGAAATTGTGAAGGTCTGTTCTATCCCTACAGCAGTACGAGGACTGGATAGGCTGATGGTAACGCCACTGATGACCTCATCTACCTGAACTGTACTTGTAACTGTTACTTGAGTCACAAGATTTGCCAACTGGACTGTCAGGAAGAATTGGTTAGTGTAACCGTCATACTGCTTGGAATAGAAAGCGTAGCTCGTAGTGTTTGATGCAGGTGTGCACTCCTGAGGGACGTCATCGATGTCGTCTGGACAGGTGTCTTGGAAGGGAATCCCTGTATGCACTTCCGACCAAAAAATGAAGGTAGCAGAAACATCAGTTCCTTTGGTGATCATCACGACAAAGTTGTACTCCTTTCCTGTTTCCAGATGGATGATGCCGTCGGCACCTGGATTGGGATAGATCAACTCAGCACCCTCTACAGCATCCTCAAAGGTGATGGTACAGTTGCGAGAAGTCCTTTGTGTAACTGGGTTTTCCACAACGGCTGCAAAGACGACAGCGCCAACAGGCCTTGCTTTGATAATGTCGGCACTGCTGGGACTATAGGAAAATTTTTCACTGACTGTGTACATGGCTCGGATTTCGAAAAGTGCATTGTCAAACCAGGTGTCTGAGTATTCGTCTGGTTGAGTCCACATTTGGACCCAATCATCTTGTTCCATGTACAGACCGCTCTGCACCCATTCAGATGTTGAGGAGTTGTAATACTGTAGAGCATCCTCGCTGTCAAACTGAACACCGATGATGTCGTCTTGATACACTGTGATTGGCTGCTGAGAGATGTCGACTCGGACGAGGGTGCGCTCTGTCACACTGATATGCAAATTGGTTTCCCCAGCGAGGGTGTAGTTGGGCTGGGTGTTGATGTACCGCGGGGGCAGGGCTTGGTTCATCGTGACGTACTCACTGCAAGGCTCGGTAATGTCCTGACAGGACGAGCTGAGGTAGCAATACTGCTGGCCCGCAGGACAGCTGTCTGTGGCGTTGCATAACTGACCTGACACGCAAGTGGCATAGGGGGAGGGCAGGGAGGGGCATCCTAGAGGGGCCAGAGAGAGATCATCAGGTATAACAGGTCTCAGCACAATTGAATGTTTCAGCAGAAGAATTGGGGGGGGGGGCTGCTTTGAGAAAAGCAGCAAAGATTATCATGCAAGGAAACATTGTGGTAGAATTTGATATGTTCAAGAACATGCAATTGTCAGAATTTAGAGGTACAAATAATGGGGGTCAGAATGAATGGTTTACAAAGTACCATGCATATATTGAATAGATATCTCCAGGTTTTCATGAGTGCTCAGAGATGTGAGTATGAAACACAGAGAAAGGATTTGATGTATTGGATAAGGAGAGGCTATTTCACTGCACTTCAGTTCAGTTAAACAACACCACAGGCAGTTATCCTTCAGATCAAGTCAGGGTTATGTACATCACAAGACTAAGACTGTTTCACTATTTGTCACTTCTATGTCAGATGCAGCCAGGCATTTGGGGGAATGGTTGAGGAAAGGTCAAAAGATTTGTTTCTTGCTTCATGCATTAAAGTATACAAAATAGTTGTGAGAAACTTTATCAAAAGTGTAAACATGCACAAGTCAACATGAGCTCATCATGTAGGAAAGCATTGTCTGGAATTTGACAAGGATAGGATTCTGGTATCCAGTTCAGCTTATAATAATTAGAGGAGAGACTGCAAGAATATGGATGATCTGAGGGGATCTGAGATCACTGATCCAGAAATAATCAGCCTAGCTAGTATGGGGATAATATAGGGGAAACTATATGCCTTGGCTTCAGTAATGACAAACTGTGAAACAGTCTTGCAAACAAAATAAAAACAAAATGTCACACCAACACCACGTTTGTTATCACCCTGCAAACCAGCATATCAACAAACACAAAACACCTCCATTGTTAAAACAAATACTAAGTACTCTCCAAGCAGAGGAGGGGTTTCGGCTGGTTTTTGACGTGTTTTTAGGCGTTTTTGTCGGGCTTTCTACTTTGTATAGCCAAAATACAAATATATACAACAAAAAAAAGATGGCAAAGTAGAAAGCCAGCCAAAACGCCTAAAAACACGTCAAAAAACAGCCGAAACCCCTCCCCTTGTGCTTGGAGAGTAACAACAGACACAATCACATATACACACACAATGGCAACAAATTTTAGTCATGTTAAAGCCGTGAGCCCCACTGCAGCTGACATACCAGGCGGGAGCAGGTATGAGCCAAACCCAGGACAGGTGGGTCTGTACACCTGCAGGTGGATGTTGGAGGCACCAGGTGCAGCCACAAACTCCCAAGTGCTCAGCAGCCCTGCATGGGATCAGAAATCAGAATTGAGTTGAACAAATGGGGACGTGGGTTCGAATCCCACTTCTGACACCATGTAGGAATCTATCAGGATGAAGCAAGGCCAGTATGCACTTTCAAGCTGTTTATTCTTAAGGTCTCTGCACAGACATCTTTGCCTACCGAGGTTCTCTCTTGGGCTTCTCATGCTACGTCATATACGCATGCGTGTTAGTCTAACATGTTAAGTAGTTACTGGTACTAATAAGCTACACATGTTACAAGTCTCTTGACTGAAAACATCAGTTAAGTTAAAATCCACCATAAGGTGTATAGGGCGGTGCCCATCCCCGTTTCATAGCCCTGGGCCACACTGTGGTGCAATCACTGCAGCAGGGGGCTAGTCCACTGGCAGTGGAGTGTGCATACTGTTTCATAAATATGTACCATTTTTATAAAGTCTTTGGTATGACTCAATGCGCCTCTTGTCCAGAGGTGGTGGGAGTTGAACTCGGGCCTTCTGGTTCCAAGTAATCAGAACCAGATGTGGTAAGTAACAGAAGCACAGACCACTACACCACAGGGACACCCCCCTCTGAAAACATAAAATTCATTATCAAAGTCAAATACAAAGAGAAGAACTTGTCCTCCCCACACCTGTGTGCTGGAACCACATCCCAGGGAACAGCAGCAATCTCTTCGTGTCTGCAGAGGATGCACCAGGCTGTGCTGTCATGTTTACTGCGGGAATGTCCACGGAATCGAAGACAACAGTTCCGGCCATGAAGTACTGCCTGTAGTCTTCAGCTGGCTCTGCAAAAATACAGAGCAGAACAGGTAAGGAAAGTTGACTTTTTTTTCAATCTGGGAGTTTTTTCTACACATTTGTCATGTGAAGGAAGACTACCATGAGTGTTATGTGACAAATTTTGAGTTAACTAAGTTACTAAGTATCGTACTGTCAAGAAGTGTCATGCAGTATTATCAAATTGAACTTTATATTTGACAAGAGTTACAGGGTATCTAAGCATTTCACCATTCCTACAGTATGACTCAATGTTTTTCAATGATGAATGACTAGCCTTGGTTTACACAATTCTACAGAGTTTGTGTGCCCTCCATTATATATTTTCTAGTTTTCTTCCAGTGAATTGCCTCTCCCTCCAAAGCTTATGAAGATAGGATTGTAACTTCTAAAGATTTCAGCTGGGGAAGTTGAGGGTCTGTGCTGCAAGATCTTCATTCCAATTATCCCTGAACTTGAGTTTGAGACAACCCCTTATCCTCCTCCTTCAGCCCTTTCAGAATATCCTGTCTTAAGCGTTCTTACGCAAGTTTGCCAAGTCTTGGTAAGACCCTCTGTTGATTTTTAACTATCATGTGTGCTGGATCAGTCAGATATTTGCACAGATATTCCAGAACAAACACTTGATGCCAGCACCTACAGTTGGAAAATGATACTTGTGACTTTGTCACTCGCACAAGGCTTGTCAGGGATAAGAAGAGGCCGTGCAATGTTCTAAGGGCCTGTGAGACACAAGGACTCTTAAAAACACACTTGACTCTGCAGGAAACGTTGGGTCCTTTAAGTCAGGCAAATACAGCTGTCTTGCTCGGCCAGAAAAGAAACATGAAACTGCGACTAATCACCCCCTTTAGCAGTGGTGAAAAGCCTGTAGGAACTTAGTCCTATTACACCAAATCAATACCGAATGCTACTGGCAGTGTCTAACAGCATGTGCAAATCCTCTCCTGATACAGCATAATGTACCGTATCAAGCACAGTCATACTGAGCTAAGACCTGCATGTAGGTAGGTCATGGGTACCATGTCATCAAATCAATGTAAATGTTGACAATGTCAAAACTTAGCCAGCAAACAGATTGGCTTGCTGAAGGTGAAGAAAAAAGTCCTGTTTTCACAGTATGTGGTTTCCTTACAAAGTAATTCTGTGCCAAATGTCAAACTCCAAATATTTGCATCACTGCCTGGCAACTGTTGAAAGGGACCAATTAATTACATGTCTTGGCCAATGTCGTGCCTTGGCATGTTACAAGTGGTAATGTTGCAGATAATGCACAGCCTATCACAGTAATCCTGGCTTGAAAGCAAGCACCACCCCCTGGAGTTTCCTTTCACAAGTCAAACAAGTTTGTCTGATGTCTACGAGATCCAATCATGGCTGAGATGACTGACAATAGGGGAGCAGACATGATCCCACAAACTAGTATGAGTCCCAATAAGTTACTAGTATCACAACAACAGTGCTTCACTTAAGTACTTTGAACGCCCCATGTTGCATATTATTAGTGTTTGTCATATGACAGAAATTTGTCCAAAATGTGCAGGGCTCGAAATTCATTTTTTGGAAAAAGGTGCACTGGTGCGCCCAACCAAAAAAATTAGGTGCACAGAAAGAATTTTGGGTGCACCAGATAAAATAAAGTGGAAAGTCAGCAAAACATATTTAAATCTAAAGCTATTGAGAACTTCAATCTGTCATTCTAAAGCTAATTTCAAACAAGTAGTACATCAATTAAGTACAACAAAAGGTTATAGTGATTTTCCTGATGCCTACATATCAAGAATATTCTGTATACTAGTGCACAATAGTACCGTTACCCTATTGCATACAAAAATATCTAGGTGCACCAGTGCACCCACAGTCAAGAATTAGGTGCACAGGTCCAACTTTGGGTGCACACAGGTGCACATGCACCCACTATTTCAAGCCCTGATGTGTGTTCTCTATTAAGACTGAATTGAATTTATGAAATGTTAGTTACCATTAGTGATGAATCCTCCTGTATAGTCAGACACGAGCCACTGGACACTGATGTTATATCCTGTCTGCGCTTCCAAGGTCACAGAGAAGGCGTCGCTTCCCGTGTAGTGAGACGGTGGACAGGTCAGTGTCACGTCTGTGATGGGTGTCACTATAACTACCGACTTCGTCGCGGCGACAGTTGTGCCATTGTAGTGTCCTTCCACAACGAGACTGTATGTTCCATCAACGCTGTACTTGTGTTTGACTGACAGTCCTGTCTTGTTGACTAGCGGCGATCCGTCCCCCAAATCCCAGATGTAAGATTCCGTGGAGTCGGTGAGTATTCCAGCCAGAGTAAAGTCAATATGTTCATTGATGGAGTAATAAGTTCTGGTGTTCGCAATTTGAAAGGTTGGGAATGTTCTGAAAGATGATGGAATTCTCACGCGGCCCTCACATACACTTTGTGATATTGATATTGAGATGTGGTTCCAATCAGTACACCACAGAAGTTTGCATCCTGCATCGGTAAAGAAGGGTTCAGGCTCCTCTCCACAGTAACAAGTGTCTTGTGTATCTGGTAAGCCGCCATAGCTGTGGCCTTGTGCATAGCAGATAGCATTGCAAGAAGCAGTGTCATGTGATCCACTTTGCTCGTACTGAAAGAACACCAGACTTTCCTCCCCAGTGTCCGTGTCAGTATAGCAAGCTCCGTAGGATTGAGCTGAGGAGAGAGCAGAAGAAGAAATCAGTAAACAAATCACAAGATATAAGAAAGATTCATTGATTTTACAGACTTCATGATTTTTAACAGATGATGCAAGCAAAGCTTAGACAATTCCATATAATTGTGAATTAGAATGTTCTAATGCGATAGCGATGTATATACCTCCAATGTAGATGTACAGTCACAATGATTTTCAGTTTCAAGTGTATATTTAACAGTGACGAAAGAACCGAATTATTTAAACAAGTTATCACGAAATATCCCTACTTTTGCACATTCACGGATGAACAAAAAGCTACCTTTCTCTTGAAATCACAGAACCCACAAATACTAGAAAAAGTGGGACTTTTCGTCTTCCACTGCTTCCAAAAAAGAAGTCAAACCCAGCTAATTTAGATATAGCCAACAATTGTATATAGTACCAGTAACCTATTGTTACAGCAAAGTCAGACACAGTTTACTGACGCATGTATGTTTTTCCTATGTTTTTATCATGTATTTGCAATTAGCCCACGGGCATGAACTTGCAATAAACTTCTCATTCAAAACTACTGTTACATTGATGGCCATTACCTACAGAATTATACATCCACTCTACAGTATTAACGTATATCGGACTGATGAATAAATGTGACATCAAACTCTTGTGAAGACTGACTAAAATTGCTTCATTGCAGAACATAAGCTTTGACCATGCAGGTGATTTTCTAGCAACATTCCTGAAAGCAAGCGAAGCATTGTGCAAGGTGGTCTTGTGTACAGAACAATGCCTGAATCACGCAACCAAGTGCTTTATAAGGAAGATTAACAGGTAGCCTGGATGCCATCTAGATCAGTTTTAACCAAGTGCCCCACGAGCTACCTGTAACTTGTGGAGCAAAGCTGAGAAAGATGGCATCCTGGCTAAATATCAGGGTACGTGCATCTACAATAAGTGTTGTCTAATCAGATTGTGATTACAAGAGGAGTCTGCATCTGTGCTGACCAACTGAGCATGAGTTCTCACCATTTCTTCTCCCTCTACTACTCCGGTGTCTACTCAGAATATGTTTCTCATGCCAATGGACTTTGCTGTGTCTATGCTTCCTCAGGATTGCTAATAGCCCTGCTGAGAGTTTGCAAGGCTCTGCAAACAGGGGTAAGGGGTTAGCATGTTAGCATTAATGCACACAGATTAAATGTGAGTGACATACAAGTTACTCCATAGCAAAAAAAACTGTTAATCAAGTAGTTACATTCCACATGTTTAATATATGCTTGTACAGCAAAATAAAACAACAGAAGGCGTTAAAAAAACGACATGCATTGACATACATATTACAAGAGCGAACTGAAAAACAAAACAAAAAAGTGTGGTATGTCCTCCCTCAACCCAATGACTTTTAGCCTTTAGAAGAAATGTCTTGAAGTTGTCCTTGGAATGTGATATTGATTGAGGGAGGTATACAAAACTTGGCCCCATGCCACGCAAATAAGGAAAGATAACAAAAACACTTAACATGATCTATAGCAAACAAAAAAGAGCCGTAACGAAAACAAATTAAGCTGATGAGTTGACATATGATGCAGCAACGAGGTCAAAGGAGCAGCACATTCCCACCATCAGACTAAATGTTAACATCACAGTTTAGTTGTTACAGGTTATAACACTTCTAATAGAGTTTAAGAGAAGCCCTAAATAAGATTTGAAAAGCTGAAGGAAAATCATAACTTGTGATTGATCATCCGTTAGAGTCAGAAAACATTAAAGACTGATAAGAAGTCTTACTGCAGTTGAGAGGGCTAAAGTCAACGTCAGCCACATGTTTGACTACGTTGGTTTCTGGGTCCACACAGGTGATGTTGGGCTGGTCAGGCAGGGTGATGTTGGCCGCCGTGGCCGCTGTAAGCCACAGGGGCAGCCAGAACAGGTCACAGTTACACCGGTATGGGTTCGAGCCAAGGGACCTGTGGGCACAAGGCATACATCATCATACATGTCATGTGGTCAGCCTATTGTAAATAATTATTTTAGATGTATTGTTGATGTGTTTGTGTCTGTCTGTCAATATGGGCCGTCGAGCCCGAAATAAACAATAAAGACTATATGGTTTTGCGTGTGATGGGTAAAGTCTATGGCATTGACTTAGAACAATGAGGCACTGCATACAAAGGGCCAAAGCATGAGCACAGAAAAGGACATACATTCATACAACATACATTTGGACATACTTTGTGTCTGTGGACATGCCACTTCTAACTTATGATGCTGTGCGATCTTTTCTTTTGTGCACATTTTTATACAATTGTATGTCAATTTTGATCCGGGTTCACATGCTAGACAGGAAATTAGTGTAAAACAAATCAACCTTCATCATAACAAGGGGTTGTTGTTGTTTTTTTGTTTTTTTTTAAAACTTTGTTCAGTAAATACATAAAAATAAGGGGTTTGGTACCTGTCATTATATCATATACTGGTTTGTGTCTTTCTACACATGGAACCTCCATATTGTATTGTCTACAATTGCCTTTAAGAGACTCAGTATAAAACAACTCTCTGGGCACCCACTGGACGGCACCCTTTATCATGGGGTGGAAGTACAGGTTTGACTGCACAGATCTCAGCCTTTGTTAACAGCGGTAGTTTTTATGTTTGTAAGTCCTCTGATCCTTTCTGATAACAATGGTGGCTCCCTGGGATAGAGAGGCTACTGTCAGTCCTTATTTGGAACTGATAGGTATGTTTGATTAAGAGTCCAAAAGGAAGTAATTAATGATTAAACAGTTAAGCCTATGGGGCTAGACTACTTAGCACAAGGCAACATCAGGATCTATGATGCAATACATCAACTCATTATTGTTCAAAGTTAATCCTGTCCTATAACAAAGGCCAACACGTTCCTCCCTATAGGCAAACCAACCTATCAGCATCAAAGACCAGCCGCTGGCAGAAACGTGCTTCCCCTTGTTTGCTCCAGTGGAAGCTTTTGACCTTTGGAATACAGAGGTCTTAATGATATACCTGTATGCCAGCTAATGGTGATTGTATTGCCAACAAAATGCCTGAATGTCACCACTTCTTCCAAAGAAATCGTTTTTTACTCTTTTCTTCACAAAGTATCTGATATTACACTGTATGTGGTTCAGCATAACTTCTCTCAGGACATCGAATACATTTGTATATGATTTTCCAACTTCAACTGAGAGGCGTAACTGTGACGTGAATCAAACAAGTCCCAACAAATGATCCCAGCTGTTTATGGCACAATTTTCTACCTTCCCATGAATGACGTAAGTGCGACACAGATCAAATAAGTCTTCTGACATCAATGGCTTTTTGAAATATAATGTCAAGGCCCCTACAAATGATCCCAGTAAACATCAGGGTTTGGCTTTGAGGTTTTAGTTGCTGCGAACATTGTGCGACCCTTGATCCTATGGCACAAAAGTGAACTTTTGAGCTTTGCTGTTGAGCAAAATCCTCTGTCAGTTGATCATACTTCTAAAGGACAGTTACTGGTAACCAGTTTAGGACAGTGTGTAGCTTTGACTTTGTTTTCACAAAAAGTGTCAAAATACAGGACGTACACTCTTCTGCCCAAAACAAACTCTACACAATCAAACATTCCAATCTCCCACACAGACTCTATCAGGATCCTGACACGTCAATCAGCAGGAAAAAACAGGAGCACATCAATTGCACAGGTGACCTTGTGAATTTGCAGAGTTGGCTTATAACTGCAACAAACATGTCCCTTTAATCTGTCAATCATCATTATTCTGCTGTCATGAACAAACAACTTTCACTAATCAGTTTGGAAGCTAATACCCCTGTGTCATGGAAACCGGGAGGCTTGGTCTTGACTTGTAATAGCATGGTGGGATTAGTTTTGGAGCACATAAGAGGATGATCCTGTCATGGGGTGTGTGTGTCACTGGTGCTGACGTGACAGGTTTGCAACTCTCCACAAGCAGACGTCACAGACTCGGCCAGAATTTATGAGAAATGGGCCATGTCCCAGATTCCTCATGGCCACCTGTACCTTCACCTGCCAAACTTTTAAGTGACAACAGACCCACCTGAACGCTTCAGCGTTTAGCCTGCCATCAAAATACGTCCTTCAAGTAATAAATACATCAACCTACCCACCGAAAACTACTTAAAAATCATTGTCCTCGAAAATTGCACTTGCTGTTTGTTACTGGTTGGTGTCTCTGTGTGTATTCCTAGCCACTGTAATGGAACCAAGACTTTGTGCCTACAGGGCACAGAGTCTCAGAATCGCACGCTTGACAGTAGAGGACTTACATACCAGCCCCCTGGTGAGATACTTAATGGACCAAAACATCCTCAAACTTGCCTCCCAAAACTCCTCTGCAGGATCTGAAGTTGCTGTGCAGTTAATCCACACTGGAGGAGTCAATTAGGGCAGTATTATCAGCTGATCTACAGGCATTAACGCAGAAGATGTCCCCAGGGGTGGATGTTTTCCTAACTTCATTAAGATACATTAGGTCTACTTACAAGCTGGTCAAGCTTGAGGTGCTGGCAACAAGGTCATCAAACACTCCGTAGGTTATGTTGTGCAGCTCATTGGAAGACAGGTCCCTGCAAAGTGAACACATAAATTTCTGTCAGCCAACTGGACCAAAAAAGATTACTGTAAATGCAGAAATGTTCGCGGTGGTTTTATGTCTAACGCTGTGGTGGAATATGACTATAGCGTCGCCGCGAACTTAAAACTACCGCGAACACTCCATTTTCGCCTTGGCGCGAAATAAAAACCACGCGAACTAAAATGTATTTACAGTATTTTTAGTACTTTTTGGTATACAAACATAACTCTGACACACTTTAAAGCAAAGAACAAATCAACAGATGATGATGAAATGGAGAGCTAAATACTTCAGACTTCAAGTATGATGATATACGTACAGAGTATGCAACATGTGAAGGCCCGTGAACAGTTGCCTTGACATGGAAGTCAGGCGGTTCTTGGACAGATCACTGTGAAAGAACAGAAAGATTGAATTAAACCTTATTTGCTTTCTATCAAGTCAATGTGCGAGTTAAAAATCAATAGTGAAAGTATTTTAAGAACCAAACATGTATAAAAAATGTTGCAACAAAAGAAAAGAAACAGACACAAGAGGTACTTCAAAATTAATTGACACTTACAGCTTTTGTAATGAAGTAAGGTTTTGAAACACATTTTCAGGAAGTGTAGTTAGAAGGTTTTCACTAAATGACCTGTAGAAAAAGAAACAAGTACCATTAAGACTTCCGTACAAACTCTCCACAGAAATGCCAGTGATGTAATCCGATCAAACTTAAAGACAGAATGTTCAACAAACTAAATGCAAGGAAAATTGCAAATAGACTACTTTAAAGCTACATATCAAATAGTTTCACTGGTTTTGTCGCATTTGGGCTACAAATTGTTGTATTCTTTTAATCTAAGGCTACCACAAATAATAAAGCACTGTAAAGAAACACTTTCTCTTTGTTCAGAAACATACAAATACTTTGATGCATATGAATCAACAAGAAAGTCTATTTTTGGACTTACAACACAGCGATGGCACTTGAATCAGCAAACAAGTCATCAGGCACACTATTCAACTTATTACCCTGAAGCAGCCTGATAAGGGGAGAGAAAAGGGTAGCTTGTCAGATATGAAGTCAAACACTCCAGAAAACAAACTCAAGCAAACTAGTTTGTTGTAGACAGGACATCTTTTCATGTAACAGGTGATTAAACAAGTGGACATGTCAGGACAATTTGTGCAGTAGTAGCCAGGTACGGATAGATTGACCAGATGTCTGATTCTGGATAAAGAACTGTTGGTGTAAGACAACATCACAGTCTGCCCTTATGCCAATTAGCAAAGATAAAATGCAACTTGAAAATTTGGCGGAGCCAGGCGTAAGTGGTGCTTGAGGAGATTTGGTCCTGTCCTTGGGAGTAGATGATTAACAGCCTGACAAAGCTTGATGTTGCAGTGCAAATACTGCAAGAGGCACAGAAAACCTCCAGCAGCCACATTTAATTAACTCTGTTAACAGCACAGCACACATGCAAATGCTTACAAAAACAGTTTGGAATACTTTCATTTCTTTTACACAATAGAGTCTGTCTCTCAAATGTGCAACAGCTAGTCAACCACCTTAAATACTATCAGATCAATACATGGCTGATACGCGGGACATGAATATGTTTAAAGTCCATGTACATTCTAACGATACCCTTGGTTATCTTATCCTTAATTTTGGATATATCTTTCATACCTACTTCAAACTGTTATGTGCCCTTTCCTTGACCTACTAAGTGTAATAACAACTGGCTTCCTCCTGATTCAATGTTTGAAATTAGGTGGAACAGGTAAATACTGCTAAGTGCACGAGCCTCCACCCAGTTTTGTTTTGTACTGGTCCAACATGCAGAACAAATGCCCCCTACCAGGGCCCCCATTGTTGGAGGAGAAACTGTTAGCAAGGCGGGCACAAAAGGCAGGTACTTACAATTCTTCTAGGGACGTCAATCCTTCAAAACTATTTACTTCTAATGACTCTAGGCAATTGTACGTCAAATTCCTGAAAAAGGAAAAAATCAGTGAGCATCACTCTGTATATGGCATTGTCATTTACATGATGTCAAGGTTTCTGGGGAGGAAAAACTTGAACATGTTCTTTAAGATTCTTGAGGTACCAAGTAAAAACCTAGAGATCTCTGACCCCCGTATTATTTCTTACTGACCTGAGCAAACATTTCGTCATGTTGTGTGGGTGCTGTGTGACAAAAGTTTCCAAAACACGCACCTCCAGATTACAAACTTTGAAGAACAAGCATCTCATACACACACACACACACACACACACAGATAAACAAATTTGGGCAACGTATAAACTAAACAACCACATTGTCACCAACATTGACTTTGAAACTTTTCCATGTAACATGACGTTGTGATATTTACAATGAAACTCATTATATTCCCATTTCAAATAAGGTCCTCTTCAGATGGACCTCTGCCAAACATTCTTTCTGTCTTTCAACCCAGCCTACAAGTGACAGGATCTCCGCAGTTCTGCCCCCCTCCAAGCCTTTGACTTTATCAACCGGATACCAGGTGGACACGAACAAAGGTTGCTTGCCTGACTGAACCAACCCCAGAAATTCTCTCACATGCCGTTTCATCCCTCCACAATCAGTTTGTAGATTTGTTTTCTGCAAACATAAAGCCTTTCCCAGTATATTGACTAGGGCCCGACACAGGTGTAAATCAGGGTGACAATAGCCAGGTTTTGTGTTGGAAACAAAGCCTTTGGGGACAGTTCCCAGAGAACAAGGCGTGAGATGGAATGTATTGATTGTACCCACAACCCAGAACCGATCTCTCTGCCTCAGTATTGACGTTTACCAACCAAACAGCACAACGTTCCCACATGAGAACTAATGTCTTCATCAAAGAAATAACTATGTTTTGAGATACATGCCCTATAGTTGGACATGTACTGTTAAAAGATGCTTGTTATCTTTCCATCTAATTTTTCTCCCTCTGTGAACATTAGGAAAAGTACTCTATGACACACGCAATCACTTGAATCAATTCCATGAAAGATATTTAAACCCCCTCGTGCTACAAGACGAATGTTGAAGGTTGCTAAATGATCAGTATCCACCTTGCTATGCACAGGGTTGGCATACCAGACCAGTCACCCAGAAGTCATGCAAATTGAGAATCAGGAGTGTGCCCAGGCAACATTAACCTTGTATCCAGTCAGCCATGCGAAAGAAAACCTCCCTGTTTCCTGGAGGCAAAATGTCACTCTTGCTCCTAGTGACCTGTTTGGTCTCCTATCAGATAAATGCCATTCTGCACTCCTGTCACAACTTTTAGTGCCTAGGAAAATGCTAATTTATAACTTTCCCTATATGCCTAGCCCCTCACTGAGTAAGTCCACGACTTTGCTGTAGCCAACTTCACCTGGGTCAAGGACCGATATCCAAGTAATTGCTCCCCATTCCTCGACATAAATCAACATGAGCTAATTGCCTGTAGGCTGAATACATGTAATAAATAGTCTACTAAAACTGGCATTTCACATATCTAATTATACACGTTTGCAGCTATATTAGTAGTGCTAGGCATTTGGGGAGGTCATCCAAAGTGCATGAAACATGTGAAACGGAGTTAATCTACTGTAAGATAATTGCATTTTTGCCCTGTGATTAGTTAATTTACTGTAAATGCATATCAAAGTTGTCAAGATTTACTGCCACGAGCGACAGGCATGCAGTTCACAGTCATTAAGTTTCTCGGTTCTTTTTTTTTGGATAAAAGTTAGACCAATTTAAAAAAACATGGAACATTATTTGAACAATGTTGACCTTGAAACAATTTGTCTTTTTCAGTAAATCAAAATTAGAACATAGGACAAGCAATTGCCATGGAATGATGCTTTTATGAATACATTGCTTAGGTGTATATGAGGAAAATAAAAGTACAAGAAAAGAATGGTACTCACAAAATCTTCAAACTTGATAAATTATTAAATACTCTGTTGGGAAGACTGCTTATATTATTCCTATCCATAATTCTGCAAAGAAAGAAAAAATCATGCGTCAGCTAAATATAACACACAAAGTAAGAATGAGCTACCATGCATCACTATGTCACCAGATCTTTAAGCAGAAACAACAATCTGAGCAATCATTCCACACAAGCAAATATTATTCTAGCCTCCCAGTGCTACCTTCTAGGCAAACAACACTACTTTTTGCTCTTCAACGTCATCAAATCTAATGTCAATGTGCTTGTGTCAACAAATTAAACTAACAATTGTTTAAGAAGGCAAAGGTGGTGGGAAAATGCCAATTCTAAAAGGAAACCCCTGCCCAGCCTAAAATGAAAGCCTTTCCTGAATTCTACATTGCCCACACAAATGCTTTTAATAACATGTAATCCATGTCTACTTTAATCAACACTTAAACATTCCATAAAGATTCCCAAGATATTCCACCAGTGTGCTATGGCTATGTTGTTGATAGTCCCTGTCGGGGTAGATACAACAGTGGACAGCCAACCAGTTGGTCCAGTCATGATAATACTGATAACCGTATTATCCTAAGAAGATCAAGATAATTACACAACACACAGTAGGCCTGAAATTTCACACAAGGACACATGGTACTTACAATTCTTCTAAATTTTGTAGACTCTTGAAGGCATCTTCTGCTATAGTGGACACATTGTTCTCCGACAAGATGCTGTAAGGAAGGAAAAAATGGGTCAGCTAGACGCAACAAGCGGGGTCATGGGGATTTGAGGCTTGGACAAAAGGATTCCATACGAAACCACCTGTTTCCTACAGCGTCCTGTACACTAGCATGGGTTAGGCTCTACCAGCCTTCGCAAGTCACTTTGAAAATAGTAGAAATTGGCCAAATAGAGTCAATTGTATGAAGGGAGTTGGCTACGGAGAGAGGGTCCAATATTGCAACTAGGCCTGCGAATGTAACCCTCCATGGCCAAAGTCCCCCGGCAAATGTTCTCCCTATAGCCAGCGCGGTTAGTCTGGTAGAGACTAAGCATGGGTAACAAAAATAGTTGTATGTATAGGAATTTGCTGAGTAGCATATAACACATTAACATGATAAACACTGTTAGGATCATACTTCTGAAGTAAAAGATAGGAGGCTCGGAACTGCATGGTGCATCATAGGTTGAAATATCTGACAGCTGGTTTTACTGAGATCGTTGCATATGGAACTTAATTTTCATTCCCCTTAATGCAGTCTCTGTACACACAGAAATGCATCAAGAAAGCTACTTATGTTACCATTTGTGATCTAGAGTGTAATGAGTAATGGAGTACAGAAGATTGTAAAAATGTGACTTTGAAAGATGTGATGATGAAGGCTTTAGGAAAGAGGGGACAGTACCCAAGATAGACATGTTTTTCACACATACGATGAATGTTCTGCTTGCAAATGTAACATGATTTGCATACTTTTATTTTGAAGAAGCAAATCATCATCTATCAAATATATTTCTTAATGCGCTTGTTCTCTTTTTCCTTGGCAGCAAATGTGATGAAGGACAGCCCAAGCCAGCAACCCTGACTGATATGCCTGCCCACAGTAGGGACAATGGCAGGCCTTACAGACTCCCTTTCTTCATGCAGGCTGGCAGCACAAAGTCAGCCTTAATGGCTCTTTCCTTACAGGGGCACAACCATGAATAGTGAGTCAACTTCCTTGGCCATAAGTCTTTTCTCAGCCGGACATCTTTGCTGCAGTTTCCCATGTAGCTAAGAATACAGTTGTCCGCTCTGATCACTGCCCACTCTCTCTGATGTAGGGCCGGCAGATTGTTTGTGCTTGACGTGACAGGTCAGTGTAAGGCAACCAGAAAAAACGAATTTGGCACGACACCGAGGGGGGTTATATAATGCAAACTGTTCCAACCTGGGGTAATCCTCCACTTTCAAAACAGACCTGTTACTTTTCCACAACCTGTCCTACAGCCCAGGACTATGAGGGTGATGCTTTGTGAAGTGCATTCTTTTGTACGTGGAGGTTTATCGACAACTACGTTCCCACACCTATGGACAATGCCACACCATTGGCCGAGATGCACAATTAACAGTCTTCCAGGTTTGGTGTTTCACTGCTGGCACAATGGACTACGTCTGGAGTTTCCATCTGAGGGCAAAAACCCACCTTGCCAATTCTACACAATTGTAAGCATACCTGGCAATGCTTTTTTAACCACCAGTGAATAGAACAATGGTCCTGAAAAGCATCCACCAGGCAGAGGTTGCCGCTGGACTTGAGAACTTTGTTTCCCTCAAAGCACTGCGGAAATTTGGACCTCAAGCAAGTTGTTTAAGGAAGTGAAATGTCATGTTTGACTACTGGTACTTGTGCGGCAATCAATGGAGGGGTACGCCCTAGACAAACTAAGCTTTTGATGCAAAATTTCTTGTCTTTCAGCAGGGCCAGCGTTGTGAACAACAAAGCTGTTTTTCAGCCTTGAGGGTGATAGCCCTTCTTATCTGTGGCCTTGCCAGGGTCTGCGCCACTAGCCTTCAGGAAACCCCTGTGATACAGTATCAACCAGGGATGTCACATTCACAATTCCGCCCAACCATTCAAAAGTACAGTGTATCAGAAGAGGTATAAAGTTTGTCCAGTTTGTTCAAACATGCCAGACATGGCAATAGACTGTTTCCCTGTCTTTCAAGTACCCAAATCAAAGATGGGGGCAGGGCAAAGTTCCACACATCGGTTGCCCCAAATTAAATTACATGCTAATTATGTTATGATACCAGGAGGTTATCAAGCCATCATCTAGGGTGAAACAATCCTGCCTTATTATTCAAATTGTCTTTACCCCACAGATGTTCATCAATTAGAGAGCTGTAGAAGGTAGCAGACAGTTGTCTGTTCTGTTACAAATGACCCTGCTTCATTTTCGGGCCGGTTTACTCCAGAAAAGCCAGAAGTAGCCAGAGTTGATCACACTTAATCAAGGGATGATGTACGACATACAAACACGCCTATCATCCCAGTCCTGCAACCACTCCAGCTCGATGGTTCAGTCACAACCAGGGCTCGAAATACTGGGTGCATGTGCACCTGTGTGCACCCAAAATTGGAGCTGTGCACCTAATTCTTGACTGTGGGTGCACCTCGATATTTTTGTAGGCTGTAGGATAAAGGTACCATTGTACACTAGTAAACAGTATCAGAAAAAGCAGTAGAACCCTTCGTTGAACTTAATTTGATGTATTACTTGTTTGAAATTTGATTACATATTGTGAAGTTCTTGAGTACAATCTTAGAGCATTAAACTGTAAGCATGTTTTGCTGACATTCAACTTTATTTTATGTGGTGCACCCAAATTTCTTTCTGTGCACCTAATTCTCTTGGTTGGGTGCACCAGTGCACCTATTTCCAAAAATGAATTTCAAGCCCTGCACAACAGTTCACGACCAAACAGGGGATGCGAGAGACTTGTTTGTGCCGCTATCACCTGTGTTTGGCCGCCAGGTAGGAAGCCAGACGACAACTTTGTGTTTGTGTGATAAGACTGTGTAGGGTCCCTTTGTCGCTGTTGGGCAGCATACCTCCCCTTCCAAGCATACTGACCACATCTTAGCTATGCACATTGCTGGCAGGCAGCCTACCATGGGCAGTGCACAGCTATAACATCGTGACATCATCCTTATATCGAACCTCCAAAATGTCCAATTGTCTCTTTCACTACACAGCATTACTATAGTGCAGGTATGCCTGCTCAAGACTTCCTAAGTGAGAAGACCTAGTGAGAATTGGCACACCTCCAGGGTTAAGTAAGCACAACAGTGACCTATTTCAGGAAAAGCACACGGATTCGCACTTCCACAATCATTAATATATTGATACCAACAACAACATATTGTATCTCCCCTTTACAGTGCCGCCCTTTCAGGTTACACTACTAACATCCACTGGTGCATTTGGGGCATGAACACAAACATGGCAACACCTTTCATGGGATGCTGCCTGTGTAAAGATCTGCGCTTTTCAGATTTTGTTTTCATAACTATTTCTGGCAAAGCATTTTAACCTGCCACAATTGCGGGAGATGGGTCAAGGCAATTGTACAGAGCTGGGCATGCTAACAGCACTCATCAGAACTGTAGCAAGGAGAAAACTGGTCGGAGATACGGGTAACCCTCACATGCTGACAGAATGAATTATGATCGGCATGTTTGGTGTAATTAACTCAGTTTCCTCAACATTGCGGGAAGTGTTGCCAAAGTCCGACTTCAGGACATCAGAAATGAATAGGAAGAAATTCTTACTAGACATTGTGAGGGCAGCAGATGTTGTGCAGTTATTGA
The DNA here is from genome assembly GCA_035149815.1 of Branchiostoma lanceolatum. Taxonomy (NCBI): domain Eukaryota; kingdom Metazoa; phylum Chordata; class Leptocardii; order Amphioxiformes; family Branchiostomatidae; genus Branchiostoma; species Branchiostoma lanceolatum. Next base: position 3,234,457 of record CM068873.1, read on the forward strand.
CCACCTTTCAGGCAGCTGTCACCTGGTCCCTGGTGACTACATTAAATTTGGGCTGACTTTCAAATGCAATTTCAATCAGGGTATGAACCAGAGAAATATCAATGTGCACCAGTAATACTACATACTACTCCAAACTAGCATGATTTACATCTGTGCAAAATCAATATACACATTATAAAAACATTAAGTCTGACTCGTTGTTTTTTTCCTTCTGCAAAATCACATATAAACCAATTTTCTACCAGTGCTAAAACTGGCCATCGACAGAAATCACCTCAAGGTAACTAAAAGCGACAGTCGTGACCAGATTAGGACACTTGACATACCCGTGCAGTCAGACACCACAAATTTCAACTTACTCTCTATTCAAATCTATCAAGAATACCACTCATAAACAGTTCTATTTCAACATTTGTCCATCACAGATATAAATCATGTTGTTGGCCAATCCAGAAATATCAATTGGTCAGGTTTATCTGTAACTGTATGATTGCTAGACTAAACGTCTAAAAATTTGTCCCTTGCTTCCCTCTAAAATCAAGTATTTTCATAGTACGCATAGATCTATATTATGTGGATCCTTGACCAGTTTTACCAACTGGAAGCAAAATTTCAGGCAACAGAAAAGGGTTATTAGTTCTTGTTATGTGAGTACTGTACATGGAAAGTGTAAAAGACAATTGTCGGCGGAGTTGTTCTTGTTTTGTTATTTTCCAGGATCAGTGATAGATAAACGCCACAGAAAGTCTGAACATGAACTTCAAATAATTTGAAACAACTGAGAAAAAACTTCCTTTCCACAAACAAGCTTTGAATTTTACGCTCAGTGTTACACACACATTGTGTCTCAACAAGCTTACTTCCAAACATTCAGATAGCCTCCAATACACATGCTTCAAGAACTCCCAGGGGGGCAAATTAAGCTGCCCCCAATTTGTCCCAAGCTGAGAGTTTAACTTTTGACTCCGTTGTGATATTTCTCTCTCGGGCTGTCAGTTGTAACATTACTCCAGCCGACATTAAGTACCAGAATGATAGATTGGAAAGTCACAGTTGTGAACAGAACGGTAGCGAGGTAAGGTGGGAACCAAGGAAGACCAGATTATCCCTCAAGTACATAACAACGCCACTCTGCTATTAAAACACACCCAAATCCCTGGAGTAAACTATAGGCACACTGAGAAGAAGGACAAAACTCGTAAAAGTCAGTCTTGGTTTGGGGCAGGACGTGTGGCATTATCGCGTGTTACACAGTGGTAGGAGGTGAACTGTATCGGGTATCACCTTGCGTGCGTGTGAAAAACTCGCACTGGGGTGACAGAAATCTCAACTACTTAATAATCGTTTGAGGGACTGCCCCACTGATTGAAAGGGTAAATAATACTAATCTGTTCTAATCTCATTCACAGCTGTTTATTACCGCAAACAACAAGGCGTGATGTTATCGAATACACTCTTTCCTCGGTGGACTTTATGGTAAATGCGACACGGTGAAGTATGTGCGTTGTTTTAAAAACACGTTTTGTAAGTCAACTTAGATACGTGCCGTGAAGACGAGGCGATCATCATTATGTATCTTTCTTTTGAGGAAATGGAAATGAAATTGAAAGAGTGAAATGTCTTTGTGTGAGTCAGGGAAGGAAGCAGCAAGTAGTCAACAAAACACCTTCATCAGCTGAAAGAGGCGGAAACATGCCTGACTTGTAGCGGTTTGACTTGGGCCACTTCTGAGCGGCTGGCGGTGCCAGGACGGGACCCCTCCCATGGCGAGTTTGTACTTATAGCGTTCTCAATCCAATAATCCATGGACTGGCTATAATATAGACAGAGTAAACCACGGTAGACATACCCCATATATGTTTGGTAAGTTATAGGAAATGGTCGTACATAGTGTCGTACTTACAGTTTCTTGGTCGGGATCGGTAGACCCGTAGGGCTTGGCACTTGACGGAGCCCCTGTCCCGAACAGTCGACAGTGCACGCCTTTGGGACGGCAGAGCACAGGCACTCATCGGGACAAGGGGTCTCACAGTTCGTCTCCGTCGGACCCTCGGTGGGGGGAGCCTCGGTAGTGTGTCCGAGGGCGGGCCGGGGCCCGACGCACGCCAGTAATCCACATAGCAGGTAGATCCAGAAGAGCCCGGGCCGGAGGACGCCATGTTTCCCGGTGACCAGGACATCGGGTTGCATACTTCAGACGTACGCTAGCAGCTCATCTTGTGTACCGAGCACTCTGGCCAGATCTTGCCGTGGGTGGCGACACCGAGCACCGTGGGGAGTCATGATCTCAGCCGATTGTCCCCGCAAACTCGCCGTCCCGTCCGCACCGCAACCTCATCTCTCTGGCCTACAGTACACGGGGCAACACAACAAAACAGCGTCAAAACGGTCGACTGACTCCGCGGCACCGCCGAAAGAACCTACAAAAACACACAAGGATTCCGCCACAGCTGGCCTTCCTGAGAAAAATCCGGTTCTAAGTACACCCCTCCCCACAAACAAGCCACACTCACCCTCCCGGGACCTACATGGGTACATAAAGCAGAAGTGTTGTGCCGGGAGTGTTGGTCCCTGTGGATCGCCGCTGCGCCTTCCCGTGCGATATGGAGATCTGGGGTTCGCTTTCACCGTGTCAACTTACTATTCAACAGCGCAAGTTGGCTTTTCACGTGACCGGCGGACAAAAGGCCCGGGCCCCGGGACGTGTCCTTATTGATTCGTGTTGGTGTTGGCCTGCGCAGTCATAACGACTCTTTAGTGAGTTACGGGAGACACCTTGGAAACGGTTGTCCAGCTCTGCTTTCACGTCACCTTTTTTTCATGCGTGCAAAAACAACACGAGGCGTGGATAAAGGTTAATCTTGGTAGCACTCGTTAGCGCGCCGGGTGTTTGCTGCCGCCAGAGAGGCTAGTTTTCACGCCAAAGTTTTTTCACCTGCCGAAACACGCGCTGGAGTCAAAGACCCCCATTGACGTTGCTGTCTACATCCGCATCCACGATCGATATCAGACAAGAACCGTTCAAAAGGGATGCCGCAGGTAGCTGGAAACCGCCAGAGTAGATGTGTACCTGACACAAATTGAGATTGACTAGGCGCCCCGCCTCGCTATAACGCCAACCTGCCAGAGATTTACTTGGATGACAACATGGGCGGGCCAACGCCATCCGATATGTTGATTGATCAATTTTTGGGAGACCCTAATAGTTGCCCCATGTTAAATTAACCCCGCACGCCGTATTTACCGTCATAACAGTCAGAAGTGATCAAACATACGGAGTGCGTGTTGCCTCAACATCCATGTAGACCGAAGTCCGACAGTACAACGAACCGTGCCCAGGAGTTTACCAATCTCACACCACGTAACATTATGGCAATTCTTTTAATCTTTCAACAGGTCTCTAACTCTGATCGGGAAAACTTCATCAAAGATTAATAAAACATGTGCACAGAACCCAAACGCGGCCATTTTATTGAAACTATCGTTCTGACTTTGCTACTTCTCCACTTCTTTGTCAAGTTTGAACGACCTATTAAAAGTCACGTTGAAGTCGAATAAATGAACGTCCGTGATGATAAAAAGATATATAAAAGTCTTCCAGTCGTTTCCTTTGTCACGGTAGACCCGGATAGAAGAAATCCCCGGGCAACCAGCGGCCACGTCAAAGCTTTTAAAGCCATGGTGCGCTCAGGCAACTGAAGTTCACCAAGTTCCGCTACTAGGCTCCCATTGTCGTGCTCAAAGTCACAGTCTTTTGGTCCCTTCCGACGGCGGAAATCATGATGAAACTGAGTGATGTGGCGCTGAGGCAAGCACATCGCACGCAACTGAGGCATGCCTGGCTGGCGTGCAGTTGCAAATGTGTTCTGAGTGAGCTAAAGTGGAAGCCAGGCGTGGCGGTCTGAACCGGTGACCCCATGCCTTGTACTTGGGTATAGTGCCTCTGTAGTAATCTCCAAGCAGATATGTCGGTGGCAAGGCAGTATTCAAAGGGCCAACCAGTATCCAATAGGCCACCGGTGGGGGATACTGGTTGGCACTTTGGTACTGCCTGGCCACCAAAAGATCTGCTTGGAGGTTACCTGTGCGATACGTATAGAAAAACAGACAATCGTATTTATAGTAATAGTTTATTGCAAATTCATGCCCGTAGGCTAATTGCATGTTGACAACAATGTCGAAATACAAATGTAAGGTAAAACAAAGGTATACATGAATACAAAATCATTCTATATTGCTATTCTACAGTAAGTTTCTATATCTACGGTACTAATGCGGGGTTTGATTTCTTCTCTGAAAGCAGTGGAAAATAAAAAGTCCCACACTTTCAATGATGAGTGGGCTGGATGATTTTAAAAGGAATATGAGTTTCTGTGTATTTCTTAATTTAGAAAAGTTTTTGGAGATTTCGGATACTTTCGTGAATAATCTGCTTCTTTCGGTTTCAAATTCGGGACATTCGCATATAAAATGTATTTCATTTTCCACTGCTTTCGTTGCACATTGTTTACATGTTCTGTCCTGGACCGGTAGCTTTTTGTATCTCCCTTTCTCTATTTCTAATGGGTGCGCGCTAATTCTTATCTTACATATTGCCGCACGTTGGTCAAAGTCATTATGGTACAGATAATTTTCCATGTCGTAGATCGTTTTTACGTTTTTGTAAAATCTTAGTTTTCCTTCATCTTTCAACAGGTTATGAAAGAATGTTTGAATATACATATCTTCTAATCTTCTTCTTAACAGTGCACAGGTCTGTCTAACGTCTATATTAGGGTTGTCGGTATACCAAATGTATGAGTAGCCACAATTGTCAAGTACCTCCTTTACATGTTGAGTCCAGTTTTTCCTACGATTATTCACAGGTATATGTTGTTGTGACAGAAGTGCGTCTACTTGGAGAGGATGTGAGGAAATGTCTAGTTGTCTGAGTCGTAGCCAGTATTTGACTATGCGGACTGAAACATCTAGATCGACTGGAAATATACCCAGCTCCGCTCTACATGCTACGTTACTTGAGCTTCTTTTATAAGTTATTCACCTCCATTATGCTTACCCAGGGGAAAGTTCATTGCCGACAAGAATTCCTGGTCTTAAAGTTCCGAAAGAGGACACTAGTGAGACAGGGAAGACTCCTAGAGATTTTGCTGACCCCCACTCACTAATGTTGTCCGAACTTAGTATTTGGCAATTGAACTCACAAAAATCACAACTACTCTCCAAGGTTCAACTCCGGCTTGTTTTGGACGTTTTTATCGGGCTTTCTATTTCGTCAGGTTTTTCTTCCAAGTTACTGGCTGACAAAAAGAAAGTCGGACAAAATAGAAAAACGCTTGATAAGCTATAAGACGTAAAAAAAACGCCAAACCTCTGCTTGGAGAGTAGTTAACAACAGGGTACGACAGGATCCGAGCTGCAGGTGTGGAGCATACCACACGAGTCACGACACACGACAGAAACATCTTTGGAAAGGCACCATGTCGTACAGTCTCTTCATGTGCCCCGCGGTATGCTACACATGGTCAGAGAAAGTCATTACGGTTTACTCTCCAAGCAGAGGAGGGGTTTTGACGTGTTTTTAGGCGTTTTTGTCGGGCTTTCTACTTTGTCATTTTTCTTTTTCAAAAACGCCTAAAAACACGTCAAAAACCAGCCGAAACCCCTCCTCTGCCTGGAGAGTAATTACGGTATGCATGTGTACGCATATCACTATATGCATTACCAAGCACAGGGGAACTGTAGGCTCTACCAGCCTTCGCGGGTCGCTGGGAAAATAGTAGAAATTGGCCAAATAGAGACAATTGTATGAAGGGAGTCGGCTACGGAGAGAGGGTCCAATATTGCAACTAGGCCTGCGAATGTAACCCTCCATGGCCAAAGTCCCCCGGCAAATATTCTCCGACTATAGCCGGCGTAGTTAGTCTGGTAGAGACTAGGGGAGCTGCAAGGAACGCAATTATTGGCAGGTTGTTATCATCCAATGGCTAAAGGCTGTTCCAGGAATAACAAAATCGATTAGACTGAGGTGACAGTTTGTCAACGTGACAGTAAATCGCATTATCAGTTTATGTCTATGCTAGATTTTTTACCAATGATTTTCTTTTCAAATTACAGAGGTGATTATTTCATCATAACTCATCAAGCTTCTCACTGTCAGAAGATGGATACTACGGTGAGGAAGGCAGAAAATGTCATCAACTTCTCTCTCAACATCTACTTGGTTATGTATTAAAAGTCAGCGTATCACGGAGCACATTCCTTGGTCAAAGCGTCTTGTCGGCCGATGGAAATCCTTGTTAGCCTCCGATGCAGACTCCTCCCGGCTGTTTTCTTTTGCAAGTTATTGTTTTTATACTCTTACATTTTTTTTCTTATTACTGGCCGGCCAGCAATAAGAAATAAAATGTAAGAGTATAAAAACAGTAACTTGCAAAAGAGAACAGCCGGGAGGAGTCTGCATCGGAGGCTAAATCCTTGTCGACTCTGGGCCCTAGCCTGGGTGCCATCCTATTTCTACCGGGGCTCCTACACTCGCTACCCTCAAAAAATTTTTGGAGGGTAGCGAGTGAAGGAGCCCCGGTAGAAATAGGATGGCACCCAGGCTATCTGGGCCCACCCAGTAGAATCCTTATTCATCATTTAGAGGCGGTAACCACGACGCCACAATGCCCACCACAAATATTAGCCATGACACATTCCGCATCCTTTCTCGTGACCCTGCTCCGGTGACATTGAGCCATCACGGCTCGGTGGACACAGCAGGCCGTGAACTTGTCCACAAGTCGTGCGCGACCTTTTCAACAAATATTTCTGACAAGGGAATGTACGCAAGGACAGACCGCGCGTAAAGTTATTAATGGGCCCGCGCTGTTTTCACTCTCAGCTAGAGCAAGGATAGTCTCTACCAGACTAACCGCGTCGGCTATAGAGAGAACATTTGCCGGGGGACTTTGGCCATGGAGGGTAACATTTCCATCCGCGATCAAAGAAGGCACCGTGATATAACAGCCTCCAGGGTTGCAATATTTGACCCTCTCTCCGTAGCCGACTCCCTTCATATAATTGACTCTATTTGGCCAATTTCTACTCTTTTCCCAGCGACCCGCAGAGGCTGGTAGAGCCTAGAGCAAGGAGGTTGAAGCCTTGTGTGGCCACAACAGCAGTTTACTCCGTTTTTTAAACAGTCCAAGTAACATTAGTAGTCAATGTCAAGTTTATGATCAAATTGTAACTGAGCCAATACAGCCATCTTCTTTTGTGTATATGCAGGTGGCCGTGGGTCGGATTGGTTCTAGTTGTGCTCGTCGCTCGTCTTGACAAGCATTTCAAGTAACGCTAAAATCATCTCAGTCAATAGTTGCACTTACCAGCATAACACAACAAAAACTGTAAGAAACGTAGCAAAAGAAGGTATGAAGACAACTCCAGTTAACATCTTTTTTTTTTCTTGCACAGTGACTAAACTGTGCAAAAGTACATTAACTGTGATCTCTGAGAATGTTTAAGGGTCGATTTATAAAAAAAAAAGGTTATTCTTTTTTCTGTGAAAAGTTGTAAAAAGCTCAGTATGACGTGGACGAAATTTGCAGACAATACGCATAAGTGCAAGGATGTAAATATTTAGTCGTTCAACTGTTGGCGAAGCACGGAAGCGCGTAAACAGCCTTGGTGGTCCGGGTCAATACCGGTATTGGAACTGTCCACTCTAGTTTTGTTCTACGGACCGAGTTGTGTGGCACGGGAAGAAAAGACTTGTTTAACTGCAGGGGAAAGTCGTCAGACGGTCTGGGGCCGGCCGAAAATAGTACCCCCATTGACAGTTACACGATGACGAGGCCCACAGAAGCGCATACAAGTCTCCACCAGACTAACTACGCCAGGGTTTCACTTGCAGGCTCCTAAACGTGCGAAATGTGATTTTCACTGTGGACTGACTCTACTGGCTAATTATTCCTTTTTCTGTCGAATTCTACGATTCATACGCCCGTAAGAGGGCCTGGTGGAGGCTAAGCGCATGCCACCGAGGCCTTGAGACGAGAAGAGGAACTGCCCACTTTTCTCATCACAGTTCGGCCCTAACGAGATGTAAATAAAACATTTACTTCTTGCTTCCTTTCCTGTCAACAAGTTTCCGCGCTTAAGATGGCTGCAATAGAGTAAGCGTCCTCCAGCGTGAAATTCTAGTCTTAAATACGATATGTTGGTAACAAACTGACTTTTGTGCGTCATGGCAAGTGAAGTGGATGTTGTTTTCTTGGTAGGCGGAGAAGGCCTCTTGAACCCATTTCTGGTCCACACGCGTGCTCCGTGAGCGGCACTACGCTTGTACCCCAAAATATCCTACTCTCCGAGCAGAGGAGGGGTTTCGGCTGGTTTTTGACGTGTTTCTAGGCGTTTTTGTCGGGCTTTCTACTTTGTCATGTTTTTTTTTTGTATAGCCGTGTGGGTTGGCTATACAAAAAAAAACATGACAAAGTAGAAAGCCCGACAAAAACGCCTAGAAACACGTCAAAAACCAGCCGAAACCCCTCCTCTGCTTGGAGAGTAAAAATATCCCGCAGAAAATAAATATCTTTCCGTTTCACCGGAGGTTTAGCATCTATTAGAGAAGGATGTGAGTACAGTAACCAGTCTTTTACAAAACAAACGGTATTCAATGAGGAAGTTAAGCAGATACAACAACAAGTCAACATTTCATGATAAAATAAATGATCTTTAAGTTTTGCTATCGTTGTGGTTTTACTTAGCCTGTGACTTCTTTTCAGGCTTCAGTTGTTTATACCTTTCTCCGTGAACAGGATATCACTTTTTGATCGTAATGGGCTCTTGGCGTCGATGAAGTCATCAATTGTTACCCCCTAGCAGCTTCATTTCAAACTGACAAGCTGCCCTTTTGTTGTGTAAACAGGACACTGACAAAAATGATTGATTGTCGTGGTTGAAGATGAAGATATCAAATCGTACATCATAGCTTTGATCAGCGTTTTTTTAAAGCTGTCATAGTTTTATACCGGTTCTGAATCGGCAAGTTAAAATCATGGCAGCTGCACTGACGTTGACCAATGATGACGCTAAACAACCTTTAGCTAGTTAGAGGTTAAACAAGCCAAGGGAATACATAAAAGGTACTTTTTTCTAATCTCTTCCTTCCTTCCTAAACGGAATGGTGTTTAACTTTGCAAAGCGACTTTGTCAAAACTTTAAAGAGAAAATAACGTCTCACCTGTGCTGCGTACCCGACGTTTAAGGAAGTCAGTATAATCCGGGCGGACTGAATGTGAAGGAGTCAGTATCAGTTCCTTTAAACGTTACTTGCCAATCGGTGAAACTAGCTCTTGGGAAAGATTCGCCAGCATTCCAGTGTACGGTGAGCAAAGAAGACGACGTCAACGCGTGCTTGCTCGGCAAGGTGCTAACAAAATAATGCCTCACACGAGTCGTCTACTCAGCGCTCCACGGTGTTTGTCCTGCTTTTAGCTGTTGTCACTGAAACGGTCAGCGGGAGGTAGTATCAGGTGGGCTTTAATCTCCAACAACAGGTCGGCTGACGGCTACAAGAAAGAGGCACTATAACTCCTCTAACCTCGCAGGTCGCCAAACATGTACCCAGATATAGGACTCGACTCTCTGTCCAGTGGAGTACCGTGTACGGTCCAGTAGGCCGTGGAGTCGTTAATTCGTCGGCAGATTCCCTATAAGCAAATCAATTACCTCCGAAAACGATAGGCCCTTAAGACCCCCCACAGCCTTCGAAGGGTCGCACGCCCCCTGACGAAAAACGTTATCTTGACTACGGTAATAGAAGTTATACACGTTCTATTGTTTGAGCAAATTGTGCTCTGTTGGCAGAATGGTCACTGGTTAAACAGAGGTCGGCGACCTTTCATGACTCATTGTGTAAATGTTTCATTAAACAAGACCCGGGGTCAGACTCCTTTTTTTACTTTTTTTTTTGCCCCCACCCAAATTTTTTTGCCCCACCCAAACCAAAAAGTTGGTCCCAAATTTACAAGTTAGACATAACAATTGTCCATCGACCTGAATTTTTTAAGTCATTGTACATATGTACATATGTCTAAACAATGTCTAACAATGTTTGAACTAACATCAGTATATATATATATGTGACGTTCATATCCACTTTTGGAGCAGGGCAAGTGGTGTTTTGTGAGATTGAGTTTGGGACGGTTGTACACAATGTAGTTGGCAAAGGGACAAGATGCGAAAAATAAAAAAAATTCTAATCCTTGGCTGGCTTGTTATGACAGGAAATTAGTCTTTGTTACTAGCATTTATTTCATTTAGTCTTGTGGCAAGATTTCGCCGTGTGTGATCCATACAACTCAGGTCTTGCAGCCCTGAACAAGCCGTTGGCTGTTCCGCTGTGTCCATACCACCGGCTCTCCCCGCGTTGTCCCGGTTAGTCCACTGTCCCGAAAAGGCATAATGACTTTATGGTGCACATCCGTCATGGACTGTTAGCAGCAACTTTTGTCCAGAGTAAAGAGATGTACATACAGATGGGTGTGGACAGAAATGTTACTCTCCAAGCAGAGGTTCATGGGGCAGATCGTCACCGTTTTATCATATGCCATTTTTTTTCGCTGGGCCCCATATAACATTTATGGGGCCATATATGGGGCCAGCGGGGAAAAAAGGCATACGATAAAACGGTGACGATCTGCCCCATGAAGCTTGGAGAGTAAGAAATGTGACATGTTTAGGACCCTACAGCGTTAAGTTACGATGCGATCACATCAGTCGTAGGTCGTTGTACGATTTTGATGCCATAGCGTTTTCTGTGACGGAACAAATCGCCGAAAAGAATATAAGACAACAACTTCAGAAAAAGACAGCTGAATTTTGTACGACGCATGCACGATTGTCCCCAAAATGCCCTCAGTTTGCGATTGTACGACAATCGTACGATGGATGTGAACAGGGCCTTAAAAGGAATCTAATAAAATGACTAACGTTACACGTACAGTGGCACCTGACGAAACAATGCAGCCCGACAGCTGAAAATCCTAGGCTCTACCAGCCTCCGCGGGTCGCTGGGAAAATAGTAGAAATTGGCCAAATAGAGTCAATTGTATGAAGGGAGTCGGCTACGGAGAGAGGGTCCAAGCGAATGTAACCCTCCATGGCCAAAGTCACCCGGCAAATATTCACCCTATAGCCGGTGTAGTAATCTAGTAAGTCTGGTAGAGACTGACTGAATCCCCGCTTGAACCGTTCGTCGCCTACAAAAGACAAACCCATAACGTCTTCAGGTCTTGTGCGGAAAGAATTCTTCCCTGCCAAGACTTGACACACATTGAAGCGAGTCACGCCTCCCGGCATGCCTTGTCATTGTGCACCTATGGCTTTTCATGTAGGCCGCCCTACATCAGGATAAGAACAACCTATCACCTGGTGCACGTGAAATTTTATGAGTACAAGTTTCCACTGAAAGGAACAGTACAGGTTAAAGTACAAAGTAGGAGACGTTCTGATGCTACTTTGCATGCATGCCTGGGCTAGGAAAGCTCACAGAAGGAGCCTGACTACTTCACAAAAGGCTTCAAATAAGGGGCCATATTTGTTTCAAAGTGGAAAGGCGCTGAGGCAGTGTTCTTTGTGCCTTCTCACTGAGGTGTGCCAGTGCGCCTTTCAGAAATGGCTCCAAACACATTCTAGAAAAATAAAGGGCGTCAGCACGCAGCCCCAAGTCTTACAGCGGGGCCAGCTAAGGGGGGATGGACGGAGTCCCGTCTTGATAGTCGACGCTTAAAGATATTTGGCCTGCGATCCACAAACCCTTTCTTACATGTGTTTTGCAGGATATCTTTTATTGTTGCAACTTCTCTTCCCAACTCTGCAGTCCCACAAATTGCACAATGCGCAAGATGAACCCATTCCTTTATACCTGTCCTCAAAATCGCCATCCCTAAACTAAATTACTGTTTTATACAAATAATGAATTCCATGGGTTACAAGCAAACATTGTTATACGTTTTAATTATGCCTTAAGTCACTGATGTATAGTTGTACACCATAGCCATTTAATAGCAACTGAAGCCACGGTATTCTGCCCATCAATGCTCTGACATATTCACTCTTCTCATGTCAGAAAAACATCATATCAATCACAATGATTGAAAGTTTTACTCAGTCTCTACTGACAGGAATCCCTCTTGCCTTTTTGCAAAGCTATGATTTGTCTTAAGGTGCTGTCTTCAGCTTGGACAGGTGTGTCAGGCAGGTGGGTTTAATGACTGTAATACAAACCCAGCTGCAGTATGCCAAAGGACAACACATGAGGTATCATAAGGTGGCACTTGTAGCAAAGTGATATGTATCATAACCTGATCGTGTATCACTGTAGACTTTACACAGGTCCGTCTGAAGTGGGCACAAGTCCCGTGAAATGGATATATCAACACTTACATATCATTAAGAACTGGTTTAACGACAGATGGGGCACTGAGGTTTTTTCAGATTTGACAGCTATTAAAGGGAGGCACTATTCAGACTAGAGAGGGGTGTGATGCACATGGGCGTGAGTAATAAAGTTTATTGGATTATATTTTCATCTATACATAAGTCATCAAAACAGACATCAAAGCTGTTATCGAAACATGTCCAAAAACTAAAGATATGCCTGATCTATATTGCATTCTAAATTGCTAGATTTTCTTTAGGAAAGCAGTTTTATAATACAGTACATGTACTTCAATCTGTACATTTATTCTTAGACTATTACATGTAGCTGTATATGTGTGCATGCAGCCTATAGCATATATCCTAGGATGATAAATCATCATGTTTTCTGGCTGCTGAGTTTTTCTGACAAACAACCATCCTATTAGGGGATGCCAGGAAATGTTCCAATTTACCACCCTAACATCTGCTTGGAGATTACTCCTGCCCACTCCTGCCCACTGCTGCATTGAAAGTCTATCCATTCTTCTTGGCTGCCAGAAGGAACTGCAAATCAATGGAGTCTACTATGCTGTAACAGTTACATTGTTGGCATTGTCTAGTTAGATCAACCAGACAATGATCTAGACTGTTGTTGACAGCTAAACTTGACTGTTGCCATGGTAACTGATCCACCAATGGAGCCCAACCATTTTCTGCTCTGAGCGGTCTGTGAGATGACTGGTACAGGGCAGGATGTGAAGATAGTGGGATAAAAACACTGTTCAAGCAGCAACAAAACCTCTGTCTCCCTCTTGTCGTTCTTCTCTTCAGGACATTCAACAAAAGGATTCCTACAAAAACAGTATGCTGACTGGGCAGAATTTACCCGAAGTATTTACCTTAAGGCCACATCAATTTAATTTCTTGGTTAATGGATTTTAATTTTTAATCTTAGCAACAACAAAAAATCATGAAAACAGAAGGCTGGGGTGAAAACTTGCACCTGACCCTATTCACTCCCTGATACTGTGTGCATCAAAGTAAAAACATTCCTCTGATTTTCTGTTTTCATGTTGTTTTTCCAATCTAGCATTTTTTAAATTTTTAAAAAAATTCCGTTAATCAAGAAAATAAATTGGTGTGGCCTTATGTGAACTTGCCACTTGCACATGTTTAGAGGTGTCCCAATGAAGTTCTTCAGTGGGAAAGGATAGAAGAAGGCTATCGATGATAAGTGGAAAAATCACTGTTCATGAGTGGATGGTTATAAGTTTACACTTGAAATGGTTTAGAAGGCCTTGAGGAAGTATATAAAAAATAATTAGTACAGTCAATCAAAGTTTGTAAATTCTGTTAGTTTTTAATTGCGTTTTGTTTTGATTGTTTTGTACTTTTTAGATTGTGGCCCTAGGGCAATTAGAAAATCGCCAAGCTGGTGACACGCGTTTAATGAACCATAAAATATTGCTCCAACTACTTGGAAGACTGGAAACTAGATATCATGGCAGTGTACCAGTATCACAGAAAGCAATGGGGATATGACCTAACACTGGCAATGGCAAACTATCCTCAAAATATCACCTTTGACCTTTTTGAGGTTTCACATACCTGTTTGGTTGCAAGGCAAAGTACAATCACCACAGCTGTTGCAGGACAAAGACCTGCTTTAACGCTAGCAATTACTTCTTTTATATAAGGTCTTGCTGACATTTTGAGTCTGACAAATTGTTGGAAGATATTTTCTCCTTATAGGGCCTGAAATTGTATCAAAGCCACCATGGATTACTCTGTCTGTGGCGCTCTGATCCACAAAATCCTATCCTGGAGGATGACAGGGAATTGTGAGGACAGATTTGGATGCCACGTAGACAGTAGCCTCCGTTGCAGGCTCTGAACCGGCCTTTTTTGGGGTTAAATAATATACTTTTTGCAGCCAGCCCGTAACCATCAGCCACCCCTGTAACCATCCTACCGGCAAAATGGTTACGGGGGTGGCTGATGGTTACGGGCTGGCTGCAAAAAGTATATTATTTAGCCCCCAAAAAGGCCGGTTCAGAGCCTACAACGGAGGCTACGTAGACAGCAACTAAATGCTGAAGCCAGTTTTTGGTGACGTAATTGGTTCCAAGTACCATCCTTGGACAAAATTACCAATACATACCCATGTGTTCTCTCTGAGTGGTAATGCTGTGTTCTTGAATCATGGACTTCTGGCTATTTATAAGAAGAGACATAAGAAACAGGCCGGGCAAATGTATAATGACTCAAGCAAAGGGCAGGGACCATTTTAGCCTGGAGTCCAGCCTTGTTAGCCTTGGCCCGCTCCCGCTTGCCGCTATATTTCATAGACGGTTGGAGCCTGATATTCAAATTTCACTGAAACTATTAAAGATCCCTTTCAATGTAAATAGGCTGTTAAAGCAAAATACCTGGAAGTTTAGACATAATGTGAAAACCCTTGTTCCCAGCCCCTTCAATAGGGCATAGATAACCTCACAAAGACAAGTTCAGAAGCCATTAAAAACTCTCAGATAAAGGCATATGAAAAGGAAATTATCACCTGCTGTCAGCCATGACAAGTACTCAAACTTTGCACAAATAATTATTGCAATAGTCATCATTCAGAACAAGTGCATGGGAAATGCAATTGACATATGAAAATGGGTTAGTTGTAGGCTGTTTGCCAACAAAAATGAGACCCTGTCATAATGTCCCTACCAGTCTATGTATATTAATATACAGATGCTTAAAATCTAACTGCCATGCACAACTGTCCAACCTTGAGCTTCTCTTTGTTTGGGACAAAACTATTATGTTTAAAAGAAATGAAAGGTTCCTACAAAACTTGAGAGGAAATCATGGCTGTTTTTTGCAGATTGCACAAACAAGAGATCAATTACACATTGGACATTGCACGTCCTATCTTAACCATAATTTTACTGGAATAGAGCCTACCAGGAGTTTGGTACATGCACAGAAATCCTCAATAACATGAGAAACCTTATATTCTGAAAGGCCACCAAAATGCGTTCTTTTCAGAACTGAGCTGCATTCTTTCTGCACAGCTCTGAGTTTTCCCACTGCCTTTCTAAAAACAACCCTGGTGGGCTTTCTTTATCCCCATCTCAGCCATGAAAGGTGGGAGGAAATCGGGCACCTGAGCCTTTTCTGCGGCATCTCTGGTGGATGGAGACCTCACAAAGTCCACTGGACTGTGTTACTGTCACACCCTCAATGGGCTGAAAGGCAGCTATTGGCTCGTTTTCTATAGCAGAGACAATCATGGCAGATCTTTCATCACGCATGTTGTAGATTCACCGTAATATCTGCAAGAAGTAAAAGATGGTTCAATAGTAATGGACAGTTGGATGGTGGTAAAATGTAAGTCATATCCCCTGTTGTCATCAGATCTGTTAGAGTCACCAAACACACTCAGGCAAACTGTCTTCAATGATGTGACAACTCTCAGAATCAGATACATGTGTAGTTACTGATTCAGCAGTAGTTCTCAGAATTAAGCAGGGAAGCTCAATGTTTGAAAATCTTCTATGTGATCATAACAATGTCAGATTGTGTGCATGCATGGATGACATCCTCTGG
This sequence comes from Branchiostoma lanceolatum, assembly GCA_035149815.1. Taxonomy (NCBI): domain Eukaryota; kingdom Metazoa; phylum Chordata; class Leptocardii; order Amphioxiformes; family Branchiostomatidae; genus Branchiostoma; species Branchiostoma lanceolatum. The sequence continues at coordinate 3,250,462 of CM068873.1, forward strand.
GAACCTCAAAACTGATGCGAGCGTGCGAATTAAAAAAAAGTTGACTTCATTACGAAAACTATGTAGTCAGGAAGGATGAGCAAAACACACAGTATGGTAATGTTATACCAAATAATAGATGCTTCATTTTTGTTCTTTCACATCTTCCTCTTTGACTTTGGAATTGGCTTTGACATTCTACGATATTAGCATCTGTTTTGTGAAATATTTTTTTTGCAATTTACAGCGCATATCTTCTCATTTTGCAGCTGCTTTGTATGATTTACAGTATGGCCAACAACTTTTTTTCTTGGGAAACGGACAAAAATTGATGCACGCTCAGATGTCATCCATATAATCAAATCAACATGGCCTGATGTTACAACAGTGTAAGTCTGTCGGGACAGAAAGATCCAGAAAGTGTTTTAAATTTCTCCCGGTGATGGTGAAATGACAATGAATGAGGTGCAGGTGTGTGCTCCATAGGATGACATAACATCCTCGCCACCACTGAAAGAACTACATACCAACGGGATCTTGGAACCCCCTTCATTATCTTCAACAGTTGGTTTATCTTGTCCGATATGGGAAAGTAACTTTTTCTGCACAAAAGACAATGGGTGTAGAACCGATACTCGGATTTGTTTGTTTGAGCCTTTATTCATCCATGAAAAACTCAAATCGACCTGCAGGCTGCTTTTCATTGAGGTCATGAGAGAAGAGGTCATGGTTAGACAAAATGTGACAAAGATACAGTTTCCATGATAGAAGTGCTAATAAGTCCATAAGCTAAGGCCACACCAATTTAATTTCTTGGTTAACGGATTTTTTTTTTTTGATTTTAGCACAAAAAAATCATGAAAACAGAAGGCTGGGGTGAAAACTTGCACCTGACCCTGTTCACTCCCTGAAATTGTGTGCACCAAAGTACAAACTTTCCTCTGAGATTCTGTTTTCCTGTTGATTTTCCAATCTAGCATTTTTTTAAAAATTCTGTTAACCAAGAAATAAAATTGGTGTGGCCTAATGATGATCATGTTCTGCTTTTCTGGATTGTGCCGATTTGTGGTCAAGGTCAGCTTTACAGCCCTGAATGTGAAGGTCACTGTGAGTAGCCTTCATGACTTGGTTCATAGACCGGTCCTACTGAATCCAATGGCTGGAACACATTTATCACAAAAAGTTTTCTACGTATGTAGGAGAGGCGAATTACACACTGAAGACTGGAAAAGGAGGATAGTTGGGAAAAACAACATGGCAATAGTTTGTGTGTACAAAGAATGAAAAGATTTGAATCAATGTTGTCAAACAGACTACTTAAAAGAGTGTAAATGCATATATTATAGGTAACAAAATTGCACTAAATACCTGAACTAAATGTCTTGTCTTTTTGCCGACCAAACTTCAAAAAAGTACTTTCTTCCCTCTTTTAAAATTAGGTGTATGCAAAACTGGCAACGGCACACAAATTCTCTGCATTGAGGTGCGAAAAACATTTAATCACCAGCTTTTTTCGATATTGGACCGCTATCTTTACAAAGGGGAGTTGCAAACATCAGTTTTGACTTCAGAAAGAAAATCATTTATGTAAGATGACCTCACATACTGGCTGCTAACTGATCACTGCTATCTACACAGGAAGGTATGGCTAGTCTCTACCAGACTAACTACGCTGAGAATATTTGCCGGGGGACTTTGGCCATGGAGGGTTACATTCGCAGGCTAGGCCTAGCAATATTGGACCCTCTCTCCGTAGCCGACTCCCTTCATACAATTGACTCTATTTAATGGCCAATTTCTACTATTTTCCCAATGACCCGCGGAGGCTGGTAGAGCCTAGGTATGGCAGTTATGGCACAGAAAAACATGGAGCCACACAGAGGGGAGTTGGACAGTGACCAGCTCTGTTCATGTTCACCTGGTCCACACAATAAATAGGTCAGTAGTGACATCACCGCTATTTTCCATACCTGTCCCACCATTCATGTTTGAAGAGTGTATTATACTTCTGGCAGTCAACTGCAGAAAAATTTCACCGCTTTCCGGGCATTGTTATTTTCTTAGACTGCCAGGGGCACAAAGATAGTTTTAGCTAAATTTCTAATTTCCACCATCTTTGTTGCTGCAATGAAAAGTATTTTTCCAACAGACATAACATGGATACAACTGAACATGAGTGTTCAATGGTAGCTGTCCAACAAGCTTGTTCATGGTCAGAGTTAAGTTGGCAAACATAAAAAAGCTCACTACTACTTGCGTCACTATCAGTCATGCAAGTCAGGAACAAGTCAATGAAGTCCTATGCTGCACAAACCAAGCATTATATCTGTTCACCCTGAAATGCAATACCATATAATGTTTGGTGACAGGAGTGATTTGTCAGTGCTTTTCCTTCAGTATATGTTCCCATGCTTGGCAGCGCATGCCCTGGTACACCGCCAGCTTGTTGACTTTTTGTAACTTGAGCAAACCTCTTGCATATTCAAACAAAATAGTGTTGACTGACAAAAAATGGATTGTTAAAGACTTTTCAAATCTGTACACTGACCCGTTCTTGGCAATCTTGCAGCATAAGATTCCCATTTTGGATTCAAGCAATGCTTGGTTAAGTTTCATTAACCATTAGTTGGCACATAAACGTTATTGATATTATTTATGTAACGTTAACATTATCTGAACTGAGACAGTGACTGAAAAAGACACATGGAAAAATCAACATTTTTGTGTCACTACACATGTAATCAACTTTTACCATGCTACACAAATGCCTAAGTCATAGATAATTCAGCATGTTAAGATTCAACAAATGCACAGAAATTACTTACAGTTGGTGACCTTGGAAATCAGTGCCCTCCCATGTTTCATCAGAGGTTGAGGTGTGGAACAACATGCATTGCCACGTTGCTCACATGTCAGCATCCTGCCAACATCTATCCATGTACGTCTGTGTTGTCCTTTATCAGTGAACACAGAAGACCAGCAGAACACTCTAGAGTCTAGGTGGAAGCCAAATTGGACTGAAATCATCGACAACAGTAACACCTGCCAATTGCACTTCGAAAGTATAAAAGGAATTCAATAAAAGATTAAAGCTATTTGTAAAAAGTGTAACCAATGGCATTCGAGTGACTTCTCTATGGCATATCGTATTTGACATTTTGGACACCAACGCACTTACAGCTGGAAAAAAAGTTTTCATATTCCTCTTATCTCTATTTCTCCTATCATCTCCTCACTCAGGCATTCACTTTAGTTATAATTCATATTATTATAATTCAAGTTATAAGAACTGAGTCAGCTTTATATACAGATGTGATTTTTGTGGCAGAGACTGTCATTCTCGTATAGGGCTGTTTAGCCATAGTCGATGCTGTAGGGCTGTTGTGAATTAGGATTTTACCATGGTCAATAGTACTGACCGACGGATCCGGAGGCCATATGGTATAATTCATAAGATGCAAGGGTAATTTTTGATCATGTCCACTATCAAAAGGCCACAAGGCCAGAGGTTTTTGATCGTAAAAGTGAAATGATGGAAGGGACAGTTCCTTGGCAGGTCTATGGCTATTGTATGGTGCAAAGATGTTGAACGGAACTTAAACCTACGGCTTATGCTGTAAATCACTTTAATACAGTGGCAGGAAAACATAGCGGTTGTGATAAAATAGAATAGGTCATGGCACTTAATTTTAACGGTGGGAACAAACATTACTAGCTTAAATATTAGTGATCAATTATTAGCGATGATGAAATTTTAGCTGTTGACTAGTGACAGTTAAATCAGCTAAAATTAAGTTACAGTTAACAAATCAAGAATTACAGTATATGCTCATGCAACGTTACATGTTAAGCAAATAGAATCGGAAGAGGGCGCTGTTGCACGGCTAATGGGGTTGTGATGCCACATATAGAAAACGGGACAAATAGAAAGCTCGACAAAAACGCATTAAAACACGTAAAAGACAGCCGGACCCAGTCCTCTGCTTGGCGGAGTATAACCCACAAAGGTGCAGACAAATGTATGTACTCAGGCCCCTTCTGATATAAAAGATTTGGTAAAGTTTTGGTGCGTAGAAAAAGAAATTCGAAGAGTTAGAATTACTTGAAGTTAAGCTATGGTCTTCAGTTATAAACGTTAGAGAAAGGGACATATTAAATTAATTTCATTAAGTCCCCAGAACATTCTTTGAAATCCATTAGCTTTCCTTGTATTCTAAATCTTTTTTTCTCGTTTTTATTGGAATATTGCTGGGCCATGGGGCAGCTCCATGTGCGACGGGGCGCGGCCGTCTATCTGAAGTTCTGAACCAGTCGGCCCGACCAAATTTGTATGCAGATTTTCAGTAGCATTACATCTCGACTCAAGGCATCCGGTTATGATCCGGTTAATTTTGTCACATTAGAGCATATCTTCGCCCAATTCATTGGAAGGCTAGGTATTGGGAGAAATCCGTCTGCGACCCTGCCATAGTAGAACACCTGTGTGCGCATAAATTCGTCCTTCTAGTGTCTCGTTTTCGAAAGGTTCTCTTTTCAGGGGAGGCTATGACAGAGCGAATGAGTTGTCATTAGAAGCTGCTTGACAGAACAGACCACCGACAGGAATCTATTAACTTTTCCGTCTGAAGACTACTGAACTCTGTACGCCACCATTCTTCGGAGTCTTCCCAAGAAGTCAATATGCTTTACGGTATCAAAACATTAGTCTCTACCAGACTAACCGCGTCGGAAATAGAGAGAACATTTGCCGGGGGACTTAGGCCATTGAGGATAACATTCCCATCCTAGGGTTGCCTATTGGACCCTCTCTCCGTAGCCGACTCCCTTCATACAATTGACTCTATTTGGCCAATCTATTATTTTCCCAGCGACCCGCGGAGACTGGTAGAGGCTATCAAAACATTGTGCGACCGGTGCGACCAAGGAGCGTAACTTGGTATCTTCGACTTGAAGGTTAAGAATAAAATAAGGGCGGCAGAGGAAAAGAAATCAATACAGGTGGAGCATCTGATCATTCAAGACAACATTCGGCTACACCAAGTAATTTTGATGGATGACGCCCGCGCGCGCATTGATTTTGGTCTGTTCCCAGAAAAAAACCCAAGAAATTCCGCTTCCTGTAACTATGATCAAAGAGTTACGACAGTGCTGCAAATCGAAAGAAACAGGACAGGACAACAACTGCTGTTCAACTTCAACTGATTTATTCAAATTATTGCTTTTTCATGATGAATAAAAGAATTGTTAGTTGTTACACTGTGTTCTCTCAATCTCCTTCAATTTGTGTCCTAACATGTGTCGTTGACTATTATATTTCAAATCTAGGCATCTTGTTTTTTCGGCCCTTCTTGTGTCTTTTTCGCGCTCTCGCATTAGATTTAGGGTCTCCAAAGGACGTCATCCATAAAAATTACTTGGTGTAGCCTAACAGAGGAATATGAAAATTATATAAGTACATACTTGGGGACATTCTCAATTAGTCGATATGTCGCCTGGCAACCTTGTCCAAACTGCATGTCAGTTTGTCACCGAGGTAAGTGTGTGTAGTAGTGTGTATTGTAAATTTACTAATGACTGATCAATTCCGATGATGAGTTCTAACCAAAATACTATTTTCTTCCAATTTCTGTGCGTTTGGTCCGTGGAAAGTGGGAAAGAGAAACTACTTCTTGTTCTGCTGGCGCCCTTGCTTGAGAGCCAAGATGGCGCGCGGTCAGCTCGCCGCAACCGGCCAACCGTAGATCGTCTTGGAGTTGGGCTTGTGGAGTGTTGACGTTGTCCCCACCCGTGTTCACCATTCACGACACCAGATTAAACTATTAGCCTTTCGATGCCATCTGGTGTATCTAGAACTGACAAAAGAGAGGAAAGAACGTTGGCAAGGGGGCCAATAACTTGACAGCTTACCCCGCACAGTCCGAGATTTGGCCGCCATGACAGCACAAGGAGTGTGTGAGACCCAACTTTTATCACGCGTTTTTTCCTCGCAGTTTACAAGATATCTGGAACACCACGACGGAGATCATTAGCCAAGGGGTTGGTTACGATAACGCAAATGCGATCAAGTTCACACTCCGTCCAGAAATGACCAGAAATAGCCACAACTTGGAAAGTTTCACAGAGCGACAACGCTTTCCTTGCAAAAAGTCGCCGTTACTACCATCTAAATTGCATTGCCATCGACAAACGTTGCCATAGACGTGAAGCGCAATTCGTCGTCCACCTCTCGGGCACAAGAAAGTGTGTGGTTCGTACTTGCCTACCGCATAGCAATGCTGGACGTTCGACAGAGAAGCACAACTTTTCGCACGGGAAGCCATTTTGCGAGAGTAGGGAGGGCGCTAGTGTACATTGCTTCCGATCACGTCCGCAATGCAAGTATAAACATGGTGCAGCACCGCTACGAGGCTAGATCCTCTGTTCTCGTCTCATCGCACAACAGACGCCCACAGACATGGCAGATACCGCAGCTTCTCCCAAGAAGGCAGCCAAGGCGAAGAAGCCTAAGGCACCAGCAGCCCACCCACCATGCAGTGACATGATCACTGCGGCCATCACCGCTCTGAAGGACCGCAAAGGCACGTCCCTGGCGGCCATCAAGAAGTACGTGGCGGCCAACTACAAGTTCGACGTGGACAAGCAGGGGCATGTCCTCAGGCGCACCCTGAAGCGCATGGTGGAGAAGGGAGTTCTGACCCAGCCCAAGGGCAAGGGCGCCTCTGGCTCCTTCAAGATCAGTGCTGCCGCCCAGAAGCCGGCCAAACCCAAGAAGAAGCCCGCAGCCAAGAAGCCCGCAGCCAAGAAGGTGAAGAAGGCAAAGAAGCCAGCTGCCAAGAAACCTGCGGCCAAAAAGGCAAAGAAGTCTCCCAAGAAGGCAGCAAAGAAATCTCCCAAGAAGGCGGCAAAGAAGTCTCCTGCCAAGAAGGTCAAGAAACCCGCCGCCAAGAAGGCGAAGAAGCCAGCTGCCAAAAAGGCAACAAAGAAGGCGACCAAGAAGCCGGCCAAGAAGTAAGAAGCCATCTTAGACCAAACTACACCGGCCCTTTTCAGGGCCAACCACATCTTCCAAGAAGGACTATTGCATATCACTTGATCGGCAATCATTAAAATTACTAGTATGTATGTATATCATGATATGATAAGGTGGGGGGGGGGGGAACTGTTAGGTACACATCTCATAACGGTGTTACAGTTTCTTGAATTGAAAGATCCCCAATAGTGTATAGCAATCCCCAATAATTACAGTACTTCACCTATCTTCCTGGAGTGATTATAACAAACACATAACATTGCTAAACGGTACCAGAAATATGAAAGATGAAAAGAAGGCTGCTGAGGGTTGACGGATGTCAAGGAAGTTAGAACAAACATGTTAACGTTAATAATAATGTGCAGATTGTAACCAACTTCATGCCAAGAAGTACGAAAATTATATTTCAACATGACGTACGGGAGATAGAAAAGAGGTTCGACTTGGTCAGTGTCATGATATACCATCTTGAGACGGAGTCGCGACTTTCATGGCGACTTTCCTTCCGTTCTTAAAATCTTGTCTGACGACCAGAAACCGAAACAAAGTTTCTGTGCAGAGCTTGCTGCAAATCCTGGATTCAGGCCTGGCTAGTTCTAACCAATCCGGGTTCAGCACTGCTCAGCAACGTCCAATGGGAGCGCGGGGCGAGGAACCAATCATTGGCCCCAATTCTTGGGAATATATGCAAGCGCCACCACATAAATAGCCAACACCACTTTCTGTACTAATCTTTCTTGTCAGTTCGCACAGGAGACTCAGACTCGCAATGGCTCGTACCAAGCAGACCGCTCGTAAGTCCACCGGAGGCAAGGCCCCCAGGAAGCAGCTGGCCACCAAGGCCGCTCGCAAGAGCGCCCCGGCCACCGGAGGTGTCAAGAAGCCTCATCGTTACAGGCCCGGTACCGTGGCCCTCAGGGAGATCCGTCGTTACCAGAAGTCCACCGAGCTGCTCATCCGCAAGCTGCCCTTCCAGCGCCTGGTCAGGGAGATCGCTCAGGACTTCAAGACCGACCTGCGCTTCCAGAGCTCTGCCGTCATGGCTCTGCAGGAGGCTAGCGAAGCCTACCTGGTCGGTCTCTTCGAGGACACCAACCTGTGCGCCATCCACGCCAAGCGTGTCACCATCATGCCCAAGGACATCCAGCTGGCCCGCCGTATCCGTGGCGAGCGTGCTTAAACACCTAGTCTGACCCAAGTGACCCCGGCCCTTTTCAGGGCCACCCACATTTTCCAAAAAGAACGATGTTGTTGTCATGTTATCCATTCCTTCCCAAAGGTTTTATCTTTGTAATTATGCTACGTACGTGTGGGCCGTGCAACATTAGGATATGCAGAAATCACACGCATCTACTACTAGTTTGCGCAGCGACGTTTACAAATAAGTCTTGGTTTGCGCGCAAATGTGTAGCCGGGAAGAGCATGGGGAACACTACAGTTTGTCAAATACATAGTTAAACGTGGAGGTTTTTTTTTTTTATGATGGCTATACTTGTACGTTTGACCATAGCACATGGTGATATTCGAGATATTGAAACCCTTCTTTTCACAAATATATAAGATCTTTGTGCTTGCAAGTCACGCGTTCGCCTGCAACCGCTTTAGTGCTCTCTCATAGGTCCGTAGACAATTGCCCAACATCAAAAAACACGGATGTGAGTCGATATTTGAATTTTCGTATCATCAAACACCATGCAAATTTGCCAGTTTCCCCTACGTTATTGGCAGCCTTTTGCAAACCACGTGTGTACATTGCAGTCGTCCTGCTTCCTATCACGTCCGCAATCGTCGGACAGGATCCAAAATTTGCATGAGCTCTCTTATAAATAGGTCGTGCACATTGCCTGCGACATTCGTTTTGTGCATCGACAGGAAACAGAATGCCACCCAAACCAGGAGGAAAAGCCGCCAAGAAGGCCGGAAAGGCCAGGCCCGCTGGAGCCAAGGGCAAGAGGAGGAGAAAGAGGAGGGAAACCTTCGGTGTCTACATCTACAAGGTGCTCAAGCAGGTGCACCCCGACACCGGTGTCTCCAGCAAAGCTATGGGCATCATGAACTCCTTCGTCAACGATATCTTCGAGCGTATCGCCGCCGAGGCTTCCCGCCTGGCTCACTACAACAAGCGCTCCACCATCAGCAGCCGGGAGATCCAGACCGCCGTGCGTCTGCTGCTGCCTGGCGAACTCGCCAAGCACGCCGTCAGCGAGGGCACCAAGGCCGTCACCAAGTACACCAGCTCCAAGTAAACCGCCTGACTTCCAGTTTACCCCGGCCCTTTTCAGGGCCACCCACATCTTCCAAAAAGCCCTGTATCGTGTCTTTAGGTATATATATCGTGTATTGGTGCACTGCACCGCCTAGCACGTTGCGGGAAATACTTGCTAGAAGAGGTTTATTTCGGTAGCTCATCACTTGTACATTATGTAGCGTTACTGTATCTTATGGTGTATTTTTCGTTCCAGCTACGAACAGACCGACATAGGTAACGTAACGATTAACAATAAATATAGAGCGGCAATGATAAGACTCAGGAAAAATTGTCACTGAAATGGAGAGGCACAACCGCACTCCTCTTGTCAGGGACTTAACAGTAGTACACACTCTACTGTGATCGACTGAATAAAGAGACATTTCCTAAAGGCTTATCATAACCAAGGAGGTTAATTTAACCTCCTTGTCATAACTGAACAAAACGGACATTTCAACCATAGGCCACGCTAATCATCGGATAGCCCGGTCCTACTTATTCCAAATCCTCAACACACTACAATATGCAACACCTCACATTCAGGAAACTTTTTACTCACTCACTCCTACCCTTGCTCTCACCAATAGCTTAGCCGTAGGGGCAGCATAGCGTGCAGTAAAGATTCTCCACTGCTGGCGATCTTCTGCCAGTCTGGCCATCTATTGTAAAGCCATTTAACAATTTCCAGTACGGAAAAATTGCCTAAATGGCTCCGTTAAGCTTGCCTGGCTATGCTAACTTTTTCTTGGCCCAGTCGCTCCTGTTTTTTCAACAAAAAAATCTAACAAATTGGTGTGGCCTCATACGGACAGATGAACTGGTGGAATTAAAGGCTTGTGAGAAACAGTTTGTGAATATGAGTAGTCCTTTTGAGAGGATTTGAGTGGCCCTGAAAAGGGCCGGGGGTCGTTATCGTGTCTTCGTTCCGCCTAGCTAGATTTGCTAGCGGTCTTCTTGGGCAGGAGCACGGCGTGGATGTTGGGCAGCACACCTCCCTGGGCGATGGTCACGCCAGACAGGAGCTTGTTCAACTCCTCGTCGTTACGGACGGCCAGCTGAAGATGACGGGGGATGATCCTGGTCTTCTTGTTGTCACGGGCAGCGTTGCCGGCCAACTCGGGGATCTCAGCGGTCAGGTACTCCAGCACGGCGGCCAGGTAGACCGGGGCGCCGGCACCGACACGCTCGGCATAGTTGCCCTTGCGCAGGAAACGGTGCACACGGCCGACAGGGAACTGAAGCCCTGCACGGGAAGAACGGCTCTTTGCCTTTGCACGGGCCTTGCCTCCTTTACCACGTCCAGACATGTTACAAATTTGGTGTTCAGATGCGACTGACAACAAATGAGTAGAGTAGGTTATGAGAGAATTTATATATTCCTGAAGGATTCTGCGTTGCCTATTTTTCACCAATAGAAGCCCGTTTTTGTTAAACGGTCACCAATAACAGAAAGTCTGTGATGGTGTCATATTATATGCTTTCTATGCGGTCCGTTAAGCAGGATGCGCAATCTGCTTGATTGGTCGGTTTGCGTTTTCCGCCGAGGTCCGCACGATGCGTATAAAGCAACCCAGCAGCAGGCAGAAACTATCTTGATTGCAGTGTATACACTTATCATACGAGAATCATGTCTGGACGTGGTAAAGGAGGCAAGGGTCTTGGAAAGGGAGGCGCTAAGCGTCATCGTAAGGTGTTGCGTGATAACATCCAGGGCATCACCAAGCCCGCTATCCGTCGTCTGGCCCGCCGTGGTGGTGTCAAGCGTATCTCCGGTCTCATCTACGAGGAGACCCGTGGCGTCCTCAAGGTCTTCCTGGAGAACGTCATCCGTGATGCCGTCACCTACACCGAGCACGCCAAGCGCAAGACCGTCACCGCCATGGACGTCGTCTACGCTCTGAAGCGCCAGGGCCGCACTCTGTACGGCTTCGGCGGCTAGACTACCCGATTTTTCAAAACGACGACCCCCGGCCCTTTTCAGGGCCACCCAAATCCTTTCGAAAGGACTGTTGATTATCACATTTGATCTGTTCATTTATAGTATGAGTTGAATAAAGTGCGTTTTCATGTGTTTTAGACGTTTATTATTCTTGATCACTTCGTTGTATTTGGTATCAGGTCTTTTCCCCCCCTAGACGTTTCCCCCTCTGTTGAAGACATTTCCCCCCCAGGTCTATTCCCCCCCAGTCGTTTCCCCCCCAGGTCGATTCCCCCCCAGTCGTTTCCCCCCCAGGTCGATTCCCCCCCCAGTCGTTTCCCCCCCAGGTCGATTCCCCCCCCAGTCGTTTCCCCCCCAGGTCGATTCCCCCCAGTCGTTTCCCCCCCTTTCTGTACCTGACTAATAGTAGTTGCTACGATTGCTAAAATGCACCATCTACATACACCGAATATACACACCTTTATGCTGGATAAAATCAGTAACTGTTAAATCATATATAACGTTATGTATACTTTTCGAGCAGGTGCTGAGCTACGCGCCATCATAACCCGACTGTGCAAGCCGGCGCCGGCGATTGTTAAGTCCGCCCGCGGCGCCTGACCAGGCCCACTCCGCCCGCTGTAGTCCCATGAATGTCACAATGATTTACAGGATTAGAAACTTACAGCATAGCTAGCAGTTTTGTGTCATTTTTCAGCGTATAGTAATCTGTTAGTAAGCATTTTTATTTTATTTCTGACAGTACTGTTGATATATAAAGATGAGGCAGTCGGAATTAATGTACTAGTGCGTAGCTAGTCAAACAGCATACAATTCCGGTCGGGTTTGTGAACGAATAAGCAAAGTTTACTGCTCCATTAAATCTCCTTTTTAGTTAGTAAGGAAACGCATAGAAATCACCAAAATGTTACGTCTGTTAAACAATGATTTAAATCTATATATATTTCTAATCCTATAACTGAGGGCAATCATAATTTGGGATCGCCCGACATTTCTGAGTAACGGCAGGCGCAGTGGGCTTGGTCATGACATGCGTGAGGACTTGTAAATCGCCGTGCCGCCCGCTAGCACAGGGGAGTTTAGCGGCACACAGCTAAACTCGTAAAGTTTAGAACGTTATACAGTACTCATAGAATAATGTGAAAGTAAATTGTGCATCTAGTATTTTTAGAATCTAACGTGATAGTCACTTGGTAAACGTAACCTGGTTTACAGCTAGACAGGGGGGGGGGGGAACGACTGGGGGGGAATCGACCTGGGGGGGAAACGACTGGGGGGGAATCAACCTGGGGGGGAAACGACTGGGGGGGAATCGACCTGGGGGGGAATCGTCTTCACCAAGACGTTTCCCCCCCAGGGGGGGAATCGTCCTGGGGGGGAAAAATCTTGAAACCGTTGTATTTGCCTGTAAGCAGATAGATCTACAATACATTAAGACTATCATGGAAGCTTATCTGTGTTGGTAGTAATCATAATACACTACTAAACTTTGTTCCAACACCAAGGTATTCATATAAAGACTGTTGATCCCAACTTCATACAGAGGCAATACTGAGGAATTCAACATTATACCAACTTGAAATTACTCGTTTATTTCATACTATTGTAAATGTATTAGGGGTGGCGGAGAGAAGTCGAATCCATGTAGTTTATAATCATTGTAGTAATTTGACATGTTTGTGTTAACGTTGTGACCTGTGGGTATATGTGTACATATACAATAAATGCCTTCATTCCTTCCGTTCTTGATATGTATGCTGATTGTTGTGTATCATGATATGTAAACCGGCTCCCTTGGAAATTAGTTACTCAGTTACTAGTAGATCTAATTGAATTCAGGAACCACCCTAAAAATTTATAGGTTTTCTACGGTAAGTCGTAAAAAAGCAGCTGCAAAATGAGAAAATACATGCTGTATATTGCCAAAAAATATATAATTCGGAAAACGAATACTGAAGCAAGTCGCAGAATGACAAAGTCAAAAGAAGTTTTGAAAGATCAAAAATGAAAAAGAAAAATCTAATAAATCAAACTAATACGTATACCATAGTGTTTTGTCCAACCTCGATGTAGGAAAAGGCTATTTTTTATTCGCACGCTCGCATCAGTAAAACCAACATGGCACGATGAAAAAAGTTCCACGTCCTTCGACGACTGATGTTAGCCTTTTCGAGTGGCATATCATAAATAAGGACCTCATTTGCATTAATGATAGTTGATTATCTTCCGTACCAAATGAGACAAGTTGTTCAAAGTATGAAAGTCTTATCATAGTAAAAAAAGGCTATTGTAGCATTTCCTCATGAATTTTGTAAACCAAGACAATCCATCCCGGCATTTTTGAGTTATCGTGTACACAGGATACATGTACATACACACGAACGCTGTGCAAAATAACTTTCTTGGCGAAGGTAATAAGTGTCTCTGTGTTCAGTCGATCACAGTAGAGCAAAATGTGTATGTGTAAGAGTGCGGTTGTGCCTCTCCGTTTCTGTGTAAACTGACAATTGATACTGAGTCTTATAATTTATCCTGAGTCTTATCATTGCCGCTCCTAATTTATTGCTAATCGTTACGTTACCTATGTCGATCTGTTCGTAGCTGGAACGAAAAATACACCATAAGATACAGTAACGCTACATAATGTACAAGTGATGAGCTACCGAAATAAACCTCTTCCAGCAAGTATTTCCCGCAACGTGCTAGGCGGTGCAGTGCACCAATACACGATATATATATACCTAAAGACACGATACAGGGCTTTTTGGAAGATGTGGGTGGCCCTGAAAAGGGCCGGGGTAAACTGGAAGTCAGGCGGTTTACTTGGAGCTGGTGTACTTGGTGACGGCCTTGGTGCCCTCGCTGACGGCGTGCTTGGCGAGTTCGCCAGGCAGCAGCAGACGCACGGCGGTCTGGATCTCCCGGCTGCTGATGGTGGAGCGCTTGTTGTAGTGAGCCAGGCGGGAAGCCTCGGCGGCGATACGCTCGAAGATATCGTTGACGAAGGAGTTCATGATGCCCATAGCTTTGCTGGAGACACCGGTGTCGGGGTGCACCTGCTTGAGCACCTTGTAGATGTAGACACCGAAGGTTTCCCTCCTCTTTCTCCTCCTCTTGCCCTTGGCTCCAGCGGGCCTGGCCTTTCCGGCCTTCTTGGCGGCTTTTCCTCCTGGTTTGGGTGGCATTCTGTTTTCTGTCGATGCACAAAACGAATGTCGCAGGCAGTGTGCACGACGTATTTATAAGAGAGCTCATGCAAATTTTGGATCCTGTCCGGCAATTGCGGACGTGATAGGAAGCAGGGCGGCTGCAATCTACACACGTGGTTTGCAAAAGGCTGCCAATAACGTAGGGGAAACTGGCACATTTGCATGGTGTTTGATGATACGAAAATTCAAATATCGACTCACATCCGTGTTATTTTATGTTGGGCAATTGTCTACGGACCTATGAGAGAGCACTAAAGCGGTTGCAGGCGAACGCGTGACTTGCAAGCACAAAGATCTCATATATTTGTGAAAAGAAGGGTTTCAATATCTCGAATATCACCATGTGCTATGGTCAAACGTACAAGTATAGCCATCATAAAAAAACCTCCACGTTTAACTATGTATTTGGCAAACTGTAGTGTTCCCCATGCTCTTCCCGGCTACACATTTGCGCGCAAACCAAGACTTATTTGTAAACGTCGCTGCGCAAACTAGTAGTAGATGCGTGTGATTTCTGCATATCCTAATGTTGCACGGCCCACACGTACGTAGCATAATTACAAAGATAACCTTTGGGAAGTAATGGATAACATGACAACAACATCGTTCTTTTTGGAAAATGTGGGTGGCCCTGAAAAGGGCCGGGGTCACTTGGGTCAGACTAGGTGTTTAAGCACGCTCGCCACGGATACGGCGGGCCAGCTGGATGTCCTTGGGCATGATGGTGACACGCTTGGCGTGGATGGCGCACAGGTTGGTGTCCTCGAAGAGACCGACCAGGTAGGCTTCGCTAGCCTCCTGCAGAGCCATGACGGCAGAGCTCTGGAAGCGCAGGTCGGTCTTGAAGTCCTGAGCGATCTCCCTGACCAGGCGCTGGAAGGGCAGCTTGCGGATGAGCAGCTCGGTGGACTTCTGGTAACGACGGATCTCCCTGAGGGCCACGGTACCGGGCCTGTAACGATGAGGCTTCTTGACACCTCCGGTGGCCGGGGCGCTCTTGCGAGCGGCCTTGGTGGCCAGTTGCTTCCTGGGGGCCTTGCCTCCGGTGGACTTACGGGCGGTCTGCTTGGTACGAGCCATTGCGAGTTTGAGTCTCCTGTGCGAGCTGACAAGAAAAATTGGTGCAGAAAGTGGTGTTGGCTATTTATCTGGTGGCGCTTGCATATATTCCCAAGAATTGGGGCCAATGATTGGTTCCTCTCCCCGCGCTCCCATTGGACGTTGTTGAGCAGCGCTGGACCTGGATTGGTTAGAACTAGCCAGACCTGAATCCAGGATTTGCAGCAAGCTCTGCACGGAAACTTTGTTTCGGTTTCTGGTCGTCAGACAAGATTTTAAGAACGGAAGGAAAGTCGCGATGAAAGTCGCGACACGACATAGACCAAGTCGAGCCTCTTTTCTATCTCCCGTACGTCATGTTGAAATATAATTTTTGTACTTCTTAGCATGAAGTTGGTTACAATCTGCACATAACACGTTTGTTCTAACTTCCTTGACATCTGTCAACCCTCAGCAGCTTTCTTTTCACCTTACTACTGGTGCTGTTTAGTAATGTTGCTTGTTATAATCATAACTCCAGGAAGATGGGTGAAGTATGTCTGATGTAGTCATTATTGGGGATTATTATACACTATTGGGGATCTTTCAATTCAAGAAACTGTAACACCGTTATGAGATGTGTACCTAACAGTTCCCCCCCCCCCACCTTATCATGTCATACATACAAACTAGTAATTTTAATGATTGCCGATCAAGTGATATGCAATAGTCCTTCTGGGAAGATGTGGTTGGCCCTGAAAAGGGCCGGTGTAGTTTGGTCTAGGATGGCTTCTTACTTCTTGGCCGGCTTCTTCGTCGCCTTCTTCGTTGCCTTTTTGGCAGCTGGCTTCTTCGCCTTCTTGGCGGCGGGTTTCTTGACCTTCTTGGCAGGAGACTTCTTTGCCGCCTTCTTGGGAGATTTCTTTGCCGCCTTCTTGGGAGACTTCTTTGCCTTTTTGGCCGCAGGTTTCTTGGCAGCTGGCTTCTTTGCCTTCTTCACCTTCTTGGCAGCGGGCTTCTTGGCTGCGGGCTTCTTCTTGGGTTTGGCCGGCTTCTGGGCGGCAGCACTGATCTTGAAGGAGCCAGAGGCGCCCTTGCCCTTAGGCTGGGTCAGAACACCCTTCTCCACCATGCGCTTCAGGGTGCGCCTGAGGACATGCCCCTGCTTGTCCACGTCGAACTTGTAGTTGGCCGCCACGTACTTCTTGATGGCCGCCAGGGACGTGCCCTTGCGGTCCTTCAGAGCGGTGATGGCCGCAGTGATCATGTCACTGCATGGTGGGTGGGCTGCTGGTGCCTTGGGCTTCTTCGCCTTGGCCGCCTTCTTGGGAGAAGCTGCGGTATCTGCCATGTCTGTGGGCGTCTGTTGTGCGATGAGACGAGAACAGAGGATCTAGCCTCGTAGCGGTGCTGCACCACTGTTATACTTGTATTGCGGACGTGATCGGAAGCAATGCACACTAGCGCCCTCCCTACTCTCGCAAAATGGCTTCCCGTACGAAAAGTTGTGCTTCTCTGTCGAACGTCCACCTTTGCTATCCGGTAGGCAAGTACGAACCACACACTTTCTTGTGCCCGAGAGGTGGACGAGGAATTGCGCTTCACGTCTCAGGCAACATTTGTCGATGGCAATGCAATTTAGATGGTAGAAACGGCGACTTTTTGCAAGGAAAGCGTTGTCGCTCTGTGAAACTTTCCAAGTTGTGGCTATTTCTGGTCATTTCTGGACGGATTGTGAACTTGATCGCATTTGCGTTATCGTAACCAACCCCTTGGCTAATGATCTCCGCCATGGTGTTCCAGATATCTTGTAAACTGCGAGGAAAAAATGCGTGATAAAAGTTGGGTCTCACACACTCCTTGTGCTGTCATGGCGGCCAAATCTCGGACTGTGCGGGGTAAGCTGTCAAGTTATTGGCCCCCTTGCCAACGTTTCTTTCCTCTCTTTTGTCAGTTCTAGATACACCAGAAGGCATCGAAAGGCCAATAGTTTAATGTTGTGTCGTGAATGGTGAAAACGGGTGGGGACAACGTCAACACTCCACAAGCCCAACTCCAAGACGATCTACGGTTGGCCGGTTGCGGCGAGCTGACCGCGCGCCATCTTGGCTCCCAAGCAAGGGCGCCAGCAGAACAGTTTCTCTTTCCCACTTGGTACTTGGAAAATGGTACATGTATTTTGGTTGGAACACATCATCGGAATAGATCAGTCAGTATGCAACACCACCCAGTGATCTACAACTACAAAGCACTAGACTGCCCTCACAAGCCCGGAATCACGATCCAGTAAAGGGATGAGCGGCCTAAATTGGAACACGATCTTCCTACCTGGCCGAATGGATCTACTCTTCTCTACTCTACTCTACTCTACTCTACTCTACTCTAGTATGCTGTCATTAGTAAACTTATACACGTCATAGGACATAGCATAATTCTTTACCGCGGTGGCAAACTGACATGCAGTTTGGACAAGGTTGATAGCCAATGACAGGCGACATGTTGAGAATGTATCCTAGTACGATCTAGTACCCAGTACTTACAAATTTCATATTCCTCTGCTGCAGATGTTCCACCTGTATTTATTTCTTTTCCTCTGTCGCGTGTATTTTGTTCTCAACCTTCAAGTCGAAGATCGCCAAAAAAGATGAAGAGCGGTCTAAACTGGAACAGTCCTACCTGACCGAAAATTCTACTCTACTCTACTCTACTCTACTCTACTCTACTCTACTCTACTCTACTCTACTCTACTCTACTCTACTCTACTCTACTCTACTCTACTCTACTCTACTCTACTCTACTCTACTCTACTCTAGATAATCTAGATGGACTAGAGTAGAGTAGAATTTTCGGTCAGGTAGGACTAGTTCCAGTTTAGACCACTCTTCATTGTTGAATTTTTTTTCACCCAACTAGACTAATTTCCTACCTGGCCACATAACTCCACTCTATATGCACCAAGGAGGTTCTATCTTCTTGCATACACCAAGGTGGTTGCAACCTCCTTGCATACACTAATGTTTTTGTGGAGGCAAGGAGGTTTAAAATCAATTTTGAATTAAACTTCCTTGGTGGAGGTAAGCCTATTCTAACCTCCTTGCTGTGATTAATTGGTGGAGGGGAATGGATGCCAAAGGGTGCTCCAATAAATATTATGGGTATCTTTTGCTATTCCATGTACAGGCAGGTTCGGGTTTTTGCATTGTCGTGATTGTGTTCAGATATAATCATCGAAAACACACTGGTACATATAGAAACATAGCTTCTTTTCTAATCTACTACGTCCTCTGTAATTAGCCTCTACCAGGTTCCACAGGTCGCTGGAAAGTTGGTAGAAATTTGCCAAATAGACAGATAACATGCCAGAGGAGTTAGCTGGCCAGGGAGTACCCCTCTGGCATGTTATCT
Organism: Branchiostoma lanceolatum; assembly: GCA_035149815.1. NCBI lineage: Eukaryota > Metazoa > Chordata > Leptocardii > Amphioxiformes > Branchiostomatidae > Branchiostoma > Branchiostoma lanceolatum. The sequence goes on from CM068873.1 coordinate 3,269,310, forward strand.
GGCATGTCATCTGTCTATCCGGGAGACCCCGGATCGAATCCCAGGAAGGGTATCCTTGTCGGAGCTGCACCGTCTTTCGGAAGAGACGAAAAATGGGAGTCCCGTGTTTGAGGAGGTGCCTCAAGTGCGTTACAACAGCCTCATTACTCACATGGGTACCTACTGGCTGAAATAATACAACCTGGTGAATTATTTGGCAAATTTCTACTATCTTTCCAGCGACCTGTGGAGCCTGGTAGAGGCTACTCTGTTGTAGCTAGAAAAGACTTTTGTATCTGATCCTCCAATGACGTGCATCTAACTTTCCACTTCATATTTCAATCCTACCTGGTACATGTATATAACAACTCATCACTTGTATGTTTCTCAAATCTGACTCCAATTCGGTCATGAAGTTGACTGCCACTGTCAGTTCGTGTAAGTTTTCCTAATAAACCATTCATCATCATCACTGCTGTCTTCACAGGATCTCACAGTACAGTAGGAAATAACTTTTCTTAAAGAACTCCTCAATACGAAACAGATTTGCATATGATATTGGTGGTCTCTAATATAGATAGTGGTTAAGATAATTTAGAAAGGAAACACACCAGGGACACATAGATTGAAAGACCTACACATTTATTGAAATGCAGACAGTCGCTGTCACAATATTACTGCCACAAATATAACCACTAATTCCATAAAAGTTGGCACCGTGCACCTATTTTGTTTCACTGTTCTAGTAGCAGCAACTAGCCTCCCTACGAACTAACATAGCACTCGATGTGATCAAGTCTGCAGTTACCGGTATCTCATTTTGTGGTATTCTAGTAGCCTCTACCAGGCTCCGCTAACTGCTGGGAAAACAGTAGAAATCGGCCAAATGGAGTGAAAAGTATGCCAAGGGTAGTCCGCTATCAGGGAAGTTCAAAAGGCGCCTATTGAACTTCCCTGATAGCGGACTACCATTGGCATACTTTTCACTCTATATATTTGGCCGATTTCTACTGTTTTCCTAGCGATCAGCGGAGCCTGGTAGAGGCTAGTATTCTAGATTTGTACGTTAGGGGTTGCACCATCCTGATTCTGCTCTGCCACCAAACAACAACTGTTGAAGCAGATAGACAGTAGAGTGATCTCTGGACATGTCATCATCACACAGTTAGGCCACACCAATTTAATTTCTTGGTAAACAGATTTTTTTTCTAGCAAAAAAAAAATAATCATGAAAACAGAAGGCTGGGGTTAAAACTTGCACCTGACCCTGTTCACTCCCTGAAACTGTGTGCACCAAAGTACAAACTTTCCTCTGAGATTCTGTTTTCCTGTTGATTTTCCAATCTAGCTTTTTTTTTTCATTCCGTTAACCAAGAAATTGAAATGGTGTATGTGGCCTTATGTTACAATTACTAATATATGACTGAAGATTGAAGTGTGAACTAGTTACACTTGGCATGACTGGGCCAACTCAGTTGTAGTATTTTGGGTGCAAATTCTAGCCTTGAATGGCACGTACATGTAAGATACAGTATTCCACAAGAACTGCGTCAACACAAGGAAAGTAAACATTATATCCAAAGGTGAAAACACATAGACAAAGACTTAATCTCTGTTATGATAATGAACCACTTCAGTTTCATATCCCCACTAATATTGCAAAAACATTATCTACTTAAAGTTAAAGTATTGCAGTATTTCTCCCACATCATAATACATGTAGTCCCCTCACAATCATTTTCAATCATACTTGACAGTTCAGAAATTCATTCAACTTTCACCAGGCTGGCGGAAGGAAACAACCTGTTGGCCGCTTTTGTTCATACAACAATGTTAAAGTACAATCTATATCAAGATAAAGAAAATCTATATTACTGCACACAAGTTTAATTTCTCTGGACTCATCCACACTTTCCTGACCTTTATAAGCGGCAGATGTGAAAACTATATTCCTCACTTCCACAGGAGAGATTTATTAGATAATCCCATCACAAGGCTGTCCATGCAGTCATCAATCCCGCACTGCAGTATTGCTGCTATTTACAAACAAGACGAGAGCATTTTCAGCTTAAAAACTTACTACCAACAGACCTCTGACATCATAAAGCTCTGCATGCTAATTAAATGCATGTATGTACAATTTTCTTCGTGTACTGCTCGGGGCTGTCTCCAGGACCCGTCCCTCCGTCCGTCCGTCCCGGGACGGAAATTTTTTATCTTGTCCATCCCAAAATCTGAACTTTATGACGTGAAATTGATAAAAATGTATCTTCGTAAGCTTAAAATGACGAATTTAACGAGGAAAATTCAACATATTGGCTCCCAAATGATGAGTGGTACGGAAAAAGATTAAAAGCTGGAGACAACCCTGGTGCTGCTACTCATGTCCTTTTCTGATACTGACCATTTGATGACAGAGGTATTTTGTTTTTCTAGTAAAGTAATGACTGAAAACTATTTGTTACAATTGTTCCCATTTTCCTCTAATATGGCACATCTACATCATTTGCCTCACACTCCTGTAGAATAACCTTTACATCTATTTTATTCGAATTCTGATCTGATGGCATCCAGGAAGCTGGTGTTGGTTGTTGTCATCTTCTCCTGCTGTTCTTGATAGGACCGTTTCCTGTCCTGGAGCATCAGGTGAGAAAGAATGTGTTAGAATCTGAATACAAAATTGGATATGGGAGATTCTTTATACACAACCAGGTATTGATCTCACCTGCTAACGTTTCGATGTCTATCAGACACCTTCTTCAGAGCTTCTGACTGGAGTACTGCTTCTCACTGCTACAAGTAGCTGATGTAGGTGGCGCTTTTGCGGTGAGAACACTGTCCCAAATATGGCTAAGAAACGTTAGCAGGTGAGATCAATACCTGGTTGTGTATAAAGAATCTCCCATATCCTATTTACTACCAACCTGATGAAGTTATTTTCAGATGAATACAAAATGGTTGAACAAGATTGCAATCCTCACTGTAGAGCTTCACATCATCCATTATACCTGTAAAGCAGCTCTTTCCATGGTGGCCAATCACTGTAAATGCAGAATTGTTCGTGGTGGTTTTTAATATGTTCACGGTTTTTGCGGCGACGGTTTCACCACCGCGAACATTTTTGTGCAATACTGTAGCAGTATGTAACTGTAGCGCTGCCGTGAACTTAAAACCACCGTGAACACTCTATTTTTGCCTCAGCGCGAAATAAAAACCATGCAAACTTAAATGCACATGCTTTCACTTATTTGTTCCTCAATTGTGCCCAGGATTTCAGGACTGCCTGTCCCTGTATTCTAGTGGTTTATTGGTTTGTTTTGGCAGTTCAGCACACACAGCCAGGGCTGTCCAACTGGCCTGTGGCTATTACAAAGGGCTAGCCCTACTGACAAGAAATAGGCAATACAAATGGAGTTTGACAGGGACAGAATAATTTTATTACAATTTTTTGTTGCCCCTGTACAGAGTGCGGCCTCACCAACATGGACCCGCTGGACAGAGCCGCTTGGAGGCGCTGTGTGAAGACTGGCCGGCTGCTGCCAACCCCTACGTCAGGGAACCCTGCAGCAGTATAGTCTAATACTGGATACTACTACTACTACTATTCCAGATACTTTCTGGAAGAGCCCTTACCAGGAGAGCCTCCTTCTCTTTCTTCTTCACAGCTTCTGGCAGAGTGTCGTCCAGCTTGTCAGACTCATCTTCAGCTGAACCTTCCTCCTCGCTGTCCTTAGCAGAACTGTCCTCTTCTTTTCCCTTCTCTGTTTTCTTAGGAGGCTCCTGTAAAATGAGTGATTTGTTCTTTAACTTCTTTATGATCAAATAACAATGACCTAACTTTTTTTCAATCAGTGACATACAGTAGGAAACAAAACAAAACAGGACTCTTCTTTCTGGATTAAAAGATATCTGCATTATTAACCATGGTGATCTTTCATTTTCTTTCTTTTCCATACAGTTGACAGCTATAATATAACATTTGTATTCCCCACATCCTTATTCCAACTACTGTGTGAAACAATACCTGTACAATAGCAATGGAACTAATAATAAATCTATAAACCAGACTCACTTCTTTATCATCATGCCATGTCTCTGTTTCTTCACTCTCCTCCACTGGCTCGCCAACATCAGCATCTTTAGATGTCCTGTTAAGATGACACAGCACATCATTTGTATGTACATTTTGTTGTCTGGAGGGATGGTACTCAGGTGTTACACCTGTGTTGCCGTCCCTTCCATCTTTGTACAGTGAAATCATACAAAGAAAACTTTCTATTACAGTAGGTAAATAGTAAGGACAACCTCAAGCCAACCGTACACACTCACGCCACATCTTCAGAAAAGACGCTGGTAGCCGCGTATAGTTCCTGTTTAGAACTTTATTCGAGCCCACACCGACATGTTTCGCCTGTGTGTGGCTTTCTCAAGGATCAAGGCTGGAATGAGCACAGTACAGTGTGTTCTGGCTTTTAAAATTTTCTATTACAGTACATACACATTAAAAGATAATCTGTCCCTTACCCTGATGTCCTGAGAAGACTGAGGGAACTGTCTTTCCTCCCCAGCTCCTTCCTGCACGTTCTCAGCAGCTCAGCCACAGCGTCATGTTTGTACTCCTCGGCCAGCTCAAGAGCCGAGCGCTCCATGGCATCCCTGGCGTCCAGCGAGGCACGGTTGGCCAGTAGCCACTTGCAGCACTCGGGGTGTCCGTTCATGGCGGCCAGGTGCAGCGGGGTCTGGCTGTCCGCACTGCGGGAGTTGATGGGACATCCCATGGCATGCAGAACCTGTCAGGTAAGAGTTCATGCAGGTTATCTTTATTTATCTGCTCTGAGCACATTTCTAATACGTTTATATATGTTGAGAACTGAACATTTCACGACCAGTATTTCACAAATAGTAGTCTAAATTTGTAAGGCAGGAAAAAAACAGTACTGTAAATCACTCTAATATAGCGGCAGAATCGAAAATATAGCTGTTTGGGGAAAATGAAGTAGGTCACGGCACTTAATCTAAACGGTGGGAACAAAACTTACTGTCTCAAATATTAGTGATCAAATATTAGCGATGATGAAATTTTAGCTGTTGACTAGTGACCGTTACATCAGCTAAAATTAAGTTACAGTTAAGAAATCAAGAATTACAGTACCACCCACCATCATACAGTTGACATGGCCGTTCATGGCAGCTATGTGCATCGGCGTGTACCCAGTAGGCGTCTCCTTGTACAGGTTGGCCGTCTTCACAGACAAGTGCTAGTCAGGAGACAAGAAGTGCACACACTCAGACATGTTAATGTTACATTATAGAGAGCTGTCCTTTTACACCATAGATAAAATGATGGTACCTGTATCTTAGAATGATGGAGCACTGAACAATGACATGAAGGCTGATATTACAATGTTACTTTGTAACAAGTGGCTTTAATGCCATATAAACCATTCTCTGATTTCTATTGAGCAGAAATAATAAATTGAAAGTGTGCTTCAGGACATGCCATCTTACCTTCACAACCTCCAACCTGCCATTAGCACAAGCAACATGGAGGGGGGTCCAGCCTCGTTCATCCATTTGGCTAGAAGAAAGAAAATCAAGGTGAAATTAATGCATTTGTCAACTTTGTTCCTTAAAGTAAAAAATAATCCATACTCGGTGATACTGGTATTTTAAAATCAAATCAAACCTAGCACTTGGTTGTATAGACCCGTGCACTCACCTCATAAGTTCCTCTGAATATGTGGCAAGCTCCTTCAGTCTGTCCAGGTCCCCTATCTTGGCTGCTTGGTGGATCGTTGGGCCCTTTTTGGGATGGGGCTCCTCTGCCTGTAGAGACGCCATGCTTGCTGAGGGGCTTGCTGTTGACATACTTGACTTTCGGACTGCTTCAAGTCCAGCCTGGAATACACAAGAACTTGGTGCTCAGCAAGATTAAGAGGAATCTCTGTTGTCACTTTTTGACAATTTGATGCAAAGAACTGCTATTAAAAGCTTATAATATCAGTACAAATGTATATGTCACAGTAGAGATTGGAATCCAGTTGAGTTCCAGACTCTACTAGTAGAGATTGGAATTCCAATCTCTACTAGTAGAGACTGGAATTCTTCCAGTGAATCTGGATCTGAATACTGGGATTCCAATCTCTATTAGGAGAATCTGGAACTCTACTAGTAGAGATTGGAATTCTACCAGGACAATCTCTAACACTAACACTACATATAACTTATCCCATAATGTACCACACATGTCAATCCTTTTCACACTTACTAATAACATTTTGATTCGTATTTGATGCTAACCTTAAAACCTTCCATGAAGACACTACCAGCTTCTTCAGGAGTTTCTTCTTTTGTCTCATCATCATCTTTCTTCTTCTCATCTCCCTTCCCAGAGTCCTCCATTTCTTGCTCCACTCCATCTCTTTTCTCTTTGTCACCGTCTCCATTTTCCACAGTATCCTCTATGTTTTCCTCTTCTTTACCATCTTCCCTACTCTTTCCTTCAATGTCCTCACCAGCTTCATTCTGCTCTGACTGCTCATCTGCATCCTTCCCTTGCAGACCCTCATCATCACCCTCTCCATCAGCTTTTGTGCTGTCCTCACCCTCAACTTCACTTTCCCCACTCCCCTGGCCTCTCTCCTCCTCCCCTTTCTGTGATGTCTCATCACTCCTCGGCACGGGAGTCTCGCCACTGGTCTCCCCAACATCGCTCAATCTACGGGGGCTGAGACTTCCCTCAGACGCTTCAATGGTTGGGGAGGTGGGTGGCGTGATTTCATTCAGGTCTTCAGCTTCTTCCTGTACAGTTTCAGTCCTCGCACTTTCGCTTGGAGCAGTTTCTGTCCCCTCAGGCTCACTTGTGACAGTCTCCGTCCTCTCAGCCTCACTTGGCACTGTCTCTTCTCTTTCAGGCTCATCCAGGACCGCTGTTTCAGCTGGTGTAGGTACATGGACCTCAGCCACAATAGTTACCAGGTTTTCACGTGGTACATGATGTACTTGTTTCAGTAGTGCCTTCTTTGGAGGTGGGCCATGGGCCATGGCTACTGGCTCCGGATCCTGTACCACACGCATCGTTTCCACCTGAGGTTTTTCTATTTCCACTTCTGACACTAGCCTTGCACTATGGACAGACTGGGAGTCACTGCTGTCGCTGTCCTCCGCCTTTGCCTCCTCCTCCTCCTCACTGCCGCTGCCCTCCCCTTCTCCTGCCGTGTCACTGTAATTCACCAGCCCCCTCGGGGTCTCCTCCTGCTGTTCCTCATTCATGTCTCTATCAGACGGGAGGTCCTTCTGGTAGTACGGTTCATTCTCATCATCTGACAGACTGCTGTCTGAACTTGGTTCCACATAGCTCATCTTTTCACTGCGGTCTGTCACTGCTACGGAGTCATTGTCCGTGGCAGAATATTCCACGTCAGATTTTGCTTCTTCGTCTTCTGGATGCACAATAAGTAGCTGGGTCAGCCCCTTGGTTTCATCGGAAGGTCTTTGCTCGGAATTTGAGTGTCTTGGAACCTTTCTACCCCTTGCAGTTTTAGGACGAAGCACGACCTCCCTCTCAGTGTCCGCTTCCTTGTCAGAATCCATCTTCTCATCATCCAGCCCAGAATGTGATGAGCGAGACTCGGGTCTTCTATGTCTTCTTTTCCTTTTGCTGTCCAAGTCAGGGGAAGGTGTTCTTTCCACAGTTTTTTCTGATGCTTTTCCCTTGCTTTTCCTAGAACCTTCACTTGATCTGGATTGCTCACTTTTTCTTGAAACAGTACTTCTGGCAGATTCTTCACTTTTCCGTGATCCAACACTTTTCCTTGACCCGTCACTCCTTCTAGATCGTTCACTTTTCCCAGATTCTGCTTCTGACTTCCTTGATTCTGCTTCAGATCCCAACTTCTCAGATCCAGACTGAGACCCAGATCTTTCAGATCCAGACTTCTGAGACCTAGATCTTTCAGATCCTGACTTCTGAGACCCAGATCTTTCAGATCCTGACCCATGAGATACAGATTTCTGTGAGCCTGACCTATGAGACCCTCTGGATCCCAGCTCTGACTCTGTTTCTGATTCCTCAGAAAAGTCACTCTCAGAACTTGAGCTCGACAAGGTCTTGTCTGATTCATCTGTAAAAGAAAATTTGACATTTTACATTAAATGTCATCTTAGTTATAACTTACAGGTAACTGTTGGTGTGTAATTGTGTATTTCATTCGCACAGGTATACACATGTAAGTACAAATAAGCAAGCAAAAGTGTAGCTATTTGTGCATACAGACGAGAACTAAAATGCACTGGATAACATAGTGACACAGGGATGCATAACTCGACACTGGGGGTGGTGCATGAAGAGATATTTCCAGTTGAGTGAAGGTACATGCTTTAACTCTGTGCGTTTTGTACAAACTAAGAGACAGAAATGGGGACGAAGACAACTCTTACAAGCAAACAGCAGAACATAAAGACATACAAAGTCACAGGATGGACACATCAACAACACCTGGTAGCCAGCCTTTCGAACCCACCTGGGCAAACCTCACAGGGCATTCACTCAAAGGACTGAGTGAAATGCATGCAGTCGGTAGAAATGAAGCAGATGGATTGTACATGGCATAGACAGACATGGAGGTGTTATAAAGGTTATATTAACAGAAAGATCATTAACTCCACAAACAAAAAACATTAATGCAGTAACTGTTACATGACTGCACATTTCTACACTCATAAACTACATGTACAACTTTCTGTAACAGAGTTGAGAGACAAAAAATGGAGCAAATCATTCTTCATCAGATTAATCAAGACTCTCACTACAACATGTAACAACGCAATGTTTTCTCCAATCCAAGCACTGCTGATGTAATCCTCCACACAAGTACCTAGTTCAGTTGAGCACCAGTTCAGTGGGAGCTCCATCACAGCCTTGTTGTCTTCAGCAGACAGCTGACGCTTGCAGAGAAACTCGTAGGTCACAGCTGGCTCCCCCAGTCGCTTCACTACAACCTTGTCCAGGTACCAAACACAATCTGGGGAGAACACAGGAGTCAGAACAGGGAGGAGATATCATATCTATGTCTATATCTTATGTTGTCTAAATTAGACACTACCATTGGAGATTTTAACAATGCGTCTGGATGATAAGTCAAGTTTGTTTTCATTCTAAATCCAACTTTTCTTTTAGTATCTGAAATTCCTTTTTTTCTATTATACATCATGCAATTACATACATTTATTGCAATAGCCACAGTTGCTATGCTTCTCGTGAATATCTAAATTAGCTTTCCAGTTGAATTATGACTGGTAAGGCCACACCAATTTAATTTATTGGTTAACAGATTTTTAAAAAATGTTTAGCAAAAAAGAAATCATGAAAACAGAAGACTGGGGTGAAAACTTGCACCTGACCCTGTTCACTCCCTGAAATTGTGTGCACCAAATACAAACTTTCCTCTATCTAAATTAGCTTTCCAGTTGAATTATGACTGGTAAGGCCACACCAATTTAATTTATTGGTTAACAGATTTTTAAAAAATGTTTAGCAAAAAAGAAATCATGAAAACAGAAGACTGGGGTGAAAACTTGCACCTGACCCTGTTCACTCCCTGAAAATGTGTGCACCAAATACAAACTTTCCTCTGAGATTCTGTTTTCCTGTTGATTTTCTAATCTAGCATTTTTTTAAACTCTGTTAACCAAGAAATTAAAATGGTGTGACCTAAGGCTGGTATTTTGATAAGAAAAATGAGCTGTTCTTTACCTGTGTCCGTGTGCCTGTGGCCTACGGTGATGGACAGCAGTCTTCCAACATCAGTGGTCTGAACGTCAAACCGGTCAATCTGTAAAGAAGAGAAGTGTATAGCTGTCAATCCAAATCCAGACACACTTCAACAGTGCATCAAACCGGTCAATCTGTAAAGAAGAGAGGCGTATAGCTGTCAATCAAAATCCAGACACACTTTAACAACAAAAAAGTGCATCAAACCGGTCAATCTGTAAAGGAGAGAGGCGTATAGCTGTCAATCAAAATCCAGACACACTTCAACAGTGCAGTTATGTCTCTATTATTAGTAATTTCTTATTGGAAACAATATTTTATGAGGTTAGCTTACAAATGTTGCATTTGATGAAACATTTAGAAACGGGGTACACATATTGCAATACCGGTAGAGTGCAATAGAGTCTGATGCTTACTGGCAGGTTTCTGTTTATGGGAAAAATCTAAACATTCTCCAAAAGTGTCATATGTTCTGTAGTTGAAATAATAAGTGTTAAAATCTGGTTTATCCAATGAGGTTTTTCTGTCTTGTTCAAGCCCCTTCATCATCAATTATAGTAAGATAATAACATTTCATTGATGCAACTTCCACCACGAAAGATGAAAAAAGGTATGAAAGTGAAATACATGTAATGATAAACTTATTGCTGTTTGGTATTTCAATAGCTACATATACAAACTGAGCTGCTGGGGGCATTTGGTGAAGTAACACACCTACATGCACAACAGGAAAGACACCTCACTTAAGAAGATTTCCTGATAATGTCAAGGGCCAGGACTGGATTATGTTTTCAGGAAGTAAACAGCCCTGCGACCTTTTAAAATTGCCACCACTGAGCATAACTTATCCCCAAGCTATCGTTAGCAGGTGCAGGTCAGACTGATGCCAGCTTTTAGTTGCTTTTTGGACCAATAGGAAAGGTACGAACTAATCACCTACATTTCTGTCTGATAACCTATAGATTACCTTGATACTTATTGAGGATTTGATGCTTCATGACTTCACTCGACAGATGAACATGCCACAGGGGGGATGAATGCAAAACAAAGTCTTTCTACCAATGCCCAACATGGATTACGAATCTAAAGAACAATCAAGCCATACCTGTCCCTTCTGGAAGGCCATTTTGTGAGTCTTGGACTCTTGTAGGACCACCTCCTCCGTCTCTCCCTTCTTCCCGTGCAGCTGGACGAACACTGCGGCCTCTGGGTTCAGGCTGGCGGCTGGGCGGTCAGCAGTGTGGACAGACACCTCGTAGGCCACCTCTTCTGTCACAGATGGTTTGGAGGACACCTGGAATCCAGAAAAATATGATACAATTGGAACATCTTGTGGTTCACACATAATTGAAAAGACTTTGATGATAGGAAGTACTGTATTTCTTGTTTCTTTCACTGTAACTTTATGTTCACTGTTTTTTTTGATTTTATTTTTTTTTATTTGTTTGGCTGTGTACAATGTACAGCAGCCAAGGCTGCCCGACTAGCTACTGCTATTACAAGGTCCCACTGTTTTCACGGTCACCTCTGTACCGTTAACTTACCATCACCATGAAAAACATGTTGTGATTATTTATGATTCCTTCAAACATCCGTGAAGTTAAAGTTCAGTGAAAATGTCAATTTTCCTTACACCGTGAAATTTTGCTACCGTGAAGCTAAAGTGAATTACAGTATCAATGACTAAATGCCTGATTTAGGAAACTGTTTGAAGCTGGAAAGCAACATTGTGTGACTGTTTAGAATAACAGTATTTTACATCCAGACTTGTATTAAGTTAAAAGTTAAAATCCTCCCACACCATAAGGTGTATAGGGCGGTGCCCATCTCCATTTCATAGCCCTGGGCCACACTGTGGTGCAATCACTGCAGCAGGGGGCTAGTCCACTGGCAGTGGAGTGTGTTTAACTTCCATACTTTTTCATAAGTGTGTACCATTTTTATAAAGTCTTTGGTATGACTCAATGTGCCTCTTGTCCAGAGGTGTCCTACCCGGGAGTTGAACCCCGGGCCTTCTGGTTCCAAGTAATCAGAACCAGATGTGGTAAGTAACAGAAGCGCAGACCACTACACCACAGGGAGACCCCCCAGACTTGTATGAGCCCCTACCTTTCCGCTATGCAGAGTGGACATCCCACTGTCCTCCAGGTCTGTTTGTGTCCCGATCTCCTCCATCGTCTGTGTTGCCATGTCCATGGACTCAGGCGACCAGGCGTACGGAGGCACCCCTGCAGGGGGGGAGGTGGGCGGGAGGTCCAGGTACATCTCAGGGGGCACGGGGGGGTAGTAGGACGTGGGGTGGGCTGAGTACGGGCGGTGGCTGCGAGGGGAGGCGGCCCGCCGGCCCCGCCTCCACTTGGCGGACTTGGGTCTGACCTGCTGCTGCGCTTCTCTGCCCTCCATGTCCAACTTGGACATCTGTAGTCTGAAATATACATACTAGTATCACAAAGGGCTCTTAAAGATACGATATACATACTAGTATCACAAAGGGCTCTTAAAGATACAATATACAAACAAGTATCACAAAGGGCTCTTAAAGATACAATATACATACAAGTATCACAAAGGGCTCTTAAAGATACGATATACATACAAGTATCACAAAGGGCTCTTAAAGATACGATATACATACTAGTATCACAAAGGGCTCTTAAAGATACAATATACATACATGTATCACAAAGGGCTATTAAAGATATGATATACATGTATACTAGTACATGTATCACAAAGGGTTCTTAAAGATACGATATACTGTACATGTATACTAGTACATGTATCACAAAGGGACTCCAGGAAGAATAGTGTACCACTAATGGAGATCCTAATAAAACAAACAAACAAACAAACAAACAAAGGGCTCTTAAAGATACGATATACATGTACATGTATACTAGTACAGTACATGTTTCACAAAGGGCTCTTAAAGATACTTTATAGCATGATTTGATTAAGGACATCATATGACATTTATAAAAGAAATGGAGGAACCAGTTGTAGACTTCAGTGTGAAAGCTTGTGTAATATAGCGCATATTGAAATTTGTGTGTAAGTAGAGGACTCCCCTAGCTTTCAGAGAAATGTAGAGTACTCTGTGCATGACACGTGTGTATGACTAATCCTGTACAAGGTAGTGCAAGACGGCACTAGGCTCTCCATTGCCCCTGAGACTGTTACTCCTTTACCACATGACTAATCTTGAAGATGCTGAGAAACATATGAAATTAGGAACACAGTATGTTAGACAAGACAGACCGGCTCGAGGAATAGAGAGGAGAGAACATTTGAGTTTGGAATAAAGATCGTTTCTCGGCCACGGCAACAACTGGAGTCTGTCTTCACTTTCCATCGGAGAACCTCTCTCTGCTATTTCCTTACACTTGCTACTTACTGTAACCACTCGGGTATATGTCGAGTGGAGCCATTGGACACGGCGATGTTCATGCCGTTATACTCTGGAGGAGTGGGTTCTCTGTCTGGGTCCTCATCGCTGCCTGGTTCCACTAACATGTACGGTTCAACAGGGACTCGGCGCCCGTTGATGTCCCACGTGTATTTGACTCTCCGCTTCTTTTGTTCCTTGGCTGGAGCACTCTGCAAGAGGTATATTCAACAATCAAGATCAGAGAGGGATTCAGGAGTCCGTGTCATGCTATATCAAAGGGAAAGGAAAGTGATCCCAAACCAGTTTAGCTCAAATGAACTCAAAGAACAGATGAGCTAATCTTCCACCGGTCGTGATAGGAAGACAGACGCTATATACAGTATTTACAGGTTCATTGTACCGGGGAAATTCCCCTAGCTCTTTTCGACAAGCACAATGAACAGTGGACCACGGCTTAACGTCCCGTCCTTAGGATTGCGACCCTTTCCGGTAGCATGCATGTCGAGTTAACGACAGAGCCGGGATCGAACCCGGGTTTTCTAGTTCTAGAGGCAAGATCGCTAACCACTGGACTCCGCACGCTTACCTTTGCGGGGACAACTTTGAATTAATGGCCTTGCAGTAATTAAGACATCACATTCAGCAAAAATCTAAATGACAATGAGGGGTTTGTTGTGCCTCATGTCAGACCTGACAGTCTGGATTCAATCCTCTCTATTGTCAGAGCACAACAACATACTACGAATATAAGGTAGAAAGTATTGAACTTCACCTGTGGTCTCTGAGGAACTCTTCCTCCTGCGAGGGTTGGAAGCCTTCCACTCGTGACCTAAGAAATAAAAGAAGACAAAAGTTATCTTGGTCCTACTACTTAAAGCAGAACTCAACTAGGAAAAAGTTCAACTTTGAGAGCCTTCAGTTCTAGTCTTACCTCAGGGTATGAGCCAGTTGGACCTCGGTGGTACCCAGGTAGAGAATCTAAATCCACAGTTTCCTGGAGAAAAACAACAAAATTGCATGTTAACAAAAAAGGTACAATGTATTCTTCAAGAATGTCAAGGAACGATACTCAAAACTTTACTGGAATAATAGTGTGGGACACCTACTGTTGCCACAAGTAACTTGGTTGCCACGGAGACCAGTCTCTGTGCCTCGCCCTTGGTGATGGTTGACGGCGGCGACCGTCTCAGCACCTTCTTGGAAGGACGAAGTCTCGCTCTGGAAAAGGGACAGAAAGGATATTTTCAATAATGCCATTCAATTTTGGCTGCCTCAAAATTGCTTATCTCAGAATACCACTTGATCGATTTTCTTTGAAAAAGTTTTCTGTTGCTAATTATATGTCTTGTTATGTCATGCCTGGGCCTGATACGGGTGTTCCAGACCGTGTGATAACTATCCGTCTCACATGAGGTTTTAGAGTTGTATCACATGGGCTTCCATAGAATATTTCAAATGCATTTCAAGCGCCCCGGTTGCGACGCCGTCGAAAATTCGAATACCGGATTCGGAGGTTGGAATCATTGTTATGTTTAGCCATACCTAGTATGGCTCAACATATTGTTTTTGTTCACGTTCTTCTTCTTCTCCTGCCATATCTTCAAATGGAATCTACTCCTTCATTTTTGGATTAAACGGCCTGAAATTTGGCATGTAGGTAAAGATGGCAAATACCCTCATGCGATTTTTTAATTTTGTTGAAACAGGCCTTAAAATCATTTTTATGGAGTTTTTTTGGGCATTTCTAGACAATTTTTATATTTTGGGCTCCTGTGCCCTGGTTTTGCAAGCAAGTGACTTGAAATTCGGTACAAGGGTGCCTTAAACATTTCCCGACAGGACTTCAATCACATTTCTGGTGTACATCACTTCAGAATGCTTCATTTTGGGGACTTTTGGGCCCATTTTCAGACCAAAAACAGGCCAAAAGTGGTATCCCCGTTCCATGTTCTATTTGCTGCTGGCCAAGGAATCCATGTTCTATCTAAGGATCCCCGTGTTCCATTTGCTACTGGCCAAAGAACGCGTGTTCTATTTAGGTCACCTGAGGTCATATTGCAGGAGCACACGCAAGCCTTTGCAATAAGAAGCTCTTGGGGTCTCGCAGAACTTGTAGAGAGAATTTTTTTTGCGCGGGTGATTTTGGAACAGTCAATTTATGCATCGGGAGGGAGATTGGCAAAGTATGATGCTCTCGCAAATGTTGCCTTTCTACATGCAGTTAATATTTCGATTTGCCCAGGTATTATTTTGGGACAGCCCACTTTTTGCATGGGGAGGAGTATGGCTAAACATGCTGTATTTGCTCAGGGGCAAATGACGGCCTTTCTAGTTGTTACAGTTTTTTGTTCGAGGACACAAAACTCCCTCAACTTCTGGCGCATTCCGCATTGAAATGTGTGTTTTCTCGGGTGGTTATGACATAAATAAAATACATCACGGTGTATTCCGCATCACCCTCGGTCCCAGCCCTCCCGCGGGTCGGATCGCCCTCTGGCCTACGGCCGATCACTCCTGCGGTCGGGCTGGTACCTCGCGTGATACGGAATACTCTGTGTTGTATTTTATATCTACTAGGAAGTCAGTCATGTCAGGCAGCTCCTACCTTCTGCTGGGTGAGCGCCGCCTGCCCCGGGGGGAGTGGGGTGCATTGAAGTCCTGAATCAGCGGCTCCTGCAGATGGAATTGTACATGAGTTTGTGAAGTTAAAGGTTAGTTAAAATCCGCCCACACCATAAGGTGTATAGGGCGGTGCCCATCTCCGTTTCATAGCCCTGGGCCACACTGTGGTGCAATCACTGCAGCAGGGGGCTAGTCCACTGGCAGTGGAGTGTGTTTAACTTCCATACTGTTTCAGAAGTATGTACCATTTCTATAAAGTCTTTGGTATGACTCAATGTGCCTCTTGACCAGAGGTGTCCTACCCAGGGCTTGAACTTGAAGTAATTTGAACCAGATGTGGTAAGTAACAGAAGCGCAGACCACTACACCACAGGGACACCCCACATGAGTTTGTGAAAGTGCTGTTAAAACATCAAAGTCTGACAAACTAACTTTTCGTATAATCTCATTAGATTTAGAGATAAACGAACTGTGCACAGTTTCAGATGTCTATCTAAAGATTGCTATACAGTAATATATAAATGTCCACACACAAAAGTCTTGAGAAATAAAGAAATGAAAGTCAAGCAAAGCTGAGGAAGACAACTGTAGCAACTGTCACAAAATATACACATTCCTTAAGTAACCTTTTTTACCATATCCAAAGTAACTTTGCACTTAGACATACATGAATGTACAGGAATGATGAAAAGTGTTTTTTCTCACCACAAACTGAGTCTTGGTAACAACCCTGTCTATCCGTCTCCTGTGGAGAAAAGAAAGGGAAAATAAGCTTTGTTAATATAATAACTGAGAAATATATATAATTTATACGCCATTTCATAATACTAGTTAAAGTTAAAGTCCTAAGAATACTAGTACCTTGTACAAAAGCTTTTTGACAGTAAGAACACATGTTAGCGTAATTTGTTGCTATGGTTAATGAAACAAACTTGAGTCTCATCCATGAGCGATTTTAGGTACGACCTGGTGATGCCATCTGTGAGTTACTGCATAACTTGTAACATATTGTCAGTTACCTGACTTTGCCCTCTCTCTGGTTGTAGGGAGACTGGGGCGGACCCAGCTTCTGGATCTTAGTCTTGACATTGGGGCTGTGGAAGTAGTGCTTCAGACTGCGGTCGTGCATCCTCTCATCATGGTACAACATCAGCGGTCTCTGTAACAAGGGAAACAACATGAACATACAATGTACCATTTACATACATGTACATTTGGGCTACAGGTTTACATTACTCATAACACAGCTCTGGCATACAAGTAAAGGTAGGTGCCAGCTCTTATTTCTTTGCTATTGATAATGTCTTCAGTTAAGCACTTGTAGTTGTATGTTACCTCATCAGAGCTGAGCGGGTGACAATTTTTAAGGGAAAGACTCCCTACCCTGCTGTCTTCATTTCAATGTGTATGTAGTTGTCCTTACATTTAAAAATGGAGGCTTGAGTGAGGAGTCACTGTCTATACCACCTCGAACTTACACGCAATAAGCCTGTGACATTGATTTATGCAAGAGTAAGTGTTGTTACTACGAGTCAGCAATAAAATTCGGTCAGTCATAACCTGGGCCACAAACTTCTTTTCATTCTGTTGCTGCCTGAACTTAACTACTAGTACTTCATTAACTTAAGATGTACAACACACATCATAACACAATCTTTTTCAAACCGATTTCTTTTCAAGAGAGCTAATGGTCAGTTGCCCCTTTGCTCTGTATATAAACACGGTAACCTAGCGACTATCGTCTGTCCCTTGTTGCTGGTTCATTCAGGTGCCCTTATCAGCTGCACCTTTAACCCTGGCACTTTTCTGACTGCAGAAATAATAAAGTAGGTGTAAAATTAAGATAGGTCCTCAGGACAAAAGAGATGTTAGCTTCTGGGAAACATTCTGATCAATAACTTTTGAAGAGAGTGATGGTGCTGGGGAGTGTTCATAGCCACATAAATGCAGGTTTTAGTGAGAAACATGTTCAGAAGGAGAGAACTTACTAAAGGGAACTATTGAATACGTCAAAGATGCCACTTAGGGCAAGACAAAGACAATTACTTATAGACCATTTTACCTTTAATCTTACATGTTACACCAGGCTTGTCACACAGGTCAATTATACTTCGTATGTACAGAAAACCATACTTTACACCCAACCAAAAACACTGCAAGGAATAGTTTTAGAGGTTTCAAAAACACATCAAGGAATAGTTCTAAATGGTTAATAATATCTGACATTTCCCAGGTGGCCAGAAGTATCCTGGGGCGACATCCAACCAAAGCTTGTTTCACCCTCAAGTAACTATACTAACATGCCAGGCTAGGATCTAGGAAACCAATGAAATACAACCGGTTCAACAGGCTCTAGTTCTGTCACTTTCTCCCTTCCTTTTTCTTCTGACCACCTGTACCGTGTTATCATCTTTCACACATGCCTCCAGTGAAGCACAGGTATGTAGTGTGTAAACACCACATAATGGAAAATAACAGCTCGGTTGCTTACTTTTCAATTAAGCATAAAAGATGAGAGAACTCATGCAGCAGCACCAAATTACACTGAATACAAGTCATTTACTTTCAAATAAGTACTGAGTTTCAATTGTTAAACCACCTAGAAACACAGCTGGGATGTTTATAAATCAAACAAGTGGAAGGCACCACCACATAGCAACCTTAGATACCAAGCCTTTTTGTTTGTTCTGACACACAGAGCTTTCCCAGCTTCATATTTGTTCTCTAAGTCTAAGTAAGAAGGGAAGACAACAAATACCTGTGGCAATGATATGCTTGCTGTATAGGGCATGTTGCCAGGTTGCTTAACACCTGAGGAGACTGATTAACAACAAATTCTATTTTGCCTCTCTCTTTTAGAGAAAACAAATTCATGACTGTGTTCAGTCTGATCATCAGACTCTTTGCTCCAACCAGAAAGGCCATATTTGAGATGATGTTGACCTTTATGGTTGCACATTGTTTGGTGTAAACTGACCCACAGCGTGTGGAGGTGACACAATGACTGTCAAACTACGCACAGGAATTTGATCTACACGTATTTACTGAAGCTCGTTAGGGTTGAAAACTGTAGGCACAGGTGATTCCACTTGTCATCTCGTTACTTGGATTAACCATACACTTCAGAGTCTGGCCACTGGCCAACCCAGAAACCTTCACCTCTACCACCTGCTTCAAGATACTCTACCTATGATACATTAGTACTGTTACACCCCCGCCACACAGACCAAATGTATACCTTTGTTACTTGACCCCACCCATTCACAAGTGTTTACTTAAAGTCAGGTAAGGGTGTGGTACTGAGTACACTGTAGCGATTGTTGAATGTTACTGACAGGTTCAACTCAGAACAACAAAAGGTTGTAGATAAAGTAGAAACATGACTGAACTTTCAGGTATCAGAATTTTTGGCTGCTAATGTTATAGTTTTCTGTACAAATTACATGACCAAGATTAGGAACGTTGTGACCAAGAAGTAAGACAAGTTCCCTAATCAAATTGTGAGAACTTAAAGTCCACTGAGTGGCTTTTCTATTTCATACAGGTCATCAACCTTTATGTAAAGTTATCATGGGCAGATTAGGGAGGATGGTGAAGTATGGGGGCAAGAAGCTTTCAGCTGGGGCAATTTTCCTGGGAATCTTACTTAGAAAAAAATGTTTTAACAACATTTTGGTAAAAGCAATCTTTGTTGGTTTGCTTCTTCATCATACACATTTTTAAATCACCACTTTCTGCAATGTACAGTGATTGTACTTGCTATCATGTGAGTCCTTACTTCAATGCTGGTAAACTATACAGTATTTCTAGAAGTCCCATGTTCAAGACAGCATGGCATTAGGACAAAACAATTGTCGTTACTGTCACAGCTGATGAATTGCTCTTGCCATGGGGCTCCCAAATCCAGTGACTTTTGACCAGCATTCACCCAAAGTAAACAGCAAACACAAAGCTGTTGCCATGGGAGACGGGCGGAAACACTGTAAACCTTACGCAATATGCAAATGATGACTACCAACAGTGAGACCAATGAAAATTCTTTAGAGGTCGACTGCCTACAATCAAGGAGGTTGAAATGGGAAAACCTCCTTGCTGCAATAAGGTGATTTTTTTTTAACACATGGTGCTGAAATTTTTCAATAAAATTAGTAATTTGTATACAGGCCTTGCAAGCAGCAAAAGAATACAGTAGAATATTTGTATAAATTTTGCTGTCTGCTTGAACTTCTCTTCCACAACTCTGTTTTTTGTCCAGAGTATTCTAGATCACTTTATTACAATCAGGTACTTACCGGCTTGAGGGGTGGGTAGTCCTGTTGCGGAAGGTAAGCTCCTGAAAGGTCGAAACCATCTTCCCTGCGTTTGATCTGCATGTAGTATTTCCTGCACAGTGAGGAGAAAGACCAATGTAAGTTTATTTCCCTGCAACAGGTTATAACAGTGGTTACACATGCTGCTAACAGCTAAGTTAATTAGGCTTGTGGAGTGCTTGATCTTTTTTACATACATTCATCTTGGTAACCACCATACGGTTCCTATGGGCTGTAAACACAGGCCTGAACCTGGATCGGAATACCAATGTATCCATTAGATAGCTTTACAGCGTATGTGATATTTTCTTATTCTAGATATGCAACTGCAGGCACTGAAGTGACTTATTTGCAGAGTTCCTGTGCAAAAGAACTCCTATTCAAGATGCACTATGCCACTCATCTTGTGATGGAAGGCACTTTGAGATGGAAAACAGCAAGTGAAAGCAGTCTCTTTCTTGCCTCTGGAGGCTCTGCTTTTGAGTAACAAAACTAGTCACTTAATTCTTTCTCAGGAGCTGCTGACATGGAAGACAAGCAAAACTTGTCTGGAATATAGAGTGGACCTTAGTAAAGTGCTGAATTTCAATCAGATCAGGTAGCGATCTGAATACAAACAATACACTGTAAAATGATGGTAATAGTGCAAAGGTACTGTCTTAAAACAATTCAATCAAAGTGACTTCCAAGAAGGCCTTTGATCATTATGCTGGAAGCAATAAATACATCAGACCAAGGACATTCAATTATGATATTCTTGATCAGGTAATGACTTTTGTGCTGTGTTTGTCTGGTAACCATAGGCAACATCATTTACACCTGTCTGGGTCCTTTCTTTTTAATATAATTACTACATGTAACCTGGGGCCACAAACCTTCCTAGAAGGTGGGCTATGACTATAGTATGAGCATATCATTCATCATCCACGTCCTATTATCTCCCGCAACAGCTAGACATTGAAGCAATACTCAATATTCTCACCACCATGATTGGTATAGATCCACTTTGAATATTACATCCAAAGATTCTTCATCAAAACCCTGCAAACATTTTTCATCAAAACCCTGCCTATTAGTACGTAGATGAAAGTTAGACATCCAGGTAGTAAGATACGCCAAAAATAATTACTCAAGCAACTGGATAAAGTTTTGAATGGTCAGACGTTTCAGACAGCATCCACTGTCTATTAGTATTTCTTCTTTCCAGAGAGCCATTAGATTTCAATGGTTGACTGGCAAATCACAGTAGATCAGGACACACATCAGACCCTGTAGTCCCTGCCAGAGGCCAGGATTCATGCAGATTATCCCAGAACCTCTTCGCCATTTACAGTCAAATATGGGTAGGATTTGGAGAAGTGTAAAAGTGAGAGCGATCCGTTTGTCTTCCCTCTATTTGTGCTACATCTGAACAGGCATTAGCATGCAGGTGAAATGGAAAGACATGCAAAAACATGTGGGTTAGGACGTAGATAGATGGTATAGTCTGGGTTGTTAGCTGTCTAGACATGGTGCAAAGATGTACCAATTTTTATTCTCTTACAGTTATACAATATATTAGGGTCAGCCCTTAATTTGGCCTCATGCAACAGATTTGAGTCTATCATGTTTAGTCTGTACCAAACTACCAATTCTGGCTATGACTGAGAAGAAGAATTTACTAGGGGAATTTGGACACCATAGGCTTTTATTTGCCTGTGTAGGAGAAATGTTACCCTTAAACCATGTGCTCACTCTCTAGTTGGCCAATCATTCACCCCAATTTTGCCGATTGCTACTATCCGGATATCCATAATCCCTTCTTCAAGGCTACAGTATATTTTGATTACTACATGATGTGAGAAGTTTTGTCAATTAATAATACCAGGTTAACCCCATTGACAGATAGATCCAACAACCCAGTGACCGCAAAAATGACTTTTAAAGTTTTATTTTCGAATGTCAACAAGTAGTAATAAAACTACAGCAACATGATATTGTTGTGTTGCTATGGGCCTTATACCATGTTGCCGCACATTTTCTTTCACATAACCTACAACCATGCCTTTACTTGATGTTAGAACTCCAAAAAGAAAAACATCATTAATACCGATTAGCCTTTGTTTGCCTGTGTGGATGTTCGTGACTAACAGTTATATTGTACATGTAGTTGGACATGGCTTTGTTCTGCTCAGGGGTAACAGAAGTATGTACCAACAACAATCAAAACCTTATGTTCATATGTGATTACAACAAGGATAACACAACATTCATGTTTTGAGAATGTGAGTCCTTGGTCGTTTCCGGGACATTATATAGATAGATGGATCATATATATAATGGCCCCCCTTCAAATCCTTGACTATCAGATATTGATTAATGGTAGACAATCTGCTATTACCATAAGGTACTATGGTCATTTCTAAGAATGGAGAGTTTTACATTCATTGGTGATGTATCCAAATGTTGTCTTTTGTGTTGATATTCTTAACATCAAATATCCCAGCTATGTCTTGTTATAGCGTAGATATCTTTGTATTGCAACCTCTCTCAGACTCAAGTATCCCATAGAAATCACCAACATATCCTGTGCCCGTTTTGACACCTGTGCTTCTGACATCTGATGACATGTACTACCTGGGCTGACCCGGTCCATCATTTATGTGGTCTGAATACCGATTGAGACACAATGTACCGCCTGCATTAATAATGAGGCTGTCTCGTGCTATCTCACGAACACACATCATGATAATGTCAGCTTTAAATGGACAATCACCAGTCCTGGAAATGGGTGAATGGCGGAAGACAAACCTAACGTTATAAATACAGCACATAATTTCATAAACAGTTGCCATTTGCAGGGTCCCTGATGCCAACTATACGATCGTAAATGGTTCAACACGGGTCCCTGTACTTACAGCTTTCTGCCAACACTCTTAGCCACGTCATCGGACGACATCTTGATGAAGAGAAGCCCGGAGACCTTGCAGGTCTCCTCAGTCGTGATCGCGTGGTTTCCACAACTAGTCTTCTCTGCCTGAGGACAATATTTGGGTTCGCACAACGCACTTTCTTCTGATATATTCATGCGCTCAATGAATAAGTAGTTCCCAAGTCGTCCTTATGATGTGGCGGTAGCATACCATATTGAATGTATTTGATGGACGTGTAACTTACTGTTATATGCTTTTCTACTTTTTAATCGTATCTTGAGTTGTTAATATCGTCGCGTTTTGATAAAGATGTATATTTGTTTCACGGCGGATGAATCTCCTTTTGGCGAGTCACAGAAGCGGTTACTATGGACTGGACGAACCCAAACAGTCTGACGGACGGGGGTGAAAGGTAGTATGTGAAAGGGTAAAAAAAAAGCAGGCCTGAAAAAAAGGCGTGCGGTAATCTTCAAGCAGATGTTGGGTCGAAAATCTGTTCCATTTCCTGGCGCATGGCTGGCCCGTTTCGCGTTTTCTGACACGCAGCCATGCCAGGTACATGTAGGTTTATTTTAAACCTCCTTGGTACTACAGAGATGATTGTGTACTCTACAAGCAGAGGTTGGTGGGGAAGACCTTTTAATCGTATGCTCCGTTTTTTTGCCCGCTCATTTCATTCATTTTATTTTTAATACCAGGGAAATCACAGCTCAGGCCTGCGGCCTGTTTTTCAGGTGTCCCCAGCTCTCCTTGGAGAGTTATGATTGTGATAATAGGCATTCTAGTCGTTACAATACTTGAAGACGCAAAGCCACAACCATGCATAGAATTTTTAGAGTTGAGGTCAGAGAAGACCTTAGCCTCTTTAATCTTTATTTACGTATAAAATATAACAGATAGATGTAGTTTGAGCGTTCGTTGATAGATACAGTCCTTTCGAAAAGATGTGGGTGGCCCTGAAAAGGGCCGGGGTTCACGAGTCCGATGGTTAGGCGGTTTACTTGGAGCTGGTGTACTTGGTGACGGCCTTGGTGCCCTCGCTGACGGCGTGCTTGGCCAGCTCGCCAGGCAGCAGCAGACGCACGGCGGTCTGGATCTCCCGGCTGCTGATGGTGGAGCGCTTGTTGTAGTGAGCCAGGCGGGAGGCCTCAGCGGCGATACGCTCGAAGATGTCGTTGACGAAGGAGTTCATGATGCCCATGGCCTTGCTGGAGACACCGGTGTCGGGGTGCACCTGCTTGAGCACCTTGTAGATGTAGACACCGAATGACTCCTTTCTCTTTCTCCTCCTTTTTCCCTTGGCTCCAGCGGGCCTAGCCTTTCCGGCTTTCTTGGCAGCTTTTCCTCCTCCTTTAGGCGGCATTTCGGTGACCGAATGGCTGTCTTGTAGTGACGCACAAGAAAGGTCGAACAGTATTTATATAAAAATGTATGCAAATTTCAAGATTCTAGCGCTATTTTACGCGGACGTGTTAGAAAGCAGGGTTACTCTTCGAGTGGCGATTGGTGAATAGGTAAACGGTGGCCTGTGATTGGTTAACCATGATGTCTGACTGGATCCCCTCCTTTGGTATAACTACATTTTGAAGGCTGAGCATCGTCTTCGAACATCCTTTTTGCTGTCTACTCCGTCTTATACGTTCATTAAACCATGTCTGCTCGTGGCAAGGGAGGAAAAGTTAAGGGGAAGTCCAAGAGTCGCTCCTCTCGGGCAGGTTTGCAGTTCCCAGTCAGCCGTGTTCACCGTTTCCTGCGCAGGGGCAACTATGCCGAGCGTGTCGGTGGCGGCGCCCCAGTCTACCTGGCCGCCGTGCTGGAGTACCTGACCGCTGAGATCCTCGAGTTGGCCGGCAACGCTGCCCGTGACAACAAGAAATCCAGGATCATTCCCCGTCATCTTCAGCTGGCCGTCCGTAACGACGAGGAGTTGAACAAGCTCTTGTCCGGCGTGACCATCGCCCAGGGAGGTGTGCTGCCCAACATCCACGCCGTGCTCCTGCCCAAGAAGACAGCTGCAGGGTTGGGCAAGGGCAAGAAATCGAGTCAAAGTCAAGAGTATTGAGCAGACAATGGCCATGAGTAACCCCGGCCCTTTTCAGGGCCACCCACATATTCCCAAAAGGACTATCGCACCACGTTTTATAGTATTATGCCTTTTTTTCTGTATGGAGTATCAAGGTAATAATCACGGCTATCAAGAGCAGAGTAGAGTAGAATCAAGGTCAAATTAGTGATGGACTCGAATAAAGTTAATGAGTCATGATAGATATCACCTCTGGTCCTTAATTTCATTACAAAAGGTGTCAGTGTGCTTTGGGTTGAGCAGCCCTGGTAGTCTATAGATGAAATTACCAAATATGGCCATCCTGCACATATGGATTGAACCCATGTTCAAACCCCCCCCCCCCCAAAAAAAATACCAGGTCAGAGGCTTCACATGACTATACTTCATGTGGTATGGTATAGTTCTATCTTGTAGGATTTTACTGGTTTTGTTATATGGGAAGTTATGTTCAAAAACCATAATGTCGCCTCAAAAAGAATAAAATGTAGCAGCCCATTTTGTCATCATATACAGCTATAGGTAGCCTAGATGCCAGACCCCCAATCTCGATAGATATCTTAGAGATTGTGGATCTCGCATCCAGGCTAAGCTATAGGTTGTTAAGTTGGCATCCCTCG
This sequence comes from Branchiostoma lanceolatum, assembly GCA_035149815.1. Taxonomy (NCBI): domain Eukaryota; kingdom Metazoa; phylum Chordata; class Leptocardii; order Amphioxiformes; family Branchiostomatidae; genus Branchiostoma; species Branchiostoma lanceolatum. The sequence goes on from CM068873.1 coordinate 3,294,975, forward strand.
GGCTTCGCCCTCGGGAACCAACAACTCCTCGGGTGGGCGGAGCAGTACCAAATCCACTAAGAAACCCAGATCTCGGGATCTAACTATTACAAGAAATACTAGGACACAGGGACACAAAGAAGTTAATCATACTCCATGTTGTCTCATCATGAAATCTTCCAACTTAACAAGCGGTATTGCAACAAAATGCTCATGCCATGTCCATAGATTTTAAGGAACAAACATGACTACACTAACTTAGCATACTTAACAGAGTAAATGTGTAATCCTCTTACCCTAATCTGACCAAAAGATCTACCATTGGCTCAACTCACACATGTTTTGGGTAGCACTAGCCTAGCAGTCTCTGTTAGTACAAGGAGGTTAAAAATAAGAATTTCCTTTTTACCTCCTTGGTTAAAAGAGCCTTCAATATTCATAGCATGATACATGCATTTTCACACTACTTCACTTGATCACATTGTGAATCAGCTGCTATCAGCATGTAAGAATCTACAAGTTGTAGAAAATTATGCTTTTCAAAAGTCAAGCCCTGGGTACTTTTCACTGATATACAATGTAGTATTCTGATGTTTTACTTTTACCTTCTGAAGATAAAAAGCCAGTCGAACAGCCTACTAAGCTGATAAGGTTAATCCCAGATGGCCTGAGTACCAGCCTTTTTAGCTTCCGTACGCTACCCAAGCTCCGCTCTTTTGGCCGGCAGCGGAGCTTGGGTAGCGCAGCGGAGCTAGGGTAGCAGACGGAAGCTAAAAAGGCTGGCACTCAGACTAGATCCCAGAAGGTTTGGCATGACAATTCAGTTATTGCCACCATACAAGGAAATCACTTAGTAACAACCAACAGTAGACCAATATTGTCCTTGTCATCCCCTATAAACCAGTTAATACGTTGGTAAAGAGAAAAACATTTTCAGCAGTTCATCACATTTGACATACAATATATCAAATTTTAACATGAAGTAGTCAGCAAGTGCTACCAAAGAGATTCTACACTTGGTATTACTGAATCAAGAGTAACGTTTTTTATTTGAATGTCAAATGGATATGGTGGCTTGATGTGGTATGACTCGGGTTTCTTCAGATTACATGACAGACTGTGATTGGAGAGCACACCAACAGCCACACACTACATGTACTGTAGGATCCTTCGGGGATGGGCAAAAAATAATTGAGGGAAATAATCTCAAGAAGAATAAAAATACAGACATAATGAGAAGCAGCTGAAAATCCATTTTGAATAATTCATGACCTGTGACTCATCCGAAAGGTTTTGCAAATTTTCCATATGGCCCTGAGTAATCTCCAAGCAGATCGACCGGTAGCAAGGCAATATCCATGGGCCAGGCCCTGCCTATCCTCCGTTGCAGGCTCTGAACCGGCTTTTTGGGGGGCTAAATAATACACTTTTTGCAGCCAACCCGTAACCATCAGCCAACCCTGTAACTATCAGCCGGCTGATAGTTACAGGGTTGGCTGATGGTTACGGGTTGGCTGCAAAAAGTGTATTATTTAGCCCCCCAAAAAGCCGGTTCAGAGCCTGCAACGGAGGCTACTGCTGGATATTGTTTTGGCTCATGGACACTGTCTTGCCCCCAGTAAATCTGCTTGGGGATAATGGCCCAGCACAGCAAAGAGGAACGTGAAATGACCACGGGTTTCTGACCCATCCTTAAATCAATCTTCCCATTACATGATTGCACTTCTCTTAGAACTGAGTATGTATGGTTAGCCTGGGTGCCATCCTATTTCTACTGGGGCTCCTACACTCACTACCTTAGATGTATGGTTGCATCTTTCAAGCCTACAAACCTTTGCTTCATTGCTAACAGGGACCTAGGTCAGGTGATGATCAAAGGAAATGGCAAGCAAATTTATGTAATCACCTGTAATACCATAATGGAGACTGACTTATTTTCAGTTCCATCTTGGTACATTAGCTCAAACATGGCTTTTTTTAACAGGGCAAAATGTACAGGTTTTGCCAATGCAACAATATTCATCATCCACATTTACAGCATTGTAATATTGCAATATCTAATAGTACAACAGAATACTTTTCATGTGTATATTACTGGATGATATTCATCAGGAAATATTCAGCCCAGTCAGCCAGCTGTTACATGTTCCTAATGTTCTTACAAGTTCTAGCAAGGAGGTTAAAATAGTCCTTGGTTCTAGTAATCAAGTCAATGGCATCTACCCAAGATTAATTATATTCATGAAATTTGCGGCAATCCTCAAACATGATCATTCTGTCTTAGCAGACCATAAATTTATTTGAGTTTGGCTTCAATGCACAAGATACACTAAAGCCATCAATTTAGAAAAGCTACATGATATAGTCTGAGCAACGCCTAAATTTGATGCGATCATAATTCTGGAAGATGCCACTTGTCCATTTTGTACAGATACTTACAGGTTGTACCATCAAGCATATTATGTGTATCAAGATACAATTTCTATTGTATTGAAAATTTCATTCCATTCAAATCGGCACAAACTACCAGCATTCAGAAGGCCACATCTATCTATTACTGTTGGTCTAAGCTAGGCTTAGTAACACAAACTGAGTTGATAGCCAGTAAAAAAAAACAATCTCTGTTCCTTGTTGCATACACAAAAATACATGACAAAAGTCAATAGGCTTTCTCGCTGTGCTCCTGAACTTGGTCAAACCATGATATCAGCAGACTATGAGGACAGAAAATGTACGAGTAACACAAACTGAGTTACATGTAATAGCCAGTCAAAAAAAGCCAATCTCTGTTCCTTGTTGCATACACATAAATACATGACAAAACTCAATAGGCTTTCTCATTGTGCTGAACAAACCATGATATCAATATCATTTCCAGCACGACAGAAAATGTGCTAGACATAAAGATGGCTGCCTCCCCCATTAGTTGGTCTTGTACCATAGGAAGCTGACCAGGTTGGGTGGGACAGCCAGGTCGTTGATGTGCTGCAGTCTTTTCCTGCCCAGCGTCTTCCTCACGGCCCACCTGGCAAGGTACACCAGGGGTCGGGGGTTACCTGGAGGAGGTGAAAGGGAGAATGTTGCCTAATCAGTGGTCGAGACATATGTTTGGGGATAATGGCCCAGCACAGCAAAGAGGAATGTGAAATGACCACGGGTTTCTGACCCATCCTTAAATCAATCTTCCATTACATGATTGCACTTCTTAGAACTGAGTATGTATGGTTAGCCTGGGAATGTTGCCTAATTAGTGGTCAAGGCATATGTTTGTGTGTTTGTTTGTTTGTTTGTTTGTTTGTATTGCATACTGGGTTAACTGCCTCATGACGTAAAATACCAGGTTTGTACTGAAGAGTACACGCTGTATATTCAGACGAATTTATTTGAACCACCCCCAAGGGGATGGACCCCTACTCTTTTTGATGGTGTGGTGGGTTCTTTAACATGCTCAAGGTTTGGCTATCTGATCATGAGGAACGTCCCTAGCGGAAGCTACACAATGTAGGTACTAATCCACACCTGAGTCAAGTGGGGAAATTGGTGTTATGTGCCTTTTCCAAGAGCACAACATCGGGACCTGTCAGAGATTCGAACTCAGTTCAGATTACAAAAATGGAAAACAGTGGGTGAGCTTTTAGGCCCAAGTTAAGGTCAGGTTGCCTCTTATAATCTTCCAATGCCCTTGGCGGCAGGTTATCAAAGGTTACAGTCTGCTAAAGCCCATTCAATTACGGTCTGTTGTCCACATGAAAAATGGAAGCCCTGCTCCTGAAGCAGCATTGATTGAGTGAATTGAAATTGAAGAATCCTCAGAGACTGGAAAACATGTCTAGAAAATGTCACGCATGAAAGGTGAGATGCATGCTGCATACATAACAGCTCTGACACACCTGCAGTCCACTTTGAATCTGAATATCATTCTTGGCAAGCAGCAATGTTGGGTTCATTTCTACTGCCACTGTGTAATGGATATCTGCGAGACTTCAAAAGAATGCTTTTGACTGAGATTATATTTCTCAGTAATTTTTATCTGGGATTTTTTTGTATGTAACATCTATATTCCATTTTCATATTTCATCTTTTCTACCTTTTGTCAAATTCTCTCAATTTTGTCACATTTGCATTTCTGCAAAAACATGCCTAGTGCCATATCAACTAGTATGAAATTATGATTATGCATGAGATATGATGGTATAAACCTTTACCCTCTGAAGGAGATTTGTCAGTGGAAAATTGCTGTGTCCTAGCTACTTCATGATAAACAATGAAAGCAGTATCTGGTAAATGATAGCTCTATAGCAATCAGCGGAGCAGAAAATGATTTATGTATAACATTAATTACAGCTTACAACAGAAAGCACTAACAAGGGGATTGGGTTATCTGTAAATACATATTGCTAAAGATAACGAATCCTTACAAAATGCATCATACTGTCAATCTGCCATGTTTTGAAACAAAGATACAGGCTATACAGTATGAAATATAACCGTGGCTCACTACATACAATATCTGAAGTACTGACTATTATGATATCAACACTGTGGAGGTTGCATCTGAGGGTGTGAAAGGGATGATCAAAGTCGTTTCATATTATTGTCTTTTAAAAACAATTCTACAAGGTTTTCACTTCATTGATGATGATCATTTCATCCTAGATTTCTATGCAATCTAAGGTGAATATGGCATAGTAATATTTCAGTGGAAAAAACTCGACTATGGCCACCCTTCTACAGGTTACAGACATTTTACAGGCAATGGCTTGATATTATGACCCTTGTAAATCCATTTGTGGATGATGAGTTATCCAGATTGGGCCATAAAAAGGTTTGGTCTAATTTGCGATTCCACCACTAGCATCCAGCTTCCTAAACAATTTGCATCAGCTTCGCATTAGACCACCAGTGGCAAATTCAGGTCTCCATTTGCAAGCCATAACCAACCACATTCAGCTTGCATAGGTACTCTGCTTACTCAAAGAATACCAGTGAATTACAATACCCCCAGGAGTTAAACCGCAGGGCACAAGGAGCCGAAACCTGCTGATATTTGAAAACGGCTAGGCTTGTTAAGTCGAAATGTGACCCAGGGTTTTGGCCTATGCAAAAACGGAATATGAATCATGTTATGTTTCTTTCAGTGAATAATATAACATATAAGCTGGGCGGGCTGAGGGAACCTGCCTACCTGTGTCAGTGCCCAGGCCCGGTGCAAAGGGAACACATGTACACCAAATGTTCATTTTCTGGGCATAAAACACATTTATAAAAACTGGTGTTCTCAGTCCTATCGTTAGTCACTGACGAAAGACAGTGGATGCTGTCTGAAACGTCTGACTGTTTCAAAACTTTATCCAGTTGCTTGAGTAATTATTTTTGGCATATCTTACTACCTGGATGTCTAACTTTCATCAACGTATAAAACACATTGTACTGCGTTATAGCTGTAGTTAATAACTATAGTGGAGCCTGTACAAGTGACTACCTCTACATAAGGACCACCTTCTAATTTTCCCATTGACATATCAACATGTAGGTGCTCAATACCCTTCAGCCTAACGACAGTGTACTTACTTTCTGCATATTTCAGATACCGATAGCAGCCGGTATTTTTGCCGGCGGAGTTAGCCCAGTCAGACGCTCTCCGCCCATTCTCATCAGTGAGGTACACGTCTGCCCCGTGGGTGACCAACAGCTTGATCAAATGTTCACATCCCGACTTGGTAGCCAAGTGCAACGGCGTCACACCGACAAGAAAGTAGTTTGATGTTACGTTGACTGAGGCCCCGTGTGCCAACAACGTGTTCATGCACGCCCCGTTCTTGTTGATACTGCAGAGGTGCAGTGCTGTCTGCTGGTACTGGTTAACAGGTTCGTCCAAGTCACACCCCGACAGGGCAATCAGATGGATGCACTCCAGATAGTCCCTGTGGCCGTGCATGGCCGCCTCGATCAGAGAGTGGTGGGGAATTCCAGAAAATTCTGTTAGTGCTCCAGCCTGTAGGAGGAGCTTGACAACGGGGGCGTGGCCCTCCCTGGTTGCCACGTACAGCGGTGTCTCTGGGTATTTACACTCCAGGTTAGCACCTGCATCTATGAGAAGTCTGAAATAAGAATTGGAACAACTTAGTTTAGTTTATAGTAAACAGGCTAAACATGTGCCATATTTACCTTCTCCCAGAAGGTTTTGTTTTCGTCATCGTTCGTGTGTGTGTGTATATGTGTCTGTCTTTGTGTGTACACGACAACTTGACAATGCCTTTGTAGCATTGTCTAGTGGCATGTATCTGATAAATATATCCCACATAGAATTACACTGAATTCTCCTTTCCTATTCAAGACTATTGATGTCATTTAAAACCAACAGTAAATCCGGATTCAACCGTGGGTATCATTGATTATCTGGCAGCCATACTGTGCTTTTCCCCATCCATATAGAGGAAACAGTCAGACTTTTCCATATTCAGAGCCCTGTACCAATTATTACATCCACTCTATCATTCCTGCTGGCATGTTCCCATTTCATGCTTTAATTGACAGTGCATTTGTCACTGGAGGCGAACAATAATTGGGAATAGAATTGGCCAAAAATATCTGTATAACAGGTTTCATGCTTTTTGTCAAAAACTTTCAACAGTCCCAATTCACAAGAGGGATCCAGGGCTCAAAATTCATTTTTGGAAATAGGTGCACTGGTGCACCCAACGCAAAAAAATTGGTGCACAGAAAGAATATTGGGTGCACCACATGCATAGAATAAAGTTGAATGTCAGCGAAACGCTCTTAAGAACTTCAATCTGTAAGTCTATAGCTAACCTTAAAATTTCAAACAAGTGATACATCAAATAAAGTACAACAAAAGAGTATATTGCTATTTCTGATACTTACATTTCAAAAATATTCTGTATGCTTTTTGCACATTAGTGCCTTTACCCCATAGCCTACAAAAATATCTAGGTGAACTGGTGCACCCACAGTCGAAAATTGGGTGCACAGCTCCAATTTTGTGTGCACACAGGTGCAAATGCACCCAGTATTTCGAGCCCTGGGGATCTGTATGCCATAAACAACATGCACCAGAACCATCAGTAGCTTTGGTTTTTTAAACAGCACAGCTATAATGCACTCTGCTGTGTCCAGTTTAAAGCATCAACTTTGTCGGATATAGTTTTCAGCACCACGGCTAGCGCCGTATATGCAAACAGCTCAATTTAATATAAGAGTTGACTAAAATGGTTGAATTTCAGTTTATCCTAACAAAGTGACATAAATTAATTGTATGCATCTACTTTGTTAGGCCACACCAATTTAATTTCTTGGTTAACAGATTTTGTTTTGAATTTTAGCAACAAAAAAATCATGAAAACAGAAGGCTGGGGTGAAAACTTGCACCTGGTTGAATTTCAGTTTGTCCTAACAAAGTGATATAAATTCATTGTATGCATCTACTTTGTTAGGCCACACCAATTTAATTTCTTGGTTAACAGATTTGTTTTAAATTTTAGCAACAAAAAAATCATGAAAACAGAAGGCTGGGGTGAAAACTTGCACCTGACCCTGTTCACACCCTGAAACTGTCTGCACCAATGTACAGACTTTCCTCTGAGATTCTGTTTTCATGTTGATTTTGGAACTTAGCATTTTTTCAAAAAATCTGTTAACCAAGAAATTAGATTGGTGTGGCCTTAGGTATACAAGTAACAAGAATAGGGTATCCTAATTCGTAAATGTAACTATGATAATCTAGCCGTCCACTTTGCCATCTGGTCAAATGTCAGATTTGCATATGTACTGGAGGCATATGTAAAAATAGAGCCAGTCTAGCTCTAGATGTTCCTGACATTTCAGCAACAGGCCTCAAACTTAAAAGTTAAGCTTGCAAGACAGCACATGGCTAATACTGTAAATGCAGAAATGTTTGCGGTGGTTTTATGTCCAATATTGCAGTATGTAACTATAGCACTGCCGCGAACTTAAAACCACTGCGAACACTCGATCCATTTTCCCCTTAGCGCGAAACAAAAACCACACGAACATAAATGCATTTTACAGTATGTCTCGCAAACTAGTTCAACCATCTTACTCAACATGTCCACCTGTCAGGAGAAGATGTAGACGTGATAACATTCCAGCATCTACCTAACAAACAAAATCCCCCACAGACCTGACACATTCTGTATGTCCACCGGAGGAGGCAATCCACAGTGGGGTCCACGATGAGCTCACGTCTCGAAGGCCATCTGCCAGAGCCCCCTGCCTCAGCAGCAGAGAAACACATTCGTGGTGGCCATCTTTAGCAGCCATGAACAGTGGGGTACACGCACTGTTATCTGTTATATCTGCAATATAAGAGACATCAGAGTGTATAGCAGGCTTTTAGCTAGGATTTATAGACAAGGGGTCCAAAAATCGGGGTGGGAGGATGCTGTGATGCGGGGGTTAGGTATGTTCTAGTCTTATCATACTTTTAGCAGACCATTTTAAGCACTAAAAACTGCTTGTTCCTTCTCTGTCTCCCAATAGGCTCTATGGATTATCAATTTCCTGACATGTCAATCAGTTTTCATGCTGTCCCAGTGTCTGATAGGACTAAAAAAGCATCAGTGACACTGTAACACAGTAACACGTGTCTGTAATTACCAGGGAAACAGGGGGTCCTCTGCGCGTCCAGCTGAAAAAGTGGGCGTCCAATTTCCTTGTCATTTTAGTATCATGCGTCCAATTGACGCATGGACGCATGCCTAGCTAGAAGCCTGGTGTATAGATGTTAGCTCATCAGGAAAATGTCTTAGGTGACTGCAACGCTTTGTTTCATTGAGTGAGGAAACTTGATACCTTATCAGACAGTACAATCAAGTTTACTACTTCAAGTCTAACGTTACACCAGTCTGAATGATCTCATGGGTTACAATGTCAACCATAATGGTTTCCAGACTTAAGATACAGTCTAAAACAACTGTTTCATCTTGACAAGGAAGTAACACCCCCACATGAATCACATGATGGGAATCTTGTGATAACTGTACCAGTGCATCATCACTCTCCGGACGCATCGTTTGGAAAGATGTTTCTGACTGTAAATTTTGAGCAGACTGAAAGGCACTGAAGCGCTATCATCTTATCTGTATGCAATGCAGAGTGAAGGACCATGAAACATCTGACACATTCTAAGGAACAATACTTCAAAGAAGGCTCCAGGGATTACTCTTAAGAAAAACGCATCAATGCAGTCACAAGGGATTTCTCTTTAACGTTTAAGTTTAAGAACAGTATATCAAAGCAGGCACCAGAGATTACTCTTAAGATACTCTTAAGATCATAATCAAAATGGAGTGAAGGAATGGGACCCAAAAAATACAAAACTGATTGCTTTCAGGCTACTTAACTGAAGAAGAGATTTTATCTGCATCTCATCATCATCTGCATCTAACGTTACTGTATTCCCCATTGTCAAGATCAAGAAATATATCTAGCTCTTACTGCTGAATTTGTATAAAATTCAAATCACACATTGTATAAAGCCATGTACTATCAAGTGTACTGATATTGGAATTACCATATAAAGATATGTCAGTTGTACAATTCTCAAGGGTTTTTATATAGTGTTAACATCTAGTCAACATCCGTTAGAGATACCTATTGACTTGAATATTTGTCTGAAGGGAATGTATCCTATGCTACAGGACTGAAGACCGTGATTTTTAGACATTCCTTTTAATGACACCTACTTTAATGCCCGGCTACTGAATGTTTCTCATTAGATATTCTCGCAGTGCAGTGGAATAATGAGCAGCAGTCCAGACAAGGTAGACATGCACAAGGGTTGTGGCTAAAGTAAACATTAGAAGGAATCAAGGCTCGAAATAGTGGGTGCATGTGCACCTGTGTGCGCCCAAAATTGGAGCTGTGCACCTGATTTTTGACTGTGGGTGCACTAGTGCACCTAGATATTTTTGCGGGCTATAGGGTAATGGTACTATTATAATAGTACACTAGTAAACAGTATCAGAAAAAGCAATATAACCCTTTGTTGCGCTTTCTTTGATACACTACTTGTCTGAAAATTGGAAGCTATAGAATTACAGATTGAAGCTCTTAATTATAATTACAAGATCATTAAACTGTAATTATGTTTTGCTGACATTCAACTTTATTCTATGTGGTGCACCCAATTTTTTTCTGTGCACCTAATTCTCTTGGTAGGGTGCACCAGTGCAGCTATTTGCAAAACTGGATTTCGAACCATTAACAAGTCATGATTGTATTCTATATACCCAACAAACCATGTACAATGTGAACATTGTTAAGTTGATGATTTAACACAGTGCAGATGTCAACATGATCAAACACTCGACATTGAATCAAAGGACTTGGTTTACATTTTTGTGTTGCTATTTGTGAGGTTGACAGTCAGTTCTGGCAGTAAATCCAAGACTGTTTGGCTCCCTCTGACTTTGAAAACCACCAGGTCATGTTTAAGATATACTACAGCTGTTGCCAGCCTGTAACATTTAGGCTGCGACAGTTACATCAAAGACATCATATTGAAGAAGTGTTCAATATGATGATGTCTTTGATTACATGTTATCATGTCATAGTATGTCTTAGTAATTATCTTTAAAATCTTAATTTAGAATATTCCAGTTCACTGCTGTTCACTTCTTGTCTTGTTTGCCTACTTGATTTATTGGCAATTCATACATTTTTGTTGGTGTCAACAATCTCTGAAGCACAAATTTTGACAGTGATTTTCGTCATTGACGTTTGCATGCCGTCATTTCTCTAAAGAGATTGGATCTGAAGGCAGCAAGCCATGAAGCCACACATGTATAAGGGATTGGTCGAGGGATCCCCTTTACTACACCAAGACAGCAATATCTAGCGGTCTTTATCATCACATTTTACAGCTTGAAAAGCCCTGGCCTCCACACTAAGGCCTGTGCACGTGCCAGGGATACTGAGGGACACCCGATACTGTATCCCTTTTTACACCTTTTTACACCTTAACCAGAGTGTCTACATAAACCGTTGGCATTGAGTATTTTGATTGGGTAGGTCACCATTTGATTATTTTTCGTCCCTTTCCCTGCTCTCTGTTTTGACCAAATAAACCATCAAATAAGGAATAAGCTATAAAATTGTCTTATGGAAATGGAATAGAGATAGGGTAATCACTAATTAGTATACTCACACCAAGAATATGTGAGTACTATAAATGTACATCATATTTGTTTTATAAATCATGCTATCTATTCCCTAAGGCAGATAGTCATTTTACCGAATGACCACGAATGGTAAAATAGGTCAACATAGAGTCATGCACGAATTGAAGTATTCTTCACTTGCTAGACCGTTGATGTTTCCCCCTTATTTCATGCATCCCAAGATTCCCCTTCATACTTGAAAATCCCTCGGTGGACCCATCCTGCCAGGAGCCATCAATTTGAGCATCCCAACTGCCACTGCCACTGGTAACATGAACCTTGCCAACCCCAGCCTTTTTACCAAAGCCTTGGGGAAGTGGTGTTCAGAATGCAATCATCTACAAAGTGTCTGCTGCATGAAAAATGTAAGACCTACTGGATTTTTAGTACAAGGCCCTGCGGAACTGTAATTTTGGGTTGTTCTCTTGGAAAACTGGGACAAGGAGGACATTGTCCGATACATTGTAATTAGGCAGTAACTACAAGTATCATCAGTACTGTATGAAAAAAAGGCATCAAGGTACATGTAGACATTTCTTCTTTCACAGCCTTTAGTAGTTAAAACAATGAGATAGCAGAATAAAGAGGGGAGGTTCAAATGATTTTATGACCTGACACAAAGTGTTCTTAAGGAATCTGAAAAGATTTTGGTCAGAGAAATCTAATAAAGATAATTATATTCCATGACCATCACAAATTGGATCTTAAACTAAGGAATCTGAAAAGATTTTGGTAAGAGAAATCTAAAGAATTATATAGAAACTATATCATTACCTTTGCCAAACTATATCATTACCTTTGTCACTGTTTGTGCATGTGTGTGTGTCAGTGGACAGCATATTTCAAGAAGCTGTGAATGCATCATAATGATACATGTATTTAACAGGTGGGTAGGGGTCGGAAAAATGAGGGTCAGGATTGATAATGGGCCCCCTATTGGCTTTCTAGGGCACTGCAGCAGAACTGCTGGTTTTGATATCTTGTGTTTTGGATATGCTGTGGTTTTGATTTTTCAGTGGTGGATAGCTCTTGGGGCAGAGAGTAAGTGGTGTAGGTTTGGGCCCCCTAGTGGTTTTTTTGGAACTGCAGATGCTGATTTTGTTTCAGACTTTGAAAGAGATAACTCAAGAAGGGGATGACAGATCACCATTATTTTTTTTACATTAATAGCTCGAGTAATGATTTACATAATTAGATACAAACTATGCAAATGTGGGGTTAATTTGCATAATTAATGTAACCGTAACCATTTTGCTGGCTGATGGTTACGGGCTGGCTGCAAAAAGTATATTATTTAGCCCCAAAGAAGGCCGGTTCAGCGCCTGCAACGGAGGCTACAAATCAGGGTCTTATTTACATGATGGGGAAATACTACAATAGCCTTCTTTGCTAAGATAAGACTTTCATAATTTGAACCACCTGTTTTTTTCTGTGTGTTTGCAGCCACTAACAACTCGAGATCCTCTGGATGGATTTGTCTGAATTTTGGCATGTCAGTAGTTTTTGAGGTCCTTATATGATGAATGCAGATGTTAGACACCATCCTCTTGAAGGAAGGGTGGTACAGCTCACAGCTGTCGTTTGCCTAATATTTGCTTTCGCTGGCAGGGGCCCAATTAGCTACTCTCCAAGTAGAGCTTAGGCTCAGACTTGCTACACTGCCTTTATAATCTATTTTGGTGGCTATTGAGTTTTACAATTGAACAAATAGTAAAATTGGGAGTTGAAATTTGTGAATGGGAATAGCTAGTGACCCAATTTTTAGTTGTTGTCAAAATGGGAAAAACAGGACAGGCTATTCCAAGAAGCAACAAATTAAATTGGTGTGGCCTAATTACTGCTTTGGGTTTCATTTCAGCTCTGCTGGTTGGTCACTAAGGTATATGTATGTATGGGATAAAGAGGGGAAAGCCTGTGAGATCTAAAAAGGTAACATGATACGATATTATTCTCTCTGTAGTGGCCCCACATCTAGCATGGCTCCACATCTGGGGCTTACTGAATTGGGAAATGTTTTATGCATGGCAGTTGGAAGCTTTATTCTGTTTCCAAAAGCCCCAGCTGCTGATGACCTGGTTTTATATGGATTGCCTGATGCTGCAGCAGTAATCTTCCTCTACCAACCCACAGTCTTCTCATGTGGGCTCCTGATGAAGAGGCTTTGGAGCCTTTCATTTTTCAGTGATGACAGGGCTCAAAATTCATTTTTGGAAATAGGTGCACTGGTGCACCCAACCCAAACAATTAGGTGAACAGAAAGAATTTTGGGTGTAACACATAAAATAAACTTTATTAAAGTTGAACGTCAGCAAAACATAAACGGTTTAACGCTACTGCCTCTCTTAAGAAATTTCAACCAAGCACTACATCAAATAAAGGTTATTTTGCTTTTTCTGATACTTACATTTCAAGAATATTCTGTATTACTAGTGTACAAGAGAACTTTTACCCAAAAGAGTACAAAAATATCTAGGTGCACTGGGGCACCCACAGTAAAACAATTAGGTGCACAGGTCCAACTTTGGGTGCACACAGGTGCATATGAACCCACTATTTCGAGCCCTTTGATGGCTTATGATCAAAAGAGAAAATGTGCAAAAACAGCATAAGATTTATAGATTTTTTTCCGTCAAACCTTAAAGAACACATCAGAGAATAACTTGCAGTGAACACAACAGACAGGGAGCTGTACAATGCTGTGGACTCCTGGTTTTAATATTGTTTCAACATGACTCTAGGCAAAGACGTTTTGTTGAATTAGTAACTGACTTAGAAGAGATTATGATTGCATGGATTGACTGTGATCATTCTTGTTCCTACTCATACTAAATGGCAGACTGCCACATAAAAAGCAAGTGACTTTTTATCCTTGACTTAAGGGTAATTATCCAATGTGACATTTTATATTCATACACAATGTGACATATATATCACAATAATGCATACTTTTATACCTACATATACACATACAATATATGAAAATTGCTGCAAAATTACTAGTATCTCATTTGCACAGAAGATGAGAAACAAGTGACAGGTCCAGAGAATTCTAAAAGTTTGATTAGATAGTTAGATTATTATGCCATATTTACAAATAGTATAACTTGTATCATCTTACCTATTTTGCACTCCCATCTCTCTTGCGTTAATGAATCACATAAGATTGAAGCTGCAACTGAGCTTCTCACTACCTTTGTAAATGACTGTTCTTCAAACAGTGATTAGCTCTAATCATGTGAATTTGGGAACAGATTACACATGTTACATAGTGACTGGGGTGCTGAATAACAGTTTTCCCTATATCTTTATTGATTTCTTAATGTTCCTGTGATTAAGCTTTTGTATCTCCTTGTCATATCAGAAAAAGAAAAGCCTCAAAGGCCCCCTGATGTGAAGACAAGTGAAGCCTTCTGGAAATACAATACCAGCAGGAGGCAGCCTCAGGAAGAACAAACTACTGTATTTTCTCTTTAATATGTGCAGTAATCTACAAAATATGCATACTTGGTCTGACCTGGTGCCTTTAGGGATTGCCAATCAGTGCAACCCCTGCCTGGTATTACTTTTCATCATAGTGCCACCAGCACAAGCAGAAATTGAGAAAGCTACACTTATTTGAGAAAATACAGCATGGGCATGATCAAAAACACATCACTGAATGAAGGAAAAAATTGTCTCCTGAAACGTTATCGAGATTAAACACCATCATACCAGGCTTCCGTCTCTTCCCTGATCAACATTCCAGAGTATTGGTGTTCAATCAGAAAATGTAGGTCGACTGTGGTATTAGGTTAAAGCTACTGATTTTTTTTTTTTTTTTACAAATTACTAGCCTGGTGATAACTGCTGGACCCTGATGTTCAGGCCAATATCCTTGTTCAGTAGCCTGAGTGTCATCCTGTTTCAGTTTCAGGCTCTACCATCACCAAACATCTTACTGTTTGGTGAAGGTAGAGCCTGGAACTGAAACAGGATGACACTCAGGCTGCAGGCTACTTGTTCAGACCAAGGAGGTTATTTTCTCCTTATTCAGACTGATGAATGATGATATTTAATTGCTAACGTTACTTGAAGTACTTCATCAGTATTTTTTTTAATGAGCTGCAATAGATGAGAGATTGCTAACGAGAAGATGGGAGATTGCAAGTTAGGCAAATGAGAGAAAACTTTGACAGTGATTTCTACCTTTTATTACTTTATATTTTTCTACTCTCCAAGCAGAGGAGGGGTTCCGACAGGTTTTTGACTTGTTTTTATGCGTTTTTGTCGGGCTTTCTACTTTGTCTTTTTTTTTTTTTGACAATGACAAAGTAGAAAGCCCGACAAAAACGCCTAAAAACACGTCAAAAACCTGCCGGAACCCCTCCTCTGCTTGTAGAGTACTATTTTTCCTGCACCTACCGATGGGGATCCTGTTCTCCTCGACGATCCTCTTCATGGTTCGCAGGTCCCCCCTCTCGGCGGCCTGGAACAGGTGCCTCAGGGTGAAGTCCTCGCTCTCATCGTCCGACTCGGACGCGCGCCTCTGCAGGTCCGTGAAGCTCTCCACCGCCGAGACCCCGGCTCCCATCTTTTTGAGCCGCGAACGGACTTGGCCCATGGCTCCCCACCTACTCTCCCACACAGAAGTCGGAATGAGACGGGGATTTGCAATGCAAATCCGCCCGGGATGATTTCCCCCTGGCCGCTATGCGATACGAGCAGCTGACCCACTAAATTTGGACGGTGGTAATATTGATTGGGCCCGGCCGAAAGTCCCTCGGCTAGCGCGCATCGTGCACAGCCTGCACCAACGTTGCCGTTTCTCCGATCATGACTTGGGACCGGCTGAACGGTACATAAATATTGACAGCGCGTAGGCGTGCACGGCAGGTGGAGCGAGAGGCGAGATTTATTTATTTAATGTGATGACGTCACGCGACCCGGACGTAGAATTTTTGTCGTGACGTAGTGGACCGCAGCACTGACTTTTGCAGTGACACGTAAACAATATAGTTCCAAATCAAACCTCGGATGAAAGTCATAGTCAATTTTCTACCCACCTTAGGATGCAGTCAAATCGAGAAAAGACACTGCTTCGGTAGTTAGTGGCTTTTATTTATAATATCTGGAAAAATAAGACTCAATAATAAGGACGCTGCGGAGGGATATGTACATCTCTATCTGCTGTACTCAGACGGGTAAACAACGAAGCAGGTTGTTGGAAAGGTCGCCGCTGTGAGCCTGGCGGAATCACTTTCCCTTTATTTTCCTAGCCTCTTGGTGAACTCAAGATCCACGGGAGATCACAGCCGGGATGTTCAGCGATCCAACAGCAGAGGGCTACGGCGGGAGAGGCTATCAGGGTAGGTTGAATGCCTGGGTGTTGTCAGAGTTAACCCGGTTTGGCAGCTGTTTCGCTTGACGTGACCGGCCAGATAAACTCGGGTCCTAGTCCTATACACATGTTAATGATTTTAGAAGTTTACCACAGATGTAGGTTTACTTGTGAGAATATAGGTGTCATGTGCGGAGACTATGTTAGTGTGTCCCATATGGACTACGTTTGTCGCTGTGGTGCCACCATGGATTACCCCACCACGTAGGAAGAAAGCGTTTTTAAAGGTTTTAACATGATAAAACATGGCCGGCATTTTAGTTCCGATCTAGAGTAATTTGTACGTCTGCAGCTGTTTCAACGTTGCCTCGGTCTTCACGACTACTGTGCCTTACATTGTGTTTGCACGGCATTTAAAGGGCCAGATCTTTAAAAAAAAAGGACACCTCCCACAACCGTGGGGAGGGGGGCGTTTACCCTGAATGTGGTCAAGGTAATTTCCCATGGGAACCGCCAGGTGCTTAATGCTTTAATATTTATTTGAACACTATTTCCGATTGCTCCATAGGTAACTAAAGACATGTCACAAATGCGTGCCATTTATCAGTTACACTGAGCTCTCAATGAAAAAGATACATAAGACAAACTAGCAGGTAACAAGACACCTGTGTTATTGACATGTAAGACGTGAGCCAGGTAAAGCCATTATTTGGGTGTAATTGTGTTGCGGTTACAGGAGAACCTGGCAGACTTGGTGCAAGGTGTTGCAAAAAAGGGTGCTAGCATTACGGCAATGTTATCGTAGTAGATATTTAGGTTAGTAACAGTTGTGGTGTGAACCTTGAATGAGGTGTGGTGTACATGACTAATAAAGTGAGGTACTTGCCAACTTGGAGTAAGTTGGACTGAGACTTAGTGAGACAGCCCACTTCTCACTAGCTTTGGTACGCATTTATCCTGGTGCCTGTTCAACCAGTATATCTTTAGGTTCAGCACTGACTGGTAAATACAAATGAAGGTGTCGCCATTACTATTTCAAAGACAAATTGTCTGCATTTTGTAGCTATAAAATGATGACCATGTCATTGTTTTCTTGTAGTGAATGCTCAATGATAACCATGCCTGACTTACATGTCCGTCATTGACAAGTATTTTCACAGACATGTTCACCACAAAATTACTCATCCAGTGTCAGGGTTTCTGGTGAGGTTAAATTTCCAAGTTGACAACCACCTGTTCACTCAAACTGTGCTAGTGAATGACCCTCCATTCATAGCTAGTGACCCAACCCCTTTTTTTCTGAACAAATATGCAAGGTGTTTTTTCAACCTTGTTTCCTACCATGTGACCTATAGTGCATTAGCATGCTGGTATTCTCCATATCCCTGCTATGTATATTGAAACTTGTGAGTACTTGGCAGAAACTGAAGTCTCCCTATCCTGCGCACATTTTAGATTAAGATATGCAACAGATGTAGGTGTTTGACTGTTAGACTTGAGTCACAAATATGAAATTTTATAGTGAAGCATGTTTTGTTCGGTCAGAAAAATTACCCATCTCACTGCTATACTTCCAACTTCTCATGTTTGTACATGAATATTTTTCTTGCCAACATTTTCAGTAACATCTCCGTTAACCTTTTTACTGAACACTTCCTACTGGATCACTGGTGACATTGTGTTGGTTGTGATTGGTTTTATCATCATGCAGAAGTTATGTCAATAAAATCTGGCCACCTTTAGCAGAGTAATCACCTTTGCAGCTTTGAATTGGTTGAAGTCTACCAAAGAAAACATAAACTTGTTGAATAGTTTGGCTTTGCAAGGTTTGAATACTGTATTTGTTACTTCAGCTTCTATCACAGCATACCAGGTTTAGGTAAACTCCAGCTTTAATTTGTCATATACAAAGCTTTAGCATTATCGTAATTGCAAGGTACATGTACAAACCACCTTAGTAACTGAGATATCTTATTCCTTGTAATGAGCATCGTTACCCTTTGTTTGTGATTCCCTGCACCAAATACTTGTGTTGCACTGCAGCTGGTATTCCTTTCTTCACCACCTGAAGCACAAAAGACCCATCACTGATGTTTGATTAAGTTGAAAGACGTATCAGTGACACTTGCTTTGAGCAGATACCATGACCAGCCATGGCTTTATTATCCACTAAGGTGCATGATTAATGAATTACTTAAGTTAAATACGTAGGTATGTGTTTGAAACAATGGCATAGCACCTGGTATATCAAATACACTTGCTTTTCATATTGATGTCCTTCTCATTCAAACTCATGCTATCTTAACTTCAATCTGTGAATATGAATGGAGCTGTGGTTAAGACAACCAAACCTCATTGACGCAACCAAGATTGCATTTTCCTTTTTGTTTGAAAGGGTGTCGCTATGCGTAGATAAGGAAGGAACCATGTATTTGTACACAACCCTCCCTCTGATAAATATGATTATATCAAAATTTGCCCATCTATCACATGTACAAAGATAAGTACTTACTTACAATGCTAACTTCTAATGCTGGCCAAGGTTGGAAACATGGCGGAAAAACTGGAAAAAGATGTGAGTTTTGCTCTAACCAAATCATCTCATGCAAATCACTACCTGTCACAAGTGTTTTGGAAGTTGCAGCATGTTGTTAATAAGCCTTTCAGAAACAACCTGTACGGTGTCCTTTTTTTTAACTTTCACTCACTTTTTTTTGTTTTCAGTTAGTAAGTGCTTATAACATACATGTAGAAATAGCATGTGTTGTAGATTGCCCTGATGTTTTCATTTAACAATAAAAAATAACATGTTGACACTGACCAAAATTTAATGTGTTTTCTTTTCAGATATTCACCTCTCATCCAGCTGCAATTGAGCACTTATTGGTTGTGCATGACCACGAAACTCTTCATGTACATTCCAATTACATTTTGGTTGTCAATATATCAATTAAAGCATTTTATATGTAGACCGATTGCCGTACGTAACAGATTTGTAACTCCTATGGTGCTCTCTCCATAGCTGAGTCGCTGACTGAAGAAGAAGATGATACATCAGGACCATCAGACCACGGGAGTGGAGAGGGTGTGTCGGTGGCAGCCACATCTCTGCTGGGGTTCCTCAGCTCTCCCTCTGGAAACTACAGCCCGTCACCTGGAGGACCCTTCTCCGCCTTAACAGCCAGCATGTGGCCACAGGACATACTGGCCAAGATAGCTCAGGTAAAGCTCGTAATGCCAAAAATGGTTACTCAAGCAACTGGATAAAATTTCGAAACAGTCAGACGTTTGAGACAGCATCCGCTATCTTTCGTCAGTGACCAGTTGCTTGAGTAACTATTTTTGGCGTATCTTACTACCTGGATGTCTGACCTTCATCAACGTATTAAAGCTCATAATGTTTTACAGATTAGTGTAGGATTTGTCAACATAAGCAGCAGAAACTATTTTTAACAATACCTGCAGCACTATCCTCAAAATGCAACCCACTACCTTCCAACCAGCAGATTAGAATTAGGATGTTGGGTGTTTTGATTATACATGTACCATGTGTACTGTGATACGACAATATATCATTTTCTTAAATGTGTTTTTTTCGTCCATGCAAATCTGTGGAGGCCATATGTATTTACTTGCAATGTTTTGTTCTACAGACAGAAGACTCAGAAGGCCAGCCTGAGTTCAGATATGATGAGTTTGGATTCCGTGTAGAGGAGGAAGGTGAGAAGTCTTGTTATATTTACTTGTAGCTTTTTTAAGGTATTCAGGAATCTCCTAAGGAACGGGAGTTTTAGTTGTTAGTATTCTATAAAATTTCACGAGTTAAGTCTTTTGGGGCTTTCTACATTGTCTAGCAAGCACATCAGATAGTAATTATAAGTAAAATCAAGGAGTTTCAAGACCCGAGTCTTGAAACTCGTTTGTGAAACTTCTAGGTTTTGTACAATCATGTAACTGCGTTTTTGCACTTTCCATAGTTATGAATATGACCTGTCACCATGCACAGATGGAGGTGTCCCTGTGGTGTAGTGGTCTGAGCTTCTGCCTCTCACCACATCTGGTTCAAATTACTTGGACCAGAAGGACTGGGGTTCAAGTCCTGGGTAGGACACCTCTGGACAAAAGACTTTTTAAAAAATGATACATACTTCTGAAACAGTATGGAAGTTAAGCACACTTCACTGTCAGTGGACTAGCCCCCTGATTGCACCACAGTGTGGCCCAGGGCTATGAAACGGAGATGGGCACCGCCCTATACATCAATAATGGTGTGGGAGGATTTTAACTATCTAACTAACCATGCACAGATGCTGCGGAGCCCATGTCCAACAAGCTCCTGAGCACCCCGCTGACGGAGGACCCGCAGAACAGGCTGAAGTGGCAGGCCTACCTGGAGTTCACTCACAACCACGACGTCGGCGACCTGACCTGGGACAAGATCGAGGCCACGCTACAGAAGTCGGAGAAACTCAACCAGCTGGTCATGACAGGCATTCCCCACAGCATGAGGGAACAGGTGAGTCAGTGTGCTGATCCAGACAAGTGTTCGGGATACTGTAAATTAGTGCTGCGTACCTAAATGTAACATCAGGTACAGGTACCAGTACAGAGGTTTAGGTACAGGTCCAGACCTGAACAATTTGAAAAATTAATATGTGTTCTTCTGAACTAGGTTTCCTACTGCCAAACTCCCTTGGCCTTGCTGTCAAAACTCCCGGCCTGCCTGAATGATCTATTGCATATTAGTTACGCTGTTCCCCCAAGGTGTCACTTTGGTCAGGTTTGGTGTTGTATGAGGTCATGAGGTCAGGAGTGGTTCCCGCTAAGGGGAAAATGGAGTGTTTGTGGTGGTTTTAAGTTTGCGGCAGTGCTATAGTAGCATACTGCTACAGTATCGGACAGAAATGGACGTCACATGGTAGTTTTAAGTTCGCAGTGAAACAGTCGCCGCGAAAACCGCAAACATAAAACCACCGTGAACATTTCTGCATTTACAGTATGTCTTTCAAGATGACATACTTTTATGGTGGGACGCTATATTGAGATATCTAGATACATGTCCAATCATCAATACTAACTGTAGGCGTCATTTTAGAAGTAGATGTGTAAAAAGATCTGGATTTAACAAGAAACCAATAAGATCTTGTCCTAATCTTAGTCATCAATTTCTAACGAAAACTTGAGCAGATGACAAGTCAGGAAATGTGATGTAGGCAACATCTATTCTTGCCAGAAGATGAAGATGATGATGATGATGAATGGTTTATTCAATTAAAATACACCGCAGCCTTTTGGGCTGAATTGCGTATCTCATTACAATTAAAAAACAAACAGATCCTTGTCCTTAAAACACCTACAGTAGATCAAGGTCTTTGAGCAGGTAAGCCGAGGTACGGGAATTGGCGAGGTTCCCGTGCGGGAACTGCACCATACAGGTGGTAAAATTCCCGCACGGGAACCTCTCCACCTAGAAGCGCGGACGCTCGAGCGGGAATCTCACCACTTGGGACCGACATCGCCCGCACGGGTTTTCACTACTAAGTACCCACATTGCATACACGGGAATTTCACCAATCACGCCCGACATCGTCCGTACGGGACTTTCACCAGTCATGACCAACACCGTCCGTACGGGAATATCACTAGTCTTGGCCAACATCGTCCGTACGGGAATTTCACCTGTCGTGACCAACGTCGCCCGCACGGGTTTTCACTACTCAATATCCAAATTGTCTCGATGTTTACCTTGATGCCTGAGTACAGAGGGCCAAAATGTGCTGAATACTATTTGCATCTGATACAAATGTTTCTCTTTTCTTTTGTACAGGCACGTCGATATCGATTGTCGGAGAAATGCCAGCAATGCCGTTTGGTCTTAAATCATTAACGTCAGGGCTGTTGATTTGTTTTCGCCATGTTCTGTTCGTTCTGGTTTGTGTTCCGTTTTGACGTTAGTTCCGTTTTGACGTTATTTTGTTTTCCGTTTTGACGTTACATTGAGATCCGTTCTTATCCGGGATTTGCCGTTTATACCAGATCGAGTTGCGTTTTGATGATTGAAGAACCAAGTACGTACATACTTTTGAAGGATATGTACAAAATGCAACGAAGCTCACAAACGAACCATTGTCATTTTTGTAATACTTTCTAATTCTCTACAAGACGAAAGGTAAGTCACTGGTTGAGCTGCATGAAACAGCGGACCCACCTAGGACATACGGTAGGTTTGTAATCTCAAGAATAAAGTGAACGGTGGCTTCATTATGAAAGAAAAATAAACATGTGACATGTCATGTGTTTTCAATGATAAAGTTTTTTAAAATCATCAGTCTGACAATATATAACACTCTATCTATGAAAAAAGAGGGATTTTGCAACTCTAGTACATGTACTTGTATTTCAAAAGGCTTTGTTATTCACCGAGTCCTATGGACGACACAACAGAAAATTTGACACACAATCGACTCAACAATACACGTTGTTTTAAAAACGGCCTTTGTTTTCCTCAGCGTTGTTAGCGTTTCCGGCTCGCATACTCATAATTGTTTATCCACACTGATGCTAGCCTTAATCTGCATTGTCTGGTTCTGTATCTGGAATATTTAACGATGATGAAGTTTGGCCCATTTAAAATGCCGTAGAAAAATCCTATTTCTATACAATAGTTAATTACAAATTGCTAATTTTGTGCCAAAATCGTTTTCAACAGCTGAAAGCGGTCACAACCTTACAGGAATTAACATGACTATGTGTTTTATTCGTGACAAAAGAGGGAAAACTGAAGGAAAACAGATTGGAGATCAGGGGTGGGTAAGAAAACGAAACAGTGTAGATTTAGCTAGCCGTGGTTGTTCACTTCTGATGAAGACGTTAGCTGTGAAAGTTCCTGTGGAAAAATGTGGCTTCCGAACTTCATTGGCAACGATAGTGCTAGTGAAATCTCGCAAGGCCGACCAAACATATCCGTTTGCTTTTTTTAGTACGACTTCCGCCGGCGAAATATCTCCGTTATATGCAAACTCGAGAAGTGACTTGCCCTTCCTTCCCTATTTCACTCTAAATGAGAAATCACTATGTTTCAAATTCTAACGTTCATTATATAGTCGTAGGTCTGACAAGATATTCGTGAGAGCAACAGACTGATGTCAAGCCATAAAACAGCAAAAAATCGGGACCTGAAATTCAAAATGGCGAGGCGTCGCGTGACTACAAAGACAGGGGAAATAACAACATTCGTCTTTACACACAAATTGAACACAACAACAAACTGGTGGTACGAGTTTCGATATTCGATTGCGTAGTAACGACATTGTGGGTGATAGTTTTGGAAATTCCAGTACTACTGTTTTACTCTGTGACTCAACACGCGTACGGTATCAGTTACTATCACAATATTGCTCAAATTCCCGTACGGACGATGTCGGACATGAGTGGTGATGTTTTAGCCTCCACCAGGCGTAGCGTTCGGCAAAATAGGGAATAATTGGCCAGTAGAATCGGTCCACGGTTAAGTTAATACTGCGCCCAGAAATAAAACTCCCTGGTGGCCAAACTTCCCTGGCAAATATATTCTCCCTATAGCCTATACCCGGCGTAGTTAGTCTGGTAGATGTTGGCCACGACTGGTGAAATTCCCGTACGGACGATGTCGGTCGTGATTGGTGAAATTCCCGTACGGACGATGTCGGTCGTGATTGGTGAAATTCCCAGAAATTCCCGAACGGACGATGTCGGTCGTGATTGGTGAAATTCCCGTACGGACAATGTCGGTCGTGATTGGTGAAATTCCCGAACGGACGATGTCGGTCGTGATTGGTGAAATTCCCAGAAATTCCCGAACGGACGATGTCGGTCGTGATTGGTGAAAGTCCCGTACTGACAATGTGGGTCACGACTGGTTATATTCCCGCACGGGCAATGTAGGTCACGATCGCGCCTGGTGAAAATCCCGTACTTAACTGACGATGTCGGCCGTGATTGTTGGTGAAATTCCCGAACGGACAATGTAGGCCACGGCTGGTAAAAGTCCCGTGCGGACGGTGTTGGTCACGACTGGTGAAAGTCCCGTACGGAAGATGTCGGGCGTGATTGGTGAAATTCCCTGGTATGCAATGTGGGTACTTAGTAGTGAAAACCCGTGCGGGCGATGTCGGTCCCAAGTGGTGAGATTCCCGCACGGGCGTCCGCGCTTCTAGGTGGAGAGGTTCCCGTGCGGGAATTTTACCACCTGTATGGTGCAGTTCCCGCACGGGAACCTCGCCAATTCCCGTACTTGGGCCTACCTCCTTTGAGAGGTTTATGTCAATAGATGACAGTCTCAGCTTTCATTTTAGCTTCCTCCCACATAGGTGCAGTAACAGAACGCTGACAGCCATAACCACAATTCTAATGTTACATTTGTGTCGTCTTAGTGACAATAATGTCCCTGTTGCCATGCAGAGCATGAACTGAATTATAAAACATTTCATTGACACATCAAGAAGATACTAAATATAACACTGCTTGTAATGAGTTGTAAATATCTGATGTGCAGCGATCAATTACATGTAATTGTTACACTAGCATTTCAAGCCGTCTTTTCATACTTGTTGCTATAATCCAGGGAGAGAAAAGGTCTACAGCTAATGGCACTAATTGTCTCATGGGCATTCCAACCTTTACGACTGCACAAATGTTGTACGTTATAATGAGTCCTTTTGTGCTAATATATTTGCTGTTGCCATGGAATTCATACAAGCCATTGAGCAGCACAGCACTGATACATGAAGAAAATGCTAAATATAATACTGATCACAGGAAGAAAAAGCCATCTAATAAGCAATTACTGCTTGATGGTTGCTATTAAATTCTCAGGAGACATATGTCGTGTGGGCTCCCTCAATGGTGCACGGCATAACAGGCTTGTTATAAAGACCTGCTGCTCTCAGGGATTGTTGTATTTTTAGACTTCCGTCGCTAATGCGAGTGATTATCCTTCTCAGGTGTATGAGTAAAAAGCTTTCTTGAAGCTGACTTTGAAAACAGTTTATTTTGTACCAAACTTCACAAAAATGAAAAAAACTTAACACTGCACTGTAACTAGGGTCTTACAGCAATTTAGTTCTTTTTACAAACTATACTTCGGGGGGTGTCCCTGTGGTGTAGTGGTCTGCGCCTTTGCTACTCTGCCACATCTGGTTCAAATTACTTGGACCAGAAGGTCTGGGGTTCAAGCCCCACGTAGGGCACCTCTGGACAAGAGGCGCATTAAGTCATACCAAAGACTTTATAAAAATGGTACATACTTATGAAACAGTATGGAAGTTAAACACACTACACTGCCAGTGGACTAGCCCCCTGCTGCAGTGATTGCACCACAGTGTGGCCCCAGGGCTATGAAACGGAGATGGGCACCGCCCTATACATCAATTATGGTGTGGGAGGATTTTAACTTTTAACTTAACAAACTATACTTCAACCGTTTCATCCCCACCACAATGAGGTCCTATGGCCAGCTTTTTTTAGAAGCTTTCTTGTTTGTTTATTCTATTCTATCATGTATTATTGATTTTATATGTGCAATCAAATCAACAAAAAAAATCAATGGAAAATATCAGAGTATGCTATTTTCCAAGCAGTCTTGTGGAGACTATAATGAGAGCCAGGCATGTATAAAATGTCAAATGTTGCCGTAATGGGAAATATTTCTCTCTCCGCAGCTGTGGCTCAGACTGTCTGGAGCTCTACAGAAGAAAGTGGGAAGTGAAACGTCATACAAGGTAATGACTTTGACATTGGAAAACTCTATAGGTACTCGATGTTGTGCCCTTGGGAAAGGCACTTTACACGAATTTCCTAACTCCACCCAGGTGTACATGTGAATGGGTACCTGACTTCAGTTGGGGAAGGTCATATTGAGGTCACCTGCTGGCACCGAATGGCAGCCGCCAGACCCTTGCGACAGTTTCATAAAGTACAAGTGTGAACATATGTATCATGTGTATTATCGTGTATTATATGATTGTAAACCCTGCAGCAATTCAGCATTGGCTGCCATTGCATGGGTAATTTCGGACCAACAAACCATTTATTTATTATTATTATTATTAAGACATTGCTTTACTTCCTATTTTTGGAAACTGATCATATAACTCGTGACTGTATTGTTAAGTTCTTGGTGTTTTTGTTTCAGGATATTGTAAAGGCTAGTTCAGATGACAACTCGCTGACAGCCAAGCAGATAGAGAAGGTACGTCTTGCCTTGTTTTTTGTAATACAATCTTTTACAAGTCCACACCCCCACACACTAATTTTGTTCGATTTGCCACTTTGAAATAGTTTCTAATTAAATGGGGTTTAAACAATATTTCAACCTCACCTGTTTGTTTGTTTGTTTGTTTGTTTGTTTGTTTGTTTGTTTGTTTGAACCTTTGTTTATTCATGATAAGCTCAAATCGGCACGCAGGGCGCTTTTCATTGAGGTCTTCCAGTTCTTGTAATAACGCCTGTCAGAATGAGTTTGCATCTGCTATTTAAATGGAATGACAGTGACTTGTCTGTATCTTCTAGGACCTCCTGAGGACCATGCCCAGTAACGCCTGCTTCTCTGACAAGGGCAGCACGGGCGTCCCCCGGCTGAGGAGGATCCTGCGGGGCCTGGCCTGGCTGTACCCCGACATCGGCTACTGCCAGGGCACTGGCATGGTAGGAAATGCTTCTCTACAGAACTGTAGAAAGTTTTCATGGCCTAACCAATAGGAAAAACATATAGGCTGATTTCTTCAACATTATGACAGTTATGTCTGCTAGGAAATGATACAAAAACGTTAGTATTTGTTGGAAAAGTAAGGGACAGTGTTTTCTCTTGTTAATCAACTTTTTGTCATGGGCTCATCAAAGCAGACAAAATTTGCAATGGTCACATAGGAGTTAGCAGGGAGTGGGTTATTTCATGTAGCAAGTTGTAAACCCTTGCCAAAAAAAACCCTGATCAAATGAAAACCATTCATTCATTCATTCATTCAAACATTCATTCATTCATTCATTCATTCAAACATTCAAACACTCAAACATTCAAACATTCAAACATTCAAACATGGCCTGAAGGTTTTCCACCAATCTTGACAGATTGCTGCATGTCTGCTGCTGTTTATGGAGGAGGAGGAGGCATTCTGGATGATGTGTGCGATAGTGGAGGACCTGGTCCCTGCATCCTACTTCTCCTCATCCCTCATTGGTGTACAGGTAACCAGGACTTTTCACATGTCAGTTGTAGTAGTAGTAGTAGACTGTATTGCATTGCAGCCACAGGGCTGAATTGCACAGTTGAAGACTGTTCTACCTGGCATCCTGTGAAGTTTTCTCACCTTCCACTATTACAGTATTAGATTTTTCTATATGTTGAGCTTGAATTTTCCTTTAAAATCCTCTTTCCGGGATTTTAAATGGTGCATTGAATCCTACTGGAAAATGTTTTAACTAACTCACCTAAAACATTTGTACCTGTGGCATGCTTTGTATCAAAACTCAATGTACCACCTTCAGAAGATCGGTAGCCTACCGCGGACCAAATGTCTGGAACAGCCTCCCGCCGTACACACGTACGGCTCCGAATCTGACTCCCTTTAAGAGACACTTGAAGTAACAGAAATGAACAAAACGAACGGACACGGACCATGAACTAGCTTTCGCCCTACTATATGTTGTATGTTGTAGCAATTGTATATTGTTGTACCATAAATATGTAATGATATATGTTGATAGAGTTATTAGGATTCAAATGACTGTATCTCTGCTATATTGTATCTGACCCTTCCCTCTTCCCTCATGACCTGAATGAAAAGCGGCCTGCCTGCCGATTTGACCTGCCAATTTGAGCTTATGAATAAACGAAGGTTCAAACAAACAAACACTTGCGGTTGCAGGCGGACCAACGTGTGCTGAGACAGCTGATTGTCAGCTACCTGCCCAAGCTGGATGGAGTGTTAAAGGAACATGACATAGGTGAGTAGCCCTTCTCTTTCCAAAATATGAATAAAAAGACTCTTTTTACACAACCAAAAGATTTATTTTCATGGTTGTGTAAAAAGAGTCTTTTTGTGACTTACCAACCCGATGAAACTATTCATGGATTTACAAAATATGGTCTATACACTTGTTTGTTTTTGTTTGTTTGTATTGCACACCCTGTAAACTGCCTCATGGCTTACGTAACACTCCAGGTTTGTACTGAAGAATACAAGCTGCACATCAGGACAGATAATGAAATGGCCTTTTTTAATACCTATTTATACCTACTTTATTGCAATAAACTTGAAAGTTTATTGCAAGTTCTTGCCCTGAGGCTACCTGCAGGTACATGTAACATGAAAGGATGGACAGACAATGGGAACAATATTGCATGTGGCTACTCTAGTCTAAATACTGACAATAAATTCTTTATTATATTGGGTTTGACTTCTTTTTCCGAGACAGCGGAAGACGAATGATCCCACTTTTTCTGTAATGTGTGGGTATTGTGATGTTAAGAGGAGAGTAGTTTTCTTTTTGTCTTTAAAGTGGAATAATTAGGATGGAATTTGGTTGCTTTATTAAATGTATTAATGAAGAATTCCCATACTTTGAATATTTAAACGCAACGGATAGATTCATATTTTGGTTGCGTCTAGACAACCCTTGTATAAGAAACATGATCTGTTCATACATCTACACATGTATTAAGAAGCAAGAAGAAGTTGACTCTACTGGAATAGCTTAGCTTATCACTTTCGTCTACCATGTATGTTTACACTATGTACTGTATATATTTTACTGTATATGTTACTTACATGTTAGTTAAGTTTATGTTAGATGACCTGTATATAGCCCCTCGGGGTACGAATATACAGTAAAGGTCTTCATTCATTCATTCATTCATTAAAGTTTTTTTACCATGGTGTTTCTTCCCATATGTTGCAGAGCTGTCCCTGATTACGCTCCACTGGTTCCTGACGGCCTTCGCCAGCGTGGTGCACATCAAGCTGCTGCTGCGGCTCTGGGACTTGTTCTTCTACGAGGGCTCCATCATCCTCTTCAAGGTCACCCTGGGCATGCTGAAAATGAAGGTCAGTCAACTCTTGGTCTGCCCTCCATATGTTATACTTATAGGTAGAGCTGTGTATCTAAACAAACTTTAGGTACAGGTACAGGTACAGGGGTTAAGGTACAGGTCCGGACCTGAACCTGTACCTAAACTACTTGTTCGGAAAACGCTAGATTTTCAATAAGGACAAAAGCATGTTTGAACTGGTAAAAACATAATATTTGATTGTGCTAGGTATTATTTTCATGAAAACACAGATGAAAATTTTACTCCAGCCATGCAAATGTGTTTTCTGTGCTTTAGAGTGGCTTTAGAGCACTGCCACGGTAATTTCATAGTAATTTTATCTGTCAAAGTGGCCATCCCCTGAGTCAGGTCCAGTACCAATACAGCAGGGTCAGGTATTTTGGACCTGTACCTAATTGATTGTACAGCTCTAGTCTTATGTACAGTTATATAATTTTGACTAACAAAAAAAATTAAAAATTTTAAAATTTTAAAGAAAATAGAAATTTAAAAAAACTCTTGGTCTGCCCTCCATGTGCTACAGGTTTCGTTAGCTAGATGATGTTGAGATTACAGTTAGCATACTGGCATGGAAACAGTTTTGGTCTTGCAGGGAAAAGGTTATGTTGTATGTTTTTATAACAAAATCATAGTACATGTTTCGGATGCATGTTAAAATGGGCTCCACAGATTGCTCACTGTCCTGTCACAGCTATGTTGTATGTTTTTATAACAAAATAGTACTTGAATAAAAATACTCTTTTTACACAACCAAGAGATTTATTCCACCGACGTTTCGGTGACCATCTGTCACCTTCTTCATGGCAATTCTGACTGGTTCACATAGCAATGCAGCACAGGTGTTGCTGCTTATACATAATGTGATGCATTCCCAAACGCAAAATATTTACATATGTATATGAAGAAGGTGACAGATGGTCACCGAAACGTCGGTGGAATAAATCTCTTGGTTGTGTAAAAATAGTCTTTTTATTCAGCGACTTACCAACCCGATGAAACTATTCACGGGAAATAGTACATGTTTCGGATACATGTTTCGGATACATGCTGGGGGTGTCCCTGTGGTGTAGTGGTCTGTGCTTCTGTCTCTCACTACATCTGGTTCAAATTACTTGGACCAGAAGGCCCGGGTTCAAGCCCCGGGTTAGGACACTTCTGGACAAGAGGCGCATTGAGTCATACCAAAGACTTTATAAAAATGGTACGTACTTCTGAAACAGTATGGAAGTTAAACACACTTCACTGCCAGTGGACTAGCCCCCTGCTGCAGTGATTGCACCACAGTGTGGCCCAGGGTTATGAAATGGAGATGGGCACCACCCGATACATCAATAATGGTGTAGGAGGATTTTAACTTCGGATACATGCTAAATGACCTTCACAGTCCTGTCCATTGTCATGATTTGTTTCCATCTGACCCCTCCCTTCCCACCTTTAGGAGGAGGAGCTGTGCGAGCTGGAGAACTCAGCCGCCATCTTCAACGCCCTGTCAGACATTCCAGGGGACATACAGGATGTCGATGAACTCATAGAGGTACTTATTTATTGTCTATTATTTTATTTATTTATTGACGTTGTTACATGAACAGCCAGTGTTGCCCAACTATCGAATGGCTATTGTTCAGGGCTAACCCTGGGAGAAAATACTATCAACTATCAACTGGCACTTGAGTAACTATTTTTGCACTATCAATAGGTTACACACACAATCAAAGTACTTATCAAACTTACTGCAGTGTCTGTATGCCGAATCTTTCATGCGGCGTAGCAAGCCATGTTAATTCACTATTGATCATACCATTGCTTAAAATTGCTCTAATTCAACATGAAGCATTTTACCAATTCAGATATCCAAATCTAGCATAGTACGTAAAGGAATATGCTTAAATTTACCATTTAAGTGTTGCCAGCCTTCCATTAAATGTTGCAGACTCTCTTACAAGTTCTCTCATGGTACCACAAAGAAAGGCCAAGAACCCTGGGTTAATCACTCACAGTAATTTGATGATGACAAGGACATCCCAAATCACCCAATTATCTATTTGCTGGAGGCACAGAGGGATCAAAGGTGGTGGGAATATCACACGCAAGAATGTTATAAATTACTACATAGTTACAATCTGCTTTGTTATATTTCAAATCTTTCATTTATCAAAATCCATGCCACTCATTCTAAAGAATCCTTATTTATCAAAATCTGTGCTAATCATTCCAAAGAAAAGCTCCCATCTGGATACCAGTAATCTTATGTGCATACCTCACACTATAAGTAAAAATACCTGCAACATATGCAAAGCACTCATGCAAATGAGCTATACTTGTCAATAAAGAATGTGCTGAACTTGTCATACATGTATATATCTATCAGTACACTACATATACTGTCCAGCAGGAAAATCAGCTTCGGTCTAGCACAGAAAATAAAGCTGTAATAACATCTGATAATATAGCATACTTTTAACATCTTGCATACAGAACTGCACAACTTCCTCATGGAAAAGTACTTTTAAAGTTTAGTAGATCATGTTCACATTGATGTTTATGACTACTGTCATATAAGGACCTAAAAGTTGTAATGTAAAAACTTCTCACCTTGCTGAGAAAATGAATGACAATATCTGAGACCTTGTAGTTCTGGTCAGACAGAGCCGGTTCCTTTCAAATGCAACCCACCAAACCGGAAAGATCAGTGGACAATCTTTGACATAACAACCACATTGGCAGAAAGCCCGACAGTCGTCTACCTAGAACTGGTCACCAAACTATGGTAAAATATCACGAGGAAAAGCATGAAAGTCGTGGCACTCATTGACTCATGCGCAACTTGGCTCTTAGGAAATTTGGACCTTAAGTTCTGGATGAGCTGAATGATCTTGCAAGTAACAGAAGACATCGGCGGGAACTATCCTTGAGGGTCTACATTCCTTTCCCGTGAGGCGTAGCGAGCTATTTTAATTCACTGTTAATCATACCCGGCCTACTGTAATTTTAATTCATTTTACCAATTGAGATATCCAAATCTCGTGAAGTGCTTTAAAGAATTTACTCGTCAATTTACTGTTAAGTATTGCCATCCTTCAGTTATTTACCACAAAGTGTTGCTGGCTTTCCTAAATTTACCGTTAAGCTTTGCCAGGTCCCCTCATGCAGACCAAGATTTTAGTGAAGGTTTGGGTATTTCTTGTTATCCATGGAGTTGTAAAAAGGTTGTACTACTTTGCATTTGCATACAATCCTTACGAGTTAGTGACTTTGACATGTTCAACCAGTTTTCCCAGTTAGATGTACTAGTGTTGATTTGCTCTGCCAGTTCATTCTAGTGACGCTGAAGAAGAGTGATGGATGATATCACTCAAAACGTCTGGAAGTAAATCTCAGAATTTCATCCAGTTGTAAATGTCTTTATCTATCGTTTATCTGGATGTCTAACATTCATAAAGGTTGCACTGCTTTTGATTGCCAAGAATAGTTACTCAAGCAACTGGATAAGATTTTGAATGATTTTGAATATAAAATCTTATCCAGTTGCTTGAGTAACTATTTTTGGCGTATCTTACTACCTGGATGTCTAACGCTCATAAAGGTTGTACTGCTTTGTCTCCCTCTCCCTGCCCAGATGGCCATGCAGACGTCAGGCTCCCTGACAGACGTGGTGTTGGAGGCCCACAGGAGGAAACACCTGGCCTACCTCATGGCAGACCAGGGGCAGATCATCAACCCTGACACTACTGCCACCAACCTGCCCAAACAGGTCAGGATAATTATCTCTCTCTCTAAAGGAACCCTGACACTACCGCCACCAACCTGCCCAAACAGGTCAGGATAATTATCTCTCTCTCTAAAGGAACCCTGACACTACAGCAACCAACCTGCCCAAACAGGTCAGGATAACAATCTCTCGTTCCGAGGGAACCTGCAGGCTATGTCATGTTTTCATCAAATTCTATAAATGTAGAAATGTTCGGGGTGGTTTTATGCTCGCAGTTTTTGCGGTAAGCTCTTCGCCGCAAACTTAAAACCACCGCAAACATTTTTTGCCCTCCTACCCCCCTGTCTACTATTGTCTCAAACACGAACTTAAAACCACCACGAACACTCCATTTCCTAACGCAAAATTAAAACCACACCCAACTGGCCCAACTGAAGTGCATGTACAGTAGATGTGTGGCGTGCATGAGTTGTAGAGATGTCTGTTCACTTGGTACTGTCCTTACATTTTGATTATACAATACCCAAGAATATGGAATTGAAATGTGCAACACAAAATATCCTGTTGGGTATGATTCCCAGAAGGCAACCAAACATTAATTGGAGTTGATTTTGAATGTTTTGAATGGAGTATAGTCAGTATTTATATTCTAATCCATCATTGTGCTAGAGGATTGATTTCATACTACCACTACTATTGTTCTTATGATTTTTGATGTTAGACAATGTTTGTTAATGAGTATGTCATTTCACCTTTCTTACAGCAACTTGTGAAAAGAAGACTTTCCAGAAGTAGATCTTTCATTGGGTCATTACTATTTGGTATGTATGCCACTACTATCTGTTTCTTATTATTACTTCAGACAATTTCATATATGTATGTCCTGGAGAAAAGTCACATATAAACTTTGTTGCCTTTCTTAGGCCACACCATTTTGATTTCTTGGTTAACAGAATTTTAAAAAAGTGCTAGATTGGAAAATCAACAGGAAAACAGAATCTCATAGGAAAGTTTGTACTTTCGTGCACACAATTTCAGGGAGTGAACAGGGTCAGGTGCAAGTTTTCACCCCAGCCTTCTGTTTTCATGAAATTATTTAACCAAGAAATAAAATTGGTGTGGCCTTAGATTGGCATGTGAGTTTTTCAGAATTATGCAAAAAAAAACTTCAAATGTATTCACTGTATCTATAAAAAAATTATCAAGTTGTGTTCTCTGGTTCTCTGAGTGGAAGGCTCTATACGTCTTGAGTTTCATAATGATAGATGAAGGATCAAAAGTGTATTAGATGAGTACCAACGTGATCAAGATCTGAGAACTCTCCACCATTCTGCAGGGGAAGATGAGCAGTCAGAAGTGGTGAAGGCCAAAAACATCAAACAAACAGGTATAACTTTTTTGCTTACAAATGTCAGAATTAGCAGAATTTTAAAAAAGATTACTGTATATAAAATGCAGAAATGTTCGCGGTGGTTTTATGTTCGCGGTTTTTGCAGCGACGTTTCACCCCGAACTTAAATTTTAAGTTAAAACCACAGCGAACATCTTTGTCCAATACTGTAGCAGTATGTGACTATAGCACTGCCGCAAACTTAAAACCACCGCAAACACTCCATTTTTGCCTTAGCCCAAAACAAAAACCACATGAACTTAAATGCATTTACAGTATTACAGTCAGTACAATCTGTTGAATGTCAGCGTAAGGACATGATGTGAGCATGAAAAATGATGTAGAGCTAGAGTCAATTCCATGTCACCGAGAGGGTTTTCAGATGATATTGCTAATAAGTTTGAACAATTTTAGAGAAAAGACTATTTCAGTCAAAATAATTCCAGACCGTTCAAA
Source organism: Branchiostoma lanceolatum (assembly GCA_035149815.1). Classification (NCBI taxonomy): domain Eukaryota; kingdom Metazoa; phylum Chordata; class Leptocardii; order Amphioxiformes; family Branchiostomatidae; genus Branchiostoma; species Branchiostoma lanceolatum. Next base: position 3,330,114 of record CM068873.1, read on the forward strand.
CAATTAGAAATGAAAGTTTTAACATGTTTGAACTCATCTATATATTTTGGAAATATTATGAAAGTATTTGCACAAATATCTCTTTATTTAGAACAGTTTTCAAACATCCTTGTGATTGTTCTACTGTTGGAACATGTTCCAACATTTTGCATCATTCTCAAAATGGTAGATTTGGGTTATTGCCCCCATAAAAGTAGGTGCTAATCAGGCTCTATTGTCTGCCTCTGTATATTTTTAGATTTCACGTCTGGACACTGGCAACTCTTTTGTCTTTAGGTGTCTATGCATGGCACCTAGGCCTAATCCCCTATACTTTGAAGGGATGTGTGAATTGCCCTGTTCCCAGCCCACTGACCCAGTTATATCATATTTGTAGAATGTTGGAACATGTTCAAACAAATAATCAATCTATGTTGCAACAGTTTAGAAACTAATGCAAATAATGTGTTCAATGTTAGAAATTTGTTTAACCTGTTGGAACACAGCAGAAAATATTTAGAACATCAAATAAATGTTGGAAATTGTTCTTAACTGTTACTTATCTCACATAGATTGTTACAAAGGTTTTGTAAATGTTAGAACAAAAGGCAACAAACACCCTCTCGGTAATGTGGAATTGACTCTATGCTGCAGTTTGCTTCAGCAAAAACTGTTGATTACCTGAAAATTTCTGGTGAAAGTCAGAGCCATAGACTTGTTACATTATATCAGTAATGAATGAATGGCATGGAGCACATTACTTTTTCATAGATTATAGTTTTCTAATTCATTTTTGAACATATTGTTGCAGAAATGGTGTCCAACCTAAGAGAAGCTATCTTACAGATAGCCAAGCACTTCCAGTCTATAGATCCAAAGAACTGCAATGTAGTAAGTATTTGGTGCACCCGAATACGTGTAGTATTAGTTTGATGCGAACGTTTATATATTATGAATTAGTCCTTTTCTTGAATATGCGGTATAGCTGACCCAGAAAGACAGCTGATAAACTCTTTCTGTTTTGGTCACAAACCTTAGATAAGGTTACCATCCTTTTTTTGTGTCTATTTTGAAAATGTGTCAGTAGAAGCATGAATTATTATGTAATTCCGCAAAACCATGAAAGGTTTGTTTCTATTCTTGTTTCCTGTTTCGTATCCAAAGCAAGGATACTTTGGTCAGTGAGTTGATAGATACAATGTCATGTAAATGATGTATATATGCAGTTGGGTCAGTCTGGAGTTGTGAATCAGTCTGCCCGGACCTTTTGCTTGTCAACAACCTACAAGTTGATGGATACATGTAAATGTTCCCAGGACCTGCAGGCTGACTACTCGCTGGAGAGCCACAAACAGGACCATGAGAACTTTGTGAACGTGTCCAGGAACAGGAGGAGACGAGCCAAGGCCCTGCTGGACTTCGAGAGGCACGATGATGATGAGTTAGGGTTCAGGAAAAATGACATCATCACTGTGAGTTGTGTAATCGTTGTACAGTAATTACAATTTATTTATTTATCTATCTATTTATTCATCTTTAGGGTAGTCCCTTCAGTTTATTCAATAACTGATTTCCAAGGGAGCCCTTGAAATTACAAATAATAAATAAAGGTCATAACATAAAATAATAATAAACATAAGAATAATACAGAACAAACTCGATATGGCAAACAATAGCACTGAAATCATCAAACAAAAGTAAACAAATGATGATGAGAGGGTCAGAGGTCATAGCAGTAACATAGGAGTAATATAATCATATAATCAAAATAAACGTAATGGACAAAAGTAACTAAGCAACATAATTGGTTGTCACAACATAATGGTCAAATAGGCGGCTAGTAAAGTGACTTTAGTCTCTTTTTAAATATAATGTTGTGAATTTCTAATTATGATATACCGTAATACAGTAATTGTTGCAATATACTTTTGTTCACTTTCCATGCTTCTACATGTTTTGTATTTAGGCCAAAATTGATACCAGTGAATACAAATTAAGGTACTGCATGTACTTCCTTCAGGAGCAACCCCTAACCACATTGTTGTTTTCTGTAGATTATCTCTCAGAAGGACGAGCACTGTTGGGTAGGAGAGCTGAATGGCCTGAGAGGTAGGTCACTCGTCAGAGCTCAAAACGTACATCAAACATAATCATCCTGCTCTGAATATGATGTGGTAAATGCTCAATTATTACTGGGACAAGCCTGAAGATGCAGTACTGTAACAGGTCACATAGGGGCGCTTATTAGACATGATGTTTTGAAGCCTTCTGCTAACAGGTGTCTGGTTTTTTTGACAGGGTGGTTCCCAGCCAAGTTTGTGGAGCTTCTGGATGAAAGAAGTAAACTTGTAAGTCATCAACTCGTGGTCCTTAAAACATTTACTAGAGTAAAATACGACTGATTTTGGGGTGTTAGGGGACTTTCTAAAGATAGTTTTTCTGATGGACGGTACAGGTGTATACAGCTGTGAGGATCATAGATGAACATGTTGTTCCATACATCATGAGTAAGCCAGGCAGGAAGCCAGACTATTGATGTGCCAGCTGCCAAACTTAAACCTGTTCTAGCTTCTTTGGTCGCTTGCCAAACCATCCCTGTTGGAGTCCTCACCTCATGCCCATGTAGTAGAGGCTTTTCTAGCATACAGTGTAGTGTAGCTCGAATTGCATGATCTGCATCACATCTTTTTCTTCAACTAAAAAACTTTCTGAATAGCAAAGTTCTTTTATTCACAACCAAGTATTTACACAAGCCAACGTTTTGATGACTGTCACCTTCATCAGGGCAATGATGACAGTCATCGAAACATCGGCTTGTGTAAATACTTGGTTGTAAATAAAATAACTTTTCTATTCAGTCATTCACCAACCTGTTGAAATTATTCACGGATAAAAAGAAATTTTGTAGTAACACTTTACATGTCTTTGTAAATCCAATGACAAGATATTTAAAAAGTAAAATCTAATCAGCTATCAGTTGTCGAGTTCTACATTAAATCAGAGACACACTATTCTTATTCTATGACCTCGAAAGAAATGAGCTGTTTAAAGAGGCCACCATTTTCCATCCTAATTTCTCCCCGTTTTCAGACGAAAAGAAAACTATTCTCCTCTTAACATCACAAAACCCACACAATTCAGAAAAAGTGGGATCATTCGTCTTCCACTGTCTCGCAAAAGAAGCCGAACCCAATAAGTCAGAACTTAGTGTCAGTAGTCAAGACTAGAGTAGTCATATGTTAAATTGTTCATCCTTATCTGTCCGTCCACTCTGTGTTACATGTACACGTACATGTACTTGCAATTAGCCTACGTGCAGGAATTTGCAATAAACTTTCTATTGAAGAAGATTTGCTCATGTAAGTCTCACTTTCACAGTACACAACAGCGGGGGACGACCAAGTCACAGAGGCAATCACAGACCTGGTCAGAGGAACGTGAGTCAACAGTTTTTAACAATTTCTCTTCTAGGCATTTAGACAATTTTTTTGCAATGTCCCTCTCTCTTCTAGAGCAACGTAAGTCAACAGTTTGTAACAGACCCTTTTTTTTATTATGTCTCTCTTTTGGAGCAACGTAGGAATCCAACAGTGGCAACTGCTTCTAAGAGATTGCGAAGTTGTGAAAAGCCTTTGTTTTTATAGAGATACCTGCTCGTCACATCTGGCATTCTTCCACAGAATACAGTGTTTTTGTTGTTCAGCTCTCAAGGAAACACAAATCAGCTGGCATTTTCCACATATTTGTCCCAGAGAAGGGATGGTTTTTCCAGAGCCCATGGGGTTGTTTACCCATACTTAGATAATGGTCCACAGCAAATACCGTGTTTAGGTAGCTTAGGTCTAACCAGGAGGGTGTAATGAAGTGCTCCGCCCTGGGGATCCCCTTATCTACCAGACCAAACTTCAGCATGTCTGTCCCAAATCCACCTTAATCCTGCTGGGAAGAGGCACGAAGTGTCAGAATTTCTTCCATCAGGAAAGAGAATTCCTGATAATCATTCGAAAACACCAAAGCCTTTCACAAGAGAGGACACATTAGGGGTCTGTTTTTGAAGGGGTTAGGGCCCTTTCATCAGTGCCACAACTTAGAGTATTACAGTATAAAATCAAAGTAATTACAACAGGAAGTGGAAAGTCTTTTGTAAAGTTCATTTACCCCAATCTGGATAAGTTGCTGGAATGGCAGTGTAATATGTCAAGGACAACGTTTAGTTTGACAGTCAATCTTTCAGTTAGCAGGAAATCCCTGAAGATCTATCTAAATTATTCTTTTAAAGCATGTCTCTTGAAGAAACAAAGATGCACTCAGTACAAGAAGATCTTGTACAGACCAAGAGAATGACTAAACATACCAGAGAGACAGTACAAGAAGAGACATACCAGAGATTGTGAGACAAAATTGTGTTTAACGGAATGGTCACTACCGGTAACCCTTCCAAAGTAGGGTGTTGCTTGCCAGTAAAATATGAGATGATGGAAGGCATCCCAGGCATGTATGGCATTGCAGTCAACCCATCACCAGCAGTGCCATACATGTTTATTACTGACTCAGGTATCCCTCCAAACATGCCCAGCAGAGCTACTTTGGAACCCGATTCTGTCTGGAGAGCGAGTATTCACTCAACAAGACTTAGGGAGAAAGATGTAGTACTTTTGTAAGGATATCTTCAGTAAACAATAGTGCGCTGACAGTTCTGCCCTGTACAAGATTTGACCGTGGCAGATATGGGGTCTGTCTTGTCTATCTTGATACCAGGAGTGCTGTCTGCAAAGGGGAATGTGCTTGTCAGATTTACAAAAAGGACCCTTTGTTTAGTTGTCCAAAGTCAGTCAGGCGCCAGATAATATCAAAAACACTGTCCATCTGCCAGGCCATCCAGCTTATTTAGCAAAGAGTATCAATGCAGACTCTCCAGTGATTTTCTACCTCTGTAGTCCAATTGTGTGAATAAACAACCAGATACAAAATGTCTGAACCAATGACCCTCAAATTTCACTCCTGTCCCTGCCTACTCTCTATTGTTGACCAAAAGTTGTTAGATCTTCTAATAGCTTAACAGGTTGTTCCAAATGAAAGGGAATGTGCCAGGGATTAGAAGGGATTTGGTTACATCATGGTTGTATGTCTCAAAACGTTTTTGATATGAATGCAAATATTGTCCCAATGCTATCCATTTCAGCATTTCAGAATCAAGTATTGTATTTGCCTGAACTTTCTAAGGTTTCAATCCAGGGTACATAAATATACCTTCACTCTGTGGCTGTTGACAGGCTAAGGTGTAACCTGTCATCTCAGTGCGCAGGGTGACATGGAATCTGTCAACACTGACTAGTCTGCACTTTTGTGTGGCTGTCATTGTCTGCCAGGCTCCATTCTTGCCTCAGCTATGACATGACTGCTCAGGAATGTGATTTTGATATGGTATTCAGTAAGTCAATGAGAGGAGAATGGGGGAGGGTGGCTGTACAGGCCATGTTTGGTTTTCCCCTGACAGACCTGTCAGTTACAGACAAGCTCTGGTGCCACCTCAAGGTTAAGATTGTGGCTGCAGAGGTCATGGACCTGCTTCTGAGACCTTCTGCGTTCTTTATCAATGTTCACAGCACACTGGGTGGTTCAAAGAAGTTGCTTGCTGCTGAAATGATGGAAAAGCCCTTTTTGAGAAAAGGACAAATTCTAGAAGTATAGTAACTCTCCACAAGTCCGCTACATTGGCCTTGTTAATAGCTTTAAAGTTTAACGTGTTACCCACCCAAACTTGGTGCACCAGTAAACATGACATTTGACAGTTTATCTTGACAAGTATAGTTACTGTAAATGCATTTAAGTTCGCGCGGTTTTTAGTTCACGATAGGCAGAAAATGGAGTGTTCGCAATGGTTTGAAGTTCGCGTTTGAAAAAATAGTAGCGCTACAGTCATAGGTGGGCAAAAAACATAAGACCACCGCGAACATTTCTGCATTTACAGTACATTACCACGATGACAGTTGATTGGCAGTAATGTAGTTAGTGGTGTGACTTTCCTAACACCACTCTAGAACTGTCTTCCATGCTACTCTCACTTACATATTCCACTTAGAGCACTTGTAGATGTATTTCCATTTGCCCTAGTCTAGACAATGACACTTGACCCTCTTAAGATCATTATCTCACCTGAGATAAGTGTACAGGTGTGTCTTGCTGTTATGGAAGGCAGTGGTCTTGAACTAGTCTCAATGTGCCTTGTTTTGGGTGTAGTATTGTGGCCTTTAGACTGTTGACGACAGAGACTTTTTAACTCATTAAGAAATAATTTGTCATGCATCCCAGCAATATTTTCCCCTTCTGCATTTGAACTTTTAAAGTGTCTATAAGATAACCCCCTTTATTTCCTTACTGAGTGCTTATTCTACTGTTGGTCCATTTCCTTGGTCCTCTCCAACACTGCCCTTTTGTTTGGTTATGAGAAGTGGTCACCAGATGAGAAGTGTACTTAGGAGTAGTGACAGGCTGTCAATCATGTGTCTTGATGAGACTATGTGGCACCTGCCAGCACCAGAGTGGACATGGTTCTGTATGGCCTTCAGTCTGACCTTCCCTACCTGAGATGATAGGGTTGACTTGTCCTGTCAATATGGGTTTCACTTTAGGATACTGTAAACCACTTTAATATAGCGGTAGGAAAATATAGCGGTTGGGGGAAAATGGAGTAGGTCACATTACTGTCTCAAATAATAGTGATGAAATATTAGTGATGATAAATTTTAGCTGTTGACTAGTGGCCGTTAAATCAGCTAAAATTAAGTTACAGTTAGCAAATCAAGAATTACAGTAGATCAGGGCCAAGTCTTTCCCTCTGCCTATGATTTACCTAGTGCTGGAAGCTGTCAGCATGGCCATAGACAGTAAACACTGTTATAAAAAGGGAAGATTCTTTTCTAGCCTGCCAATATCAACTTTGCAATCACCTGTATGTGACACTTTGTATGATCTACTAGTAACTAATGATAAACAATGTTTTAAACCTTAAGAAAATCACATTGAGGTGTATATTTTAAACATTTCCATATCTGATTCAGCTTTAACCCGTGTGTTTCTCGTCCTGTAGGTTATGTCCAGCGTTAAAGATTATTTTTGACCACGGTTTGCGCCAGCCGTCTATCCTGGGGAGGACCTGCCACCCCTGGTTATTCATCGAGGAGGTATGTCAGTCTTTTCTTCCGACCTGCGCATTGTTGAAATACTTCAGTTCAAACTGTCAGCTCCTGCCCTTATACCTCTGAGTACCTGCATTTTGTGCTCCGTTCATCTTTCATCAGCAGCTGAGTCAAAACAATCTATTGCTGGTTACAACTCTACTGTTAAAGGAAGGGGGAGGATCAACATTATGTTTTGTGACATTTCAGTGTTTATATAATTCAGGACCCAGAACTGAAGGCCAGCGTTGCTGTCCGCAAGTCAGGCTCTACCACACGAGCTGCTGAGTGATGCTTTTGAAGGTGTTTAACACAGCGTCTCTCTTTGATATGGACTGTTGGGAAGGAATTCATGGCAGTTTTAGTGCACACAGCCATGCATACTTCACTGTACAGTCAGAGGGATGGGACTGGTGAACACTGAAGACAGAATGAAAGAGAAGTAGCAAATAGAAAGGGAGCAAATAGAAAAGAAGCAAATGTAAAAGAAAGAAAGAAAGAAAGAGAAAGAAAGAAAGAAAGTTAAAACAAGTGTGGATAGATAAGAAAAAGAAGAATGTTAATCTAGAAATGAAGAGGTTTATTTTGTACAGCAAATCACAAACCCAGGACTCCACATAATTTGACAAGACTGTCTCCTGACTCTGAAGTGGCGAGACTACTGTTTCTACAGGTGGTGCTGAGTAGGAGGGTGGGGAGTGGGGTGGCACACTGCCCAGGGGGTTGTCAGCAACTACAGAAAAATGTCCAAGTTTGTCAACAAGACCAAACTGAGTGGGCCCTACACTGCTGTGAGCCGGAAGTTTGGTGCTGCACCTGGATATTGGGTTTAAAAAGGAGGAATGGAAATATGGCATCAGTCAAGTTCTCATCAGCTGAATGTTCAACTCTACCTCAATACAGGAGGAAGTGTTAATGCAGCTGTATGAAAAAGCTGAATGTCGGTTCATATCAGGTGGAACATGGTAACATAGTCTGATTGCAAGGTTGAATTCCAGTTTTAAGTTAGTATGTTCCTTAGTAGGTTGATGGGGATGAATTTTTGGTGAACTTGTTTGGAGGCTGTGTCTTAATGACCAGACTAAGCTGCTTATGCAACTGAAGTCATCTTATATTTTGCCTGACTGTTGAATATCATATATTCAAACCAAAATTTAGTATGAAGTAAGTTTAGGAGTAAATGGAGAATGACCTTGGATAGGCCCTTTATGTATCTGAAGAGTCAGAATCATCCCATCTTAAAGTGTGTTCTAATCGTTGGAGAATGTTGAAAACTCATACAAACAAACCACACAGTGGCGCAGGTATCCACTACTGTCAGTCCCTCCCAGCCTCTGCCACTTAAGAAGTATATCTGCAGCTCCCTGTCTAACAAAGCTGCCCTGTCAGCCTGGCTCCCTCCTGTCAGTCATACCTATTAACCTGCTCTCAACCTGTCCTCACCTGGCTTGTTTGCACCATCCATGTGGAACCGAGCTGCCTCCCAGCATAAGCACTCATGTTTGAAGAATCAATTTATGCCCAAAAGGGGCAGTTGTGTGTGTGTGTTTTGGTTTAGCCTCTCCACCTAGCATAAGCCTTTCTTTTGTGCTGGCTTTTTGCATAAGTGAGACCTCAGGCACTAAGTCAACAGGAGGAGACTCGCTGAAGAATGATGGACAGGTCAACTCATAAATTATACAGATGTGCCAGTGGTGAACTCATCACTCAGCGCCCCCAGGCCCCAAATATTTATTGAAAACACCACATGTACACATGTAATACCACTTGCCTGAAGTGTTGATAGACATGATATGTAAACTCAGGTGGTGGTCTCTGTGGAGTGTCCTCTGATTGACATACTGATGCTGTGGATTTGAGAGCCAAGCATATTTTCCTTCAGTCACTTTAAATGTCTTCTTTGGCACTGCAAACTGGAAGTGTCAGCACCCAGTGTTCTCGCCAGGCCTTTCCAGCATGGGGGCCTCCGTCCCGATGCTGTGATCTGGACCCCGATGCTGTTTTTCAATGAGCATAGGGGTGCTTCTTTCTGGGGAGAACCTTCATAAATCTTATAAAAAGTTCATATTTGGCTTTAGAATGAGGATGTGACAGAGGAAAAACTCTACTTCACAAAATTTATCCCTCAAAATGCAGGAAATAGTGTTTTATTTGGAATTGAATTTCAAAATTTTGTGCGGGAAGATGCCAGACTCCCAACCATTATGAAGTCTTTGGCACTCCACGAGTGACTTGCGCAGCGCAAAGTTGGCCTTCTGTACCTGACCCCTACGCTGTGAAAAAATCCTGGTGAGAACACTGGCACCAAATACATGGAAAAGTATTTCATCCCTAGCTTTTTCTCATTGGTTAGTGTCATTGTGACTTTCTCTGCTCAAAGAATTTTGTTAAGAGGTACTATATATTATCAATACTGCTCCATTGAATTACTGTACAATATCCTAAATATACCATTCACATCAGAATTTGTCAGTACATAAGACAAGAGTATGAAACTTATGTCAGCTAAGAGATTAAGAGACAGATCCCATAACCTGGTACAAGAATTAATAAAAGCACCTTGGCAAGACAACAACAGATATTGGTCAACAAATCCTGTAAGCCATCCAGTTCTTTAAGTTCAAAGGGTTGGACACTATACCATGTACGCTTTGCTTTAGCTGTGGTAGTATACCTATAGAAGACACAGACAAGTTATAAAATGTCACCATTGTTCCCTGCAGGCTGCTCAGAGAGAGGTGGAGAAGGACTTTGACTCGGTGTACTCCCGACTGGTGCTGTGTAAAACATACAGGTGAGAGACAAAACCCATCACACTACAGACACTGCACTGTGCATCTATGTATCCTACACAGTGAATTCAAAGACTTCCTATGGTAGCCAATTTCCACATGAAACAACAGAAAGCTTACTGATACCGAATAGTTCTTGTTTCTATTTCTTGAGATAAAGACAAAGAGGTTAGACACCTCCACAAAACATTATCACATTATCTTGTATCACAGTTACCATGGAAGTAGACAGACAAACAGGAAGAAAGGTATTACATAACAAACTTAGTTGCTTGGAAACAAGTCATCAACAAATGGGCTGACAAGGACAGTTTCTTGTTTGCTGTTGGTCAGTGACGTTTTGTTTATGTGGCTATCTCCTGTGTGTCACATACCAAGCTCCAAGACTGATATTTGAGATTTTAAAATGTTATTGTTGATTGATACCATCCCTTTGCAGGTAGTGGAAATATCATGAGTAAAAACATACTGCTAGAAATAGGACACAAGTACAGAAATATGATTTTCTTAAACTCATTAGTAGAGTGGTTTTGAACCAGGGATTTTGCCTGAGGTAAAATCTGTGTACATAATATGCTGTACTATGTTTGTCAGTAGAGAAGATTTGTGTATCTCACATATAACATTTCAAGAACGGAAGCTGAAAGTTTAGCCAACATTACCAACAACTTACCCATCATAAAGTTCAGTGCCAAGATTGACCTCCCACTGAGACCCAAACTCATTTTGGTGACAAAAGACTTGTTTCAACTTCAACAGTACAATTTCAGGGAAAAGTTGTATTCCCACCGCCACAAGCCTGGTATGTGGGACATTGCGTCATTGCTCATGCATCTTGTTGTTGTGTGTAACATTCTAGTGTCTGTATTAGTCTAATTCTCTCTCAAATAACTCTGTAGACTGTAAACAATATAAAGCAACAAAACATTCCTAGTCAGTGCCAAGAATTTTGTACTCAATTTTTTCACCAAATCAATCTCAGGTACATGTGTATGAAAATTTTGTATTGGGAAAAATCTGCAGTGTAGCATTTATTGATATGAAATTCTGCATAACTATCATTCTTCCTTGTTACACTGCTGTGGGTGGTCCTGTAACCCCCCCCCCCCCTTAAAAAAACTCAGATTGCATATGATTTGGGCATTACATACACAAGGTATGATGGATTAGAAGGTTTAGTAGCTGATCAGTGCTCAGCTACTTAACCTTCTAGTCCTTCATACCTCATGAGTTCCCTTGATTGGAATATACCTCAGGAATGCCATGTTTGCAACTGTGGTCCACTTCAGTGCTAAGTATAGCAGACTCCTTTGAGTTGAGTAGTTGGTCTGCCATCAAGTTGATGAAATGGTCCACTGCCCCTCCATCCTCAGCTGTCCCTGAGCTAGTCAACCATCAACGCCTGCCCTATAACCTGTCACTCACCTGTCAGCAGACACGTCACGGAACCCTGATTCCAGTTGAACCTGCTATGCCCTTGCCGCTGTGAAGTGTACTTTACTAATGCCACTTTGACAGGGAGATTCTCTCATAGTACTACCCTGGGTCACGATTTCTGAGAAGAAAAGACACAAGCACAGTCTGAGATATTATGACAGAAAAAGCACTACCGGGTAGCAGGTGAAAATGATAATCAAGCAAACACACTCAGTGAATAGAATAGCTTTCTTCATGTACCTGGCAGCAAGATCGAACACGTTTCTGTATTTATGATGTAAAACAAAAAGGAATGTCTCGTTCTGTATTGTGAAAACTACAACCTTTCTTTGGACCATGTCCCTCTTCCTGCTGATCTGCTAGAACCAGTTCATATGTGTCTACATAGATAGATAGATAGACATAGACAATCTTGAGATCTCTAAAAAGGTTTCTCCAGATTCTGAGATTTTTCAAAGCATCTCGAGAAGCAATGAAAAAATCTTGAGCTGCTTTGAAACCATCTTGAAAAAAACTTAAGACCTTTTCCAAGATCTCAAGATTGTCTCATAAAATCTCAAGATTGTCTCATAAAATCTCAAGATTGTCTCAGAAAATCTTAAGATTCGTCACAAAATCTTGAGATTTTCAGAATAAATCTTGAGATTTTGTTATTTTCAACGAAGCGTGAAGACCCCCGCTGGGAGCTATTATGATCCGTTGTGTATCAGAGAAGTGTTTCACAAAAATATTGGATATGTACCTTTAAGCTGTAAATGGTTGGAAGCATTAGTCCAAAGTGCTCTGCTCATTCCAATAATAATCTGCTTGCTGTTAGTAATACATTGTCTATGTACAACCCTAGAGGATATGGCTAACCTTTTTAACTAATACCAAGGTTTCTATCATGCCAGCAACAAAGCCAAATAAACCCATCCTGGGATTTCCTCTGTAAATGGTTGGAAGCATTAATCCAAAGTGCTCTGCTCATTCCAATGATAATGACAATGACAATGACAATGACAATGACAATGAACTTTATTGCATATTCATGCCCAGCATGGGCTAAATGCATTAGGTAACATAAAGTAAAAGAAATGGAACATTGTTATATATTCCATCTAAATCTACAGAGTCTCTTCTCTCTTCTTGAAACATTTGTATACAAATTCACATAGTTTTCCAATTATATCGTCGTTTTTAGATGACATGATACATGTGAATAGCTCGTTATTTTTAAGATGCGTATATATTATAATGTATGTATTATTTATAATCTGCTTGCTGTTAGTAATACAGTATGTACAACCTTAGAGGATATGGCTAACCTTTTTAACTAATACCAAGGTTTCTATCATGCCAGCAACAAAGCCAAATAAACCCATCCTGGGATTTCCTCTGTAAATGGTTGGAAGCATTAGTCCAAAGTGCTCTGCTCATTCCAATAATAATCTGCTTGCTGTAAGTAATACATTGTCTATGTACAACCCTAGAGGATATGGCTAACCCTCTTAACTAATACCAAGGTTTCTATCATGCCAGCAACAAAGCCAAATAAACCCATCCTGGGCTTTCCTGTGACATCTGAGTTGTCCGTAGTTGTGGCAGATGAGATATTGATGCAGGGGCAGTGTTAAATCTTGTGTTCGCTGGGGTGTGAACCCACCTTAAAAGTCAGCAACCTGACCCTGTGGATATTGCATACCTCAGAGACTTCTCAACACTGTGGGAAAATAGTAGAGGTGACTTTCCTTAATCATGTCGGCAGGAAGCAACCTTAAACTGTGTGGGAAACAAGGGGTAGAACACATGCATTGGGCGGAATGTAGGAACTATGTGGGCAGCTGAGTTTTCCCGGTCGCTTCCAACAAAAAGACTATGATAACAAGAAATATCTGATAAAACCTTCTCCAGCTACAAGTACGTTTCCAAGATTTGTCAGTGATTAGTTAATATGACTGTTATTCTACACCACAGGTGCATTAACCCTAGGCATGACCAAATCATTATTATAGTAAATCTTTAACTTTTAGCCTTACTTCCTGTGAGCCTGGGAACACAGCTCATTGTTGAACATGTTGTAAATGTCAGTTTTTATCCCCTTCTGAGCATGTTGTTCTGTGGTTTCCTGTCTCCCATTGGAGGGTGACGACATGTCTGTCCCACCGCCCACAGGACCTCAGCCCTATCTCCTCATCATCGGGCTGCACAGACTCTACATTATGTCCTATAGATGTGGGGATAGCGGACGAAAAGGGGCATATGATAAAACGGTCACGATCTTCCCCACCAACCTCTGCTTGGAGAGTACCATAGATACCCCAAAGTCTTGTTGCTGTGAACCCTCTTAATTGGACATAGATATTACCTGTGTGTTATGTGTTCTTTAGTTTGACTCTGTGAATCAAGCAATAGAGATGCTATTGCTTGATGTTGTCAGGATCTTTGGGCTCTAAACTAAGCATACACATTGCGATCACCTCTTCTAATCCTTTTAGTTGACTTCTTGTGGCACAACATGCCAGTAATCTTGAAAATTCCTCTGTAAACCTATGGTTATTTATTGTTCCAAGACAAGTTTAACATAACCCTTCTCATGTTGTGAGATATTGACACTTGTTAATAGAAAGTTTGGGTTTTGCACATGTATACATTTATCTCAAATCAGGCCCCCCTACTTACATGGCCAGACATTTTGGGTATCAACATGTACAAGAAAAATATACAACACCCTGAAGGACAGCATACTCATTACACCAAAAAGTGCCCCAAGTATATTTTGTTTTGATAAAAGAGCACTCCTCTAACCACTACATCTCCAAGCTTGCCTTGTCCGGTGGTGAAAGACTGTAAACAGAGACCTGTTGGTCCCAGTCTTCAGTAGAAACTACTACCGTAGTATCTATTTCTGTGTATCTTCTCCCCTTTTTTTTTCCTCTGTAAAAAGATACAGACAGTTTGTGAAAGAAGCTTACCTTGACAACATAACGTGGTTTAAGAAATGATAAGTATTCTGGAAAGGATTGCCACATCCTTTCTCTCAGCATTTCGTCTGACTTAAAGTAGAACATAGTCACTCCTCTGATGCATTAGAGCTTTAAGATTGTTTGTTTGAACCTTTGTTTATTCTTAAGAAGCTCAAATCGGCCTGCAGGTCACTTTTCATTGAGGACATGAAGGAAGAGGGAAGGGTCAGGCAAAATATATAACAAAAATACAATTTACATGATTTGAAGTCCTAGTTAAGCTATACACATAATATTACACATACATGGTACAAAATACATAACAGTGAGAACTGGTATATGGTTCGTGTCCGTTCGTTGTGGTCATTTCTGATTCCTGTTACTTTAAGAGTCTCTTAAAGGAAGCCATAAGATGATCCGCCAGGTCTTCTTCTGAGAAGCTATCATATACAGTATAAAGACAGATGCAGCAGCCTGTGTCCCAGGAACTATAGTAAACATTCCACTCCTGCTGTCTGGCCTTGTGTCTGGCCATGTGGTGGTGGCATCTTCATGTGTTTTGATATCAGTGCTGAGGCCATTGTTATCATTCCACACAGAGATACCTTAATCCAAACATTCGGGAGTTAGAATTGACTCTTCCCTCTACTTTGTCTATCTGTTATGAAAGGATCTTTGCTCCTTGCATGTACTCCTTGCCTTGCTGGATTTTATCTATTTCCTTTTATTTCCCATCAGATGCATACAGTTGGTCCTGGATACCACTTTTGTCCAATAGTCGTTCTAAAGTCTACATAACTGCAGCCTTTCTCTGTATACACCACACATTGTTTGATTACAGCTAACCGATTGATATGAAAATCTGGGCAAATCTCATGAGTCTCCTTAAGTCTTTCGAGATTTTCCTACAGATTAAGCTAATCCCGTGCAAAAGCAAATATGAATTAAGATTTTCTTTTCAAACTTGTGACCCTGCTCAGACCCATGCTGCAATGGTATACATCGCTGACAAGAATTGCTGATGTTAAAAGTTTTAGCTGTTGTTTGTAATTGTTTTAAAAAAATCAATACAATTCTGATGTTATCAAACTCTGCTACAAGGCCAGGGTGTCTGTTCAACATGTAGCCGCCCATCCCCACATAGCAATGATTCCTCAGGTTTAGGTGCCCATCACCAGGAGAAGGAAAATAAATGGTACTTAGATGAAGTGGAGGATTCCAGACATACTGTTCCAGATGAGATGTGGGGCAGGACATTCCTTGTCCACACAGATAGAACATACACATGGCGCAAGTGATCTTATGGAGGCTGGTGCTAGGCTCTACCATCCTCCGCGGGTCGCCGGGAAAATAGTAGAAATTGGCCAAAGACAGTCAATTCTATGAAGAGAGTCGGCTACAGAGATAGGGTAATATTGCAACGGCTGCAAATGTTACCCTCCATGGCCAAAGTCCCCTGGCAAATGTTCTCCCTATAGCCGGTGTGGTTAGTCTGGTAGAGACTAGCTTGAGCAGGCCAGGCCAATAAATTGGTTTAAAAGTGGGTCACACACTGCAATCAACGAGATCCAGTATTAAACATACATATGAAACATTACTCTTGCAAGTATGTTTCTATTCAAGATATTGCACCTGCAAAGGAACATCACTTTGATAACGAGACAGTAATATTTCTCAACTTTTCTAACTTAGTGTATGATATGTTGGTACTGCAGGTTGGATGAAGATGGGAAGGTGTTGACACCAGAGGAGCTTCTCTACAGGGTAAGTTCTCAATACTGATGTGAAGGAGGTCGGTGACCTCCAACAGGAGGGAGGGGGGTCTGTGTATTGTTTATGTCTTTGTTTTTTTGTTTACCTGCTGGCACCTGTCAACATCGGTCCATACATGTAGTTTGATTAGTCTAGCACCTCCAGATTTTTCTGCACACATGAATATAAAGTTTCTCATGGGTCAGCCATCACTACTGCCTTGTCTGACTTGCAGAATTGGTATCTACCCACAGTAGTAAGTCTCAAAAGGTGAACAGAATTGTATGATATACACTCTAATATGATGTTATACATCTCCATCGCAGGCCGTGCAGTCAGTGAACATGACCCACGACACAGCACATGCCTGTATGGACGTGAAGGTATCCTCTATGTTGTCACCTCCCGCAAAGATGCCAACCATTAAACAACACATTAACGATAACATCATCATCATCAACTTACGACTCACATACACAATGCCTTCATCACGCCTTACCATAGACATAATACATTTGTTGGCTAGAGATAGTAAAGCCCCCATCATCTTGTAACATGTAGTTGTTTCGTTTGCTTGCTTGTTTGTTTGTTTGTTTGAGTTGTAGTGAAGTTTCTAACTGAGTACATCCAATTTGATGACATGTTGAATGTTTCTCCCCACTAATTACATCATGTCATGTCTTGTCCTGCTTCACCAGTTTAGATCATGGATCTGCTATGGACTGAAGTAAGTAGACATAGAATTAGTAGTGCTGCTTGCTGTGTACATGTATAGGCTTGCATTGCTGATGATCTGTTTTGTAGTCTAAATTTTGAGTAAAGAAATATGATCTTCCGAAAATAATTTCATCAGGTTGGTAGGATATTTGGAGCATAGGATATTTGGAGTTTCTTTTAACACAACCAGGTAATCTCTCCTGCTTACGTTTCGGTGTCTGTCAGACACCTTCTTCAGAGCTTCTGACTGGAGTACTGCTTCTCACCGCTATAAGTAGCCGATGTAGGTGGCGCTTTTGCGGCGAGAACGTAGTCCCAAACGTGTCCATCGGCTACTTATGACGGCGAGAAGCAGTACTCCAGTCAGAAGCTCTGAAGAAGGTGTCTGACAGACACCGAAACGTCAGCAAGTGAGATTACCTGGTTGTGTTAAAAGAAACTCCAAATATCCTAAGAAATATGATGTTGAGCAGGTCTTGGTTTGAATCCCTGCAAATGCCATCCTCATTAACACTACAGGTAGATATTTGCATGATATGTTGTGTCCAATACATTATCAAGAATGTTTGACTTACTCATTGATTGTAACCTTGTGTATATTTGTATCATCCATTGTGCTGTATGTCCCAATTATAGGATGTAATACTAGTACTCATCTCACCCAATGGCAGAGTCAATACAATGCAATCAATCAATGTCGTCTTTCTTAGGCCACAGCAATTTAATTTCTTGGTTAACGGATTTTTTTAATCTTAGCAACAACAAAAATCATGAAAACAGAAGGCTGGGGTGAAAACTTGCACCTTACCCTGTTCACTCCCTGAAACTGTGTGCACCAAAGTAAAAACATTCCTCTGAGATTCTGTTTTCCAATCTATAAACATTTGAAAAAAAAAAATTATTTTGTTAGGCCACTGCAATTTAATTTCTTGGTTAACGGATTTTTATTTTCCAAAAAAAAAAATGTAGAAAAGCCTTCTGTTTTCATGATTTTTTTATTTTTTTTTATTTTTTGGAAAATAAAAATCCGTTAACCAAGAAATTGAATTGGTGTGGCCTTAACCAAGAAAATGAATTAATAAATTGGTGTGGCCTAACAGAAAATTTACAATGTCTATAACCATAGTCAATGTCGATGGGCACGGATCACTGAGGCTGGCCGTAGGGGCGTCATGACAGCCAGCCTCAGTGATCCGTGCCCATCCTGTTCTGTCATCAGAGAGGCCGAGGACAGAACAGGATGGGCCCGGATCACTGAGGCTGGCTGTCATGACGCCCCTACGACCACTGAGGTCATGGGTCATGAGTGAGTGAGTGATAACCATAGTACAATGTATGACATAACTGTTACAGCACCCTATTGCATTACTGCTGTCCTCCCAGTACAATTCTCCTGCCAAGAATCTCAGAGATTTTTTCTTCTTGAGCTTTGAACTCTCCATGATGCCCTGTTAGTAAGTCCCTGTATTTGTACGCCAAAAATAATTACTCAAGCAACTGGATAAGATTTTGATACAGTCAGACGTTTCAGATAGCATCGATTCGCTATCTTTCGTCAGTGACTAAAGAAGGATCTGGCTGTATAACTAGGTTTTATACCAAAACTCTGAATAGATATGTTAATGAAGGGAAGACAATTTCAGATGGTTCAATAGGATAGTAAGTTAAGATAAGGTTGCATGCTAATGAATGAATTAGCTCCCGTTGTTTTAGGAGCTAAATGTTTTTCTTGGGGGGGGGGGGGGGGAGCGGGGGAGTGCGCTGTCCCAGTTCTAGTTCTACCAGATCCTTCTTTAGTCAATGATGAAAGACAGCGGATGCTATCTGAAACGTCTGACTGTTTCAAAATCTTATCCAGTTGCTTGAGTAATTATTTTTGGCGTATCTTATTACCTGGATGTCTAACCTTCATCAACGTTTCCCTATGTTTGTGCCTGCCCAGTGAGCAGGTGCTGCACCTGTGGCTGGAGGCGCTGTGCTCCTGCGACCCTGCTGTGGAGAAGTGGTACCACAGCTGGTCCTTCCTGCGCAGCCCTGGATGGGTGCAGATCAAGTGTGAACTCAGGTCAGTACCTTTAACCTGCCTGGAGTTGTGAAAAGGTACTCTCCAAGCAGAGGTTGAATGGGCAGGTCGTCACCGTTTTATCATATGCCGTTTTTTTTTCACTAGCCCATTGACGGTCCAACCGGGTGTAGAGGTTGAATGGGCTAGCGGAAAAAAAAACGGCATATGACAAAACTGTGACGATCTGCCCATTCAACCTCTGCTTGGAGAGTAGTGAAAAGGTTAAAGTTAAAGTGACCAGGGCGTCTTGAAAAGACGCATAGGGGTGGCGCCCATCTCCATTTCTATAGCCCTTGGGCCACACACATTTGTGCAAGTCACTACAGCAGGGGGCTGGTCCGCTGGTAGTGAAAAGGTCTTCTTGAAAAGGTTGGAGCACCTAAAAACTGGAAGGTTGTGACATTTTGAGCAATATCCCTTTGTCATTGAACAATATGGTCATCATTTTCTGCCGGGACAAAGGGGACTTTTCTTTCCTCCAACATGGAAGAATACTGAATTATCATGACTACAGCTATCTTCATACTCGTAGAGGTATGAGGAGAAAAGGAAAATGTCCAGACTATGCATGATGAACAAAATGACTAATAAACTAATAAACAAACAAATAAACAAACAAACGTACCAACTAATAAGTATCTAATACCAGCCCAGAAAAGGATAAGAAATAGCTATGCCTTTAAGTATCAGACTTTACGACCGAGGATTGATGTGTTTAAAAATTCGTATTTTCCTAGAACGATCGTAGATCCTCATTAGATAGCTTTAAACAATGCATACAGTTAGATATGTGAAGGTTAGACGTGACAGGTCGTTCAGTATGATATAACCAGCTGCTGCCGCGCCGCGCCGCGTACCTGCGAAGCTGGTGTGTTTCGCCAAATGGGGGTTATAACGGATGTATAGATACAGATACAGAGGTGATGATGGAGCAGATCAAACTTCTTCTTGTCCAATCCCTCCCACACACCCCAAAAAATACACCAAGGTCAGAGTCCACTGGTTACCGTTTGGTCATGACTGACAGCTTCAGTGTTGATTTTTAGACAACCACCACAAATGATTATTTCACTTTCCACTTTGGCTTGTTGAGGCAATACCCTCTCCAGGATGCAAGCCACAAAGGAGGCTGACGACAATACAAACTGAAGCATACAAACTGCATTGTTGATGATCCCTGTTTTGTACCCGATCACTAGCTTTGTGGCCAGTATTGGCCCAAATCGCCAACACAAGTGTCTGGTTATCAGACACAAATATCACCGTAGTATCATAAAACCCTGTTGGTCACAACCATGCCACTTTTGGGGAAATTTCACCATGGTCAGGTGATTATTCCTTTGGTCTCAACAGAATCTGACCAAGAATGCCTGTGTCATTTAAAAGGCATGTTTTCAGTTCTTCCCAGTCTGGATATCTTTAACCCAATCATGTCCGGACAACCTTTGAAGCACTTCCAAAGGAACGTTTACTTGATGAGGGGTAGTCATCCGAACTATGAACACCGCTGGGGCAAAACCAACAGTCCTCATGTCCATTGCACTGAGAGCATGATAAAACATTTTCTGTTGTCGAGACCTCGTGAAATTCAGGAGTAGAAACCATTGTTGATGATCCCAGTTTAAACCTACTTGCTTATTGTGTTTTAACTTGAGAAATTCTATTCTATAGTTCATACTCTATATATGCATGCTGCCTTGAAAAGGTTTTAAAGACTTTTTAGAAACCTAAGCCTTGAATTTCCGGTCTTAAAGATGCATTTAGTCAGTTTATCTCTGAACCGTGCCTGTGACACAGAAAAACAACACCATCACAGCAATCAAAAGTTCAATGACTTGTTGAATCCTTGTTTTCGCTGCTCGTTGTATTGACTCGACATAATCCCCCCTGATGATCCTTTCTTGGTGTAATCACAACCAGCAAGCTCACGTATTGTGCTCCGACAGTTCCTCACACCATGTCTTAGTCACGGTGTGTTAGTGAGATGGCCTGTCTTTGTCCCTCTGAACTTTAAGAAGCCAAAAGCAAGAGAAGGAAAGAGCATCTAAATTACTAGCTTGAAGGCTGCACAGTAGCTGACCTAATTCTTCTGCCTCCCCACCTGGTAATAATGGGGGCCTTTGCTAATCCATTTCAAGTGCCTTACATCTTTAAGACGGCTTAGCTGTCAACATCTTTGGGGCTTGCATCCACTTAAGTGCCCTGAAAGGAAAAGTCCACAAACAAAGAAATGCTGAGATTGCTTTCCAGTGAAGCTTGCAGGTTTTCTGTCTCAAGTGCAGTCACCTGCTACTGGATTTAAATGCTGAGAACATTCTAGGTTTGGATTTGCCTTGTTTTCAGGGTCAATGGATTCCAGAAAAGCTCCAACTGAAACATTTCGTTATCTAGGTCTTCTCAGGCAGGATGGGTTGGGAAAAGCCCTGTGTTCAGACATGTCTGATGCCTGTTATGTTCCAGTCACCAACCCGCTGCCTCATCAGTCCAGTGCATGTTGTGTCAATAAAGATTGTCATTTGTTTACCGTAAACTTGACTGTAAACTTTTCCTTTGCTTGTTGATTTTATGGAGTTCAAGGAGGAGATGTATTGTTTCATGGACAGAATATCCTACACCCCTTTCCTCCAGAGGCTGCAAGCAAGCAGCCAAACATTTCACAGGTTGCTCAACAAATTTGACAGATCATGATGAACAACTTTTTTTGAAATGTTTTGTTGTCTTTTAAATTATACTTGTACAGTGTGCAACATATTTCAACTAGGGGGCCAAAAGCTACATCACTTACTCTCTGTCCAAAGAGCTATCTACCACTCAAAAATCAGGACCATAGCATGTCCAGAACACGAGATATCAAAACCGGAAGTTCCGCTGCAGTACCGTAACAAGCCGCTAGGGGACCCAAGACCTACCCACCTACGAAATATTTAAGACAATCCATCCAAGCCTTCTCGAGTTACATGTATGCTGGTCGTTACAACCAAACGCTACCCTATGCAAAACCTTCTCGGCGAAGGTAATTTTATACTCATGTGTCACACAAATCCAACTTTGGTTGCTTGATGGTCGCTCAGCAATCACTGTCTAGTGGAAAGGGTGACTGATGTAATCTCCAAGCAGATCTCCACGATGCTAAAATCGTACAAGCTAGCCAGAGAAGCTCCAGTCAGCCAGGGAAGTTGTCAGGCACCGTCGGTTGCAAAAAAACCTCCTTCTGCCAGTTGGATACGGTCTTTGCAACTGTTGGGTCTGCTTGGAGACTAGGACTGATGAAGATGACACTGACCCGATATGTTACAAATATGCTGAGTCATATTGGGCATTTGGGTCAGCAGGAACACCAAAGCTAAATGTGTGTAAATCTTCGATAGTCAGCCTCTTTGGAATGGTTGTAACTGTTTAGTCCATTCTAGCAGGGTAAAAACACTTTTGGGGCCGGATAGATTCAACAACTTGTTTGGGAGATTATTCTGGTTTCAGAATAGGAGTAAAGAGGTAAGAAAATATGGAAATTTTGGAAAAGAATTGGTCCCCTAGTTTGAAGCTACCAAGTCAGGGGTTTTCACAGAAGCTTTGTGAATTCATTGTTCCTCACTGCCCCATGTATGTTGTAGCTCTAATGTTTGTATGGCAGTTTTTTTCTCGCTGGTTGATGGCTAAGAAAACAGAGGAGATGATTAATTTTATTTGGCCTGACCTAAATACTTGTGCATGCTTGCCTCCCCCCTCACCATGTCTTCCACCTGAATGCATCACCAGCCACACACAAGTCCTGACAAAAGAAACCCTTTTGAATGTGCAAAGCCCAGAAGTCTTCTGTATTGGCCAATGGGCCGAGAGAAAAACACACTGATGGAGAAAACTTCCAGGTCAGGCGGGAGAATGTCAAGGGGGTCCATGGGGTCGCTTCAGTAAAGTTCAGATGTTGTCACCACAACAGCATCTGCAGGGATCGTCTGTTGACCTCTGCCCTCCGCTCTCTTGGTAGAACTTGACTTTTGAGATTGAATCAGCTGCCGGGAAACCAAAACAAGTTTTGACCTTTACGTCTTAAATGAAATCTACAGTACTCCGTTGGCTGGCTGTAGTAAATATAATGTGGCTAAGACGGATGAGGGGGTTGGGTGCTAAAGGAGCAAAATTTTATCAATATAGAATTGAAATTTAAGACATTGAGTTGTCCTGAAGCTGGTCTCCAGGACCTTCTCAGCTTAGGTTCCTAACTACTTCTTAAACTAAGCAAGGAAGTAGCAACATACCTTTGAGCTTTGTGAGATTAGCCCTGTAAAACCTTCAAGCCTGCAGATACATACTTAGCCTGACGGTTTGAAGCTGTTGTGTCAGAAGGAGCATGTTGGGTATATAGTACCTCATTGATTAGGCTTGCACAAAATGTGACCTGATCTTCTGTTGTTGCCCATGAAAATTCAGTGAGGTTTTGCAATGATTACCGTAAAATTCCTATTTACGAACGCACTTTTTAAACTTTTCAAGTCGCAAGCAGGTGCTCCAGGCCGACGCCAAAGTCGGGGTGCGTACTTTAGGAGGGGTTCTTCCTCGTAAAAATTGCATATCAGCTTGAGAGTACAGTACATCTTCATGCAAATGAAGTGTGGAATGCTACCACACAATCAATCAGTAATAAAGAATAAATAATACATATATTTAAATTGTTTGACATTTTCTACCCAGAAACATTCTCTCAGTAACCCTTTAGGTCGGTAAACATCATTGGAAGGATGATCATGTCAACCTCTAACTATCCACCGAAATGCTGGAGAGGGGGGGTGCGTATGTTAGGAGGGTTTTTCCCCTGAAAGTTTCAACTCACTGAGACAGGCCCGCAATCATCCCCAAATTGGGGGTGCGTACGTTAGGAGGGGTGCGTACGTAAATAGGAATTTTAGGGTATGTTGTCTAGTAGTGTGATGAATAGCAATGTGAACTTTAGTACCCAGCTCAAAAGTAGACATGTCAAAGGAGAGCAGACATTCTGGACCTTGAGGTCATTCTATGTGAACCAGCTACAATTGAGCGGTTGTTACTTTTTACTGAATTTTTAAAACTCTCGCATTGAGCTGAAGGATGGCTCAGATGTGTAACCCTCTTTGTTTGGTTTGTTTCCCTTTCTGCAGACTTCTGTCCAAATTCTCCTTCAACCTGTCCCAGGACTGGGAGCTGCCCAACAAGAAGGAGGCGGCCCCAACGGTAAGTGTCAGCTCGGTAGTGGGGCAGACCATTAGCTCTTGGGGGTGTTCACATTTCAGCTTCACAGTCATTGGAAACAAAATAGTTGGACCAATCAAACATTCATCAAGATGGCTAAAGCTCATTTACCAGAAGAGATACATTTGTAGGGTTTGATTCTGGATATGAAACATATTTTCATGAAAGAATGATTTTGCAAGCAAAAGAAACATAAGTTCAACCTTTATATTAGAAAGACATCATGAATGTCTGCATTGACATGTACATAACCCGAAGAATCAAAGGTGCCAAAAGGAAACATCCCCAGTGTGTAAGGATTTAACAGGTGGTTTCTCACTAGTGCTGCCACCACAGTGATCTCCAATGATGGTGTTGTTTTAAACAAATTTCAACAAATCCATACTGTTACCTCTAATTGTCTATAGCAAATATTTGAATCATAAGATACCTAATTTCATGCTATACTGTATCATTCTGTGTTTCCAACCTGGAATTCAACCACTTGTTTGAATTGATAAACTCTGTATTCTGGATGCCATTCTTCTCATTGACAAGCAAATCTATACCTTTCCCCTGTCTTATGGGGTCCAAATATGCATAAAGAGAAAGGCATCCAGGCTATTGATTGTATAAACCCACACAACCACCCAGCAGCCAATGAGTCTGCTCCTTTTACATACATGTTGTCATGACTGTAAGGTGTAAGTTATATTGGAATGAGCCAACATTTCCACTGCTGTTGTTTTCAGTGTTAATTACTCTCCAAGCAGAGATAAGATCCGGGATATTTTCGCGGTATTTTGTACGCCTCTCTACTTTTCCGTTTTTAGTTGGTAAGAGGAGGGAGACCCAACTAAAAACGGAAAAGTAGACGTACAGAATAACGCAAAAATACGTCAAAAATACCCCGGATCTTACCTCTGCTTGGTGAGTAAGTGTTAATAACAGTACCCCTGTATAGGTATTCTTATCATTACCCATTGTCACTGTATATGCCTTTGAAGTTTGCTGGGTGAAATAGTGTTAAAAGATGACATGCAAACTTTAGGACAAAGTAGGAATTGTTGCATCATGATGCCTTTGGTCTGTTTCAGAAATATGGGGAAGAACATCAGATCCAAGTAAGACCAAAGGATAAGTCTGTGTTTGCCCATCTAACTGTCCTGTCCAGTGTTCTGTTTTGTAGCAAACTAACCCATAATTGTTCCAACAAAAGTGGAGTAGTTCTGTTATATCAACCCCTTGTATGTTGGAGTAGCAGCTGTGTCTATGTGATGATGACCAAACACTGAGCTTGAATGATGTTAAAGTATCATAACACTGTTGATTTCTTTTCAGAAATATGGAGAGGTGACTCAGAACCAAGTAAGGCCGCCTGCTTACAGCTAGATGTGCATAGTTATATTGTCATCCATCCCTACACTGTATCACATAACAAAGTAACAGCTCAGTCAATAGCATTGGAAATAATAGTCTCTATTTTGCACGCCTTAGGTGTTGTAACAGAGTGAGGTGATGACGTTCGTTGCTGACGCATTTGTGTCGCAATATTCGTGCGTAGCCGTGTGTGCTTTCATGTGTCAAGCCTTTATGTGGCTTCCTTGCAAAGATTGGTTACATCAAGGGTGAGGCGACCATGTTTGTTGTCAGTCATTTTGAGTTACATTTTGGCAACACCAATGGACCCCCAAGAGGGTCCCCCCAAGAGGGCGTGGACGCTCGCTGTCCATCCCATTAGATTGTCAGTCATGCCTCCAGGGGGTCCGCTGTGTTTATTTCAGTTAATGAATCATGCCTTAAATGTCCCGCAGAGATGAGCATAAAAACTTCTTTTGCTGTCATTTGAGATTACCCAACTGTGCCTAGCTTTGAAGGTACAGGGCTTTTGACAAAGAAATTACATGTTTGAACATTCTGGACAAAAGGGCCAACCCAACAGAAAGAGCATATTACTACCAGGGACATTCATATCATCCTTTTTGGACTAAATTCTTTACCAGCTGGTAGGGGTGGATACCGGTTCGGCTTAATAAGGTCCAAGTCCGAGTTTAGGTCCAGAGATTTAGGTTCAGGTCCGGACCTGAACCTGGACCTGATCCTGTCCACTTGATGTTTTGTTTTATTAGACCAATATTAAGCATAGAGATTTAATACTGACACGCACAACTAAAAAAGTTTCTTGGTGAGAAGACTTTCAAGACAAACCAGTGTTTAATATTTGAATGTTGCACTTATTTCAAATGCCTTTTTTGTCAGAGGGGAGGCTCAAAACACTTCTTATCAAACAAAATAGAAAAATTTATTTGTACTTTGTTCAGTTTTTTTTGAACTCAGGTTTTTGGCTTTCAGGTTTTTGGACTCAGTTCTTGGATGGTATAAAGGTCCGAATCAGGTCCAGCCCTACCAGCTGGTCAACTTTTACTCTTCCTGTCATTTTCTCTCTCTCTGTAATCCTAAATTGCACTATCCCAAACTCGCGACAGGATTGTTGATGCATGATATCATAGTTATTAAGTCAAGTCGCATATTCTGGAATTGGTAGTATCAACCAGTAACACCATACTTATTCACCGATTTCACACTTCCCAAGATGCCCCAGTGGGGTGATTGACAATAATACAAATTCAACTTCTATAGACAAACACTGGTAAAACCTTTAAGAATTGTTCTGTATTATCTCCCCAGTATACAAAACATGTAATTATGACATGTTTGATGAGAATCAACACAAAAAACGTACCTTCCTGCAGCTTTACCGCCCTCCTACTTGGGTTTTCAGTTGGTTCGCGCTAAGAAGAATTACCGCAAAATGAAGTTTACGACACCCCACTGGGGCATCTTGGGAAGTGTGAAATCGGTGAATGACCAGCTGAACTACAAATGTCCTGTCACATCCTGTGTTTGGAACAAGCCAACTGGTGACATCAATCCAGTACACTAACCCCAAACTCTAACAACATGAGGCATAAGGTTTAGACTCATCATACTTTGGAGGAGGGCCCTTCCTCTCTTGAAACTCAAACAAGATCCCCATTAAAAGTCTTGTCTTTTATTCCTGTTTTAATTGTTGTTTTGAATGGAGTTTAAACTGTAAAAGCCAACACAATAAATTGGACTTACCCAAATTTTCGACTGAACAGCTACAGTCTTTTTCAAGGAATGAACCATCCACTGCTTCTGTGACGTCACATTATGCAGATGAGACACGTGACTGTTGTTGCTGTTGTTTAATTGTTGTTGTTGTGTGTTTGTTTGTCTAGCAGGTGTCCCAGCCGCTGAAGGAAGGGGTGCGAGACATGCTGGTCAAGCATCATCTCTTTAGCTGGGAGTTGTGAGCAACTGATGATGTCATGCTTTTCATTATGCACCAGTCTCCTGAATTCCCTAACTGGCTAACCAGGGTCTGTTACGACAAAACTGTTCAAATAAAGATTTCCTTCATTCCTTAATTCAATTGTTAGCCATCCTATGATAACCAAGCTCTGTTAGCTTCGGTTTGCTTCAACAGTTACTTACCCTGCTAACAGGTTGGTCACAGGACACAATATCTGACACGTTGACACAATTTTAACATTAATTGCGTCCAAAACAGCACAAGTGAAATCTTCCCAATTTAGGATAAAGGTTTGTCATGTAGATTAACTTCCAGTTAGATGTCAACACATAGGCTTCCTTTGGTTTACTTGCATGGCAGTTTGGAATCCATTAAAGCTTTGTACATACAAATACCTGAGTGTGAGCATGCCATCTGATTGGCTGACAGTTGTATCTTAAACAGCTATCTGACCAACAATCTCTACGGTATATGTTCCAAGGTATCATAGTATTCCATATTTGTGAGGTAGCTGGCTGAAGATTAATTCTGTCTTGTTGGTAACCTATAGCTAAGTTTCTGTAAAATATGTCAGTGTTATTGCTCACTTCAGTGTCATGCCAAAGTTCCAGTTGTGCTGATGTAGGTTATTTTCAGTTGTTCCATAATCAATTTCCATTATCATAACCCCATTGTAAAATAAACTTACTATTTTCTGAGTAGCTAATAAGTGCATACAAAGTACACAGTATTTGTTTACCAACAATCATGCTTCCATGGTAATTCCCATACGTTTGCTTTTCTGCTTAGCAGGTAGGTAGTCTAATTAGATATACATACATACATACGTACATGATGTTATCATTTGGTATATGGATAGGATTTGATTCTTGTCATAGCTTGTAGAATGTCACTGAGAGACAACTTCCCTCTCCCTTGGCCAAAGAGATGTCACCATAGTCAGATATATAGTCAGATGTAAAGCATTGAATGTTTGCTTCCTTTAGTTAACATTAAGAAGAATGTAGACAGCTTTAGAAGCGGGTGAAGATGTACATATATGAATGTTCTGTTTCCCTTTTTTTCTTTTTAGATATAAAAGACCACCAGATGATCATGTGAAACAAACATGTAGAAATTGACTCTCATGTTTTGCTGTCTTATGAATTCTATGTTGTTATGTAGGTGACAGTGCAATGACCACTAATGAAATCAGTTTTGCCAAAACCAATGAGTACAATGTAGAAGTAAAGACCACTCTCGTCAAAATGTATTGTAAGAGTGTGCCTACTGGTTGATGGATATGTAAACTTTAAGGCTGTGAATGTACCACAGTGACTGAGACAATTTTCAGACAGCAGAATGTATATTTTGAATTGTAAGAAGCCTATTATATGCTGCAATAGTAATATGATATACTCCAGAGATCTGTGTTGTCCTAGCTCTTCCAACATGTGTTGTCTGCTGGGGTTCAGGACAATAAAAAGTACAATGAGCTAGAGAGACCTTTGTGTTAGAGTCATTTTTAAAGGAGACCCCATTTTGATGCAGTAGAGACCTTGTGTCCACTCACAGTGACCTAGTAGACATTTGTAGAGTTGTTAGTGTAAATGGGGGGGGGGGGTGTTCCTCGCTACCCAATCGCTACCCCACCAACATCCAACAGAACGGACTTAACTTATTAAAATGATTCAGCCTTTATATGTTGGCATGGTAACCCAAATTGTACTTACATTTGTACCATGCCCTATGACTTTTCTCTGACAGTTTGCAGGGGGAGTCTTATGCTGATGTTATACATGTTTGTCCAATCCTTGTTGTACAAGTAACACCCACTTGTAAGTTGAAGCATGGACCAGTGCAGTGCAGTGCAGGTTTTGAAAACAAAGAAAACCACACCACCACTGACGATTTGATCTATGTTTTGTACTTGGGATACTCTCCCTGTGCCTGCTGTGTGCCTGTGGCCCATTGCTGGGATAACTGTGGATCTCAGGGACCTCTCAGAGACATTTTATAAGGTCTCCTGTCTCATATAAACTTCACAGGAAGGTACGTCCGTCTGTCTGTCTGTCATGACACCTTTATGCTCTCTCTATCTCTAATAGCAATACCTGCTGTGCAGATATCTCTCACAGTCAAAATTTGCTTCATGTGTGCCAACATGAATTCAGACATTGCTTACTAAAGTTAGACTGGAAGCTGTCCAAGTCACCTGTTACGATGCTGGTGATGGCTACTTCCGTAGCTTCCTGATTTTTCTTAATTTTAGTTTTATCAAAAACACAACTGGTGGAATAACAAAGTTTAAAAGGCTGTTACTTTCTTGGCAAAGCGTTCTGCAGATCCGTGATAACCAGGCAAGGGGCTGCCACACATGTTTCCGATGAAAGTACAAAGTATGTTCATTCCTTCTCATAGCTACGAGTAAGAAAAAGCGTCTTTGCAAAAGATACTACAGTCCATTATTTTTCGAAAGTTAAAACTTGGGAACTATTTATATATTTCATACAGGACCAAATGAAAGGAATGGACTTAATTGTTATCTCCACGAAAAATGGAGATATAGTTTTGGGTGTGTCTGTGTGTGTTTCCGGACTACTGTAAGCAGCATAACTCAAGAACCTCTTGATAGATTAGTTTACGATGATATTTGGTATGTGGGCGGGTGTTGTGAAGCCAAAATTCAAGGTCGATTTTGGGCCCCCTGGTATGTGACCTTGGTACTGCAGCAGAACTTCAATTTTTGTATCTTTTGACCTGGTTTTTAGAAAGTTATACTCGGTACCTTTTCTCCACTTCATACAGGATCAAAGGAAAGGAATGGACTTGACTGTTTTTATTGTAGACAGATGAACGACCTTTACTGCACATTCCTGCCCGAGAGGGATAAGCACATCCGTAATCGCAACCTCCCCACGGATGCAGCGTGCCTGGTCATGGGAACTGGTGGGAGTAATGATGCAGGACCTTGACTTTGGCACTGCATGTGATTCTTAACTATTGTCCCAAAATGCGGGAGAATTGATTTTGAACAGTCTGGTTGATTGTTTATCTTAGCCTCTGTGCTGTATTAGTACAAGAGTACTCTCCAAGCAGAGCTAGGGTTTCGGCTGGTTTTTGACGTGTTTTTAGGCGTTTTTGTCATGCCTTCTACTTTGTCATCGTTTTTGTTGTGTCGCCTTTAAACCCCAGCTCTGCTTGAAGAGTAGTACAAGAGTGCCCGAGATAATCATGGACAACAGACTATACATGTCACGAACAACACTTGGAGATTGTTTTGAAACAGGTGAAGCTTTACTAAAAGTCCACTAAGATCACAGACATTGTAATTTGGCATGTAGTCACTACCTGTAAACCAGTAACCGGCACGCCCGACGTGACCAACAAGGTGTACAAAGTGGCTTGCAGCTACCCCATGCTGAGTCTACAGAGGCTGGTAATGTAATCCATTACTACTCTCAACTGTGACAATTCTACACTTTCAGTCACTCTACGCTCGTTCTCATTTAAATATACACACTTTGTAATTTCCATTACCGTTAGAAGTAAGACGTTCCTGACATTAGGATATGCCACATATAAGGTGCCAAACTGCCGTTTGTAAAAGCCAGAAAAGTTTACCTACCTACCTACCTAGTCCCTAGAAAAGTTTAAGTCGTTATAAAAACAACAGTTTGGCACCTTATATGCGGCATATCCTAATGTCAGGAACGTCTTACTTCTAACGGTAACGGAAATTACAAGATGTGTACATTTGAATGAGAACGAGCGGAGAGTGCTAAGAATGATGCTAGCCTATTTTCGCCAAGCAGGACTTGACAGACCCCATTCTCCCACAATATCTCTCAGTCACCATCCGGCTTCTTCTGCTAATCACCTGAGGCTAGTAAAGACGACATGGACCAAGGTTTAATATCTCCTGGTGTCCTCCATGTCGACACAGCTAATGCCCGAAGGCGCGGTTTGTTTTGACTCTGTCTAGCGCTTGGTGGGTTATCTGAGGTCACTTTTTACCTTCGCCGAGAAGGTTATGCAGAGGGTAGCGTTTGTGTGTTTGTCTGTAGTGGACCAGCATAACTCGAGAATGGCTGGATGGATTGTTTTGGTATTTGGTAAGTTGGTAGGTTTTGATGAGACCTGAAAACGATTAGATTTTGGGCCCCCTAGCGGCTTCTTACGGTACTGCATCGGAACTTCCTGTTTTGATATCTCGTTCCGAATGCCAACCGATTTTGTAAGGTTTGGAATCAAAAGATAATGTAACGGAGAGGTAGTTTCTACAGAAACTGCGTCTGTTTAGCTTTCTCTTCGTCATGAAACCTACGACTTGAGAAATCTCTGTTTGTACCGGTTCTTCTTTAAAGTTTGTCCTTAATCTACGCGAGAACCCATGTGCAAGTTCAAAGGTTTATGGTTGCTTTAAAGCGTGCATTTATGATTCTCGTAGGAAAAGGTTGCTATCTTTAAACGCCATTTCCGCTCACCCCATCAGGGATAACATTTCATCGACTCAATGAAACGCTACCTCTGATAAGGCAGTGTTGTCATCGACACCGCAGACTGACAACAAGCTGAAGGTGGTTATCCCAGTCTCACGCCCTACTGAACCCCAGAGCTTTTAAGGGAATCATTTTTGGCCGTTTTTCTTACACTTCCCCTTGACGCATTCGGCTCCAGGGTCGTCCCTATTGTGGAGACAGTTTCTATGTTTGTAACGGGAGGTTGGCTCGATTCTTCTGTCGGGGTATTCTGTGTCCCTTGTGACGCAGCCCTGACTGTTGGACAATGTTCCCGGGTCGTCTATTTTAGATGACACCTGTCACCTACACCTGTTGTGTGGACATGTTATTCTTGGCCTGTACATCTGGTTGCCACCCGACATGCATCCCGGCACAAAGGTTCGATGTTTACTTGGGAACCTTGGCCACCCGCAGGACGGTATTTCTACCACTGTGGGAACATCGCGCCTGAATTAGGACATGGTGTTGAACTTCACTTCCTGTGTGGGAGGGAAGCTAACATGTCCGTGGGAAAAACTAATCATCAAGCGGCCTGAGGTTTCCCAGTAGTGTGTTGTGATGAATCAAACGGGTCGCGGAAGGGTTGTCCTCTGGAAAGGAAGACATGAGGTTTTTAAAGAAGCAGCATCTGACACATTCCTTTTATCATCCTTTTGTTCTTTAATTTTTTATTCTTCTTTTATTCATTTGTTCTGAAACAGTGATGAATGTCGGACACTGAATTGACGCGGATAATGTCTTGAATTCTCGTCTACGGTGTATGTCGAGTATCCGCGTGTTCTTTCTGGTATTTTTGCTCTACTGTATGATTAATCTGACAGTTTACATCTCTTCCTCGGTTGTCATTGAATGCTTGGTAACTCCAGTTTTCATGCCTCATAAAATAGTCCAGATGCTTTCAAGCTATTTCATGAAGTATACACTGTAAGTGTTTACGGAAAAGTACGTGTTCACAGTATGTACCAGGAGCTACCGGTTGAGAAACTATATGATGGCTGTCCTTCTCATGGCCTGTAGACTTTTAGTGCGACATCTGTATGGTTTATAGAGACAAAAAACATGATAAAGTAGAAAGCCCGACAAAAACGCCTAAAAACACATCAAAAACCATCCGGAACCACTCCTCTGCTTGGAGAGTTGGTACACCCCATCTCACAGGCAAGAGAAGTAGGAGAAAGATGAACGTCCTGAGTCAACATCGTTACGTCCTTCTTACACCATCACGCCACTGCTCTTGTTGATTTCGACAGTGGAAGTCCAAGGAAACATCTATTAATAGTGACAATCGCTAGTCTTTTAAGCCCCCTCCTGGCTAGCTACAGGAATGATCAATGATGATCGAAAATGATAAAGTCAAGTTGGATGGAGTCATTCCCGAATGTGTCTATATTCGTTATCTTATAGACGAGTAAGAGAGTCATTAGCTTTAGTACCCAATATATATATATATATATATATATATGTAAAATACATACAAGGTTGTCCTAGGAAGGTTTAGCCATTCATCCTGTACTTGTGTATGTTTGTTCTTAACACAATAAAGATGGTTATAACACAGCTACGGAAAGTGAATAGGTGTATATTATGGAGAACATTTTCATTGTCTAAGTTTAGAAGTTCACACACAGCAATTCCAGAATGTGTCTATATCCGATCGTGTAGATAAATAAGAGATTCGTTAGATTTATTACCCAATACATATATATGTGTAAAATACAAAGGTTCAATCAGTCATCTTGTGCTTGTATGTCAAGTTGTTCACAATAAAGATAGTTATAACTCAGCTACGGAAAGCATGAGTGCCTTGTATATGTTACGTGGGTGGCGTGACTAGGAAGCGGCGTTCGGCTACAAAACACGACGGTTGTTGATAGGGTTGTACTTGAACTTCAGGAAGAGCTATAGTGTCCCTGAAATGCCATGCAGGCACAGACACACAAAGTCATATCAGACGCCAGTTCTAGTCTATTGTTCTAGATCCATTCAGCATCAAGGACAAGTAGTGCCCTCGTCCGGCTTTTGCCTTGTTTTCTTGCCAAGTACGAGAAGCTGGTGACATAGAACGATAGAAGCAATGTCCCAGATTCACTCCTTGACCTTGTGGTACGATGTCAAAGGTCAGGTTTGTTATCAAGAAGGAGACAGTTTACTCTTGGACGCGAGCCACATTCCTGGGCTGGTAGTGACGTCAGCCGAGGACAGCACTGAAGGAACGTCGTGTTTATTGTGTGTGCTTAAGCAGGCAGTCGGAACACAGTTGTGGTGAAGGGCAAAGATCTGAAAATATTGCTTTCTTTCGCTGCCTGTGGCCTTGTTGTTTCCGTTCTGGAGAAGTGTGATGATATGTTCTTATCTCGTGACCGTGACATACATTCTGCGTGTGGGAGTGAGGGGAAGTGGGTACCTACATTTCATAATACTTTCCTGAACTTGAGAAGACACGTGCATGTCATGGGCTGTAATGCAACATGTATATCTACGGTTTGCTTCCCACAGAAAAGGTGTGTCCCTCACTGGTTTGCTACATGTAAATCGCGGCCTGTAAGCACCTGTCAGACACACTTGAGGACACGGACTAGGGGCGTGGCCGGCCGACCTGTCAGGTGATGGGGTCACGGCCCGGGTAACGGATACTATAAACTGTGAATGTCAACACCAATTATGTTGGAAAGTTAACAAAACGTTCTAGAGATAGGATCGACTTAACCGGATCTAAGAAACATGTCCTTTGCAGAATATGTTAGAAATGGGAAGAAAGTCCAGTTTTTGTGATAGAGCCATGGCCATCAGGACTGCACGACGACCTTCCGGTTGTGTAGGAGATGTCGGAAGTACGCCGAGTTTGTCCGAACCGCCCTCAATGATCATACTGTCCTGGTATGACACGACACGTCCAAAGTTTGCTGTGTGTGAACTTCTAAACTTAGACAGTGCAAGGCTTAGACAGGATGAATGGTTAAACCTTCCTAGGACAGCCTTTGTATTTTACATATATATATATATATATATATATATATATATTGGGTACTAAAGCTAACGAATCTCTTACCTATCTACAAGATAACGGATATAGACACATTCGGCAATGACTCCATCCAACTTGAGTTTATCATTTTCGATCATCATCGATCATACCTGTACCTAGCCTGGAGGGGGGGGGGGCTCAAAAGACTAGCGATTGTCACTATTAATAGATGTTTCCTTGGACTTCCACTGTCGAAATCAACAAGAGTAGTGGCGTGATGTTGCACGAAGGACGTAAACATGTTGTCTCAGGACGTTGATCCTTCTCCTACTTCTTTTGCCTGCCGGAGATGGGGCGTACCAGAGGCCAGTGAGCACCAATAGTACGTTTTGTTTGTGTGTGCTTGTGTCGTGACAAACAGTGGCGATACCTTTGGATCGCGTCCAAATTCTGTGAAAAATGTAAACAACTATAAGTAGGAAACATGTGGGTTACGCAACACACTCTTCAACTCATCTGTTGAAAACAGCGTTGCGCTTTAATCATTTCCAGTTACAAGATCTTATCAGTGTCGCCGAATGAAAGTAGTGTGTATTTGATTCGACTTCACTAAAAGTGAAACGAAGACATAGTTATGTTCATCTTCCGGGGCAATATTGAAAGCCTGTATGGAGAGAGCTTGTATGGAGAGAGCGTTTTTCACGCAAGCAAACAAGGTGAAATTGGTGGAGATGCTCTTCACAGACCGGCGCGCCTTCTCCTCAACATCAGCGCTTCCGTCCCCCCACGTTAGTCCGGCCTGTTGAGGATGAAATGTACGGCTGTACAAGCATGGTTGAGTATCTCTCATACTACGAACATCCTGACCAAGGGGGTCGATCTTAGGTGACAAACATTGCTGTTTACACATGAGAGCGGCTCTCCCGAGTTGTTGACCTGGAAAAGGAAGACAGCTCGACAAAGCTGGCCCACACCCTGACATCAGCTTCTTCCGCTCTTGAATAGAAAGCAGGTAACCTTTCACCTACAGGCAAACACTCGTGTTTACGGGAAGGTTGATGACCTTTAGTTGACCGGATTTCTTCGGAAAAACGTGAATCGTCTATTTTGTAAGGGATATCATCATCGATTCTTCATGTGTTTGTTTGTTTGTATTGCATACCCGGTAAACCGCCTCACAGCGTAACACACCAGGTTTGTACTGAACAGTACAAACTGCATATCCGGACAGATTTATATGATCCACACACATCCAGGACCCCTACTCTTTTCGATAAGTGTGTTGGGTTCTTTAACGTGCTTGAGGTGTGGCTCTCCTAAAACACGGGACCTCCGTTTAACGTCCTATCCGAGGGACGTCCCTAACCGAAGCTAGGTACTCATTTTCACCTGAATGAAGTGGGGAAAGTCGTCTTAAGTGCCTTTCCCAGGGGCACAACGTCAGTGGGACAAATCAGGGAACCCCGGATTCGAACCCGGTATCTCTGGGTTCTGGGTCCAAACACCCTGCCACTACGCCACCGCGACGCCATGTGATCCTACTTTCACCACCAGTAGAACTTGTCCTAAATGATAACACGCATCTCACAATTATGGAAATTACTACGTATTTATCCCTATATATGATAAACATAACCTGGTAGAGCAACGCTTCGCGCTTTTCCCCCCTTAAACAAGTTCAAATGTTTTCTTCTTTTTCTAACACTAATCATATGCCTGTAGATAAATTCCAATGGTTGACATTCTTCCCTCCTTCTCCCCTTTACAGAGAAGCACTGACCTATTCAACCGGACCTATGAATAGATTTATGAAGGAGCCAGGTAAACAGGTGGTTGACCTTGATCGATTGTGTTGTCGTCGTATGACGTCATTGCTGCCGTTCAGTCGATGCAAGGATTGAAAACAAGACTGGGAGTTTCTATAGGGTCCAACGTCACCATCGCTATTGTGGTGTGTTTTCAAGGCTCGATATTGTAAAAGGAAATCAACATATTAATAATCGTACTATTGCACAGTCTAGTCATGTTTGCGACTCTGGCCATGAGTCAGTTCATTAATCCTTTAAGAAATAAGCACCAACGCTCTTTATTCAACATCGCTTATGCAAAAAATGCGGGATCGTAAACAAACATTACATCACCCTTCTCCAGTTTCTATAACAAATATTTTTGGAGCGGTTAAGTGGCCGAGATCTGTACGCCGGAATGCAAACTCTGAAAGCAAATCTACCCACAGAAAACATGCGTATGACGTGCGAGAGGTGAGGGGAACAGAACAGGTCACTGAGGTCGGTGGGATGAAGTTCGGTAAAGGAGGTGGGGGTGGGGGGTGCTTCGAACAAGTGTGCCATGTTCCCCATAAATAATATAAGATGATCTGTATCTGTATCTATATAGCCGGTATAACCACCATTCAGTGTAACACACCAGCTTCGCAGGCACGCGGCGCAGCAGCAGCTGGTTTATTCGTAATCAAGGCAAACGTCCCTCTTCCATTGATGGGAATATATTTCTTCACTGAGCGTCATGAGATAAAGGAGGAAATGTTTCCCTTGACAGGCGCATCACGCTGAATCAGCCTAGCCTCTACCAGGCTCCGCGGGTCGCTGGGAAAATAGTAGAAATTGGCCAAATAGAATGAATTGTATGAAGGGAGTCGGCTACGGAGAGAGAAACCCTCCATGGCCAAAGTGCCCCGGCAAATGTTCTCCCTATAGCCGGCGCGTTTAGTCTGGTAGAGACTAAACTCAGCCCATTATTGTCAATAGTTCAGAACGATCAATGTGTCGATTTTGCGCTTTACCAAGATGCTCATACCAAAACTACCTTTTCTTCTATAATCTTGACATATCTTGAATTCTCTGATTTGGCTGTTATACATAATTGTTCCGTGCAACCATTGGCTTCGTTTTTGTTGATCACATTAGTTGGATTCTTGGATCAAAATTCTGCCAAGAGAATGCCTGTGTGAAATATTAGACGGGGACGACTTGATACCGGACATCACTGTGGAGGCACGCTATGGCCGCGTTCGGACAAATGTTTGGAGTAGGACAGAAAACATGCATATCTTTCTAGACTTGACACAAGTGAATGTTGATTTTCAATGACTGCATCCTTGACATATACTCAGCATCTACTCGAGGTAGATTGCTACTTGACAGTGTAAATCATGACATACGTTTCTGTTTTTCATAGATTACTGTTGAAGATCATCATTGACATAATCGTTAGAATAGCAGAAAAGTTGATCGGTGCATGAACGACGAAGAGTCGTTGTCCCTAGATTTGCTGTACCCGTGGAGCTATGGTTGTCTCGTATTTTTGTCTCGTATTTTTGTCTCGTATTTTTGTCTCGTATCATTTCAGTAGTAAGCACTCCTGGCCTGGTCAGTTTCCATGACGTGCTTGACCAGCGTTTGCCCTGTCCTATCAGATGTCAGTAAAGTATGGACTTGTGTCTCGACCACGGACAATTTATGTCGACACGGCCATAACGTTGCTGACATGCGGTGTAACCGTGCACGACTGGACAAGAACACGATATGCTGTTTTCGAGCTCCACCGTCTACATATAGGTGTCTGGTGCTTACTTCGGCCATAACTGTCGGTCTCCGAGCAAACATGGGGGAAAGGTCGGAACCGTTTTTTGTGACCTCCAGGCTGCTGCCCTCCTTGTCAGCAATACATATATCACCCACTATCTGCTTGGAGATGGCATAGCTTCAGAATTAAGAGTAGGGTAGAGTAGGGTAGGGTAGAGTAGAGTAGAGGAGAGTGGAGTGGAGTAGAGTAGAGTAGAGTAGAGTAGAGTAGAGTAGAGTAGAGTAGAGTAGAGTAGAGTAGAGTAGAGTAGAGTAGAGTAGAGTAGAGTAGAGTAGAGTAGAGTAGAGTAGAGTAGAGTAGAGTAGAGTAGAATTTTCGGTCAGGTAAGACTGTTCCAGTTTAGACCGCTCTTCATTGTTGAATTCTTTTTCACTCAACTGTAATATACGGTACGGACAGGTGTGTCCAGTCTGTTGGATGACCTGAATATTTACTATTCTATACCTTTCTTTAGTCAGTATACTTTTTCAATGGTACGTCGAGTTCGGTTTCAGGCGGTAGATGGAACTTGATATTCTATACCTCTTGACAACGTTCATCTCCCGGATTCCTCCTTGTCTCGTGACTACCTCAGGACTGATCAGGATTCTTGTTTTGATGAAGATGTGTACATATCCTGGGAAATATGCCAATGTTGAAACACATTCCCACCATTTAGACAAGGACAGAGCGGTACTTGACGCCTGGACTCGCACGTAGATGGCCTCTGTGTGGCTCCTGATGTTCCTTATCTCCCATTGGGCGGTTTCATACAGACATATAGTGCTGTCTTCTCGGAAATTGTCTTCGTCCTCGGGACGTGACTACAGGCACGTATGTGATAAGACAGCGTACAGGGCACAGCACCGAGAAATCTGAGCATTTAGCACCTCTCAATTTAGTTTGTTTTCAGTATCAAGTTACACAAGACCAGTGAAGGTTGAAACTCTGCTTACGTTAATCACACCAAGGACATGATCACACTTTCTTCTTTTACCACCACGTCCGTACAAACTGTACAGGTGTCTCCGCCTGCTGCCTACATGACATGTACAATCAATTTCATATCTATAGAGGAGACATGATATAATTGGGATGTTCCTACAGCTCCCTCTCCATGTGGAAGCTGGTGTGTAACACAGTAGTCAGACCCCAGACTCCCCGGGTACGGGACAGATCACCCAATCCGCCCAGGCCCTCTCAGGACAGACCTGTACCTGTCAATCAGGCGGCCCGTTGGCGCGGTGGTTATTGTGAGCAGGCGTGCCGCGGGCTTGTGTCGCCCCTGGCGCACGTGCCCGCCTGTCAAACCCCAGGTGAGACAGGTCACCGGTCAGTGACTGACACTACTGCCCGGCCTACTCTAATGTGGCGTGAAAGAAGACTCAAACAGCCATGCACGCCAGGAGTGTTGGTAGGAACAATAAACAGGGCACAGGGCTTGGTGTACCACTATGAAAGGTATACACCTGTACACAATGCTACAATGTACATTTTGATATTAGATTTGGCAAGTGCGCAGGTTAGCACCTTCTATTCTCAATTATAGTCCGTTTCGTCTGAAGAGCAACCATTGCCATGGTTTTGCGCTATAACACATTGCGTTCTCCTTTCAATTTTGTCTTTCTGTTAGTCTCAACTTTCTCGAGAAATAACGTTTCCCATGCGAATCTACGCGGCTGCTTCAATATCTACACAGCTCGTTGCTTCCCCGTCCTACGTTATGAACATAACCCTACAGATCCCGTTGCTATACGACGCACGGACACACGGACGCACAAACAGAGGCTGTACAAAAGCTGATGAATTGGACTTGTCAGGAAGTGTTCCTGCATCTTGTCTGGGATGGAACTCGTTTCACTACCCTCTCTAGAGTTAGGGTATACTTAATACATAGCGCCCGGTAACACTTAAGCGTTGACGGATGGCTAGTAAGAGGGCCCGGCACGCGTGCGGCGCAGTGTAAGGTGACCACAACAACGTTTTCCCCGTGCGTTCCCGCCCTCTCTCCAACAAAGTCCCTCCCCTTGGCAGAAAAACAAGATTGTTGTCTAGGCGCCAAGTAGTCTCACGTGTTGGCTTCTCTGACTCTTCGGATACTTTCCTTGTTGTTTTGGTAAATACGAGTAATCGTCCATGGGGCGTCCCCATTGGTGGAGCGAACCGTGGTGCTACTGTGATTGACGTGTTGGAAATCCGACATGCCTACTGAATATGCAAGCGAGAGCGTCATAAATAACAGCGTGCTGTATAAAAGCCGGCTGAAAAACAACTACAGTTACATTTGTGGTGAGCGTGCAAGGAGGCTAGCGGCGAAACGTCGGAGGAACTGCCGTGTGTGTGTTTTATTTGCGCCGCTTCTACAGAGAACCGACTGACTGTAGTCCATAGAAATGAGAACCTTCCGGCTGTTGTTTACCCTGGGCTTGGCGGTGGCGTCCTACACAGGTGAGCACAGACATTATTTTTACTCACGGGGTCGGGAGGCAATGGCGTGTTTTGAGCAATGGAAGATATCTTCCGCTATAGCACGTCGTCACGGAACTGTTTCGAAGAGAAAAATCTGTTGATTTGTTGTTTAGGAGTGGCGTCCCATAGGTAGTAAACATTGCACTGGGATTAGTCGCAGTGGTAAGCCGTTCTCTCTGTGCCGCCCGATAGCTCGTGGTTCCCTACTGTAATGGAATAACATTCAAGGTCACTCAAGCACCGCTGGATGATTTAGAGATATAGGAGCGTCGTTTTTCGTGGCAACAGTTTTAGACTCATTTAGACCTTAGCTTAGCCCGATGATTTATTTGCCGCTCCAAGTTGACCCATTGGTTTAGCTGCGGTCGGGGGTTGTGGGGCGCGTGGCTGTTGGTTGAGGTGCGCTCAGCCGGTGGCAGTGGTCGGTGTTTATCTTGTGGTTTGGCGATTGTGGCAGTCATGAGTCACTACTCAATAGCGGGTAGCTTGGTTATTCATTCGGGACAGACGATTGTGTGCAAAAAGGTCGGCTTAGCGAACATGTCGAGCGACTGAACACTGGACAAAGCGACATTCTGGACTGTCTTGAGTCATGCAGAGGGGCGACCAGAATGAATAACATACGAAAGGTCGAGGTGCCTGTCCAACGAGATTCTGTTTTAGACCGCTGAGATGGGGAACTCTTTTCGTACTGATGCCGCATATACTAGTATGTGTATCAGGCATAAAGTCCAAATTCTGAAAACTGATTTTACGTTACACTTTTGAAATCGTGTTGTAGTACGCATTGAGTGTAAAAAAAATAACTGTTGTTTGCTTGGCAAAGCACTGCCACGCCTAGCGTATCCACCTAGAGCGGGAAATCTCCGTAAACACCTCTCGCCACAGGGAAACGGGTCGCAGGGACGCAGGGTTGTCAGGCGCCATATGTCGGCGACGTGAGGTCAATACACGGAATTTCCGAAGAATCTTGTCGTTCTAGGCAGGAAAAACAAAGTTGTGATTTGATTTCCTGGTGAACATTTTTACACCACGGTGCCAGACAGGAGCAGGGGCACGGATTAACCCCTGTGTGTGTTTGTTCTACTGATTGGTGATGTACAAATGAGCTGTGGTCTTTATCGAAGTTTGATGTTACCACTGTAAATCACTGTAATCCACCAAACATCTAGTTTGTGAGCACAGGAATGTTTGCGATATGCGCACGGATCAACCTACATTATGGATCTTGGCGTTGAGGTCAGTGACCTGTATGTAAGGTGATACCCGAGGGTGGGGCTGTACAGGTGTACAGGTGATGCCGGTGTCAGACTTCCCGCGCGCGGGATAATGAATGAATGAATGAAAGACCTTTATTGTGCATTCGTACCCCGAGGGGCTAGGTACAGGTCGTCTAACTTAACACATGGAACATACAAGGACATAAAACAACAATACAAGCTGTAAACAGATACAGCTAGATACAGGTCGTTTAAAATACATGTAAGTGATAATGGCCACATGGACCTATGTTGGGGACAGCTAAGAATAGCTGCATGGAAACTGGGAACAAGACGGGAAACTTAGGAAGTGAAAGGCCGATACTTCCTTCTTAACTGTAAAATAACAAAAACGCAGAACAAACTCTATAAATCGGGAACAGATCGTTTTACTTTCAATGACGTCATCTGAGAGGAAAAAAGAAATAGTTCATAAGACTTTGAGCCTCTCCTGCAGACACACTTTCATCCTATACTAATTACAGCTCATACCAATTTCGTATGATAAGTAATTTCCTGACATAAAAGTAAGTCTGATGGAAAGGAGATGAACATGATTATACATACACATTTAACTAGTATCGTTTATCAAGTAGACTATTTGATGCATTACCAGTAAGACGTTGTTAAAGAATGATGCAAGAATTCTTCAATTAAGTTGTGGGTAACCTTAACCTGTGGACAGTGACCCCTGGATGAAATCAGGGCACATGTCCACCAGTCTTCCGTGTCAGCTTAGAGCAGTCCACTCGGAGGTGTAAGCAACCGTTGACAGTTGTGTTCCAGACTAGTCTTACCAACGTATCTGTCGTTTCTCATCCACAGCCAACGTGCCAGTGGGGAAGCCTGCAGAAGTGGCGCCCTCTAGCGGACAGAATGGAGAGGTGCAGCCGTACATGGAGGTGGAGGTGATAGAAAAGCCGAAGCCCCGACAACGGAGTTTCACCCCCAGCAAGTGCTGTAAAATCGGCAAGCGCGTCGCCCTGAAACAGCTGTCCTG
Organism: Branchiostoma lanceolatum; assembly: GCA_035149815.1. Lineage (NCBI taxonomy): Eukaryota > Metazoa > Chordata > Leptocardii > Amphioxiformes > Branchiostomatidae > Branchiostoma > Branchiostoma lanceolatum. Next base: position 3,373,298 of record CM068873.1, read on the forward strand.
CTCAGTCGACGTCCACCAGGTGGCCAAGAAGAATAACGGAGCGCACAAGAAGAAGATGAAGTTCCACGGGTCCGAGCCGGCCGGCAAGCGGAACCAGAAGGGCCTGATGCGGAAGGTGGAGAAGTGTGCTCCTCTGAAGGACGCGTCGTCCATGTTTATGAAATGTTGCCAGGTCCAGACGCACTACATGAAGAAAATGGACCGGTGCCGAGACCTTCCTACCCGCAAGCAGCAGAGGCAGTGCCGCAGAGCACTCAAGGGCGAGAAACCCAGCCGACGGGAGCGACAAAACAGAGAGTAGAACACCTTGTCTCAGAACTCTGTTCTTACCATACATTCCTTTGTGAGAAATGTTACCTACGAACTCAGGTGCAAACGAGACAGTTATAGCTTTGTATATTGCATTGTCAACAGACAGTATGTTATGTTTGATCAAGGAGGTTAAATTAGTTAACCTCCTTGGTTTGATCATATGGGCATCAGCATAAATGTTAGAGTAGTGCGGGCTCAAAAGGCACGCTTGGTGTAGACATGTTGTAAAAAGGTTCAGGTTTGTTGTTTGATTGCATACCGCTCTTTGTATCCAAACGGAGGAGACTTGTTCTTCAAATATGACTAAGGAGGCTGTAGTGAGGACATCCTCTTTTTAAAGCCCCTGTCATACTTTTGCGTATATACAAGCCCGCATGAGTTGCGTATCAACATGTTTTTGGTTTAGGTTAAGTTTGCAGCCGAAGAAGTGCTTTCTTTGGCTTGATAAGCAGACTGCACAACAATGGGTCAAAGTAAAAAACAACTTCCTCACCGCAAAATTTACCTAAACCAAACAAATGTTACTGCGGAACTCATACGCACTTGTATATACGCACAAGTGTGACAGGGCCCTAACACATTTCGGCAGCCACTGTGCTGATGCCAGCCTCACATGATCTCACATGTAGGGCCTCGGACAGCTAACCAGCACTGCCAGACATGGGATAACCTTGTACTAATGTGTATTTATTCTGACATCCAGTGCTGTATACACCAGCAATGTGTATTACCGTTACAGACCTGGGCATGTGTTTACGTTGACCAATTAGCCAGATTCTTGTTGCACATCACGGCTGTAAGCCAGGATCACTCCAAGCACTGAAGTTCCCCTGTTTATATTGTGAATACTGAAGCCCCCAGGATATATTCTGGATAGTGCAAGTCCTTGATGTAGAAAAACAAGTCGTGACGGAGAAAAGAGATCCCAGATGTGAGAGGGCACACATGTGACCGGTTCATTCATCTTCATGTTGATACCTACTTTGGGTCAGGGTCGTTTCCTAGCGGACAACTGATGAACTGCACGCCAGAAATATTGTGTACATATGAGTGATCCGAGTCCTTATAAGAATCATGCAAATGTCGGAAAATAAAATGTTACAAGTGACTGTTGCTGTATTCTTTGGATCAAATCTTCTTGTTATTAACAAGACTAAACTTTTCGTCCATTCCGGCACTGTAAGAGAAATTTGGACTTACCCCACATTTTCGGTTGACTCCATCAACCCTGTTCACGGAATTTCTCTTACAGTGTTGGACGAAAAGTTAAGTCTTTTTAATAATGAATTCTACCAACACAAATGAACTTTCATGCTAAGTTTAGATTGTAGAATCACGACTGACTTGAATTGATATTAGAGCCACCTGTCTATGAACACACATCGTTTCAATCATGAAAACTCAAATTGTCCTACAGACCACGTTCCACCTGAAGTCATGAAGGCCAAAGGATCATCTAGCTATCAATGTAGTAACTTATACCATAGCGCTCTTGTTCGAAAACAGGCCATTAGCGTAACCTGCAGGCTCAGACTGACAAATCCCCTGACACAAGTCTTCAAACGAAGACAAATGTTCCTTTAAAACCTCCCTGTTTTCATAAGGAATCTGTGAGTCCCGGCGCCAGTCAGACAAGCCAGGAGCCCAGGCAGCAGCGGGGAGTAGTTTCCTGCTACTTGGAAGGTGACATGCAACCATTTTTGTAATGTCAAGGTCATACAGATTGAATATAAAACCGCTAAATTGGTGATTAAGAACTATTTTTAGACCTTTGGTCTTAACAATCGTGGCTATGATCTTTACTGAAAGGTTGCATGTCTGACCTTGCTCGCCAGGCGAGACGCTTTGTTGTAAATCTGTCGTGGAGACATTTAGTGTGCAAGATGTTACTGTAATTACAACAGGAAGACGAGCAGTCTATCCCTGGTTGTCAAGAGACACCAGACATCTGTTACTGATTGGTTTGTAATAAAGGGGATGGACATCTGTCCATCTATATCAGTTCTCACAGGCAAGCACTGAGTGAAGACGTCAATCCTTGCTCTCCGCTCTCCTAGCTAGTGCCTTTATATACTCAACAAATCTGTTTTAACTTATAAGTGTTAGTGTTACGTAATGGATATGTTTGGAACCGTCCCAACTTCTGGAGGGCTTTGCTCCACGGGAAGATGAGATGGCACCAGTCTCCCAAACTAGGCACGGATTGGCTGGTCGGAAAAGGTACGTACCAAATGGGATCAGGTAGAGGCTGGGTGGTGTGGTGGATATGAAAGTGAAAGTGAAGACGACGTCACCAGACTTAGATTAGGTCACGTTCACGTGATTTTACGGAAGACATCCACGCACGCATCGCGTTTTCTCCAGGTTTCAGAAAGAAAGAAAGAAAGAAAGAAAGAAAAAGAATGTTGACCTAATTTCCATCAAAACAGTCTATTCTAATGACATTTATTTAGATAGATCTTTCACCACTGCATGCATTTGCCATGTTTTCTCATGTCGGTCAATGCCTGTATAACGTTACATGAATCAATAAAAAAATGGTTTATTGTTTATTTTGTATCGGTTATTCGCATATACGTACAATTATAAAAAGATAAACAGGACAAAAAGAAAACATGCAGGGGGGGGGGGGGGGGCAGAAGCCTAGGTAGCTTTTCATGGGCCTCCCCTAAACCAGACAATGTGAATTTTTACAAAATTATACATAATCAAAACTAAGCAAAATTAACGAAAGAACAAATTGAAATTGTACCATAAATCCTAATGAAACAAATGGAAAAGAAGAGGAACTACACTGAGTTGTATACATGATAAGATTACGCTATATAATAAGTGTGATTACACTGTACATTATGCAGGGTGCACAATGAGACAGTAGAGCCTTATGAGAATGATATGTACGATATAGGAACAGGATAACCTCTACCAGTCTCTAGAGGTGGCTGGAAAGAGTAGAAATTGGCCCAAAAGACAGAAAAACATGCAAGAGGAGTTAGTACTGGACCCTCCCTCCAGCTCCGTGGCCAATTTCTACTATTTTTCCAACCATCCGCGGAGCCTGGTAGAGGCTAGAAACAGGAGTGATGAGTGTCCGGCTGTATTGGCGGTTCGACCCGCACGGCGTCTAGATACCGATCTCGTGAAAAAAAGCCACCACGCGTGAAACACTGTTTGGGCACAGAACAACCTTTTCTGATAGTTTGCCGGCTCTCAGTTGTCCACTGATACTAGTAAGCTACACTGAACACTTGTTTGAAATGTCAAAAGAATACAGGTGATCTGTCATGTCGACTGTTTCGGCAAAAGTTCTCTTAAAGCATTTTCAAATTCTTCATTCCAAATTCATCATTGAAAATTCACTGGCGAAGAAGATCACTTGATTTAATAGATGACCATCGATGACATTTAATTCACAGCATGGTATAATTGTCAGGGGGTATGTCGCAAAGTTTCAGAAGGCGGTGTAAAGCCCCTGTCACACTTGTGAGTACATACAAGCCCGCATGAGTTGCGTATTAACATGTTTTTGGTCAAGATTGAGTTTTCAGCCCAAGAAGTCTTTTCCTTGGTTCGATAACTAGGCTACACAACGGTGGGTCAACGCAGAAAACAACTTCTTCCCCGCAGACTTTCCTTAAAGCTAAGAAATGTTAATGCGCAACTCATGCGCACTTGAATATACGCACAAGTGTGACAGGGCCCTTACAAACTACGTTTACAGGCTTGTTCTTTCAGCCCATGGTCTATCAAACAGCTCCCCCGGCGTTCAAGGTTATATTGCACCCACAAGGAATCCACGGACCTTACAGCATTTCGAAAGAAAAATTGGATCTGTTGATAACAAACAGACAGAAACACCGTTGCAGTTGTTCAACGTCTTCTTGTTTCATAAATAGGAATGAAATTTGCATGTGGTGACAGGACTTGTACACTCAACTACTACTGTTGGGAAATTGTAAAACATACGTGTCATTTTATTTATGACCATATACAGTACCATGGTTTTGTTTGTGAAATGTCTTAAATATTGAAATTCTTAATTCTAGATGGTTGGTTTTTCGAAAACAAAATCAAATAAGCCTGAAAAATCTAAACCCCTTTGCGAGCCATTGGCGATTTCTCCATTTCCGAAAATTTGGCAATTTGACGGTCGTTTTAGCCACTTTTCTGGAGGCGGGGGGGAGCGGTACTGCAGATAAGGCTACATGTATGACAGGGTATATACTCGCGAATCGTAAAATGTGAAAATATGAAAGAAATTAGGTTTACAGTCAGTAAAAGCTTTCTCATATAGGTCCAGACATCTTTACATACATCTCAAATGACCTTTAAAATACAAGTTAACACTGGGTGAACATTGCTGACTCAAGGATAGCGCAAGCATGCAAAAATAAGGGTTTCAATTGAGCTTTGCAATGAGGCGACTTTTGTCTATACTCGTGCTACTCCAGTGTAGAATACGCATTGAAATGTCGTTCTGTAGTTTCTATTTTCAGGTTTAAATTGCCCGTTTTAACATAAATCCTAAAACAAGCCAATTGCGCACTAGATCAACGAAGTGAAAAGACAACAATGTGGCAAGATACGAGATGATACATGTGTCATGATCGTCTACTCACTACATGCACCTTTGATGCACCGACTCTGAATGCAGGAGGGTAAATTTTACATAGCCACAGAAACCATTCAAAATCATAGCCTCCATAGCAGGCTCTACCGGGCCATTTCGCAAAATGGTTTCAGGCTGGCTGATGGTTACGGGCTGGCTGAAAAAGGTGTATTATACGCCCCAAAAAGGCCAGGCAGAGCCTGCTATGGAGGCTATCAAAATCATGAGTACAAGGAAAAGTTGATGTGTGAATCTTAGGTAACTTCTGCATCCTTAGCTTTAATAGAAGACGTGACATGAATCTTACTAATAACCAGTAGTACGAGTGGAGAGATAATAGGGCAAGTCGACCCGACCCACACAGTCCGGTCCCAGTCTCTACCAGACTAACTGCGCCGGCTATAGGGAGAACGTTTGCCGTAGGACTTTGGCCATGGAGGGTTTCATTCGCAGGCGCATATTTGACCCTCTCTCCGTATACGTACAATTGACTCTATTTGGCCAATTTCTACTATTTTCCCAGCGACCCGCGGAGGCTGGTAGAGCCTAGTCCGGTCCTCTGTCGTCACTGGTCGGTATGTTTAGCATCAGTCCTGCTTGTGAAAACACAACACAGCGGCTTCCGTTTTAAATCATCAGACGACGTGTATTTGAATAGAATGAAGGAGGAGGGAACAGCTTTATTTAACTACTATGTCATCTATTTTTGACATGGTTCTGGTATTTAGAGCATCTTCAGGGAAATGTTCGAAGATAAGCCGACCGGTGCAGGATATGCGGTCACGCGGGGTTACAGTGTCAAATGAACTTCAAAGCTTTGGAATTTGATAAAATAAAGTAACACGATGTTGTTTGAAATTTATCGTATACTGTAATACGTATTCCTTTTTACTTCCTAAAACTATCATCTATTGGAATTCCTGAAAGTAACCCCCCCTCTGGAGTTTAGGACTCCTTTAAGAGCGGCCACAAATGACGGTTCCTTCGTCGTCCATCAGTGTATGTTCTATATATATAGCCTTCAACCCGACGGAAGTGCCCCAAAGGTTTACAAGCCCAAGTAGTCCAGGCGTAATGCGTAGTAAATAAAAGTGGATAGAGACCATCTGTCGAACGCCTGTCGTTTAAATGAATGAATGAATGAATGAAGACATTCATTGTACACATATACTCACAGGGTTAAGTACAGGTCACAACAAAAGAATAGCCTACAGATACATCTATACATTGTCAAATTAAAACAGGAATTATAAACTACACGGGATTCGACTTCTCCTCGCTTCTTCGTAATGGTAAATATGTAAGAGCAGATATGGGGAAGGGGTTGGAACACAGCATGAAGCCGAGCTGTGAGACGGTGGCTAGGGAAGGTGGACCGCACTAAAGATTAATCTCCAAGCAGATCTCCACTGTGCTAAAATCGTACAAGCTAGGCAGAGAAACTCCGGTCAGCCAGGGAAGTTGTCAGGCACCGTTGCGCGTGAATGTTGACATGGTAAAGAACGCCAAGACTCCCAAATTGATACTCTTCAAGCAGAGGAATGGGTCCGGCTTTTGTCGGGCTTTTTGTCGTTTTCTTTACGCCCTTACGGGTATATATAGAAAGCCCGACATAACGCCCAAAACACGTCAAAAAACAGCCGGGCCCCATTCCTCTGCTTGGAGAGCGAAAGATTTGACACAATCACAATAGCCGTCAAGTGATACTTACCTAGATTGACGGGTTCACAGTCGGTCAAGTAGAGGTCAATGACCTGTCGTTAGGTAAGTATGTCTTGACCTATATAGAATAGTCCATCGGTGCATTTCTGACGGAAGTGCCCATATACAAGCCAAAGCTTGGCGTAGTACGTAGTAAATAATTGCCGATAGAGAAAGTCTGTCGAATGAAACATGTTGTTAGTGGGAACCGGTGCTGGGACACAACATGGAGCTGTGAGACGTTGGCGGTGGCTGGTGAAGATAGCCTGGAAGTTTCGATGATAATGACGATAGGTGATGAGACGAACGTTAACCTGATAAAGAACGCCATGAAGGTATTACAGTATTATTGAATGTTGTAACAGACGACGGGGACGTCGTCTGCCCCCCGGCGGTGAGGGGTGTGGGAGATAGGAACTGGTTCTAGAAATACCAGTATGCTCAGTACATGACTTTTAAATCTGATCCCCGCGCACCCCCCTCCCAAACGTCTTCAGAAAACTGGAACAAATACACGGAAAATGGCTGATATGTCTGTTACACTAATTAAAGTGGCTTGTTTGGGTTTTAAAGGTCAGTACTCCAAGCAGGAACTGTGACTGTAGTGTCGGTGGTATACAATCAAAAGGCGTCACCATATAAAGTTACAAAAGCATTAGTCCAGCTGTCCGGGATTTCTGTCCCCTCCCCGCGAACGGGTTGCGAGGCGGTTACATGGCGGCGAGCGGTCACAGGAGGGTTGATTGAATTCAGGCTACAAAAACATGAAGTCGTTACTGGTGTCTGTGACACCGACAAATAGATGATAAAATGGTGGGAAAACAGCAGGTCCCTGTGTGTTACTATTTTGTGGTCTACAGTTACTATATCCTACACATACACCTCTGGTGCGTGCGGGAATGTGGTGTCGCAGACACCTGTTAGGTGGGTGGGGTGCCCAGCATGTCACGTCGTAAGCAATGATTTTCAAAGAAGGAGCGGGATAGTTTCCTACTGGGTTATCATCCCAATACAGGATTGAACATTGTAAATACAGAAATGTTCGCGGTGGTTTTATGTTCGCGAACATTAAAGCCCCCGCTCACTGGACCCGCGGGGTGTCCCTGTGGTGTAGTGGTCTGTGCCTTTGTCTCTCACCGCATCTGGTTCAAATTACTTGGACCAGAAGGACTGGGGTTTAAGCCCCAGGTAGGACACCTCTGGACAAGAGGCGCATTGAGTCATACCAAAGACTTTATAAAAATGGTACATACTTATGAAACAGTATGGAAGTTAAACACACTTCACTGCCAGTGGACTAGCCCCCTGCTACAGTGATTGCACCACAGTGTGGCTCAGGGCTATGAAACGGAGATGGGCACCGCCCTATAGATCAATCGAATTGACAAAGCACTCAACGAATTTTATCGACAAAAAAACGAGTCTTTTTAAGCTTTGTGTGCTTTGTTGTCTTTTTGGTCATACTTGTACGTTTTTAATGATATTCCCATTATAAAATCAAAGGTAACACAAATCAAGTTTAGGACGCAGCGACGCCGCCAGCGTGCCGCGGCTCCAGTGAAAGGGGGCTAAAACTATCGCGAAGCGTTTTGCCCACCTATGACTGCAGCGCTACTTTTGTTTCAAACGCGAACTTAAGACCACCCGTGAACGCTCCATTTTCTCTTTACCGCGAAATAAAAACACGCGAACTCAGATGCCTTTATAGATGTGCGAAGCTTTCAAAGATGATTTCTAGCTCAGAGCAAATAATGATTTCGGCATCTTCGTAACCCGCGGAAGACTTGTACTTCCGTGATCAACATCCTGAAAACCAAAGTGGCAAGTAGACTAGTAATCATTAATTAGCGTAGAAGAAGAGCTAGATGCACAGAATGCGCTCCCGACACAATGACCCTGGATGCTGCGTGTTTCAAAGAGTAGACTGCAGCCAGTCGTCATCGTGGGCGCACGAAAATTTCCTAGCCTCCATAGCAGGCCCTACCGGGCCTTTTTGGGGCTTATAATACACTTTTTTGCAGCCAGCCCGTAACCATCAGCTGTGACTAGTTTGCCCGTAGATGCGGGTTACAGTGTGGCTGATGGTTACCGGCTGGCTGGCAAAGAGTCGTCTCGCCTTTGTCTGTTTGTCACGTGACAGCTCCACATACCATGTGCTATTCCACACGAGAGGTCTCTCCTCCCCATGTCCCAGAGTGACGTGTTTGTGTCATGTTTCTTTAAGACACATGAAAATCTACCCAGCCACCTTTGCTCACTTGAATCCACTTAAAATACCGGCATGTCCCCCATGATGTGCCCATGCGCGATAAGGAATGCCGATGATGACCCGGGAATGATCATTTGGACACCCCGTCACCAGGAGTAGTGGGAATGGATACATTGACTACGCGTGACACGTGCACGCCAACCACGCTTAATCACTCCAAGCAGATCTCCACGGTGCGCCGAAAATCGTATATGCTAGCCAGAGAAGCTCCAGTCAGTCAGAGAAGCTCCAGTCCGCTCTGACTGGAGCTTCTCTGGCTAGCATATACGATTTTCGGCGCACCGTGGAGATCTGCTTGGAGATTAAACCACGTTGGCAACTGAGACACCGGTACAGTGCGTAGACGATTAGCCTGAACTCAATCAAGCTCCTATAACGGCTTGCCGCCCTGTAACCGCATAGCCGACCGCGTGGAGGGGACAGAAATCCCCGGACAGCTGGAGTTTGCGTTATACAGACTAGTAGACGATAGACTTCAGATGATTAAAGGGGACGCCGTTGACGAATACTTATCTCTTTTTCAATGCACTGCCAAATCGCAGTGATAATGTCTTCCTTTTCTAGACGTTCATCATTGTCGGACAAGAAGCCGGATGTGACGTGTGATGGGACTTTGTTCCTTAAGAAATGACTGATTTGTTTCTATGGTTTGATTATTATGTATTGAATTATGATTTAATTGAAACTTAACTTTGACATTGGGGTATAGATATCCGGCTATAACCATGCACCTGTATTAGAAAAATTAACACGTGCGTGTGCCTCGTACCAGTCACATATTTTACCGCACGACTTTGTCTGTTTTGCGATGTTCTTGACTGACAGGTCTCTTATATGCAGAAGGTTATTCGTGACCTGATTATATCATATGTTACGCGTTTGGGTGACTACGCTAAAAATGATATGGCAATGCCGTAACCATTGCATCCCCGTCCATCCATCACCCTCTTCTATACACAAGGGTTGACCTGCAGGCCACTGGTTCTCTCTTGTCTCTGTTGTTGGCGACACCGGTACAGTACGTAGACGATAGACTTCAGACGATTAAAGGGGAGGCCGTTGACGAATGCTTATCTCTTTTTCAATGCACTGCCAAATCGCAGTGATAATGTCTTCCTTTTCTAGACGTTCATCATTGCCGGACAAGAAGCCGGATGTGACGTGTGATGAGACTTTGTTCCTTAAGAAATGACTGATTTTTTTCTATGGTTTGATTATTATGTATTGAATTATGATTGAATTGAAACTTAACTTGGACTTTGGGGTATAGTTAGCCGACTTTAACTACCTGTATTGGAGAAAATAAACACGTACGTGTGTCTTGACCGCACGACTTGTCTGTTTTCGCGATGTTCTTGACTGACAGGTCTCTTATATGCAGAAGGTTATTCGTGACCTGATTATATCATATGTTACGCGTTTGGGTGACTACGCTAAAAATAATATGGCAATGCCGTAACCATTGCATCCCCGTCCATCCATCACCCTCTTCTGTACACGAGGTTTGACCTGCAGGCCACCGGTTCTCTCTCGTCTCTGTTGTTAGCGACGCCAGTCATTAAAGCCTTCGTGATCGTCAAGATTTAGACCTTTAGCCTGAGTACCAGCAAGCGATTTTTTTGGAGCCAGCGGTCACTACGGGGGCTGGTACTCAGCCTACATGACCTCAGGCTTCTGACAGACTTTGCAGCAACGTGGCGTTACGTAATCTCCAAGCAGATGTAGAAAATGATGCAAAATCTTAACGTTTCTCAAGCCCCCTGTTGCGCGGAGCAGCAGGCCTTTCTTTTCTTGAGGAACGTTACGATTAGCAATTCAAACTCTACTTCGGAAGTAATCTCCGTAATGTATCCAGTAGTAGAGTCAGTGAATTGTACATGAATAGCGTTTATCTGGATGTCTAACCTTCACCAACGTTACGATTGTTACTGCCAGAACTCATTGGACCCAAGGCACTTTCTGGGCGTCCGAATGGTGGCGCCTAACTGGCCTGCTGTCTCCCCGAGCTGAATTTTGCTGGGTCGACAGAGATTCTTTTTGAAGGGTCCCCTGGCCACGTTTGCACATGTTGCTCTTGGCGAGAGTGCTGGAGCCGCTCCAACTCAGCAGCGGATAACATATCTAACCGGCGCTGACGCCACGCCGGAAGGTGGCGAGCGCTAATGAAGTATTTGCCCTCGCCAAGACAAAGACGTTTATAACGAGGTCACGGGGAGACCTGTCAGCACCTAACGTCGCTCACCAAACTTGACTCTAGTTTTAGCTTCAAGCGCGCCCAGCCTCTCCATAGGAAACCATAGCCCACACCCGGTCCGTCAAGCTTGGAAATCACGGTGCTACCTGACGGACGGACCGGCCGTGTTACCAGAGATGCAACGGCACAGGTTCCCGTCGCTCACGACAGAAGCATGGTCATTCTACTGTCGTGCGGCTGGGAGTTATTGATGAAGCGGAGGAGCATTGGGACACACGGGTCAGGTGTTAATGCCCTCCATTTGGCACGTCTTTACAAGAGTGCATTCCGAAACGGCAAGTTGAATGCATTCCCAGTGGGTTAAAGCGACATTGGTAAATCACAGCGATTTTGCATTTCAAACTCCCCATTGCGAGAGCGATGAGCCTCTCACATAGATTCGTCATTGTTACATCGTTCAGAGACTGACAAATATCAAGTTCTATTTGAGGAAAATAGAACTTATGATAAAAGAAGGTAGACATATGCATATCCTGCACACCTACCTGTACACTTACCGCATGTCACGTATCTCTGAACGTGAATAAGGGGCCACATTTACGGTACTGCCGCACGGAAAGTTTAAAGTTTTCAATTCAAAGACCTTGACGTGACATAGTCTTTCGGGTCAATTAAGATACCCCTCGATGCGTAACCTGGAAACCTCGTGTCTTTGCCCCCATGGATACTGCCTTAAATTGTACGTTCCGGTACTTGGAGGATTCCAATTCTTTGAAGTATGCTTTAGAGCGTCTTTATTGTTTAGGCTCACAATATGAGCTTCAAGTCTCATTGGATAAGCAAATACATATCGTAGTTTGGACTCCTTGGCGAATTTGATTTGAAGGAATTTGGTGTCTATCTTAAAGATTTGTTGAGTCCATACCGTTTATGTGTTGGTCCTCAATCCGCAGTGATTAACACGGTCCGGATTAATTGGAGTTGATGTGTTTTGAGACAAACTTAGAAGGACAAATAACGTGCCGATCTAAGTGGAAATGTGCGCTGTTTATACTGGATGTTTACGTCCTCAAGGCCGTAGGAAAGTTCTCTGTCTCGTAAACAGGTCCCTCTAACGTAAATTGGAACCAAAGTTTTATTTGGCTTCCGTGAAGGCACGTATGAAGTGTTTTCTCCATTTGGCGTCTCAGTTCTGCACACATGAGCGTCAAGTCGTAACTGTTGCAATTGACTTTAGTCTTTCCTCCTGTACTTCGTTTTGGTGGGATAGGCTGAAGGCCCGGAACTTGCCACGTGACTACTAATAAGACTGCGTGTTAAGGCGTGGTGTAGCAGACTCGCGTTCCGCCCCCAACATTCACCCATTCACCTGCCGACGTAAGCTTGGCTGGTGCCCCCTGCCTGCCCCAGGACCGGCCCGGCGTCACTTGTCGGCCCCGCTGACATAAAATCCTGTCATTAAATTCCACCCATTTCTCGCGGACTAATCTACTGTGGCCGGGGTAAACACGGTCCCGAGCCGTCCCTGCGGCAGCACCGAGCCGGAGTCATTCCCAGGGCCCTGGGGGAGGGGGTCCGGTCGGCGGAATTCCACCCTTTGATATGGCGATATCGGGTTTATCTGGTTGAAGTGGTCGCTCGCGCGTTCCAGGGGGCGGTGTATATAAAGCGCGCGTGCCACCACTTGATCGGAGGCTCCGTGCAAGTAGAGCCAGGATCCGAGCTAGCGCCTTTAGGCAGCGATCACACCCCTCCAGCAGAGTACTGCGCAGCTTCTGCATCGAGTTCACCAGTTGAGCGCAGCGCACTGGAGAGGACGACTCCGCGGTGCAAAATGAAAGGGCTGCCGAAGTTGTCAACGCTCCTGGTCGGCCTGCTGCTGACGGGGTTGGGGGCTGCCGTGCAGTACGACGACTTTGAAGGTCAGTATCGGGAAATTTTCCCCGAGTACGAGCAACAACAGCTTCGACTTGACCATATCTTCTATATCATGATATAGACTTGTTACAAGCCTAAGTCAGAGATCTTCAGTACGTTATCAAATCCTCCCAAACTGTTTTCCCTCCCTCAGTCCGAGAGCCGGATTGTTGAACATTGTAAGAATTTATTTTGTCAATTCCTGCCATGACTGGAGTGAATGCCGCATCAACGAATGGTATGAGATAGATGTGGACTGGATCTGTGTCACAGGGGTCAGTTTGTTGGCAAACGTGCAGCGTGGGGCTGTGACGAACCCCTGCAGCTGGGACGGCACGCCGCGCCTCCCGCCTTCAGGCACCTGTAAAGCCCCTGTCACACTTGTGCGTACATACAAGTCCGCATGAGTTGCGTATCAACATGTTGTTGGTTTAAGTTAAGTTTGCAGCCGAATAAGTGATTTCTTAGGTTCGATCACTAGGCTGCACAACTGTGAGTCAAAGTAGAAAACAACTTTTCCCCTCAGACCTTACTTAAACCAAAATATGTTAATGCGGAACTCACGCGCACTTGAATATACGCACAAGTGTGACAGGGCCCTATAACATCTGACAAGGAATACGCACCTTCGCGAGCACTGCGAGACGTACGGGAGATTCGGTTGTGCAAAGTTGAGAACGTTGTGTCTTCTTGTCCTTGAGTTTGTTTGTAAACATGAAAATTGATGAAATGGCTCTTGGGTCGTGTCCGTAGCATCTTTTGGCAGAAAAACTGCAATTGTGTGCCAAACAAATTGCAAACTTATCGGGATGATAAGTAAGAGAAGTCGCACTGACGGGCCTTTCTTAATCGTTATCGCAAGAACCTTAAAGAAGTACTTAAATAAAGATGAAAAGTTGTTATTTTCTATGCTTTTTTGGCGATTTGGAAAGAGTCAGAGCTGACAGTGATAATGAGCGCTCAGTATAAGTCACATAGTCTTCAACTTGCTATGTTCTCCGAAGAAGGCGGCACAATTAGTAAGCCGCTTAGTCTAAAATGGCACCACTCAAATACACAATTCATTAGTGTAGGCGAAAAGTGCCATTAAGCGTGTTTTAACAGATCTCGCCAACCGTTGTGGTTTTCTTGCACTTAGCTGCTGGTACAGGGCACACTGGCGACCACCTCACAACAACCTAGCAGAGTCAACACGCACAACCGCGGGTATTTACACGGTGGACGGGGCGGCCGTGCTCTTGTGGGTTAAGGCCGAAAATGAGTATGTTATCGGATTTGTGGTTTGGCAATAGGCAGCGATCTCAGTACTGCCATGTATTCATGATCAGCTGTGATCCCGGTAACGGGACAGTAGGTTTGATGTACTCTGGGTTTCGGCTGGTTTTTGACGTGTTTCTAGGCGTTTTTGTCGGGCTTTCTACTTTGTCATGTTTTTTTTTTGTATAGCCAACCCACCAAAAAAACATGACAAAGTAGAAAGCCCGACAAAAACGCCTAAAAACACGTCAAAAACCAGCCGAAACCCCTCCTCTGCTTGGAGAGTAGGTTTTATGCTAGTCTTGGCTCCGCGATTAGTAAAGAAAACGGGACAAAGTAGAAAGCCCGACAAAACCGCCTAAAACGCGTCAAAAACCAGCCGGAGCGGAACCTCTGCTTGGAGAGTAGGTTTTGGCACGAGACCTGGGTTGAGCCGAATGCAGTTGCGTAAAAAGACTTTCAACTGCATATCATATTACAAGTTCAAACCACAATGGCAATGGAAAAGGTGTACAACTTGCACGGGAACGGATCACCATCGCACCCATGTGACTGGAACAATAACGGTAAGTGTCGGCATGGTCGTCGAACCAACGTGTCAGTTACGGCTGGTGACAGCGTACGGGTTTACTAGCCTCCAACCAGGCCCAATGGATTGCAAAGACCGTATCCAACTTGGGTTGCAAAACGTACTTCTTCTGCCAGTTTGATACGGTCTTCGCAACCTATAGATCTGCTTGGAGATTACGGGTTTACAGCCATGGAGACCTGTCTTTCTAGGAGAAGTGAATGGATAAGTGTGGTAGACGTTTTGCACGGGGCACAATCCAAGTATATCACTGACAAGTTCTCCCACATAATACAGTATCCTTACACAAGACCAATTTCTGACATCAGAGCACGCCCAGCAGTTCTGTATGTCAAACGGTTGCCAAGCATAACACTGCTGGTAATTTGATTTTGTTGAACCAGTTATGGGGGACCTACCAGTCCTGGTGTGCAGTTGGCACGAATATGCAAATTTGAAGGTACCATGAGTTTGAAGGTACCATGAGTTTAATCTCCAAGCAGATCTCCACGGTGCCAAAATCATACAAGCTAGCCAGAGAATCTCCAGTCGGCCAGGCTTCGGAAGTTGTCAGGCACCGTCGGGTTGCAATAAAAACTCCTTCTGTCAGCTGGATACGGTCTTTGCAACCGTTGGGTCTGCTTGGAGACTACCATGAGTTGCGCAATGACTCCCTCGTAACCGACAGAACATTGGCAAGATGCTTGTGCGACCCCCTGCCGTTGTCCTGACACGCGGGCAGAGAAGCACTGCTGCCGGGAACATTCCTCCCATGGTAACGGATAAACATCAAACAGGTCTAAATCATTACACTGGTTAAACAAACGTTTCAGGAGTTTTTAAACATGTCAATGACAAGAAGGAATACTGATTTAGAAAGCTGGCAGTTTGTGGGGAACATCTGTTTCACCTCTGGCACGTGACTTGGAGGGGTGAGCACTAGACTTGAAGTTGATCCCACATCCTTGCCCCAGCCCGACCCCGCAATGCGACACACCGAATCAATAGAAACGGTCTTCAAACCAAGCATCATCCAAGAACAAGAGAGCGTGCGGAGAATAAAACTCACAGAAAACTCAAAGAAATTATCCCAAATTTTCTGGATCCTAATAATCTAGCAATCCAACGTTAAAAAATCAACGTTCCTTTAAAGTTTACATCCGTCGCACATCAGGTCTTTGACAGAAAATGGGGGGGGGGGGGGGGACTCACATCGCGGTTGTGAATGTGTCATGCGGCTGGTTTGCGAAGGAAAATGGAGTCGTTGGCCATTATAGAGTTATGCAATCATTGCCAGTTCAACCGCTTTCAGCACCGTAGGTAATATTCGCGTTAGCTCCGTTCAGGAGGTCGGCCGTGCCATGCCCAAGACGTCCTACGACTATCTTACAGCAGACATCGACATGGTAGATTTTGCGGTATGGTTTTTGGGTCACCTGAGGTCCTAGGTCCTACAATAGATGTGTAGAAATCGTAAGATTGTTGAATAATGACTGAGTACCACAGCACTACCCTATGACTACTTAATGTTGCATTGTGCTTTAAACCGTAGGGAACGCATATCACTGTACGTTAGGACGCACCCTATCATTGGGGCGACATTGACCTACTCTCTCAACGCAGTCGCGTTCATCACACCGTGAACGAAATTTCAATTTCCTTTAATTTGGTAATGTCGCAGTATATATATGTAACTTATATATATAGCATCTATTTTCAGCCAGACGTTTTGAGTGGATCCCAGAAACATCCTGTGTACTGTCACCACCGGTGCCAACTTCGTACTTATGTGATTTACTCGTCAGCGTCAGTAAGATGTCTGGGTGCCGTCTGGGGCCTCACAATAGCGACAGATAAGGATGTGGTTTGAACTTTAAAACTGGCAACGGTCGGTGAAGGACAGGCAGGGTGTCGCCACTTCGGCCCTGATTCCAACTAAAAATACTCAACTTGAGACCTTCAGTCTGTCTAATGGATCCTCCAGCTATGCCTAACGTGTCCGCTCAGACCTCCACTTATCTGTTGTAGTCACGAACCTTTGATCACGGCGATTGTTTAGACTCGCAGGCTTCCCAGTCGATCGCCTTTCAATGAAGTAGATACTAGTATTTATTTTCGTTGTCATGTTCCCCAACATGCTAATACATAATTGACAAGGTTCTCCATTGTGTTGGACAGGTGAATATCCCCATGGTAGCCGCAGTGACAAACCTGTGGGTTTGGGCCTCATCATCTTCAGATCCTCGGTGTTAGAGTCAGCTATGGGAAACAAGAGATGTATTTCTGTTGTGTTGTACAGCCAAACTCAGGATCCTAAAGCTAACCAAACTGCTGGAAACGTGTCCAACCTGGCTAGACTCGTCATTCTGCACAATTGTCCCTAATTGTGCCCTGATAGTGGGGACGAGGCCCAGCTGCAGGGGTCAGACACGTCGACGCCACCTGTCCACGCGGACGGTTGAAGTGAGAAGATGTTGTAGAAGACGCCTGGGAATGTCCAGTCATCATCTTCAAGCAGATGTATGAAGGCGTCTCCAATGGAAAGAAGCATCCCCCATAGACGGGCCCCCAAAAGACGTTCAAAAGAAGCCATACACACCTCGAGCACGTTAAAGAACCCACCGCACTTATCGAAAAGAGTAGGGGTCCTTCCCGGTGTGAGCGGTTCCAAAACCTACAGTCCTATGGCCGCACATGGGGCAATTGTCGTATTGAGGTCACCTGAGTTAGCGCCGAATGGCAGACCATTGCGATCTAGCCCCGCCAAATGTGCGCTCCTCTCAATTCAGCCCCTGGCTGCGAAGAGAGAGTAGTCGTTCTACCCAATGATGACATCTGGCAATGAGTCGACCCGATGGTTGCCATCGTGACGGGACAGTAGAGCTTGTCAACTTTTCTCAAAGCATATGCATCCAATAAAAAATATAGCTTACACACAACAGCAATATAAATATACTGTAATACAGAAATGTTCGCGGTGGTTTTACCGTATGTTCGCGCTTTTCGCGGCGACCGTTTCACCGCGACCGTTTCACCGCACCGCAAACATTTTTGTCCAATACTGTAGCAGTATGTGACTATAGCACTTCCGCGAACTTAAAACCACCGCAAACATTCCATTTTCACCTTTAATAGCGCGAAATAAAAACCACGCGAACTTAAATGCATTGACAGTAATTGCAATTCGCTCATACAAGGCTTTGGGTGGAAGACCACAACAGAGCCCTTGTCACAGGGACGGTAAGCCAGGCGACAAGACAAGCAACTGAAGCAAGAGTAATTGTTGGACCTTAAAATAGCCAAAGTCAACTTGACGTTAAGGGAAGATAGACTGTTGTTTATTTGAAAGGGGGGATGTCGGTACTTAGTGCCAGCAAATACATGTAGCAGCGAAAGTTCAATGACATGAGCGACCCCTGCCTTTGCCAAAAAACAGAAAGCTACAAAATTCTAAACTTTTCCTCCCTCTGCAGATTTCCTGAAGGTGGTTGAGACGGAGAGGGGGAGAGGCGGGCGGCCCACGATGCCTGGCGCCCGGCTGAAGACACGTCTGCAGACGGCAGGCATGCTGCAGGGTCCCGGCTGGGACGACGAAGACAGCGACGCCGAGACTAGCGGAGACGACGCCGCCGATCGGCCGCAGTCGCCAGCTACCGGCCACAGTCGCAACCCGGTCTTCCGAGGCGACCAGCCTGTTCGGCGGGTGAGCTGCTGCGACTTCGGGCGGCTCGCTGGGAGCGGCGGGTACCACTGCAACCCCGACTTCTACAAGCCGCAGATATGGTTCCGTCTCCGCAATCAGTTTGAGATGAAGCAGGGGATGACGGGAAAGCGCCGGGGCCGCAAGTCTGGGAGACTCCCGCTGACCTCCCAGTTCAGAAAGTGTATGAACGGGAAGAGGATGGCGAAGAACGCCTTCCACAAGTGCTGCAAGGATGCCCGCATGGAGACTATGCAGACCCAAAAGCACAAGATTCAGTGGTACATCTGACGACGGGACGGACTGTTTCAATGTCGTCCGATCTGAGAACACGGAGGAGATCATGTTAAAACGCAGGTGTAAGACTTGTTGTCGGACTGACTGAACGCGAGTAAAGTCAAACAAAGAAAATGTCGGACATGACAACCAAATGGACCTGAAGAGGTGTCAACAGCGAGCCAAAACAACGGAGGAACTTCGAAAGACTTTATAGGGCTATATAAGCGATACTATGTATCAGTAGAACATGGCAGATTAACTGAAAAACTCGCTGCATAAAAAAATTAATAGTAAGATCGTACTTCGGAATGAACGGGCATGATTGCTTGGACAAAAAAAGAAAAAGAAATAGAGTCTGTTCCAGACATATAATGTCGCCTGTACATCTATAAAGGGTGTCAAAGGATATCTATTTTTTTAGTTCCAGAAGTGTATGAACAGTGTACTGTATAGAGCTTCGTGGAAAGAGCTTTAACAAATTTGAGACGGGTATGTTTACGTAGGGAGCTCAGGATAAACGTGTGCAACCTGAATACTAACATTCCTACCGGTAGACTCATCTCACCGATGTTCTCTCAGACTGTAAACTTAGCCTCCACCAGGCCCTCTTACGGGCGTATGAATCGTAGAATTCGGCAGAAAAAGGAATACTAGTAATTAGCCAGTGGAGTCAGTCCACAGTGAAGATCACATTTCGGAGCCTGCAAGTGAAACCCTGGTGTAGTTAGTCTGGTAGAGACTACTGTAAACGTAGCGAGTCTACAGCTGATTTAGTTGGGAAGGAGGACATGCAGAAGGCTGAAGTCAAGAAATTGCATATATACATATATATCATATTCTGGATCTTACGTTTGGTGTACCCTCCATGGACTAGGTGTACCCTCATTGAATTAGGAGGAATATTGACCGAAAAGCTGACTGTGCTGGTCTCCCTGTGTTCTCTATGCTATGGCTAGCTATCAAACTTACAGTACTTCACCGTTGTAAAGAAGCTGAGTCTCTGCGTTGTTCTGGTGGATACAAAGTGTTAACGTGTTTATGTTCTCAGGGAGGTTTGCCCAGGCATTCAAACCCTGTCCCAACCCTTCTGTCATATGATATCCTGGCAAGGTTTGTTGTTGTTGTTGTTGTTGACGCGTGTAGTTCGGGCTCCGATGCACTGGTATTAATTGTCCATGAAGCGACCGAGTTAAGATTAACATGGGAATATGACTTAAGAATAGAGATTGGGAGACCACGTTGAGCCGATGTCGTGTACTAAAAACGGATGTTTTTGTTCTGACCTTCAACACCTACATGTATGTACAAATCTCCGTAGCGAGAAGTATTTTGTTGAGCCGTGAGTGACATTTGACATGGTCTTGAGTTAGCCTCCGTTGCAGGCTCTGAACCGGCCTTTTTGGGGGCTAAATAATATACTTTTTGCAGCCAGCCCGTAACCAGCAGCCACCCCCGTAACCATTTTACCGGCAAAATGTATTATATAGTATATTATCTAGCCCCAAGAAAGGCCGGTTCAGAGCCTGCAACGGAGGCTAGTCCTGAGTAAAACTGGGTCGGCAAACTGGAGTAGTGGCTCTGACGTGCCAAGCCGGGTACGACACCGAAATATCTGCCCATCAATACTTGTATATCAATTATCATAAGTTGATCAAGGAGGAGCGTCTGTTCGTACAGGGTTTTATTGAATTGTATTGCATCTGTTATAGATGTTGATATACAGCGCATATAGGCTGAAGAGTCGCTGCATATCTTAAAGACTTTAGCTCGTCCTAACGACTGAGTATAGATCTATGTGTGCGGTGAATCGTTGAGTCAAACAACCGAGAGGAAAGGGGAACTGTCGTGTGATGTATATGTATTTGACTGCTTCTAAGTGATAAAGTCTTTTATCTGTTATGCTGGGATGGTGGAAAAGTTCCCCATGCGATTAGAAAATTGATAGTTGAAAAGTACGATGTACAGGAAGAGCTGTTTAATAAAACTGGCTTCCAATCACATATCTGAGCATATCCTTGCTAACGTAATCTGTGTGCTTTAGTGACAATTTAGCTACTACATTGCCCCATCTCGGAACATGTGAAAAATGTCTACCTGCTATGCAAATTCACCTACTGCTGCCACCCTTAGGTGTACCGTCTAAATCTAGGTGTACCCTCCACCTCTTGGGCGCGGGCGAGCCCTATCTAGCTATTGGTGTACCCTCCCGTCCCTCCACCTCTGTCTCCGTGTCTACATTGTAGGTGCACCCTCCACCTCTGGGGTGAACCCTCCATATCTACATTTAAATATCCATTGTAGGTGAACCGTCCACCCCTGGAGTGCGCCCTTCATATCTACATTTTGTAGGCGTACCCGCATCTCTGACATGTCTGAGGCGAACCCTCCGAATCTATATTGAAATCTATATTGCAGGTGACGGACGAGCCCCGTGTCTGTGGTGTACCCTACAGACTGTCCTTTTAATAATGTGCGGAAAGGCTAAACCCACGAACACGTGCCTCGCTTCGCAGTTGGATATGATCACATTGATAAGGCTTTCGGAGGCATTCATCTATGACGGTATTTGCACACTAGATGGGCAAGAACAAGGGGAAGCAAAGAGTCGCCTCTCCTCGCGATCCTCGCGCCACGCCTGAGAACAAAGACGGCCATTGTGACGGGGGAAGCGGTAGAGGTGAAGTGAATTGGGAAGACGACGTCGTCGCCGCGACCGACTGGCGACGCCACACAAACACCGGCGCGCTGCTGTCAGCAACCGGCGGATTTACCGCCTGGTTAGAGCAACACACACGGCTTAGGGTGTACTGGGCCATTATGGGGGGAGGAGTGTTCAATTTCATAAACGGATTTGTGGACACAACTAAAAAGCATACACCTGTCATTGCAAATCCAGAGGGGCCCCGGGTTCGTGCGGGGATGTGGCCGTCGTCGAGAACAGAGTCTACCTGACGGCACAGCTATGCCTAAGGTCCTGACCACGTTGGTTTATTGGTTTATTAAGATGCCCTTAAGATGTTCATGGAAAAGATTGGGCAGTAGACTGAATTATGTCCTTGGCCCTAAAGACTAATTCCGTTTTGTAGGGATAGGTGATATATCTAATATATCTGACTTTGAACTGGACTCACCAATAACAGAGCACTGGGCATGGGCGACCGTTCGCTGCCCTAAAGGTAAACCCCCGGGAGCTATACTGTTGCCTATCCTCTACACAACGTCAAGAGTAAAGGCCGATTATATACAGTGAAAACATACAATGTCTTGAACTTCCGTCAATCTACCGCCCATGTGTCGTGGTCGGTATGCTGTGATGACTCGTATGTGATTTTGCAACTTTATTCTTGCAAACTCTGGCAGGTAAACGACCTCATGCTAACTAAGGTTTCAGAGCTAATGATAGTGACATGTAAAGTTAGGTGCCTTATTTGGATTTTTTTTTGTCATAAAGACGATTTGGTCCAAATCTTCGGCGAAAATAGTCTCTACTGGACTCCATAGGTCGCTGGAAAAATAGAAGAAATTGGCCAAATAAACTAAATTCGTAACACGCAAGAGGTCGATCATAGGAATTCATAATCACATTGCAACCGAGGTAACTAGCCTAAGGGTACAAGTAAAATAATGATCGCGCCCGTGCCTGGACACGACTGGAAAAGATGCGCATCGTCCTATCGGATTTAGGGCGCCAAACCTCTGCACGTAAAATAACCCAACACATTTATCGAAAAGAGTAGGGGTGACCCGGTGTGCTTGGTCAAAAACACGCGAGTCGTAGCGAAGCCGCATTGCACTACTAGCTAACGAAAAAGCGTCATGCTTCGTCCTCAGTCTGAGGTTCGACCGCTTTACCTTTACTTCTATTCTCTAAGCATAGTCGCGGATGGTTCGATGTCAAACCATTTGCAAGGTCGCAAGACGAATTAAGAAGAGGAAAGCATTTGACATTGAGCTGGATTACTGTCGACACTCTGAAATCAAAGTGACACCGGTGACGTCAATATTTTGAACTTTGGAAACTGTTGTTTAGACGTTTGTGATTGGATACCCCCTTCAGTGTTTGCCGCGCTTTTCATTAACGTGATTTATCTCCAACCTTGTACACCCCAAGGCCAAGTCGTAACGTTAACAGGTCCTTTTCAGTGACCACAATCCATCTCTTGTTCACGGTAGAGGTCAGGGACGATCAAGGTGGTCAAGGCTAGCCACCGTCTCGTCAGCTGGAATTGATTCTCCCTAAACAAGCCCCGAACTTTACAACCGGACACCCTTCGGAACAACAGATCCCGCGCGGCACGTGCCTGTCACGCCGGATGCGCTCTCCTGTCAGTCTTGCTTAGCAGAAAAGAAATACAATACGTTAGGCATCTATCTACACTACAGTACTGGCGGGAACATACGCAGTCTATATCAAAGCCCCTGTCACACTTGTGCGTATATACAAGCCCGCATGAGTTGCGCATTAACATGTTTTTGGTTTAGGTTAAGTTTGCAGCTAATTTGGAAGGACAGGAACTCCTTTCTGCAAGGAAGGACAAGAAGTTCTGGAGAACAAACTTCACTTGCTGCACCTCGTAAGAGGAGGACCGATGATAATGATGATGAAGTTTGCAGCCGAAGAAGTAATTTCTTTGGTTTGATAACTAGACTGCTCAACGGTGGGTCAAAGTAGAAAACAACTTCGAAAGCTTCCTTCCCGCAAAATTTACTTAAACCAAAATGATGTTTCTGCGGAACTCATGCGCACTTGAATATACGCACAAGTGTGACAGGGCCCTAACGTGGACGGACGTGACGACACTGGACGCACTTTGCTCGCTCTTCGAAATATTTCACCGCGATTTCTGACGTCCTCTTGTTGAATCTAGGTAATCCAAAGCATTGCTCCAATGCTGTGGGGGTACATTATTCAGCACGTCATGATGTGTTGTTCAGGACGGTTAGGGGCGTTATCGTTGACTCACATATGCCTCGTATACACTGGTTTATATTCATGTAGTCTTCAATATCAGTGAAATTGAAAGATGTGTTGCTACTTATTTACTAGTCCAAAGGTGATGGTAATGGCTTGGCATGTACAACCAGACTAGTTCTTTTGGGCTGCATAGATGTGCGCATGGGACGTATCGCTTTCAGGTGAAAATATTCAGGATATCGGCGGCGCGTTGACACGATGCTGCACGACAAGCAATTAAGCAGGTTGCGGAGGAAGCGTCGTCTCGTACCACCTGTTTGTTTAGTGTTCCTTATCTGAAACACGAGCCTGGGTACGAGAGGGAACATCGCTCGGCCATCAGAGCCCAACAATGGCGCCATTGGCTGGCGGCGGTCCATTGCCCTGGGCACGTGCCATCACTCATCTAAAGTAAACGTTTAACTGCTTTGCAGAGGATCAAGATCTGGTAGATAGGACACTCCTTGACGGTACACTGCGGCTTGGTTCCTGTTTACTCTATGAGCTCTAGTGTTCTACTTACCTTCGGTTACAGGTCAGACAAGGGTCATCGACTAATCGGAAGATGTGCTTGTCGGATAGAAATATCGACGAGGAAATTATTGAATACTGCTCCTTCTGATAGCACCACCACACCTGTGCATATAGTCATTGTCTTCATCCTTAGAGGTCCGACAGTCATAGTCATCCTTAGAGGTCCTACGGTTGCCTGAAATTAAAGGTGCATGCAAGAGGCCAGTGACGCCATTGAAGCAAACTCTAAGCCTATGTAACGTTAGCTCCTGAACATATACAGGTTCAAGGCAAGGCTAGCAAGAAAAAAATGCGGGTTCAATCACTCTGTACGTGACTAGTGAGAAACAAATGTTGGGCGTTAGTAGCGGTACCCCTATTGCTCTAGACCTGTGCGTTGAAGCGATAACTACCCACTGACACCACCATCCGGTGCTTTACATCAACGGATTTTCATGAAAGTAACGACGGGACAAAATGTTACAACATTTGAAAGTTAGGAAAATGTGTTCCTTTCCCACAAGAGAACGACTGGGACCGGGATGGTGTTGGTAGGTGCTTGGAAAACACGTGAGCTGGGATGAAGCTATGAAGCAAAATTTGCGAGTTACCGCGACCTCAGATACCCCTATATAAGATCAACACTTCATTTTGAATAGATGAGGAAGACAACTTCAGGTCTTCACGGGGCCTCGGAGGTCTAGGTGTAGATTCGTTTTTCTTAACACAAATTCAAAAGACGTGTTTCATTTCGGTCCTCTTTGTTGGTCCTTCGAACAGTGACCAACAGGAATGAAAAATTCTAACGTCAAACAATGCTGTTTTGATTTGAGACGATGGCTAATTGACTAATACGATGGTTACAATGAAGAAATAGGTTCCTCATGAGCTGAGATGCTTTTGTAGGTCGCAATCTGGACCACTAAATGTTAGTCTTTCATCACAATATACCTTTCAAGTAAAGGGGATTTAGGATTTTAAGCTGTTCGGCTTGGCTGCCTAGTTTGTTGTGTGTTATGGTTAGTGGCGCCAAGTTGCAGCTACGCCAAGTCGACATACGATGCTGGTCTTAACCGCTATATCCAGCACGTGTCCGCCCCAGGGGGGAGTACATGTTTGTGACGCTGGTCAGACTGATGGATTAATGCTCACGTAATCGTTCATGACCTCGTCAGGACAGGAAAACATCGCTTGCTAAAATTACCTATCAAGGTTAAGAGTGCAGAACATTTCCATGCGGTGGCAGAAACCTTCTATTGCACGGAATGTACATTTTACTGGCGCAAGATGTGCCCTTGGCCTCTTGTTCGACTTTTTCATCTCTCTCCCAGCTTGATGTCATTCCATGACGTAGTTTGCTGACCTCGGCCAACTGTCAGTATACAATATCCGAAGCTCCACTACTGACATGTCATAATAGGATCCGGACCCTTTTGAAAGCCCAATGTTTAGAATAAGTTAGAAAGTTCTTACACACTACCTCAGTGCGTTATTGTTCCCTCGCTGCAACAAACATTTAAGTCTCATTGGCCGGGTAGTTTTTTTTTCGAGGAAAAAACATAACCAAGAAGGTCCTGAACAATCGCTGTGTGTAAAACGGGTCACCGGGAGGCGTCGTCCCGATGGCTATCGAACAGTCATCACTCAGACAAGCTCCAGAAACACCTGAAGTGGACAGTCGGCTTCCGTCCTATTGTTGGTCCGGAGGTGGATGTTGAAGTGATACCGGTACTTGGCTTGGCTGGAGCACCAGACGGCGCCCACAGTGCGCGTTAATGAATGAATGAATGAATGAATGAAGACCTTTATTGTATGTTCGTGCCCCGAGGGGCTAGATACAGGTCGTTTAACACAAACCTAACTAACATCTAAGTGACATATACAATGAAATAAATACAGTACATAGTTAAACATAACGTTACATGGTAGACGAAAGTGATAAGCTAAGCTAATCCAGTAGAATCAACTTCTTCTCGCTTCTTTGTACATGTGTAGATGTATGAACAGATCATGCTTCTTATACAAGGGTTATCTAGACGCAACAAAAATATGAATTTATCCGTTGCGCTTAAATATTAAAAGTATGGGAATTTCTCATTAATACATTTGAACAGAACATTTATTTCTATAATGGTCACCAGAGCAGCACCGCGGAGTGTAGCCTGAATTCAATCAAGCCTCTTGTGACCGCTCGCGGCCCTGTAACCACCTCGCAACCCAAGAGGAGGGGAGGGGAGAGAAACCCCCGGACAGCTGGAGTTTGCGTTATACAGACTACGCGGAGTGGCCATATAGGTGGTGATGTGTACGTCTGTGGTCATTTGTCAACCTCCAGATGTACAATAAGAGACTTCCATACTATCTAAGTGTGCATTACACTAGCAGGGCTCGAAATCCATTTTTGGAAATAGGTACACTGGTGCACCCAACCAAAAAGATTAGGTGCACAGAAAAAAATGTGGGTGCACCACATAAAATAAAGTTGAATGTCAGCAAAACATAAGTTTGACGCTACTGCCTCCCTTAGGAACTTCAGTCTGTAATTCTATCCAGATTTCAAATTTCAACCAAGCAATACATCAAATAAAGTATAACAAAAGGTTATATTGCTTTTTCTGATACTTACATTTCAAGAATATTCTGTAGGATAGTGTACAAGAGAACCGTTACCCTATAGAGTACTAAAATATCTATAGTAGGTGCACGTGTGCACCCACAGTAAAAAATTAGGTGCACAGCTCCAATTTTGGGTGCACACAGGTGCACATACACCCAGTGTTTCGAGCCCTGCACTAGTAAGTGACACCTATTAGATAAATGACCC
The DNA here is from genome assembly GCA_035149815.1 of Branchiostoma lanceolatum. Lineage (NCBI taxonomy): Eukaryota > Metazoa > Chordata > Leptocardii > Amphioxiformes > Branchiostomatidae > Branchiostoma > Branchiostoma lanceolatum. Next base: position 3,400,395 of record CM068873.1, read on the forward strand.
TACTAGTACAACAACAACAATCCACAAGTGGCGGTTTGATGGCTGTGGATCACGGCTTGTTGCATCCCATCCCATGATGCATCACGCGGACCATAACTATGGTAACTTTCGAGAAGTTTCAGTCTAGTCCCTTCCTTCTCCACCCAAAGCTACGAGGATGTGCTCTGTCGTTTCGATTTGTAAACAATATCTAGAGATATAGGCATACCGTAATGAAGTCGCTAGTGTGTCAGTAAAAACAACAGCTCTCCGTTAAGTCTGCTGATTTTCAGCTCTAAAGTGGTCTGTGTAAAGATCTGTTAATGGCTTTTTTCAATAGGAAGCTGCTACTCCCCTCGTCACAGACAACCAGTGTGATTCTCACAGAGGGTACTCAGCTGCAGGATCGGTACGGTGTACCCAGGGCAGGGCCCCGCCCCGCCAGCAATCCTATCTCCCCTGGGTCACTTCATCCGTCAATGTTTTCCTATCTTTGCACAGTGGGCGGAGCTGATGTTACAAGGTCGGTTGTTCCGTCACGGTTGAAAGCTGGGGCCACTGCCAGCCCCGCGGCAACCGCAGATTTCTTTACACACGGGGTCATGTGGAGGGTCAAGAGCCCCATGTCGATCGTGTTGACTTTGAACCTCGAAAAAAACGTCACGATGAATTGCATAGAGAGGGTGCTTACTGGCTTAGCCAGTGAGGGAAGAGACCAGAGTTTGGCAAATTCATTTTGCGATATGAGCCGTACTGTATCTGTCAATAGCTATAGGTTTAGGACTTGTGCCAAATTTGATAAGAAGGAAGGAGAGAAAAACTTCCACAGTTGTAACATCAATTTATGCAGTTGTTGGCCAGTATACAATCATGCTTACTTGTAGTCTGAAAAGTAAACCTTTCATCAAGCGTTTCTGAATATTTGGCGCTGGGAACAGGTAGCAATATTACAACATAAAGTAGCCGTGGCGCAAGCGGTAACGCAACCCCGCTGCTTCGCCATCTGGATCAAATTCCGTGGATCCTAGGGCCCGCGTTCGATCCTAAGGGTAGACTGTAGGTCGGACATGTTGTAAGGGATTGCATTCGTCATTTCTGATGGTGACATAAAGCCGGCAGCCCCGTGTATGAGGGAGCTTCAGGCATAAGCCTCAAACCTCTGCACGTAAAAGAACCCAACACGCTTATCGAGAAGAGTAGGGATGACCCGGTGTGCTTGGCCAAAAATGCGAGCTGTAGCGAAGCCGCATCGCACTACTAGCTAACGAAAAGCGTCATACTTCGTCCTCAGTCTGAGGTTCGACCGCTTTACCTTTTTTACACAATTGTGACAGAAATTTCCCAATATTGGTTCGCATGGAACACTCAGCCCCAGGCTTCCCTTCAGGTTTTACTTTGCAGACTGGCTGACACAGTTTCTGAGGGGATCTTCCTCATCACTGGTTAAAGAGGCACATTCCACTATGATTACCCGCACCGTGCACAACACTGGGATCAAACTGGAGCTTACACCAAACACTCCTCTGAGCTGGCACAACAGAGTACACACACATCACCACAAGTATGGACCTGATAGTAGCTTATCAGAAAACCACATATCACCACAGCCAAAATCGGGACAGGCTACAGGCTTGAGATGCTTACCACAAGGATCAACCTCACAAAGCCTGACAGAGCACCAATTACTCTTTTATATGTTAGGGCATTGGTTTGTTTAGAAGCTTCCGTGACTGGCGTGAGTTTGGCACAATCCTTGGAGGTGTGCTGCGGATGGAAAGAGAAAGGATGGCTGCAATCCAAACATCCAAGTTGCTCAGAGTGGGTTTTAGTTGGGCAGGCAATACACAGATGTAACACTGGAGAAAAGATCTGGTATTGCATCAGCCAACCTATACTTATACTTAAGGGAATCTTCTAAATTGTTCTGAAGCCAAACTGCAAATGTATTCTACTCGACCTGTTTAACCTGGAACTATCTTGGCACAGAATCTTAAAAGGGGTTGACAATACCAGCAGCCAGAGATAACCAACTCATTACCTGTATGTTTGAAACTGGTTGATACCTTTTAATGTGAACAGAACATATACAATCAAAGAACACCAAGAATACACAAGCCCTCTGAAAGATACTTTCGTTTCTTTTTCTTTTTTTCTCAGACCACTTAAGCTTAAATGAACTCAATGAACAGAAGAGCCAATCTTCCACTGGTCGCGACAGAGAAGACAGATGCTATGTACAGTATTTACAGCTTCATTGAGCCGGGGAAATTCCCCTAGCTCTTTTGGACAAGCACAATGAACAGTGCACCAAGGCTTAACGTCCCGTCCTAAGGACTGCGACCCTTTCCGGTAGCGTGCATGTCGGGTGAGTGACACAGACGGGATCGAACCCGGGGCTTCTAGTTCCAGAGACAAGATCGCTAACCACTGGACTAAACACGCTACATACTGCATGTGAACGCACTTTATTTTACAAATCTCAAAGTATGTACATTTATTTCAAAGGTAAAAACATGTGAGAGGTCAGAATTTTGTCATCTCTTGGCCTTCCCTCTGGCCTCCCTCCTCTGCAGGTACCTGAGTCGAGCCTCAGAGATGGAAGAGTCGTCGTTCCTCTTGGCAAGCTTGCTGACATCGGGGCTGGGGGAGCTGGAGGATTCTGAAACCACAACATTCAGAACGTCGTCACTATCAATAATAACAACAACAATGTTCAGTTTTTCAGCACCATGCTCTTCGCAATCAAGATTTGTTGTTGTTGTCCATCTTGAAGTGCACAGTGGCACTTAGGTCAGCAAGTTTAGGTAGCAGGTATATCTTTACAGGGAGGGGTTGCTAGCTCCCCTGCAATCGGTAGTTGAAAGGTGGTAAAAATCCTTCTTAGTTTCAGCATATCAAATAAAAGTTGTGTCACTTCTACGACTACCAAACAAGTTTCACTTCTATGGCTGCACTCATAGCTACCTCATTGGTGTCAATTCTACAATTACACTCACGGCTACCACACGACATGTCTTTCCAATTTCTGTCCTTTCTTTACATGTGGACCATCACTGGAGGGTAATAAAATTTCGATTTTGTGTGCAAATCAGACAAAAATCGATGGGCGTGTGGATGTCAGCCATACAATTTACTTGTTGTGGCCTTAGGCCACACCAATTTAATTTCTTGGTTAACAGATTTGTAAAAAATTCTAGCAACAAAAAATCACGAAAACAGAAGGCTGGGGTGAAAACTTGCACCTGACCCTGTCCACTCCCTGAAATTGTGTGCACCAAAATACAAACTTTCCTCTGAGATTCTGTTTTCCTGTTGATTTTCCAATCTAGCATTTTTTTAAAATTCTGTTAACCAAGAAATTAAAATGGTATGGCCTTTTGTATCATTTTAAGCATGTGTCACAGATGGGATTGCATGATGATCTACTGGGTCCCATGGCCCGGAGTGAAAACTTGACACCAGTACCTTGACCTTCCAGAAGTGGTTTGTGTACATCGTGGTCCTGTGCAGTTGGCGTGGGTTCGTCAGCGATCAGCTGACAGCCGCTGAGGGAGGACAGGTCCAGCTGGTGCAGCTTGGGTAGCAGGTCCTGCACCCAGCTGTATCTGACCTGAAGTAAGTAAAAGTAAGTAAAAGTTTATTGCACAACAAATGTAACAGGTACAATGTATGGCAAGTTCATAGGCAGTACAAAATGTCAATACATATGTCACTAGTCTTTGCTTATTAACAATGCTATTGAATTCTACAAAACACTATGGTATACAATAAGTGTAATACAGAATACATATGTGAAACTATGTTACATGATACATAGGAAACATCAATTGTTTGCATCAGAGGTCAATTGATTTCTTTTTAGTAAAGAGGTAGATATGTATTGGCCTATGTACAAGGAAATTGCGTCAGGACATGACATAAGTGACAGCTGTCGGTCAATGTATGATGCAATCATGGGAAATAAAAGCCATTTAACATATATACATACATGCAGTAAGGTCTCCTCAAACAGTGGACAATAATTACACACATTTTGCTGGGAAAATTTTGTTTACTGTTACAGTAACATCTGAGCGACATGGAGTAAAGGTGTCTGAACCAGCACTCTGGAGACTGTCATTCTTGAAGATGAATATCATTTCCTAATGTCATTCCCAGCATATACTGTAGATAGACGAAAATTAATGAATATGATCTCATGTAAATCCAGTTAACCCTTACCAAAGACAAACACAGACATTTTTAATCTACTTATGTCATGCCCCGACACCATATCTAAGTTCTTAGGCCAATACATATGTAACGCTTTACAAAAGAGAGCACGTATTGTAACAGACAGAAAGGTATAGTAATACTATATCAGTACGCCATTTACGCCCATATTCTTGTAGTTATAGCTTTCAGAATAGAATAGTTAAGTACTCATTGTATTGATTGTCTTGTCATTGTTGCCATACATTGTACCATGTACAACTGTTGAGCAATAAAGTTCATTCATTCTTTTCTGTCATTCATTTCCTGAGACAACCCTGACACAACTGAAGGATGTTATATAACATTGCTAAACCCAATTCAGAACCATCAAAGAAAAGTCAGGTGAAAACATGTCGTTGTCATGAAATAAGATTATCAGATTTCCAGTGTTTATAGTCACTATCCAAAAGTGACAAACTTATTAGCATTCCTCTTCACAATGAGGTAACACAGTCTCAACGGTTAAGAACAATGACCTGCGGTGGACCCTTCTCTCTGAAAGGAGGAGGAACGCCCGCCTCACCTTTTTCTATAAGCTAGTCAATAACTACATCAATATTAACACAGATAGTCTACTGAAACCAGCTCAGGGGCGCACCCGGGGGAGCCACACGCTCAAATTTCAACCACTTAACACCTGGACAGACTCTTACAAACATTCATTCTTCCCCCGCACCATCTCCAAGTGGAATGCCCTGCCTGGTGCGGTTGTTACGGCTCCCACCGTTGAGTCATTCCGCGCCAGGCTGGAGGCCTGCCCGCCTTAGCCCGGGACCTCCTCCCCCCTACTTTGCCCCTCGCGGGGTTATTTGGGGGTAATCGAAGTTGAAGTGAAGTTGCACAATAGGTCATTCCAGGACATCTGTCAGAAGCATGTTTAATCCTTCTGTTAATCAGGCCTTCCCGCTGACTGTGAGTTCTCATAACATACAGAGCTCCGACCCTGCCTCAGTTTGCCTGACATCAACAGAATGTGGGAGATAGTCATCAGTCCTGAGTTATGGATGCAGATGCCAATTACTGGACATTTTGCAGATTTGGCACCTCCACTAGGCATAGCAATCTCTCAGTGTTGTTTTAAGGCAGTTGGAGGCTTGAATGATGTTACACTCTATTGAAGTTTGTTTTACTGACAGGGATTTGCAACTTTGGAAAATTCACTGTCCCAACAGGGCTAGCCTGGATGGCAGACCACCAATCTCTAACATATCTATCGTTTGGGGAAACAATATGTTAGAGATTGGGGGTCTGGCATCCAGGCTACAACAGGGCCAGTACATGGCAGGAACTTTTCCACTGAACTGAAATTTCAAAAACTACTTTCACAACATTGATTGAAAGAGACACTGAACTCGCAGGGACTGCCTTGGTGAACACTATGAAGGACAAAAAGTACAGGAGGACCGTTATCTCTACTTCACCAGCTCTATTCCGATAAACGATGATGATGATGACATTTCAAAACATTGCAACTGGACAACTTTCAATCAATAAGTATTTAATATACAGACAGTCAATCTAGAAGACCAATAACTATGCATGAAGACATGGAGATGGACCAAATGGCAAGCACAGGATGGCTGGCCTGATTGGTGCATCCTATAGCTAGCTGTACCTAAAAATTGATTAGGTACAGGTCCAAAATACCGTATCATGAAGTACCGGTTCTGTACCGAAATAGATTTACACAAAGTACATAGAGTCAATTCCATGTCACCGAGTGGTTTTCAGCTAATATTGCTAGTGAGTTCAAACAATTTTAGATAAAAGACTATTCCAGTCAAAATAGTTCTAAATTGTTCAAACAATCGAGAATGAAAGTTTGAACATGTTTGAACTTATCTATATGTGTTGGAACTATTTGGAAAGTAATTGCACAAATATCTCTTTATTTAGAACAATTTTCAAACATCTATGCGATTGTTTCACTGTTCGAACATGTTGGAACAATTTGCATCATTTTTCAAATGGTAGATTTGGGTTATTGCCCCCATAAAAGTAGGTGCTAATCGCACTCTATTGTCTGCCTCTGTATATTTTTAGATTTCACGTCTGGACTTTTGTTTTGAGGTGTCTATGCATGGCACCCAGGCCTAATCCCCTATACTTTGAAGGGATGTGTGAATTGCCCTGTTCCCATCCCACTGACCCAGTTATACCATGTTGTTATAATGTTGGAACATGTATGAACAAATGATCAACCTATTTTCCAACAGTTTCGAAAATAATACAAATAACATGTGCAATGTTAGAAATTTGTCTAACATGTTGGAACACAGCAGAAACTATTTAGAACATCAAATGAATGTTGGAAATTGTTCTAAACAGTCACTTATCTCCCTTAGATTGTTACAAAGGTTTTGCAAATGTTAGAACAAAAGGCAACAAACACCCTCTCGGTAATGTGGAATTGACTCTATGCTTATTTTGTGACTGATTGCCTAACCTCATGGCCTCATGCACCACTAAACTGTGACCAAAGTGACACCTTGGAACAGTGTAACTAACATGCAACAGATCATTCAGGCAGGCAGGGAGTTTTGATAGCAAGGCCAAGGGAGTTTGGCTGTAGGAAACCTAGTTATGTTCTTTGAATAAAGATACTGACAAGTTGAAAACATTTTATGTATATTTCTGTCATCATTGAAGCAGTTAAGAAAAACACATTTAATTTTTCAAACTGTTTAGGTACAGGTATAGGTCCGGACCTGTACCGTAACCTCTGTACCTGTACCTGTACCTGATGTTACGTTTAGGTACGCAGCACAAGTGCATCCCCTATCCTTGACATTGCACCATGATGGCTAGGATCTCTGAAGGGTACTTACACAGCAAAATTGCAGTGAAAAAACCCCAAGAATTTAGACCATTCCCTGGATATGATATTGAAGTAAATAAGGTTAAAAGGAAGGTAGAAATAAACTGGATGGAGGTTTGTTCATACAGGAAGCCATGTTGTCCTCCTATGTAACAGGTCCTTTATATATGGCGACAACTGACTAGACATTGCACTTGAAACATGACATTGACATTTTTCCCAATTGTAAATTACTGTAAATGCAGAAATATTCGCAGTGGTTTCATGTTCGCGGTTTTCCCGGCGACCGTTTCACAGCAAACTTAAAACCACCGCAAACATTTTTGTCCAATACTGTAGCAGTATGTGACTATAGCGTTACTGCAGACTTAAAACCACCGCGAACGCCCCATTTTTGCCTTAGCGCGAATTAAAAACCATGCGAACTTAAATGCATTTACAGTATGCAAAATAGAATGGTAGTAATAGGCAAATAACAGCCATGCTCTTCAAAATGAATTACCAATAAGCAATTCATAGATGGCTATTGCCATTCTATTTCTTCCAGTCAGCACCTCAAATTGAATGTGAGAATTCTTTAATATACATTTTGCTGTCAGCTGTGGAGCAACCAGCACATGGCTTTGATTCTGCCCTAAACCCAATTGACAAGCAGCAGAGACTTATTTATACTTTCTTATCATGATCAGGCAGTCTCTGGCAGGGAATAGATGGACCTGGAAATACTTGATATTGACCTTCCCTGCCATTAAGGACCACCAGTTCACCATAGCCTACATTTGCACTTCATCAAGACCTGTCATGTTTACACCATTTCCCCATGTGTTCCTACACACCAAGTCCTCTGAGCCATTGGAAACCAAACAATACCAGACAGAGACGTAAGCCCAGCAGTAGGGTTTGGGTTGGCGTTAGGAAGGGCATCCAGCCGTAAAAACTCTTGCTACAAAAAAGACTTGCACTTGATGAGGAGTTCTGGAGTGTATGAGGGAGCTTCAGGCACAAGCCTCAAACCTCTGCACATAAAAGAACCCTACACACTTATCGAGAAGAGTAGGGGTGACCCGGTGTGCTTGGCCAAAAACGTGAGCCGCAGCGAAGCCGCATTGCACTACTAGCTAACGAAAAAGCGTCATGCTTCGTCCTCAGTCTGAGGTTCGACCGCTTTACCTTAACTTTTTTTTACAGTGCAGTAGCATTACTATGTTTAATGCCTAAAACTCTGACAAAGCTGAATCTACCTGAATAGGGCTGAACATATTAAACATTGTCACATCCTGCCATAGAAGTTTACTTTCTCCACAACAATTGTTATTCCATTTTGATGAAAAAACCCACAACTTTGATGTAGTAGGTTGGTACTTCCTTTCCCCACCAGTGGTGCTGCCCAGTGCAGCTCTCTGCTATCTCGCTCCACATCTTAATCATGCTTGACATGCCATAATGATTCCTCCTCCCACCCACTCTGGTGCCAGCCCTGACACAAGGAGAGCTGATGGCACATATATCATGTTCCCAAAATAATCAGGACAGGCCTGGGTAACAGGAGCCTCCCCTTCTGATTGACAGGAACAACTTTAGATCACAAATGTACACAGTGGCACATACTGCACCTCTGGGTCAGGCTTATATCTTCAGCTATATGGGATCTTGGTTTGGTTTCAATTGGCTGCTCCCACAATATACTGCACATGGAATGGTAAGGAATGAACTATAAGGGACAGTAGGGGTGTGCTGGAGGACCATTTTCTTCATTCCTTTAGGCCACACCAATTTAATTTCTTGGTTAACGGAATTTTAAAACGAATGCTAGATTGGAAATTCAACATGAAAACAGAATCTCAGAGGAAAGTTTGTACTTTGGTGCACACAGTTTCAGGGAGTGAACATGGTCAGGTGCAAGTTTTCACCCCAGCATTCTGTTTTAATGATGTCCTCGTGGTAAAATTTGAAAAAAAAAATCCGTTAACCAAGAAATTAGATTGGTGTGGCCTTACCTCACAAGAACAGAAATACTTTCTGTGTTCCAAAGGGAGTTCAGAGTACACAAGTCACCCCTTTCTATTGGAGGAAAATGTATAACTTGCATAATGAATTGTGTCATCAATTTTACGACCCTCATGGCTACACTGTGAGCCACCAATTTTGCACAAAGGTATTTGAGTATTCTTCAAAATATGTTTAACTTCTTCAGGCATACAAAATACAAGCTGTTTGCATCTGTATAGTATAAAGACTATAGCTATAAGCTTTACTACCACCTGACTGTAAGTGCTAGATTTGGGGTGTGGTAAGACAGGCTGCCAATCATGGCACAACCATACAATGTGGCATCGTTTTGTTTCGCACAGGAACACGGAATGTGACATAAGTCCAGGTTCCACCCTTCCTCAGCAGTGATCATGACCTTGCAGTCTGCTATTAAACCAGTCGTTTCTCTACCTGCACATCTGCTTGTGATTTAGGTTATGCTGGCAGACTGAGAGGGATGCAAGATGTGGTATTGTTCCCATATACTAGTAGTAGTGTGAACAACATTGTTCAATCAGATTGATATACAATACATGGATATACCATGACAAAAAGCAGAGCTGTTAGTTTGTTTTTTCTTGTTTTTTCTAGTTTGAATGCTTAAGACTACGAAAAGGATGTCAGCATGCCATTCATTTGGCATATCATAAGTTCAATAAAACATTGTTTTTCAAAATAAAGTCTAGAATGATCTAGATGTAGAGCTGATGTAGATATATACAACAGTTCTCTCCTCCACAAGTTCCAAAGAGAACTCTTTTCAAAGGTAAGACTAACATGAATAGAATGGGACACAAATGTATATGTAGTTGCATATCATCACAATACCACAGATCAATATTAAGAGGGCTGAAGACAACACACAAGCCAACTGACCGGGCAGACTGTTCTCATGTAGACCTTGGACGTCCACACCACCTCATGGAAAATCACCCAGTCCAGCTGAGACTCCTCTCCAAACAGCTGGGAAATACAACATGTACATCAGCCATGAAGTCTGCAGTTAAAACATGGGCCAAAATCTTGCATACAAATCTGTAACATTGTCAGTTACTGCCAATAGTCTAGGTAAAGTGGAAGACGAAGTACATTTTATCATAGACTGTACTTTGTAAGGTAGAATTATTCTTTTCAATTTTGTGTTAAGTAAATTCCTCTACTTCAGATACCTAAATAGTAAAGAGAAATTCATATTTCTTACAGCCTTCGATAAACCGACTCTAACTAATCACACAGCCTCCTACATTTATACAATTACCAAGAAACGAAAGGAAGTCGAAAGTACTAGAGTATGCTGAATGTTTATATACTCATCAATATGTATATAGTTGTTAACATGTGACCTGTGCTTAGCCCAGTGGGGCAAACATGTACAATAAAGGTCTTCTTCATAAACCTATACAAATGTAGATGTAAGAGAAATTCTATGTCTGTAGATACTGAAACAAATGAAATGTGAATAGTTTTGACAATGTGTTAATGACACAGTATATCATTCTCTTCATTCTCATGAAAGGTAATGAGGAAGAAGCATCTGAGTTTACAGGCACATGCAATGTAAGTGTTGTAAGCATGTTCATATGCCAGTCCCTCAAACTTCTCCCTGTAGCCTTTTTGCACTAAATTTTTGGCACCTCATTTTGTTGTTGTCTCGGTCAAAACAAAGTTAGCATTTCACAAAACAAACTGATAGATCTTGTGCGTTGTTGACAGATTTTCATCTAAGATTAAAATGTTGACAAAACAAAAGTGGAAATCTTGAGGCAAGTGAATGCACCATGATAGTCAAGGCCACTCCTAATTTAAAGAAAATCCAAAATACATTTATTAAAGTACTTGCAAAGAGGTTTAAAATCAAACCTCCTTGGTACTTGGGACCGATGAGGAAAACATTTACTTTATCCAAACAATGCCTTATATTACATAATATTGTGTTAACTGTACAAGATTTTGATCAACCACCAAATGGCAATCTTTCCTCATGTGACAATTCTAATTTGTCTTAAAGTACAACAATGAATCTTGTATCACATGATCAGGTCAAATCTTGTATCACATCATAGAGTGAAGTCATATGTTGGCAGTCTTACAGTCATGATTCAGCATGATGAAAATTTTCTTTAAAAACAAACCTTATAATGTATCATTTGGAAATTTCATGTCTCCCAGAAACTGCATGTCTCCAAAACTACAGCACAGTCTTCTGGAATGACTTTGATTGACATGTCTTGACCTCAGCAACCAAAGGTTATCTCTTGTCCTTGGCTGTCAAATTAGAACTATGAAGTTATGTGGGACATGTTTTTCCTCAGAATGGTGAATGAAATGTTTGTTCCATGACAATGACCTAGTAACAAACTATACCACTAGACTTCTCTAGACTTTTAGGACTATTTCCTTCTTTAGTTTGTAAGGGTTAATTATCCTCAACCATAGATGGTTCAAGAGCTGTTGTTTAAACTAAGTGTCTTGGAAACTTACATTAAAGTTTAGCTGAAGAACTTCCTACCTTAAGTAATATCACCAAGACTGATCCCAAGAGGGAATTCTGTACTTGTTAAGAATTTTTGCTTCATGTTTGCAAATTTCATACACTCAAACTGTCAACACAAAAGTTAATTGGACTTGTCTGTCAGGCAGTGTGCTTTCAAATTGAAATACGATGTTGTTGTATTGTGATAGTGTGGATTGTGTGGTTCAGTTTTGAACATATTTTCACACCATGATTCTAATGTCAGGGTGTAAGGCATTACCTCGAAAACATGTCTGGTGTCTCTGTGCAGGACCACCAGTGGATCTTCCTGTTATCATACATTTATTATACGAAATACATTTTATCTCAAACTGCCCCTTCAATGATCGGGAAAGAAAAGAGCTTTTTAAAGAAGCCATCAAAACTTACCACAATTTCCAAACGTTTACTGACGAAAAGAAAACTAGAACCCTGTTAACCTCCCAAAACCCACTCATTACAAAAAAAGTGGGACACTTCGTCTTCCACTGCTTCCAAAAAAGAAGTCAAACCCAAAAAGCGTAGATTGTATTCCGTAGTAGTTTTTAGAATAGCCATGTGTTCTACTTGTCAACATTGTTAACTCGCACTACCTGTACAGTATACCCTTGCTATGCATTGTTTCATGTTGCAATTAGCTCTCGGGCAAGAACTTGCAAATACAATTATTATTATCATAGCTAAACATCTTGCCAGCCTAATGTGTTCATGACATCTCTTTGCAGATGAATTGCAACAAACAGAGTGTTGCATACTTCCCTGTGGCAGAACAGAAGAACTTTAAAGGGCATGTGTTACAATCTTACTGAGTGGCACTCACCACTGAGGAAGGATGGATGAAGACGGTGGAGGCGTGGCCATCCATGGTTCGGAAGCTCCGGCCAGTGGCAGATCTAAGGAGAAAATAAACAATGCTGAAATTCTCATGGAGACTACTTTATCAACACTGAGTTTAATAATTGAAAAACACAGCAAAGATTGATGCAGGCAAGACAAAACATTGACGCTCCCTAACATGAATATCTAGTACTGCACCTACTGATGTATGTAACCAAAAGCTAAATACACATTTGGTGAGAGTAGTAGAGCTAGACCACCTCCTCCTCATCATCGTATCTTATATATTAGTAGCTCTTCCCCTGAAAATATGTCTCCTGACAGTTTTGTGATCTGAAGCTATTCTGACCACCTGTGGTTTAGACTAGAGCACGGCCTACCTCCTGGCTGTGTGGTTGAAGAAGCCGTCACACAGCGCCCTCCTCAGCAGCTCACTGGGAGACCCTGCCAGCTTCTGTCTGGGGAAGTCTGCAGACTGGACATGTACATGGAGGGGAACAAATGTCTTTGTTTGTTTGTTTGAACCTTTGTTTATTCATGATAAGCTCAAATTGGCACGCAGGCCGCTTTTCATTGAGGTCATGAGGGAAGAGGTAAGGGTCAGATACAATATCGCGAGATACACAGTCATTTGAGTCCTATTAACTCTATCAACATATATCACTACATATTTATGGTACAACAATATACAATTGCTACAACATACAACATATAGTAGGGCAAAAGCTAGTTCATGGTCCGTGTCCATTCGTTTTGTTCATTTCCGTTACTTCAAGAGTCTCTTAAAGGAAGTCAGATTCGGAGCTATACGTGTGTCTGGCGGTAGGCTGTTCCAGACAGGACAGTTGTACTTTAACATCATTGAGTCTGAATGGTATCTATAAACTACAGGTAGAACACATCATGATCATGTTTCAGAATAAGAACCATTCTTGATTTCACTTATAGTCATGTGTACCATGTTTATATCCATCTTGGGACTACCAGTAATAGATTTTCTTGATCTGCTTTTTACTTCATCCTGAGTTTCTGAATATCAAAATCAAAATGGCAATGAAAAATGTCACTTGGCAGATGCTACAAAACAACTGTTGCAGATGCAATTTGAGAATAACAAAGCAGCATGACAGAAAGCAATTGGTAGGAAATGTTGTCCTAAAAATGTGTGTACAAATAGTTTCACTCCTCCCCCCCCCCAAAAAAAATCCTTTGTGGTCTATCCCTGATAGGTTCAGAGTCTTAAAGTTCTATTCTGGCAGGACCATTCCTACTGGGTGCACCCTGCCTTGTTCTGACCTGAGTTTGCTTGTCTAGGATCCCCTGAAGCTGCTGATGTATGCTAAGGGCCATCTTCACCCCCCTCCAGTGGATGTAGTTCTCTCTGCACCATCGAGCTGGGGAGTCACTGCATACATGTACATGCAGGGGTGTGTATGAAAACATATGCAAAGTACTTCTGTCAAATATGTGTACAACATCCTATATTGCAGGTCAAGAATATCTGGCACAGAAGGAATATGGCGGAATATAATGTCAGAGGTACGTGTAATGTAGTTGCTAAGAAGACATTGTGCCTTGGCAGCATGCAGCCGCTCATATGTAATGTGCCACCTTAAGGTAATGGAGAGTTGGATGTTACATATCACATTGACATACTGGTAATATATTCATCAGCTGTGTAAAGTACGTAGGTAAAACCAACCTCCTTGGTATTGGTAAAACAAGTTGATCTGGCAATAGTTCAAAAGAGACTCCTAGTGACTAAAAGCATTACTGCAACATGATAATACTGAAAATGCCCTTGATCCCACTAACTCGCTCACACCACGGACGTGACAGAAATAGAACAGACAGTATCTGTGTAATGCTTCAACTGCAACAAATAAATACTTTATCTTCTTTTACAAGAATATTCAACAATCAGTGACTTAGAAAAGGTAACGAGATACGCACCTCCAAATTTTCTATGTCTACTGTACATCTTGATCACAGAGTGACCTAGTCTCGCGAGAACACGAGACTAGGACGATACTTGTGAAGATTGAAGGTTGGGAGCTGCCCAAGTCCTACTTACCCCTGCCCCGCAAGGAGGTGGGGAGGCAGGACGATCTTCACAAGTTTCGTCCTAATCTCGTGCTCTCGTGAGACTAGGTCACTCCATGATCAAGATGTACAGTAGACATCGAAAATTTGGAGGTGTGTATCTCGTTACCTTTTCTAAGTCACCGATTGATGAATATTCTTGTAACTTTTATTACATGTGACTGATGAATCTCTTCAATGATATCTATGTTCTTTATTATCCTACCTTTCTTTACATTTCTGGAAGACAGTGAGCAGTGTGGTGAAGTCCTACCTTTCTTTACATTTCTGGAAGACAGTGAGCAGCGTGGTGAAGTCATTACTCCCTCCTGCCAGGTCAGCTAACCTCTGGTGACACTGTTGAGCCTCTACCTGCTTCTTTCCTTCACCTGTAAGTTGTAACATCATCATCAACAACAACGACAATAACAACATTACAACAAGACATGTATTGCACTGTTGCAATTCTAATAAGATACAAAAAAATACAGGTGTTACCAGGTCTGATGAAGACATTTTCCACAGACAACATGGCAGCAATGGGCAGCAGCAGGTCCTGACAGCCCAGGGAACCGGAGGAGATGACAGTCCTGGCCAGGCCTGGGGGCAGGGGGTACTGTACCAGGAGTCTCCCCAGGGGGGTCACACGTCCAGACCTGTTCATGATGGGACCGGCTTTTTAGCGAATGCCCCCAAACGCCCACTCTGGCGAAGTCCGCGCTGCACGAATATAATTTTTTGTGCTTGGAATATGTTCAGGGTGTGCTCCCATTTTTTAATCCTGCAGCAAAAATGGCTTTTTAGCGAATGCCCAATATATCAGCCATGGATTGACGTGAAACTCAGGATTAATTAATGGGAGCACAACCTGAACATATTCTGAGCAAAAAAAATTAGATTCGTGTAGCACGGACTTCGCCAGAGTGGGAGTTTGTGGGCATTCGCTAAAAAGCCGATGCATTCATGATCATAGGGAACATACAGAGTTAGCAGGGGCGACCGAGAAGGCCAGACCTGCATCAAACATTTACAGTTTACAAAACTTCTGTCATCAAGGTAAATTCTGATCAGAGATGTTATTTGTAGTGAGATTCAAGAACAAAAGTAAGCAGTTATCTATTCTGAAATATAAGTTTACAATGTGAGCTTCTAACTCATTATATCTAGATCAGGACACCATCTTGAAAGTTTTCGAATCCGAATGTTCTGTTAGAAACTTCATATAAGCCACACATTGTACAACACTCTGTGACATTTAATTAAGTGCCGTGACGAACACAGAATCAGTTATTAACAAAAAATTTAAAAAGTAAGCAGAAGTTTGAAGAACGCACCTGTCAATGGCATCAAAGTAGAAGAGTTGTTTCAGCGCCTCTAACAACATGCGGTCCTCGGGTGGGTCCAGGTAGTGAAACCTGCAGTAGTCAGATGCAGCATGACGGAAAGAATACAGAACTGTTTGATATCCCTCTTTTAGGCCACACCAATTTAATTTCTTGGTTAACGGATTTTTCTTTAAAAAAAAAAAAAATTTAGAAAAAAAAAATCATGAAAACAGAAGGCTGGTGTGGCCTTACCTCACATTAAAGCTGATCTTATACACACAAAGCATGTAAAATCAAACATCAAGGAGGACCTCCACCACCTCAACCTACACGATGTAAATCCAGAGGACAGAGGCACCTGGCGAGCGGCCACCAAGCTCCCCCATCAGCATGCAAGCACGTCAAACCCCCAGATGATGGGGAAAAGAAGACGATAAACCGGATAGTGAGTGAGTGAGTTAACAGGTGAGTATAGAGGCCATGAAATGTACAACCCCAGTTGATACAGGTGGGTTATGCGGATAGAGAGCAGAGGAGTCTTTTCTAAATTGTTGGAAGAAAATATACAATCTGGGGACCTGTACCAAACTAAAATTTTGCTCAATTCATTCAGCCCAAAAAAAGGTACAGAAAAACATCATAACCCTGTCCTCATCAGAACCTTGCATCAATATTCTGCGGTTGTTATTTCTTCATTTTCACCGGCCATAGTCTAAAGTCTAACCTTGCTAGCTGCACAGACATGTACCAAGCTAGTACAGACAGACAGACAGACAGTACAGATAAATGTGTCTAGGACATTGTGGATCTACCCATGCTCCCCACACATACAATGTACCTCTACTACAGGCAATCTAACTACTACTAGTACACGTATATTGGAATGAGGGCCTGCATGACCCTTTTACGTAGAGCGTAATTGGCCATTTTAATTTTACGTAGAGCGTTGACGACCACTCCATACTTTAGCGTAGAGCGTAGGGAGGCTTTTCTGAATTTAGCATAGACCGTAGGGAGGCTTTCTGAATTTAGCATATTACGTAGCCGGCCCTCCGAATTTAGCGTAGAGCGTTGTCGGGACCCCCCCATGCAGGCCCTCTGGAATCAGTAGACAATATAAGTCTGCCCACCTGAGGACGTTGTGAATACCCATGGACTTGAGACTGAGCACCACACTGGTGAGGCTGGTCCGCTGGATCTCTGGCAACATGTCCTCGGGCATGCACTGGTCATAGAATTCTCTGTGTGGGAGAAAAATAACAGCTTGTACAAATACAGATTGAGATTGAGCTTATGAATAAAACAAACAGGCAAAAGGGTAATCATTGGATAAGCCAATGATGAATATAATAGAATATTGAAAATTGTTGTGCAGTTTGATCAAGAATCACTTGACGTGAATCATCTTATGTATGCATATATATATATATATATATATATATATATATATATATATAAATATGTGCTCAGAAAAACAGTAGGAAGAATACAATATTCATCCCCCCTTGTCTGTCATGTTCAGACGTGCTGACTTTGAAAGTGGCAAACCATGGTTCAAAGGAGACCCCTTGTGGCCTATGTTAGTATTGCAGTAGCTACTCTACTAAAATGTTCATTACTGACTTTCAACTGAAATGTTATGCCTGGTATATTTTGTGAAGATGAAAGAGAGAAAGTGTTTACCTGTTGTACAGTCTGTAACACCTGCCAGGTGCTGTCCTACCCGCTCTCCCTGCTCTCTGGATGGCTTCTGATCTACAGTTGTACAAACACACAGCATTGTAGAGACAGTAGGATATACAGGTGACAGAATTTTCTGACTTTTGTTGGCATTTATATTTGTGAGGGGGCCTTACCTTACCTTTGATATTATGGGAGGATTTCAACTGTTTGGAAGGACAGTGGAACCAAGGAGGTTATATAGACGAGAGACTATCAAAATTTGGTTGCATCATTTTTACAAAGCAAGAAGTCACCCTCTCATTTTTTTATGATGTACATAAGCAATAATGCTAAGAAACCAACATGTTGAAGATACTGAAAAATGAGCATGTAAGAGATCTAAATCAGATATTATAAAGACATGGACTAGCCTGAGCACAGCACTACTTATCAGAGAGGCCGAGGACAGAACGGGATGGGCATGGATCATTGTGGCTGGCTGTCATGATGCCCCTACGACCATTGAGGTCATGGGTCATGAGTGAGTGAGTGAACCACACTTACCTGGATATGGGTACCACCTGAAGGGTGTCCAGTCCTGTCCTGGGGTTGTAGGATAGCTGCTTCACAAACCCACTGTCCACCACATACCTGAAGGAGGGTGGAAATGACAGACAATTAGATCTATATTAGGAGAATTACTGTCATGTTTTTCTGACTGTCCTGTTTTCTGATAGCTGGGCTTCCCAGCAGAGGGAATACATTTTATACAAAAGATGCAATGTACTACAAAGAAAACTAGAAGGCTCACCATCTTGTCACATTATCGAACTAAGAAAAGCTGCATACATACAGCCACATATCTAAATGTAGAGGGCATAATTTCAGAAAAGAGAACTGACACTTCGTATATAAGGAATGGATAAAAGTGGAACTTTTAGCAGATATAGTGAGCATTACCTAATGCCATCAATAGTGAGTGACGTTCCTGCAATATTCGTAGCAACAATGCATTTCCTGACTCCCGAGTCAGCTGGGGAAAAGATCCTCTGTTGTTGTTCTGAAAACAAGAGGACAATATTTCACACATGGGAAATTTCTAGTAAACCATGCATCCTACAATGTTTGACTACATGTTGCACCATTGAAACATATCCCTAACAATCTAACAGTTTACAACCATCCTCACAAACAGAGTAAGTCCTTAAGCCCCCCTCTCACTGGACCTGCGGCACGCTGGCGTCGTCGCTGCCTCCTAAACTGGATTTGTGTTACCCTTGACTTTATAATGGGAATATCATTCAGAACGTACAAATATGACCAAAAAGGCAATAAAACGCACAAAGCTAAAAAAGATTCGTTTTTGTCTATGAAATTCGTTGAGTGCTTTGTCAATTCAATCAGCCGCAGTGACGCTGCCTGTGTGCCGCGGGTCCAGTGAGAGGGGGGCTTTACCAGTCGGCATGGATCCATACACAGGCAGGATGAGTAGTGAGGTCACATCAGGGTCTCGCACGTCCTCCCTGTAGTCTAGTTCCTCAGACTTCTTGTACAAGATATCACAGGTCTTCTCAATTTCTGCCTGGCCTGTCAGGAACACGAGGATGTCTCCCTGTGACTGGTCAGTGTGGATGTCCATCACTACTCGCACCGCCTTAAGGGACAAAAAAAGGCTGTAATTTTGATTGTCTATTTTAAATTATGAAGGTTTTTCAAAGAGTGATGTTACCATATTTGTAATGCTTTTTTGATGACATTTTTTTACATCAAATCACTCCAAAAAGGACTTTCAAACATTGCTAGGAGAGTCAAATCTTTATCTTTGTACTACTAAGTTTCTTCATCAGGAAATCACCCCTCTGCTACTAGTATTCTATTGATATTGCAGTAATCATCATCCATCAAACAGTGGCTGACACAAGTGTACAATCATTGAATGTATTTTGGAGACGAAGATAATTTACCTGACTACAGTAACTAGGATTCTTGACATCTTCAGGCTTGATCATGTTACAGTAGACATCCTTCACAGGAAACAACTTCCCGGGAATCTCAAACACAGGACAGTTGTTGAAGAACTGGGAGAACTTGCCGCTGTCCAGGGTTGCTGACATCACCACCACCTTCAGCTGGTGTCTCCGTTTGGAGTCTTCCTCTTCCCCGAGAAACTTTTCCTTCATCAAGCCAAACAAAATGTCCTGTGGAGATGGCAAGAACAAGATAAATTAAATGTATTTTTATTTATCTATTTATTGGTTCAGCATGTACATGCCAGGGTTGCCCAACTAGCCCGAGGCTATTACTAAGGGCAAACCCATGTGCGGTCACTGTGCGGACGGTAGGTTTTGAACCACTCACACCAGGAAGGACCCCCACTCTTTTCGATAAGTGAAGTGGGTTCTTTAACGTGCTCGAGGAGTGGCTCTCCTCAAACACGGGACCTCCATTAATAAATGTATACACTCACTCACACTGAGCATCGTCCATTGTTTCCCATCATATAAGGGCTATATATATATATATAACTGTATGTGCTTGCACTTCATATGTTGAGGTTTGATGACAGGTCTCCAGCCACTTCTGTCCTGACATCACAGAGGTTTAAGATAATGGATGGTCAGCAAGTGAGAGCTTACAAAAACACTACTGTGTATCTCTTCTTTTTTTAAAAACATTTATTGCAGGTTAAGTACTTATTAATCTACCCAGAGTTATACAAACATCAAGTTCAACCCAAACTCACAGTGTCCAGGCTCCTTTCGTGAGCTTCATCCAGAATGATGACACTGTATCTGCTCAACTGTCTGTCATCTAGAAACTCCCGCAGCAGGCAGCCGTCCGTCATGTACTTGATCTGTGTGTCCTAAGAGTTCAGGAGACAATGACAGCAACATTAGGCATTTTAGCGAACTTTTTTAGACTAGAAATGTAGGAGGGTAATGTGTAGCCTGAGTACCAGCCTCTGTAGTGACCGCTGGCTCCAAAAAAAATTCTTTGAGCCAGCGGTCACTACGGAGGCTGGTACTCAGGCTATGTAATGTGATCTTTCTGGAGCATTCTTCAGCCTTGTTCTGAAGAGGGAAATGTGCTCATGACTGCTTGTACCGTAAGTGGCCTTTGATAACTTACACCAGTTATGTACATCCCACTAAGGACATTATAGCAGATCCCACCGTTACGTAACCCTTACCTGTGATGTGCAGTCATCAAATCTCACTTGGTACCCCACTTCCCTTCCCAGGGCGCATTTCATCTCCTGTGCTACCCTGGCCGCCACAGACAGGGCCGCCACTCTGCGGGGCTGGGTCACACCAATCATACCATGTTTACTAAATCCTGCAAAACAGTCAGTAAAACATAAACTGTTAGGACCGATATGATAATATGGAATTTGGCAAAGCCCAGAATTGTATCTGCAAGTAAGATAATAAGAGCTACACCATACCTCAGTGAATGCCTTCAAAGCCAGATTCGACAGGTACATGGAATGTCACCCTGTTAAGTATAACCACAGAGCTTTGGAGCACCCACACAGACCAACCATGACAGTTGAGTGAAAAGGAATTTCAAAAACAATGAAGAGCGGTCTAAACTGGAACAGTCCTACCAGACCGAAAATTCTACTCTACTCTACTCTCATAACCACCATCCCTAACAAAAACAGAAGGCTTAAAACACTAGTACATAGTAAGGAGGTTAAAAAAACTACTTTGTAACCTCCCTCTACTCTACTCTACTCTACTCTACTCTACTCTACTCTACTCTACTCTACACTACTCTACTCTACTCTACTCTACTCTACTCTACTCTACTCTACTCTACACTACTCTACTCTACTGTATATGGGGAGGGGGGCATTCATTATGATGACACTGAATGAAGTTAATGACAATTTTAGAAAGAAATTCAAAAGTGCATCACTGTAACCCATCTAACTTCATAAAATGATATCACTTACTAATGCTGCTTGAAATGCTGACTGCAAGATTGTGAGGATAAAGTTTGTCGGCCAGTGTAACGTTACGCCCCCCTCCCCACATACATCACGGTTGCTTGGCTTGGTGTTTACGAACGTTTTCCAAACGTACCTGCTTTGTGCAGAAATTGAGGAAGCTGTGTGGTTTTCCCACTTCCAGTATACCCAACAACAACAAGTGCCTTGGATCGGCGCACATCGGCGACAATGTCGTCCTGAAAGTCGTGGATAGGTAGTCTCCAAGCACCGGACCCCCTCCTCTCCGCCATTTTTGTTTTGGTCAGGGGCTGTGGTGAAGTCTTGCGCAAGAACCTATCTCTCCCAAATTTGATACAGCATGCGACTAAACCACACCCATGACTGTATATTCATACATACATAACAAAACGTCTCAATTATAGAAATATATTGTCCCTGAGCAGGAAGAAAATCCGGTCTTTGCATGAAGTAATCGCACTTCGATATGCAAGTGTGCTGAGGGCACTGTTCGAGGCTCAGGTTTTGAAACGTTACTGTTTTGTCCCAAACTCATTTCCTGACATTGACAAGTCTACATATAATTGAAAACATCTTTGCATGTCTGTGTATAACAGAATATATCGGGAAAATGGTCCAAAAAACAATGTAATTCAACATTTACTACCTACTATCTTACGTCAATGTAGTGTTTTCTCAGTGTCCTTGAAATTTTCTTTCATCAAACGATATGTCATGGTTAAAATCAGACTAGGGCAGATGTCAATGATATAGGCTATGCTACAAGTAAAATCAATCGACTCTGGTGACAAAGGTTGGGCTGAAATAAACGTTTAAACTCAAGGTGGAAGCACAACTTCTGGCTCGGCAGCCATTTTCATTCAGCCCGGAGGACCATGGACCATCTGCTCTCTACGACGTCCGCAAACAGACTATATACTCAACACGTAACTTTCCGGACCATTCATTCCTGACATCATCTGATCGGAAGACTGATTTCTATTGCCGAAAACATGTCGTCTCCCAAGAAAGCCGCGCCGAAGAAGAAGGCTGCTGCCGCCCACCCTGCCGCAAGTGTGATGGTTACAACAGCCGTCACCACCTTGAAGGACCGCAAGGGTTCATCCCTTTCCGCCATCAAGAAGTTCTGCGCAGCCAACTACAAGTTTGACGTGGAGAAGAAGGCCTTTGTCCTCAGGCGCGCCGTGAAGACATTGGTTGAGAAGGGCACCCTCATCCAGACCAAGGGCAAGGGCGCCTCCGGTTCCTTCAAGCTCAACGTTGCTGCAAAGAAGGCAGCAGTGAAGAAGCCCAAGGCGAAGAAGCCAGCGGCAAAGAAGCCCAAGGTCAAGAAGGTGAAGAAGTCTCCAAAGAAGGCCGCGAAGAAACCCGCTGCCAAGAAGGCGAAGTCACCGAAGAAGGCAAAGAAGCCAGCAGCGAAGAAACCAGCAAAGAAACCCGCTGCCAAGAAGGCGAAGAAGCCGGCGGCCAAGAAGGCCAAACCCGCCAAGAAAGCCGCCAAGCCCAAGAAGAAGTAATTTATTTCCCGTATCTAATCACCGGCCCTTTTCAGGGCCACCCATCCCCTCCAAAAAGAGCTGTACCACATCCATTAGATATACAATACAAATGAAACTATAGTTACAAGAATATTCCTCAACGATTATATGAATATTATTCAACGATAAATGAAACTGATATTTAAATAGAAGACTCACTGGACTACGCCAGATAAGTACTCTCCAAGCAGAGGCAAGATCCGGGGTATTTTATACGTCTTTCTACTTTTCCGTTTTATGTTGGGTCAAAAGAAGGGGGAAAAGTAGAAAGACGCATAAAATACCGCGAAAATACGCCGGATCTTACCTCTGCTTGGAGAGTACCAGATAAGTGTTCCAGTGTACAATACCAGACTAGAATCTACAAGCTAGGACATGGGCAGGTAAAAATAACAAGAAAATTTGTTCTTATACAGTATTATGGGCCGCCACTATCCTGAGAATACCACCGCCCGGTAGCTTTGACTACTCTCCAAGCAGAGGTTGGGGAAGATTGTGACCGTTTTATGACCTTTTATCATATGCCCCGTTTTTTGTCCGCTCTCTTTTTTGGTCACAATCTTCCCCACCAACCTCTGCTTGGAGAGTAAGCTTTGACGATATAATGTAATTATGCAATTAATCGCATTCCCCAAATGCAAGTGCACATACTTCACAGGTTAGTTTTACATTCATTGACACAAAGTTACATCGAAGTGCTTTATCGGACCTTGATCGGACTTGACCACAAACCCGTTCTAAGTGCGTTATAAAAACTAAATTATTTGCAATTTATGTCCTAATCTCAAAGCAGATATTGGGACTGATAGTTGTTTTATTGAGACGAAATCGATCAATAAGATTTTTTATTATCATCTTATCATATTATGTTGTTTTTAGATCACATCATTGTATTCTCACAATTGTTCACTGATTTAAGATGATAACAACTGAAGTCGACACGCAACCATCCACACGTTTTTCTCTCCCAACATCTGCCTTGAAAGTACAGAGATCGTAAGTCACTATTTCCTGATTTATTTCATCGCATAATGTTCTGATTTTCCACCCCAACATCTGCTTGAAGAGTAGAAGAACGCCCTTTGTACTCGCACAAAAAGCCGATTTGAGCGTGTCATGAATAAATAAATAAAGTTTAAAGCAAACTTTCCTATGATTGGCCGTTGCCAAAGAGTGATTGTTGATTGGCTAGAGGATACAAATTCTACTCCTCCGAGGTCCGCATAAGTACTAAATATTTAGGCCACATCACCTTCAGTCGTCAGTACAGCATTGAATCTACATCATGTCTGGACGTGGCAAAGGAGGAAAAGGTCTCGGAAAGGGAGGCGCTAAGCGTCATCGCAAGGTGTTGCGTGACAACATCCAGGGCATCACCAAGCCCGCCATCCGTCGTTTGGCCCGCCGTGGTGGTGTCAAGCGTATCTCTGGTCTCATCTACGAGGAGACCCGTGGCGTCCTCAAGGTCTTCCTGGAGAACGTCATCCGTGATGCCGTCACCTACACCGAGCACGCCAAGCGTAAGACCGTCACCGCCATGGACGTTGTCTACGCTCTGAAGCGCCAGGGCCGCACTCTGTACGGCTTCGGCGGCTAGACTACCTGACTTGGAACAACGACCCCCGGCCCTTTTCAGGGCCACCCATATAACCCAAAAGAGCTGGTCGTACACGTATACATGATGCATGTTGTAGTACCTTCTGGTTACCCTGTGCATATCCCACGGTGCCTGTGTGCGTTTCGTAGAGTCCTGACCGCTCCCTTTCTCATAGACTATTAATGCTAGCTTGTCATTGTATATATATATGTGCATATATGTTTTTGCAAACTGACGTTTTCTGTGGTGACCTGAACCCAGTGGGTATGTGTGTACAATAAAGGTCCTCATTCATTAATATGACGATAATCGGAGGACGTATTGAAGTACATTTACGATACAAATCGACTTGTCCAATGTGGATTCCTTTGTCCTGTCGTCCGCTAGAAACAAGCTGAGATCCTACAGATTGTTCAAGTCCACGTATAAGGAAGAAACGAAAATATACGGCATAGGGCCGCAGTCACAAAACTCCGGATCAGCTGTCACAAACTTCACATTGAAACCGGACATCATAACCGCACTCCCCTGGAACAACGAACATGTAGACATTGTAACTTAATCGACGAGCAACATTTTATAGTAGAATGTAGTCTATGCAACGAAGAGAGAGCTGAGCTTTATAAACTACAATGTAGGTTTCCCCATTTCATACATCTTGGCAGCACGGAAAAATTCATATTCTTAATGGCGTCGATAAACCCTTGATTATTAAACAAACCTGTACTTATATTTACACCATAACTAAGAAGCGAGAAGAGGCCAAATTAACGTAATCATTAGACTAGTGCTAGATTATCATTGTTTATATATGTATTTGCAAACTGACGTTTTCTGTTGTGAACTGCAGTGAACCCAGTGGGTATGTGTGTACAATAAAGGTCTTCATTCATTCATTCATAAACTAGACAAGCCATATCTCATGAACCCTGTATGCTTAATCACTTACAACTGCCTTAAGAGGCGAGAAGAAATTGAACATGTACATAGTGGTATTAATTAGTATTTTGGTGTAGTTAGACATCAAATTTCTGTTACCACTGTAACTATTTTTCTGCTTGTAACCATGACCTGTACTTAGCTCATCAGAGCATACACGTGCAATAAAGGTCTTTCTTTCTTTCTTTCATTCATTCACCGTACTCTCCAAGCAGAGCTTCCGGCTGTTTTTTTTTCTTTGGCTCTGCGACATTAGAAGTGGGACAAAATAGAAAGCCCGACAACC
The DNA here is from genome assembly GCA_035149815.1 of Branchiostoma lanceolatum. Classification (NCBI taxonomy): domain Eukaryota; kingdom Metazoa; phylum Chordata; class Leptocardii; order Amphioxiformes; family Branchiostomatidae; genus Branchiostoma; species Branchiostoma lanceolatum. The sequence continues at coordinate 3,426,228 of CM068873.1, forward strand.
AGGTAGGAGAGTTATAATTTTGCTTGGTGTGTTGACTTATCTAAATACGGATAGAATATATGATGTAGATAGTCAATGTAGTTGCCGGGTTAGTGTGGGTACCATGAAACATAAGTGTGCTACAGAACAGCTCTTCACAAGATATGGGTGGCCCTGAAAAGGGCCGGGGCTTACGACGATCGGTCTACAAATCTAAGCAGATTTGCTGGCGGTCTTCTTGGGCAGGAGCACGGCGTGGATGTTGGGCAGCACACCTCCCTGTGCAATGGTCACGCCGGACAAGAGCTTGTTCAACTCTTCGTCGTTACGGACGGCCAGCTGAAGATGACGGGGGATGATCCTGGTCTTCTTGTTGTCACGGGCAGCGTTGCCGGCCAACTCGAGGATCTCAGCGGTCAGGTACTCCAGCACGGCGGCCAGGTAGACTGGGGCGCCGGCACCGACACGCTCGGCATAGTTACCCTTGCGCAGGAAACGGTGCACACGGCCGACAGGGAACTGAAGCCCTGCACGGGAAGAACGGCTCTTTGCCTTCGCACGGGCCTTGCCTCCTTTACCACGTCCAGACATGATTTCCGACTACTTTTCAAATGATTTGCAGAAAGGATGAAGTTAGGAAGTACTCATAGATATATATACCCATCGGGTGGATTTTGTACAAACCAATAGAAACGCAATTTCAGTCATTCATCAACCAATAGGAGTACCCTTACACGCCGGCGGACAGGCATGCTTAAGTAGAAGCTTCCTAACACGTCCGCATCCTGCACATAGGATCCCAAAATTTACATAAGTCGACCTATAATTACACAATACGCCCTAGTACCTCACCGTTCACTGACCTTTCAGCAGAGAACAATGCCGCCAAAGAGTGGAAAAGCCGCCAAGAAGGCCGGTAAGGCTAGGCCCGCTGGAGCCAAGGGAAAGAGGAGGAGAAAGAGGAGGGAAACCTTCGGTGTCTACATCTACAAGGTGCTCAAGCAGGTGCACCCCGACACCGGTGTCTCCAGCAAGGCTATGGGCATCATGAACTCCTTCGTCAACGACATCTTCGAGCGTATCGCCGCCGAGGCTTCCCGCCTGGCTCACTACAACAAGCGTTCCACCATCAGCAGCCGGGAAATCCAGACCGCCGTGCGTCTGCTGCTGCCTGGCGAGCTGGCCAAGCACGCCGTCAGCGAGGGCACCAAGGCCGTCACCAAGTACACCAGCTCCAAGTAAACCGCCTAACCATTGGACTCGTGAACCCCGGCCCTTTTCAGGGCCACCCACATCTTTCTGAAAGAATTGTATCCGTCATGGTCAATATTTTTAGAAAAACCCAAGAGTACAACGTTGTCTTGCAATAACTTAAGTATGCCTAATTGCCTAGCCGACTTGTCACCTGGGGCTATAGTTGTTTTCCGTTACACAATGTGGCTGGGCGGGTGCTGGCCGCAGTGACCCTGGCAAGACGTAGTTGTTTGCATATTTAATAAATAGTGTCACATACGTTTATCTCTCTATATGTGTGTGTGTTCAATATATAGTGTCAATACAGTATTCTCCAAGCAGAGGTTTTGGTCGGCTGGGGTAGTGGTGGCCGGTTTTTTTATAGTCACCAACCAGGCCCAATGGATTGCAAAGACCGTATCCAACTGGAAGAAGGAGCTTGTAAAACGTACTTCCTCTGCCAGTTTGATACGGTCTTTATGCAACCTATAGATCTGCTTGCAGATTAGGGTTTTTAGGCTGGCCTCCTGTGACCAGCCTAAAAAAAACCCGGCCGCCAAAACCTCTGCTTGGAGAATATCAATGCAGAGCCCCCGCGGCTAGGCGGGTGTGAATCCTATTCTCCAAGCAGAGGTTTTGGTCGGCTGGGGTAGTAGTAGTGGTCGGTTTTTTTTAGGCTGGCCTCCCAACCTCTGCTTGGAGAATATGTGACTCCTATATTGTGAGGCCAGAGAATGTCACCCTCATAAATCAGGCCCCCTACGCTCCACGATACATCGGTCGCCCGATTTAAGAGGGTGGAGAATGTATGTCAATCGTGGATTGCTTACAGTTACCCTGGTTCCAGTAGACGCCTGGAGGGAGTGGGAAAATGATTCGCCAGATATGTTTGTACTGGCCCTAGTGCCAAAGACGTACTCCGTCGAGGTCCGCAGTAAACATAAGTCGTGAACTGCAGCGCTGAGATATGTTAAATATTGAGGTTATTTCTATAGTGTCGTATGTAAAAGTTTGTTTCAAAGAATTTATTCAATTGTTGGTATCGAAATAAGCGTCTGGGTGCTGACTCGATATCCTGACTCCACTCTGAATGGTCTATATGTGATATTTTCAATATCATTAGCAAATCTGATGATCAAGAAATTAAAATTGGTGTGGCCGTGTCTTTTTTTTTAAAGTCAGTGTTGGCAGGGGTATTTCAGCTTTATCATAGACACAGATGCATGCACGGTCAGCTCTAGTGGTCAGGATTGTGATAATTACAGTATCACTGTAGAGAAACAGGGAGATTAACAAGTTCTAAACATGTATGATACTATGAAATTAATATATTAACATTTGATTGATAAAATTTAAGTTTCCAAACTGTTTGTGCTGTGTGCATTATTAGATAAATTTCCGTTCAGGAAGGACTAATAATGATTACCAATATCAGAGTTCAATGTTACCACAGTACAACACTTAGGTTGGCAGTCTTATACTTCAACTGTACTGAGTTACCAATATCAGAGTTCAATGTTACCACAGTACAACACTTAGGTTGGCAGTCTTATACTTCAACTGTACTGATTAAGTTTCATGCAAATCTTATCAGATATAAGGCATTAGCTCTTTCAGGATAAATTTAAAAAAACAACACATCAACCAACATATTCAGTCTCATGACTCTTTAATGATCTAGGCTGTACAGCATTCTGTGCTGTAGCCTGTTAGCCATCTTTGTCTGTCTGACTAGTATGCCTTTGGTGCAGCAGGTGTTGCCCTGGTGTGAGCCTTGGCCAGGTAGTCAGTGTACTCCTGGTATGGAGGTTTGGTCAGAACAGTGTCCTTCCACAAGTCAGGGGTCAGGTAGGTGTAGGTATTGGCAATGGCAGCAAACGTTGCCTTAGCTGGAAAAAAAAGAAGAAAAACATTAGACTGTTTTATTATTTTCACCTATATGGCATGGCATGCTTAATTATTAAGTTTCTTTGTAATTGTTTTTCTTAAAGCTATTAGTGCCATGGGGATATTGGAAAGCCTCTATGACACCTACCAAAGTTGCCCAGCGTTCGGGTGGAGCCTGTAGCCGAGGTGTAGCAATCATCGATACCCGCCATTTGCAGCAGCTTCTTTGGAACAGGAGCGCTCACGATGCCTGTACCACGGGGCGCCGGGATCAGACGCACCAGGACACTGCCACACTTCCCAGTCACCTGAAAATAGGAACATTCAAGTCAGTACACAGAAAGAAAAGAAATACTATAAACCATAGCAAGCATGGGTACTTTTCACTTGTCTGGTAGAGCTGTGTACCAGTACACAGTACCGATACAGGCCAAAATCAAACATATACTTGCACTGTTTACACATGTATTCATTTATTTCTGGTCACCTTCATTTGGAAATGACTACATTTCTATCAGTATTCAATCATTATCACCCAACAAATAGTGCAACCCAAGTACTACATGTATCAACTATCATTCTACTGACCTTGCAAGGCACAGTATGGGGCTTGCCGATCTTGTTTCCCCAGTAGCCTCGCCTGACAGGGACAATGGACAGCTTGGCCAGGATGATGGCACCACGGATGGCTGTCGCCACTTCCTTTGAGCACTTCACACCCAGCCCGATGTGGCCGTTGTTGTCACCAATCGCCACAAAGGCCTGTTAAAATAGAAACATGTTCATAAGGAATTCCGAGCTGTGTTTCTTCAGAATTCTCAGAATACTAATAAGAAAAATATTGAGAAACACTACTTCAAATATTACTGTCAGGGTATTGGATGGACCATCAGTACTCTGGCATGTGTCAACACATAACACAATACATGCTGTTTTGCTAGTGGTGCAAGAGTTCATCATTGGTATCTCCTACCGTCAATATCCAGAGTTGAAAATGTAGCAAAATGGCTCAGAAAAGATGGCAATACCTTGAACCTGGTGCGCTGGCCAGCGCGGGTCTGCTTCTGAACAGGCATGATCTTCAGCACTTCATCCTTCAGTGCCGAACCCAGGAAAAAGTCAATGATCTCAAACTCCTAAAACAGAAAAAGACAACATTAGGACAAGATCTTCATAGAGAAGAAAGATAAGATAAGAAAAGAAGATATTCAGGTAGACACATGATATCATTCTGGATTTACATGTCTCTGACATCAGTGTCTGGACAGCATGGTGATCGGCTCCCAGTGCATAATGTCAGAGGTTTTTCTATGAGGCTGATAGCACACACAACGCCGGGTGGGACAGAAGTGGAGACTCTAACCTCAAAAATAATGCTATTTAGTGTAACACTGTTATCATAATTTCCTAGCCCAATAATTCCTTGCTTGTGTCACATGTGTTTCTATCAATCATGGTTTACTATAATTTGGAACAACAACAAAAATTCAAGAACTAAAAGATACGAAACAATACCTTGATGGGAAGTGAGAACAGGTATATATCCTCCAGGGACTTGATCTTCAGGTCTTTCACAAGACGACCAAGCTTGGTCATTGGCATCCACTGTAAAAAAAGGAACACAGACCCTCATTTAGTTATCATATGATGACTGTTACAGCAACAAAATGTATTTCAGGAGTATATGTTTAAGTCCTATGCAGAATCTATCTTTCATCGTGGTTAGTTCCATAGTAGAAAGCAAATGTTCACGTGCACTGACTCTTATCCGAAGACTATGATATGATTTGATATGTCTCTGACGTCAGTGTCTGGACAGCATGGTGATCGGCTCCCAGTGCATAATGTCAGAGGTTTTTCTATGAGGCTGATAGCACACACAACGCCGGATGGGACTGAAGTGGAGACTCTAACCTCAAACGAAAATTATGCGACTTAAATGCTATCAATTAATCACTGAACGACAACATGCTATCGACCCCTCAAAGCACATAGTTGTAACTTGTACAGAAAAAAGAGATATGGGGAGGGGGGTAGGTTTTCGTTCAGACTTGCCACTACGAACCTCCTTCTCCTCTTTGCCTCCGCGGCCCCGTCCACGGCCCCTGCCGCGACCACGGCCCCGTCCACGGCCACGACCGCGATCCCCGAACCCGCCGCGAAAGCCTCCCCTACCGGCCGGAGGTGCGTCCGCCATTGGTAGGTTTTATAGATCTGAGGAAAAACATGTTCGAACTGATTGAGCAAGGAAACATCTGTGGCCATGCCAAAATACAATAAATTTTCGTTTCAAAAGGCACAACGCTTTAAAATTTCCACACATCATGGTTCTGCAACATCTATATTATGTAACGATGCTATTCTAAAGGGAAGATGGCTTGCGACAACGAATTTTAAGACGGATTCTAGCCAATGCGTCGCTACAAAAAATCCACACGTCCACCATGCAACTCACCCTGCTGGAAAAGAAGGCGGAGCAAACGTAGTGCGCAGAATCGATAGGTCAGAGGTCACCTCAGTGCAAAGAGAAGTATGTGAACCGGATTTTAGTTTATTGTCGGCACTGCCGCAGAATTTTATCTTTTGTGGTCTTTTATGTATCGCAGTTGCGCCAGGATCGGTAAGTGATTGTATAAGACTGTATAATAAATGAATTTCTGAATGAATTCTCTAACGTTGATAATATTTCCTCACAAGATCTCAGCATACTGTAACGGGCCCGTCAGCACAGGTGTTGTCATCAGGTAACGTTACACACTGCTGCAACTTGATGAAAGCTGCATAAATGTGTTCTTAGAGTTTGGAAGTTAAACAGAGGGTCAAAGATATTAGATCAAAGACACCTTCGAAGATCTTTCCATTCTGGTCACCCATTTTCCTTATGTTCTTTGTTTTATGGGCCCCCTTGGAAGTCAACAAATTGTTGAAGAGGATACCCAAATGTTTTGAAGATTAGATAAATAACGTTAACGTTAAATATAGTTTGGTTAAACTGTCTAGTTCAAGCGAACTTGTTAATCCAATCCTCTCCACAGATTCAAAACATTATGGACTTGAGCAGACCAAGAGCGAAGTCACAAAGGTAAAGATACAAAATCAAGAATATAACTTAGGGAACTTTGATAACGTTATGTTTTAAGAAATGAGAACAAGTGACATCCTTGCCTGGTTAAGGCTTTCTTATCCTAAAGTCTCACCTATTTATGAAGAGGCCACTTTGAGTATGTGCAACATTACTAGTACAATGTGAATCAGTTTTCAAATTTCTTACATACTAGTAGTCCTGGAATAGTATGCATGACGAAAATGTCAATGAGTTGGTAGTGACAAGGACATTATATAGTTGTGGCACTGCATTGCCACCTAATTGTCTATTAACAGTAATGCAACTCCATATCATTACCAGGGTTTTTCAATGGTTGCATTCCTAAAAGGCAATCCTTATAACTGTCCTGCATTGAATAAAAACTAAATAAGTTTAAACTTAACACTTGCCTTGTTCCTTTAATACAGCAGTGTCTATCTAGACTACAATGCTACCACACCGTTGGAGCCTGAGGTTCTAACAGCCATCCAGACAGCCCTGCAGACAGCATGGGGAAACCCCAGCAGCTCATATGAAGCAGGTATGTTTGTGTTCTTTATATGCATCCTCCTTGATATATGCTTGTAGTTACACAGTTATTTTTGTGCAAGTTTTAGCTGGCCAAATTAGGACACAGTTCCTGTTGTAGGGAAATGTATTAGTACACTTAGCAGCATGTATAGTGTATTATCTATTCAGTGAAAGATCATTTTTTGTAACAATTTTGTCAGGAACTTAAAGTTGCTATTTCTATCAACAAGGCATTATGAGGTAACGTTATAGTGAATATTTAAAGTGCCTGTTAGTACATTTTAAGTTAGTATTCCCTCCTTCATTTTCATCACAATTTGATAGGGAAAAAGGCCAAAGCTACCATCGATACTGCCAGGACCAACATCGCCAAGATGGTTGGTGGGAAAAAGGAAGACGTCATTTTCACCTCGGGTGGAACAGAGGTCACCCATCACTATACTGTTACTAGTATTTGCATGCTGCATACAACAATACATGAAGAAATATTTCGCTTATCTGAATTGTCCTCAAATATTCTAATGTTAGCAGAAGCATTGATATTACACAATGTCAAGTGTTACTGTGTATTGGGGAATGTTTAGAATTTTCCTGCTGCTACTCACCTGCACTTTTGAAGAGATCTTTTTATTTCTGTAAGGTTATTATTTGTGTGACCATTATTGAATATAAACGACATTTCATTTTGAAATGACTGTAAAGTTACTCTATTGTGGCAGGTATAATTATCTTCGCCGAGTACTAGTAACGTTACTCGGAAAAGATTATGTTTTTGGTTGAGACATCTGTTGGGTGGGTCTGTATGTATGTCAAGAGCATAACTCAAGAAAGCTTCGATGAATCTTTATGATTTTTGGTAGGTGTGTAGTGGTTGTGCAAAGGAATGTCTAGTTCGAAAATGGTTCACCATGTTTTTCCTGTAATACTTCAGGCCAACAACATGGTGATCCTCACTGCCATGAAGCACTTCTGGAAGACATTCCCTGAGGCTGGGGGAGGAGGAGACGGGGAGAACGGCCCTACACAGCACAGGAGTGTCAAACCACACATCATCACAACTAACATAGAACATGACTCCGTCAGACTACCACTGGAGGCTTTTCAAAAGGAGGGGAGAATTGGTAAGGTCAAGATGGGTTTTTATTCCAAACAATCATCAGACAATTATCTGACTGTGCTATGGATACTTTCTCCATTTATTGATACTTGTATCAATATCGATATAAATGTAACAGACTTACAGTAAACTAGTAAAACTGAAAGTTGTTCTCCTGGCAGATGTGACCTTTGTGCCAGCCTCCAAGCTAACCGGTCGCGTTGAGGTCCAGGACGTTCTGGCTGCAGTTCGGCCCACCACCTGCCTGGTCACTATCATGATGGCTAACAATGAGACTGGCATCATCATGGTAGGGCTTATCTAATTGTCTTAATAAGATCCAGATTTCAAATTTAAATAGATGTACCTTTTCATCAACAATGACATAACATGTAATATTGGTTATATAATTAACTTGTTGAGTACATACAGAAAAAAAACTCACTCATGACAGCACCAGCAGACAAAACCAGTCTCACCAGAAATAGTTACTCAAGCAACTGGATAAAATTTTGAAACGGTCAGACGTTTCAGACAGCATCCGCTATCTTTCGTCAGTGACTAACGATAGGACTGGAAACCAAATTTTATACCAAAACTCTGAATAGATATGTTAATGAGGTTAAGACAATTTAGGATGTCTTGACGTAGTCTTCAAAAGAATATTAATTCAAGACATGGTTTAGTTCAATTAGCTACTATTGTTTTAGTACAGTAACTAAATGTTGTTCTTCCGGGGGTGGGGGGGTGGTCAGTGCATTATCCCAAGTGCCAAATTTTATCCAGTTGCTTGAGTAACTATTTTTGGCGTATCTTACTACCTGGATGTCTAACCTTCATCAACGTAAAACCAGTCTCACTTTAATAACTGAATGTGATTGCTTCTCTGTGTGGTATCAGCCAGTAGGAGACATAATGAGAGCGGTGAGGTCTGTAAATAGTGACAACAGAAGTGCCTCTCAGCCCAGGATCCTGCTCCACACAGATGCTGCCCAGACCATTGGGAAAGTTGCAGTTGATGTAGAGGAGTTAGGGGTGGATTATCTTACTGTGGTGGGCCACAAGGTGGGGACTGTTTTAGATTCTTTTCAGGATTGTTTAAAGGATTTGAAAACATTGCGTAGAACTTATTTGCCTGATCATATACTCTCCAAGCAGAGGAGGGGTTTTTGACGTGTTTCTATGCGTTTTTGTCAGGCTTTCTTCTTCGTCATGTTTTTTTTGGATAGCCAACCCACACATATACAAAAAACATGCCATAGTAGAATCGGATGAGAAAGCCCGACAAAAACGCCTAGAAACACGTCAGAAACCATCCGAAACCCCTCCTCTGCTTGGAGAGTTTGATGATGGTTTTGCTCTTTTATGAGGGAAGTGGCAAGTAGTCCATGTTATAAGTAATTCCTCTTGTTCAGTTCTATGGCCCCAGGATTGGTGCCCTGTATATTCGTGGTCTGAGACATGACACCCCACTTTATCCCATGTTGTATGGAGGGGGACAGGAGGACAACTACAGACCAGGGTAGGGATTCTAACATCATGGTGTTTATGTGACTCTGCTGTCATGGTAATTTTGCTTTTGTGTAGAGGGGACTTGGTACTATGCTTTTAAAACATCAACTTAAAAAAGGAAACAAGTATAAGAACAGATATGTCACTACATGAAAGTCTTATTCCTTGAGAGATTTGGTGCTGACCTTAATGGAATTTGCATTACTTAAGAGAAACAAGTGTCCAGATTGAAGAGTTAATCACTAGTGACCATTTGTCCAAGAGATTGATATTAAGTTTGCAATTGATCATTATGTCTTGTTTGTACACTTACAGCACTGAGAATACTGGTATGATAGCAGGGCTTGGGATGGTAGGCATATAGTCCATTCATTGAGATAATTAAGTAGAAAATATGTTACCCTTGAGTAAAAGCAAGGTTGGGATAGTTACAGTTGATATCGTTACCACAGCATGCACCTTTTTTGTACCATCTCTTTACCAAAGCCTGATTGTTGGGTTATGATAAATCATAACAGTCTCTATCATACACAACTTTGCAGTTATCATTCAGAGTGAAGAAGATTTTTATCAACCCTCACAACACCAGATATCATGTTCTCTTAGTCTACTGTTACCTGTTGTCCATTAGGCTGCTTCCCTTGTAAACAAAGACTTGGAGAAGTACGAATCTCACATGAGGGAGGTGAGAGACTACCTGGAACAGCAGCTTAAGGTCAGCATATGCAGTTTTGTATGTACATATATGGTCTGGGCAGGTTATTAAGACCTCCCAAACTGTCCATGAGTTTGAGAATTTCATCGCAGTATCTGAGACTGAGTGTGTGATTTTAGACAGTTATGATTGTCAGTTGCAAGGAATCTAGCTACTGTAAATCACTTTAATATAGCGGCAGGAATATATAGCAGTTTGGGGAAAATGGAGTAGGTCACGGCACTTAATTTTAACGATGGGAACAAACATCACTGTCTCAAATATTAGTGATCAAACATTAGCGATGATGACATTCTAGCGGTTGACTAGTGACCGTTAAATTAGCTAAAATTAAGTTACAGTTAACAAATCAAGAATTACAGTGTATGTCTGTTGTGTTGACAGGACAGGTTTGGCAGCTCTGTGCAGTTCAACGGTAAGCTGCCCGGGAGTGAGCGGATCCCCAACACCTGCAATGTGTCCATCCTGGGGCAGGGTCTACAGGGTAAACAGTCTTATCATCACACATCGGCACCTACATCACAAGTCAAACTCAACAATTTTATCAATCATAATTTTGTAACATCCACCATCATGTGACGTCACGGTGCCGTAGTGGCAGGGTGTTTGGCCCCAGAACCCAGAGATACCGGGTTCGAATCCGAGGTTCCCTGATTTGTCCCGTTGACGTTGTGCCCTTGGGAAAGGCACTTTACTTGACTTTCCCCACTTTACTCAGATGAAGATGAGTACCTAGCTTCGGTTAGGGACGTTCCTCAGATAGGACGTTAAATGGAGGTCCCTTGTTTGAGGAGAGCCACACCTAAAGCACGTTAAAGAACCCAACACACTTATCGAAAAGAGTAGGGGTCCTTCCCGGTGTGTGTGGATCATACAAATCTGTCCGGATATGCAGCTTGTACTCTTCAATACAAACCTGGTGTGTTACGCCTTCGATCATGCGGTTTACCGGGTATGCAATACAAACAAAATCATCATCAAATAAGTTTCACATTCCAAACACTTATACAAATGATTGATCCTTTCCTTGAGTGAATGGTAGTACTGTATATCATTAGTATTTGAACTCGGATATTGTATCACACTAGTGTTTCAATCCAAAGCACTTCATTACTGTCCCATGTGTTCATGTTGATGGTGTTCAAGCTATTTCATTACAGAAGGGACATCAAAAATTGTCATGTAATACCGTAACTATGGTGTCTTTTCAACATGAATGTTTTTATCTGCCAGGTCAGAGAGTGTTGTCCAGGTGTCCACACCTACAGGCCAGTGTGGGGTCTGCCTGTCACTCACATAACATCAACAGGTGAATAAAACATAAAGAAAAGTACATGATGTACAATACAGCCATTCCTATGTTTTTTCTCCTTCATAGAACCACTATCTCCTTACAGTTTAAGGAATTATGATTGTTTCAAATGTAGTGCATCAATTTTAACTCAATGAGGATGAATCTGATTTTTTTTGTATACTACATGAATATTTGTTGGGGGATATTGTCACTCTGACAAATAGAATATCACTGAGAAAAGGTGTTTGCTATATGTTGCACTCTAAAGTTTGCTGATACCGAGTGTGTTTCTTCCTTACAGACCTTCCCACATCCTGCTGGCCATCGGGATCCCCTGTGAGGTTGCGGGGAACGCCCTGCGGCTGAGCGTGGGCAGGCACACCACTAAACAGGACATCGACCTGGTGCTACAGGACCTACAGGAGGCTGTCACGGCCATCACAGCAGAGGAACAGTCTACACAGAACTCCTGCTGATTGGTTCACTGGTTGTAAAAAGACTCAGAGGCTCAAGCTACAAATGGTTGTGTATGTGTCAAGGATGGGTTATATTGGTGCTCATAGAGTTAGCAGGCTCGTAAGATTATTTGCCTGCTACTAATATTCTTAACTGCCCCAACCCGATAACCTGAATTCAACATGATATATGTTTCACTGTAAGCTAACTGCACAGTGATATTAAAAGGAAAGCTTTAACCAAAACAATTCCCTGCTTCACTGTTACATGAACATTTTTTGGGCAAAATTTGTGAAAAGACTTTGATGCAACCTGTAAATCTCTTGGTCACCACTGCTCACAAGAAAAGGGCACCAAACTGTTCTGGCTCTTCTACTTTAGCTGCTTATTGCTTCTTGAGTAATGCTAGTGTTGTTTGTACAGAATTATATTGCAATGTGTATGTTGCTAGTAGGTTTATCAGACTGAGTATTCTTACGCCAAACAATCGAAAGGTACAATTTCTCACAGTCGACAGCTCAACAATCTTGGTAAAAATATCTGCTAAATCTATTCTCAAGCATAAGGCAAACTGTCAAATATGTTTGTGGTGAATATGTTTCATTTTTCTACCTTGACTTTGAGAAAACCTCCACTGTACCTACAAAAGTTTTTCAAGTTCACTTTTTGGTGCTGGAGATTGCTGTTTACATCATGTTGGCAGTTCAACTTGGCACAGCTTCTATCTAAACAGCCTTTCCATATCTGACACATTTCTGAGCATGGAAAAACCTGTGTGGTTTTATCTGACAGTTTGTAACTTTATGCTTGTGGACGGATGCATGTAGTAGGCTGCATTTTATATCTGTGGTAAATGTGCAATAAAATGTCAAATATTTCATCCATACTTACATCTTCAATGTCTATATTAGAAAATGAGGTAGTCTATGTTCTATCATGTTTCTTGAGGTTGATTTACTGGAAAGATTACAAAGAAGTTCTGAATTTGTTTCAAGGCAGCAGCAACAGTCATAATTGATAAAATGCAATAATCTATATAACACAGTTAAAGTGTAGCCTCCGATGCAGACTCCTCCCGGCTGTTTTCTTTTTCAAGTTACAGTTTTTATATTATTACATTTGAAAAATTAAATGTAATGATATAAAAACTGTAACTTGAAAAAGAAAACAGCCGGGAGGAGTCTGCATCGGAGGCTAGTTAAAGTGACTGGTTTTGTCATTCCAGTTTAATCAATAAAGCTACTCAAAATGAATCAATCATGTCATGTATTAGTGCATCAAGGAATAGTTATCTTCGCCAAGAAGATTATATTTTGGGTAGCGTTTGTATGTATGTGTGTATGTAAAAAAGCAGAATAACTGGAGAAGGCCTTGATGGATTGTCTTGATATTTGGTAGGTGTGTAGGTCTTGTTGAAGATGTTTACGTCATTAGGCCTTTAACAGCATTGGTACAAGCGGCCTCTATCACTCAGTATGGAAGCAGCAGTGTAACGTTCACGTTCTGTCAAACTGCAATGATTACTTCAACAGCTAGGAGTCCCCACTACCACGTCGGTTGATTACTTCAACAGTACCATATTCAGAAACTGGCAAAATCGATGGATAAAATCAAGCCAGTATCGCCTTGTCAAAACGTTAAACTGTGTCAAGATTTGTTTTCACGTCACCATCCGAAATGACGAATGCAATCCCGAGCTGGAGTCGACCCCTAGGATCGAACTCGGGCCCCAGGATCCACAGAATTTGATCCAGATGGCGAAGCAGCGGGGTTGCGTTACCGCTTGCGCCACTTGCCTAGTACTCATCCTATTACATGTCATCCTAATGACGTAGATTAACACATTCTAGAGTCTTCACACAATTCAGTTTTATTTCTCTGCTCTTGAGTTGCCAAGGCTGTTCCAAACTGAAGTGGTGTCTGACTGCGTCTCTGCGGTCACGCCCAAGGAAAGCGCACTTTCTGTCAAAGCATCTGGGGAGGAATAGCTTTCAGCCACACTCAGACCCCCAATCTGGCGATCTATCACCTCGAGCCTCTCCCCTAGTTCTGTGGCGACGTTATCAAGTCTTTTATGACTTTCGTCCAGGTCCTTCTCCATGTCTCTCAGTTGTTTGGCCATCGCGTCCCATATGCACTCCGTACGAGCAGTGATGTTCTCCCAGAACCGCTGTTCCATGCCTGCTATCCTCTCCAGCGTTCTGTCCATACTTTCTTTAATCGCCGATCTTCTGAAGTCTTCGTTCTTCTCCATTTCAGTCCACTTCTGAAAGTCTCTTTGATCCATTTGGTCCTTCAGAAATGTCCCCTGTCTTAGCATGTTGGTGGTGTCGCGCCCGAGACGCTGGACGGGCCCAACATTGTCCTCTTTGTTGTACTCATCAGTTCGTCCCGCCAACCGGCCCACCTCTAACCTTATGCGTTGTTCCTTGACATCTATTTCTGCCGCAGCAACTCTTTCTCTCCTTTCCAGATGTAGAAAAGAATTTGTCGACGCCTCTTCTCTCTTCGACAGAGTTGAAGCCAAGCTGTGTTCCACCTTCCGAACACGTGATTCCACCTGTTGTTTTGCCTCTTCCTCCGCCCGCGCGACATCCTGGTCCCACTTTTGTGATTCCAAGGCTGCTGATTCAAACTGTTTCTCCACCTCCAGCTCAATCCGTTGTCCTGTTACTTCCATCCATGCCTTCTCAATATTTTCTGTGGTGTTATCAGTTTCCTGAGGTGCGGTGGGAACATCGATCCACTGCGGCGGGCGTACCGTACGGTTCGAGCTGGCGGTAGAATATGTAGAAGTGTCCGGAAGAGTGTCTGTTGTATCGTCTGGTTCCACGGACGAACGGCTCTCACGGTCACACTCCAACATACAGTAGGCTTTCAACACATCTTCCAGTTCAGCTAACTCGTCACCCTCCTCGGCCTTAGCCTCGCGTGCGTTCCACAGCCGGACGGCCTCGATGTAGTACGTCATCTGTTTCTCGTCCATAGGCAGCAGGCACGTCTGGAGGAGGTCGTCCAGTTCTGCCCTGGCTTCCTGTCCTCCCAGCGTCTGCATTATCGTGTGGATCTCAACTCGGAGGATGGGCATCCTGGATGCGAGCATCTTGTGACCCCAGCCAGACAACGCCTGACGAATCGCACCTACCCGCCGTAGCTGCTTGGCAAAGGCAATGCAGTCCATGGGCAGGGCGTTATCATCAGTCCCGTCCGCAGTCTCTTCGTCCTCTGAGCCACTGTTGCATCCTTTACACTCTCTCTCGTCTATCTGCCCATACGCTATAGGAAGGACGAGAGTGGTTCCTTCGAACAGAAGTCGGCACAATTCGGCATAGATTTTTCTGTGCTGGTCGGACACGTCCTGCCTGGTGCCGGTAGCCATGTTTAGTGTGTCACTGGCGTGGTAAGGGCTCTTCAAGTGGACCACGCGAACACTTCAGTCAATGAAACACATCCGCATCCGCAATAGAATTGACGTTGTAGTAAACTCACAGCGACCCAAACCACATTATTTCAGACTTAACCGACCGTCCCTATTGTCCCGTAAACATACGGATTTTTTTTAAACAAAAGTACATGTATCAAAGTTCCTCCTAACGTAAGCGAATCATCTCCAAAATTTCAACAGGTGAGTGCGACGTAATCTGGTCATGCGCCATAGGATAGTCTTGACATGCCTGATGCTCTTTTGTTGGCGAAGAACATTTTAAATTTGGTTGAGTCCTGGACGTTTTTCCCTAGCCTGGGTGCCAGACCACCGCGCTCCTGGCGCTAATCCTGCGACCGGGAAGCAACTTGCGCCGCCGCCACAGATAGCACACGGCACACTAAGAGTTCCCGGGTGCCAACTCCATCCCTACTACTAGGTCTTCCTCGCCCAAAAGGGGTTATCATCGCATCGCCCGAAAGGTCTGGTATCCAGGCTAGTTTTTCCCCAACTAAAGGGGAGTTGTCCAGTACAACAACAAGAACAAGAAGAACAAGTGGATTATTGATCCATGCTTAAAAATCATCATACAAATCCGTGTTCAGGGCTCTCGTTTCGTTCAGGTTGACTGTAGTCTTCCCGGTGTTGAAAAGTCGAAAACGTTCAAAATCAATGACCGGGAGCTGAGGTCACCCAATGGCACGTTGTGCAATGTACATATAGATTGATTTTTTTTCATTTGCAAGTTATTTCCAGAGGGTTAATTACAACATGAAACAATGCATAGAAAAAGACAAAGTATATAGATAGTGCAAGTTAACAATATTGACTAGTGGAACAAGTGTAAAACAAATATATTATAAGAGCGCCTGAAATTTATTAATAAGAATTTCTGGGCGAAAAAAGTGCATTTTTCAAGGTCCAGTATGCAAATCCTTAATGTTCATGTCAACTACCGGCTTGATATTCATTATTTCCCCCTTCTTCTTCTTCTATCTCACCTAGTTCCCATCTACGTTTATTTTGTGGCAACGTCTTGCCACTCTACTGAAAGCGCATTTAAATAACTACGAACACACATCAACCCAAACAAACTCAAACACTACAAACATAGACTTTGTACAAATTTAAGGGGTCAAAAAGGACAGTTGGCAGTTTTCCCCATCTTGTTTTTTAATTTTATTTCATACAAACATCTGGACAAAACAAAGCTTAAGTACTTAATTATTACTGTGTAAAGATAAACAGAATACATTCTCTCAAGTTACAACCTTAAATCATTCAAAGGTGTTGAACTATGAAAATACATGTAAGGTGCTTTTATACTGTGCAATGTCAGGAGCATAAGTACATACAGTCTCAGATGTGACAGTACTGGTACCGTAAAATAGTATTTTTCTTCTTCATTTTCTTTGGACCTTACAGTGCAGCATAGGAGTGTTTCACATGTGATTTTACAGCCTAGATCAAAAACATCAAATACCAACAGAAAAAACGACACAATTTTACAAGGATTACCATGATTTTATAAATATGTTGGTAAACAATGCAATACATGAATGCATGTAAAGCGATTCTGACATTGATTTTTTTCTTCAGGATAGTTTATATATTGTAATCCTCCCTTTACATTGTAATCCTCCCTTTTCTCACTAGATGTCTCTTCTACACCATGAGAGAACAGTACATTTGAGTTTGGGCTAGAGGCTAGTGTTTCAGACTTGGTGCGTGACTGCACAGTTTGAGGTATTGCACACCTTGCAGCCTTCACCCTTCTACAACAGTATTGAAAGTGCAAAACAGACATGTCATTCCTGTCAAAAATGATTTGATGATAGCAGAAAACTGTGACATTACAGGTTTTTTATATTATACATTAAATCTTGAATACCTCTCTTTGCTCTATCAAATATGACTACAGATACAAAAAAACAGTAGTACTAATAATAAACCCAAAAAGGAGAAAACCAGTTATCAGTCATTGGCTAAAGGTACATGTAAGTGACAAGTAATAAACAGTCTTTTCTGTTTGGTAGATGTTTGGGCCTACAGGACAGTTGTAGACTGTTGAATCCACGTTGCCTAATCAACTTTGCCCTCCCAACAGGTAAACTGGCCAAGCTGGCAAAGTAGATAGGCGGCTTTCAGCTACCAGCAAACTGCCCCACAGGCTGCAAATGAATATCAAAGGCCAACAGGATATTGAATCTAGTGTCTGTTGTGATCCTGTGGATTTAATTTACTCGTGCGTGGGTAGTACAGGGTAGCTAGCTATAGGCGGTGTGTTCTGTCAAGCTGATGATTCCTTTGTTGACTGATTGATAGCTTAGTTAACTTAGAATTTGCTCCCCTTCTCTGGCTATCAATGCCTACGTTTGTATTATAACTGGATGTACATGTTGGGATGTTTTTCGTTGTGAAAATATTTTTTTGCATATGTCTTGTAAATCCAAAGGATACCCTGTAATTTGTAAGTACATGTAGCTCATTTCACATCAGCATTTGGTTTTCATGCACACAACAAGAGTCTGTGAAAATGATAAGCTTTCTGCGGTAGCTACACTACAGTTGGTTTACTGTACCCCGCTGTTTATTTGATGCACAACTACAGATTTTAGCCTAAATGTCATCCTAGCTAATTTACAGAGTATGGGAGCCTCAGTAAACAAACAAGGATGACACTCAGACTACCACAAATTGGCAGCCTCAGTATAAAATGTAAAGGTTTTGAAACTGTTCACAGTAGAAGATTGCAATTAGCAGTAATGCTTTTTGTTGGAGTTGTTCTTCACTACTTCAGACATGGCATGTACCAGTTCAGGTGCTCTCTCATATGAAGTCACATAAAAAATGTGCTACATTTCAGCAAAATGGTTTGCAATAACCTTTAATCCTGTTGAATGAAAATTGTGTCCCTTTCTACAAGCCAAGGAAGTGAAATTAAAACTTTTCAATGTCTTAAGAGAACAATATTAACGTCTCACCAGAAACTTAACACAGACTGAGAAAATGTGATAGATAAATGTCTGTACTTATGTGTAGACTATAGGGGGTTCTTAAAATAACCACTACTTTTGTACTCTTAATGTTGGCAGCTTATGTTTGATATTAAATCTTGGATCACAGCACCTACATTTATTCATTAAATATGCTACAACCAGAGTCTCACAATATGGCAGACATCCATGTAATACACACATATTCTAACTACACCAAAAGAAAGAATAGATGTACAATTAATACAAATTCTTCAGTTCTAAGGCCTAGTTTCTTCTGTATGTGTCTTTGGCAAGGAGTCTGGAGACCAAAATACCAGTCTTGCAATGCTGTCTACATAAGTACCTAACGTTATATACTTAACAATGTGTTACCTGATAAAAGGAGCTTCTTCTCCTTTCTTTCTTCTCATCCATACATGACTGTAGTACATGTAGTCGTAATTTTGCAATGTGTGATAATGTGCACCTGTGAGTGGGACTGACTTGAACTACATGTACAGTAGTTTACACGGCGTACTCTCCAAGCAGAGGAGTGGTTCCGGCAGGTTTTTGACATGTTTTTTAGGCGTTTTTGTCGGGCTTTCTATTTTGTAATTTTTGTCTAGCCAACCCACGGTCGCCTATTGAACTTCTCTGCATAGCTGACTACCCTTGGCATACTATTCACTCTACATGTATTAGGCCAATTTCTACTATTTTCCCAGCGATCCGTGGAGTCTGGTAGAGGCTACTGTATGTATTAAAGGGAGGCAAATTGATCGGAGCTTTCAGTAAATAGAAGGCCAGAAAGCCAATTTTCCACTTGGAAATTCTAACCGCTGCAGAAAAACCTGCCGGACCCACTCCTCTGCTTGGAGAGTATACACGGTGTGCATGCAGGCCAGACACACAATGTATTATATGTCATATTTCATATCATTCTAATAACATGTTCTTACTTAGTCTAACACCTTCCCTATGTAGTCATAAATCCTTCCCTTACCACTAACTCTTACCAGTTGTAAGGCCACACAAATCTATTTTCTTGGTTCTCAGACATTATAACATAAAAATTTAGCAAACAGCCAACGAGAAAAACCAAGAGGAAAACTGGAATCTGACAAAGACCTTGTCCTTGTGCTCTGTTTTCATGTTGATCTCCCACATACACATAAGCATTATATTCTTAAATCAGAAAACCAACAAATCGAATTGGTGTGGCCTTAACATGTGTCTCTCCCAAAGCTCTCTCACATGACCCACTTCTTTCAAACAACATTTTAGTGTAAGAAACACTCAGTGACTGCTGATGACATGGAAATATTGAGTTTCGATAAAATGACATTCAAAGAGAAACAGCGATAAAAGATTGAAAGTTACAGGTAAAATCTGCAGTATAACTTCAGTCCTGAGCCTCGTCCATACTACCATCTCCAGCACAATTTTACAGCGGCTACAACTATCTGGTCACAAATTTACACCAACCTGTGACACTTAAGTACATTCTGACAATCAGTATACCAGCAGTTGGGTGAGTCCACTCCATGACTGGGCAGGCCTCGAAATACTGGGTGCACGTGCACCTGTGTGCACCCAAAATTGGAGCTGTGCACCTAATTTTTGACTGTGGGTACACTGGTGCACCTAGATATTTCTGGAGGCAATATGCCTTTGAAAAATAATGGTACTATTGTACACTAGTTTACAGAATATTCTTGAAATGTAAGTATCAGAAAAAGTACTATCATTATTTATAATGATGAATTGTAACAGTTGTACTTTATTTGATGTATTACTTGTTTGAAATTTTGAAGTTAGCCATAGAATTACAGATTGAAGTTCTTAAGAGCAATGAACTTGTAATTATGTATTGCTGGCATTCAACTTTATTTTGTGGTGCACCCAAATTTTTTTCTGTGCACCTAATTTTTTGGTTGGGTGCACCAGTGCACCTATTTCCAAAAAAAAATTTCGAGCCCTGGTATACCAGCAGTTGGGTGAGTCCACTCCATGACTGGGGTACCTCGCACCATGTAGAATCTGAGATGTTGGTCCTTCTTCCTTCACATTGACTAGTGGTCGCCGTCGGGGCCAAGTATTGATGTGACAAAACTTGCCACATCAACGGTCTGCTCGTTGTACTTCTTGTAGAAGGGGTGTTCCTGAAAATAACAGTGTACCATTCTGTGTTACATGTACGTCTGGCGCTACTGCTCTCCAACACATTATACAATGTAAACATTTTGTGAGCATCCGAAAATAATTTCATCAGGTTGGTAGAATCAAGGAGGTTTTATATAGATTCTATATAAAACCTCCTTGGTAGAATATAGGGTATAGGAGATTCTTTTTACACAACCAGGTAATCTCACCTGCTAACGTTTCGGTGTCTGTCAGACACCTTCTTCAGAGCGTCTGAATGCAGTACTGCTTCTCACTGCTATAAGTAGCCGAGGGGGGATACAAACTTAGCCACGCTTGGGACTGTGTTCTCACCGCAAAAGCACCACCTACATTGGCTACTTATAGCGGCGAGAAGCAGTACTCCAGTCAGAAGCTCTGAATAAAGTGTCTGTCAGACACGGAAACGTCAGCAGGTGAGATTCCTGGTTGTGTAAAAAGAATATCCTATACACTATGTCAGCATGCCATGGTGATTCATACTGTCACATCATCAATTCCATTACAAAGCATTGGTTATCCCTGTCTAATGAATAAGCCCTATCTTTTTTTTTATGACTGTGAGTTCCACTCCACAATACACCATGTCTGCCCATATTTTTACTCAATTATATTGTAAATTTCATTTCCACATTGAGCCTTTATGTCTGTGCTACATTTTTCTCATATCTTCACTGTACAATGGCATAAATACAATGAAAAACAACAGGATTACAAGCACTGACTTACCACAAGACCAGCATAGTTGGGCCTTTCTTTGCAGTTCTTGTTTAAGCTGAAAAGGGAAAGAAATAGTTTTTACTGAAACCAGATAGCTTTATTGAACTCTGAACTCATTATGCTGACATGTAGACTCTTGTTTGTAATCTGCTTTGTACTGAATAAGCATGATATAAGAATCCTCAGAAGGTCAACTCAAATAACCAGCAGGACCAGGTTATAACAGGGGAGAAGGTGGGCATCAATTTCAAACCTGATTGCAGCACATATCATCAATAGAGTGCGCATTAGTATGAGGTATTTCTGGAAAATTACTAAATGTAATAACTTTATTGCACAACAATTGTACAAGGTACAAATTCAAAGTATGGCATTCACTGATACATAGATAAGATTCTATTAGGCTAATCAATCTATCTTATACAATATGGTGTAGTAGTATGGGATGACAATGGGATTTTACAATCATTGGAGGAGTTTCTAACGTCTAGACATTCTTTGATATATTTCCCAATATATACCATACAGGGGTTGTCACATGTCATTATAAAATGGGAGCTGCCAGCATATCAATGACAAGATAGAGATGGAGGAGGTTTGGTACATTTAAGAACAAAACTGGAAGGATTTGTGCAGTCTGTGCTGTGCCCACTGAATCACCCAGTAGAAGGCAGTCATGACATGGCCAACAGACGGTTCCAGGCCTGACCTGTTACAAATTGCCCAGCTTACACAACAGATATTTTTATCTACAGAGAGCAATCAGTTGGAGGGCTGCTGTGAGCTGAGCTGATGAAAGATTTGAGGATGACTTCAAAGCTGCGATGTCCCAAAGGTATCATCCAATCTGGGGAATCTCTAGCCTTAGTATGTTTTGTGGGCAACTCGGCAGCAGGAAATGAGGTCTATTCAGCCGTACATGTATGTACACAAGATATTGTATTCTAAGAATACATGAATGTCTACTCACACCCATACACACAGATATACAATGAGTATGTCTGCTCATCCGTACACAGAGATATGCTATCAAAGGACAACAGTTCATTCCTGCCTCTACAGATAGGCTAGTGATGCTGCTATGCTCCTACCGAGGTAGTCATGACAATGTCAGATGAGAACATGATTGGGTAAGTCCCCACCAAGTCCCCATGGAAGTCACTGGGGGACCCCTTCTCTGTTTAAATCTCCCCAGTCTAGTACGGAGTAACTGTTTATGTATATTGATTCACGGTAAGAGTTGTATGATTGTATGTGTGTATGATTTATTTTTAACTAATGCAACCATTGTATTTTACCATGTACTTTTGCAGCAAGGCTGGCCCCTTGTAATAGTAATAGCTAGTCGGGCAGCCTTGGCTGCTGTACATTGTACACAGCCAAACAAATAAATAAAAAGTCCCCACCATTGTGCACAGAAGTCGACGAACTCAGGGGAGAACTTGTCTGCAGGTAGTTTGGGGGATGGCTCCTCCACAACCTGCTTCAGCTGGGCAAACGGCGTCAACCAGGACTCGTACGGAAACTTCCCTGTGGCTAGCTCAATCTGTCATAAGGCACATCACAACACAGATCAGGCCAGGTCTACAGTACTGAACCCACATCAAACTACATCTAGGAAATTAGGACCATGCCTGTATTTGACATTTGACTTTTACCGATAGTTTAGTTAGAGATACTGGGATTGCATATAAACACTTAGGACAAATGATGTTGGATAGGGCAATATGGAGTGATGTATGCACTTGTTTAGTCCCGGCCGATGGCCGATAGATACATGTACATGTAGATAGATAGTTTTTGACATAGGCAAGCTCATATTTGCATCAGGTTAAACCAGAGCAAAAAAAGAATGTACATGTACATGTTAAAGTTTCAAACTGACAAAATGCATCTTATATTTTATTGGTATGATACTTGTATGTTGCAATTTCTACATGCACATTGAGCCTAGATATCATGGGCGCTTACATGATGGGATTGGAAGTTACAGTCAAAATGAGAAATTCCCCTTACCCCTTTATAAACTTTAAGAAGAGTTGACATCAGATCTAATCTTCTCGTAAATCATGGCACTCACTTTACAGATTGGTATTATCAGTATTAGTATTTAATAATCTCCTGAGATCTTCCTGAGACCATTAGACTTACCAGTGTAATGCCTAAGCTCCAAATGTCTGATCTGACATCGTATCCCTTCTGATTCACATCAGGGTTTATCCTCTCTGGCTGGAATGTAACATAATGCAGTAGTAACCATTAACAGACAGTAAACAACACTACAGGTCTAATAGTAATACATGTACTACAAACACTTGAACAACAAGAGATATCAAAACAGGAAGTTCTGCTGCAGTACTGTAGAGAGCAGCTAGGAGGCCCATTATTGACCTTGACCTTTGTTTTCCCGACCCCTACCCATCTAACACGTATCATAAGCACACATGTACAGCTTCTTGAGTTATGCTAGCAACAAACACGCAAATACACAAACAAACGGCACCGACATCATAACCTTCTTGACAAAGGCAGTAAACATCAGGTGTTCTTTGACATTTCCCCAGGCCAGTTGCAAATTCAATCAGCAGAGCAGGGAGATGAGACACTGATCTCTGTCAGCTTCATCCACGGCTACAACTTTGCAATTGGTCCTTAGATGAAAGCGTGATTAGCCTTAGGAGATATGGACCCTGAGAGGAAGCCTACATCAACTAGAAAGGCAACATTTGCAAGCAAATATATAATGTTTACCTTCACTTGGTCTAGCCTTACAAACTACTGATCTGTTTATTCTTACTCGAGCACACTGATGGTGACCAGCCCCTCACTTAAGCTGTGCAGTTCTTTTTGCTACATTATGGAATTGAACACCACGGTGTTTACCAGTAACCATGGTGACAGCCTTCTGGTTCAGGTTATTGACCCGATTTGTTTGGAACGGAAGAAGAGGAAACGAAGCAAAAACGACATGTTTACCTTCTGTGAAGGTAAACATAATAATGAAATGTTGTCTTTGCTTTACACTGGTCACAAAGTGGGACCAATTTCCTGGGACACAGGTGTCAGTATGAAGTGGTTGAATCAAAATTTCCTTGGCCTTATCTTTAACATAGATGTAGGTCTTACACCATTAGGCTAATGGCTAATTTGATATATTGGTTCTTGAATTTTTGCGGGAAATCAATGGAGTGGGCATCCCTTGCATCGGGTACCCATGATGAAAAAGCTGTTGTCCTTAGAGCAAAGGTCGCCATTAAAGGCATACACCGATGGTGCATTTTTATGCCTCTCAGCTAGCCTTGCTAAAATTAACTGAAACAAAATTTTTTTGGGGGGAATGTTGGCATTTTGGAGCTTTCAAAAACAGATAAGGGTTGGTGCTTTGATATTTTGAAAAAAAAATGGTTTGGGGCCATGTTTTGGAGTGCCCAGTAGACTCTAGCAACAGTGACGTTTGGCTGTGGTCATTTCTTGTGCAGAGAGGTCAAAGGTCATCCCAGTTCGGTTTCTTGCAGTGGCAATGATTTGATTAAAAATTTTGAATATTCACAAGATTTACATTTTAGAGGCCGGGCTACACTGTCAATGTCAGTTTTTCATGGAGTAGACCACAGGTATGTGGCTTTTGATAGCTTTTCTCTTACATGATTTCCATGTGTAGGGATAGGAGATATGATAGGTGGACAGTAAAATATATAAACTTGTGGATGTATCGACTGATAAGTATCTAATGTCAGCTCAGAAGAGGACTAGAAATAGTCATGCTTTTAAGTACCAGAGTTATCAGCCAAGGATTGATGTGTTCAAAAATTTGTATTTCCCGAGAACCATAGTAGAATGGAACTCGTTGTCATCAAGTACTGTAGGAGCTTCCTCACTAAGTAGCTTTAAAGAACGGTTGCAGTCAGATATGCAAAGACTAGTTGTAACAGACCATTCGGTGTAATATGACCAGCTGCTGCCGTGCCGCGTGCCTGCGAAGCTGGTGTGTTACGCCTAATGGCGGTTATACCGGCTATATAGATACAGATACAGTGCCCCTTACCGCCATGTATGGCTTGCACCCAGCATCTAGAGTCTTGGCAACTGAATCCACCAGGTACCCGCTGATACCGAAATCACAGATCTTCACACGACCTTTTCTGTCTATCAAGATATTTGAAGGCTTTATGTCTGTAAAGAAGAAACAAGAATATTGCAGGTTACATTTTGGTCTGTAGTATTTTTCAACATCTGTAGGTATATCTCTATGACATGTTACAAGACATCCTTGGAATTACTTGAAAATTAAACATCAATTTTTTCATAAGAATTTTAAATTTTAATCTTTGGCACATCATCTTACACGAATATGCAGTTCATAACAGAAGACATAATATTTGAAAGAGTACATTGAACTTAAGCCTGAGTGTGTTACCATATCTTTTCCATATGATTTTATAAGATATCTCCAAAAAGCCGCTTACTGCATCTCGGTGCCCTTACCTCTGTGTATGACCTTTAAACTACCATGTAAAAAGTACAGTGCATCCACCACCTGAAACAAACCACACATC
Source organism: Branchiostoma lanceolatum (assembly GCA_035149815.1). Taxonomy (NCBI): domain Eukaryota; kingdom Metazoa; phylum Chordata; class Leptocardii; order Amphioxiformes; family Branchiostomatidae; genus Branchiostoma; species Branchiostoma lanceolatum. Next base: position 3,451,875 of record CM068873.1, read on the forward strand.
TCGTAAGATGACGGAAAGATTTATATCTTATAACAACTAAATCTACACATTTTATTTCAACTCTTATCAAATAAAACCTTATGTATTATCACTATGGAATGGGAACTGTACTGGCAATATTACTATCAAGCACTAAATAGTAGCTTAATCAACTTATAAATCCACCTAAAGTGGAGCTAGCAATGCAGAAAAGATGACGTGCTACAGACAATCGTGTAAATTTCTGTAACTGGCACTTGAGATCAAACAAACGGCACTGACAACGGCGACGTCGGCGTGGCGTAACGGTTAGAGAGTTGAACTCGGAATGAATAGGTCCTGAGTTTGATACTCACCATGCCCCAACGTTGTGCCCTTGGGAAAGGCACTTTACACTACCTTCCCGGATGGTGGAGTGACGCCCACCGAGCCTATTCGGCTAATCTGTCAAACTGTGTGCCAAAAAACACACTGCGGATTTGGTTGCCGATGTGCCAACATCTAGCACATTTGACACTGAGAGCGGTTAAATTTTTTCTTTTTTTTGGCGCTTGAGATACCTCATCCAATTCCTTAAAAACTACCAGATTGTGAAGGAGACAGTAGATTGACTTTGTCCAACTCACTGCCACAGATATTTTGCCAATGACGTCCTCGGGGATGGTCTTGTCCAGGCTGTAAACTTTCTTGTAGAACTTGTCAAGTGAGATGTCCATCACCTCCATGCAGATCCACACATCACCCTGGATACCACAACAAGACAACACATCTTATAAACAACCTGAAGTATTGACAATCAAAAATTCACCTGTCTTTTTCTGTGTGCAGTGTTGGCATCACAAATTGAAACATGTAGTACTCTTAACTTAGTAAGTAATTCACATTTTACACATTTGGTATAAACAGCAGTGTATATTCATCAAGTTTCTTCCTTATTGAGAGCAACTTGAATAACATAGGCTTGGTACGACGCAAGACATCCATGATAATATGATCCAATAATCGTATTCACTGACTCCCTTACATAAAGGTTGTCAACATTGATTTCTCGCACTATGTATATACGCTTATTTCTTTCTCCTGGGCCAGTGCAGTGGAAGAATTGCCGGAGACACATAATATCTTACATGCCAATCGCTACAGTGTGCTATAATTGCAGAGCGGGGCCAGCTTTCATCACTGCTAATCCTCCTGAAATTAAAGAATTAATTTTATACTGGTGGATGCACACCAGTTATCGTATATTCATGCCACTTCACAGACTTGATGTATTTTCATCTTGCCTGAATCCTTCCTCCTGCACAGTATAATCCCACCCATCATCGTACCCTAATCCCCTCTATATCTCTCTACAACAACCTGGCATTCAATCTTCCTGAACAGACACTTCCAGGGACTGAACCTGCTGCTCCACAGTAATCCCTGTCAATTATGCCTTCATTGACAGGTTTCCTGCCATGTACTTGGCCTTGGCTTATTAGACCCTTTCATGTTCAGAATTAATTCCTGTCATCCTATATCAAATATCTACTATCAGCTCCTTGCAGCTCTCTTCCACATTGTGCTCTTGCAGTGAAAGGAGCCCCAAGTGGGATAATGCTGTTCTTCTTGCATTTCTACACAATAAACGTGATCAAACCATATTTCAACACACTGAACATCATTTCTTTATACACAATCAAAGTTACACCTGGATGCTCTCACCTTCAAGAAGTGAGCAACAACAACAACCCAATATTGCTTCCCATGAACAGCCTGAAAAACACATGATTGAACACAATGCAGGAGACAATTTGGATTAAAGTTTGGAGACCTACTTCTCTGAAGAGAGCTCCGTAGAACTCTACTGTGCAGGGGTGGTCAGAGCTGCGCATGGAGATGTCCAGGTCCATCAGCAACCGTTTCTGTTCTTTACTGTTTACCGAGACAGGAATCCTCTGAAGGGGAGGAAACAAACACAAAAATGTGTCCACCAAAAGCATTCAAGGCGTCCAACAATGCCCTACTACATAGTGGCAATCAATATTGGAGTTTGTTAACTCTGTATCTAAACTGTTCAAGGAAAAAAACACAAAAATGTGTCCACCAAAAGCATTCAAGGCGTCCAACAATGCCCTACTACATAGTGGCAATCAATATTGGAGTTTGTTAACTCTGTATCTAAACTGTTCAAGGAAAAAAACACAAAAATGTGTCCACCAAAAGCATTCAAGGCGTCCAACAATGAATGCCCTACTACATGTTCATAGTGGCAATCAATATTTATTCATTTATTTATTTCTGTTTTCTTTATACAGGGTTAACTTTAGCTCTCAGTGCTAACCACACTGCTTTTCAGGCGTGCCCTGTACAGAACAACATAAACACACTGAATAACATAACAAGGAAATAACATAAACTAATGAACAAAAAGTAACCAAAATAATAATAATTATATACACAACCGAGCGTCAAATCCAAATCATATACCATAAATCAAAGTCGATGTGGCAGGCCGGGTCTGCAGGTCAGAGGTCAGCAGTGATGTTTCACTAGCTTTTTGAAAGTTAGGCCCGACGTGGCCACTCTAACTTTGGAGTTTGTTAACTCTGTATCTAAACTGTTCAAGTAGCAATTAGCTGACAAGGAGGTTGTAACCTGAAATGGCATGTCAAGTCAGCTGGCCACATGTTTGTTCTGTCTTATTGCATTAGCCACGTATTAGTGCGGCAGATGTGCTACAGAAGGACACTGGCCTACGGTACCCTCTGAGTCATTGGAGAGGGCAATGGAGGACAGACGTTTCAAGGCTGACAGAGTGGTTCGAGTGGCGGAGGAGGACTGACACTCGACATAAGTAAGTAAGTAAGTAAGCCATTACATACAGTCTAGTTACTGTAGTAGTAGGTCTACAAATATGAATATTGCCCGGCCAAATTTTTTATCTTATTGCTTTTGTCATGTGTTTGCATGGCCCTTGCATCAAGTCCTGCCCTATCCCCAAGACATCTGTTCCCACAAACAAGAAGGACTGGCCATGGAGACCCATCTCTCTCATCTCTTCCCTGGGGAAAGATCAGGAAAGACTTGTATTGAACAAATTATTATGCCACCTTGGATCAAGGACCAATACGCGCACATGCCGAAATGTTCTACAACGCTTGCACTCGTCAAAGCATATCAGACATGGCTATCGAACCTGGAGAACAAAAACACATCTATGGTTCGTGTGTGGTTGGCAGACATGTCGAAAGCATTCGACAGAGTTGATCATGGAATCCTTCTTCAACTCCTAGCATTCCGTGATACTTCATCTGCGATGCTGGCCTGGATACAAAGCTACTTAACGGGCAGAAAACAACGCGTAGTCGCCACTAACCAGCAAAGCAAGTGGCGTGACATCACATTAGGAGTGCCGCAAGGGGGCGTACTCTCCCCATATCTGTTTCTCGTGTACATGTCATCTAGAGCAACTGTAAATGCGACAACAAGCAACATCGGTTATGCAGACGACATCGGACTGTCTAGAACGCTTACATGTGACACTGTTGAAAGCGACACAACCATGCAAGAAGAAGCCACGCAGCCAGACACCTGGGCAGACAAGAACAACATGATAATGAACGGTGACAAGTCTTACGAGTTGAGAATGTGTTTCTCAAAAAACCCTCCTGCTCCACCTCCGCTCATCCTTGGAGGCAAAGAAGTCCCGGTTGCTGAGTGTGCCACATACCTGGGTTTCAAACTACACCGCAGTCTTGGTTGGGACAGCCAAATTACTCACATGGCTAAGAAAGGCTCAACTCGTCTCCACTTTCTCTGCATGCTTAAGAAGGGCGGGATGCCACTGGAGGACCTGGAAACACTCTACACTACTCCAATATGGCCCGTGTTAGAATACGCAAATGAAGTATACGTAGGCTGCAACACAAAACAGAACAACACTCTTGAAGCAGTACAGAGGAGGGCAATGAAGATAATCTACAGCTACAGCATCCAGACAACCCCCCTCCCCACTCTTACGGACAGACGGGAGTCAGCAGCAAAAACACTCTTTATGCAAATGCGGAATGTCAACCACCCCCCGCACTCCATGGTTCCAAACGACAGACACCTGAACACCCGACGGTCCCTAAGGAACCAACACCACTTCTCCACACCAAAGTTCAGAACTGAGAGACTGAGAAAATCTTTTCTATTTCAGGCAATAAGCCTCAGTAATCAGGATCTGTAAATGCCGTGTTTGAATACCTCTGACACTTTAATTAATAACGGACTAACCCACGAACGAAGTAATAACTGTAACCGTCTATGTCATTTTTAATATGTATATGAATGTTTAATGTGTACATAAATTTGTCACTTATTCTGCAATTCAGCCATGTCATGGCTGCAATGCAATTTGAATAAACAGTTATGAGTACAAGTCCAAAAGATCAAAGAACCAGCCCTCCAGCTATACCGGTAAATGCGTCACGTGTACGGTATGATCAGAATCCTGCTGTGAGGAAGCATCTACTGTCTTCAAGAGTCTGTAAACAGGATATGCTCCAGGTCTCGCTGTTGTTGTAGTTGCAGTGAAGTTGCTACAGTAACTGAAGCCTTTATACTATAATATTGTCCTAAAGCAAAGTTCATTGATCAGTACTTTCTTTATGATCTTATATCACATGGAATCAAACCAAAAGGGCAAGGACAAAACCCCCAAGTAGGATAAGTATGGAGTGCACCACATTAAGTGCCAAGGTCAAAACACCAAAGGACAGTATTGATGCAAGGAGTCATCCTTGTAGAGACCGGAAGATCGCTTAAGACCATGTTCTTTGAACATGAGCACCAAAGCTCAACAGCTTCGGAAGCAGCGCTTCTGCCCAAGAGGCTTCCGCCCGTCAAATGACTGCCTTGTCTTCCTGGGATTCAAACAGCGGACGTCCCTCTAAAAAATTATGGCATAGATTTTGCAAAAAAAAGTCACAAAAAGGCGAGAAATGCGCACCACTGATTTGTGTTTTCCACTGATGCCCCGGGCTTGGGGACACTGTCTGCTGTTGGAAAGTCATACTCCTTTGTTTTTTGTGTGCTATCATTATCTGACTTTTCAAGTTATGAAAACGTTGTCATTATCTGACCTTTACAGCCATGACTGTATTGCTGGACTCGTGCCTCATCTTCTCCACAATGCCATATGCCCCCCTCCCCAGCTCACAGATGGGCTTCAGGTCGTCTGCATTGCACGTAAACTCCTGAAACAGGGATCAACAAAACACAAAAGTCACATCAGTGACGAACAAGATTGGCAGTTCATGTCTCAACTATGGGGGATAGGAATCCATATCACCTTCATGGAATACAGATACTATAGATGGGGTTCAAAAATAACTGGTTCCATTGTACATTCAGAGCAGGATTTTAGCTAGGAATGCATCCATGCGTCAATTGGATGCATGATACTAAAATAAAAAGGAAATTGGACGCCCTCTTTTTCAGCTGGACGCACATGTGACTGTGTTACAGTGTCACTGATGCTTTTTTTAGTCCTACCAGACACTGGGACAGAATGAAAACTGATTGACATGCAAAGCTACCAGGAAATTGTTAATCCATAGAGCCCATTGGGAGACAGAGATGGAACAAGCAGTTTTTAGTGGTCTGCTAAAAGTATGATAAGACTAGAACACACCTAACCCCCGCATCACAGCATCCCCCCCTCCATTGCCTTGTTATTGTTGCCATACATTGTGCCATGTACAATTGTCGAGCAACAAAGTTCATTCATTCATTCTTGGACCCCTTGTCTATAAATCCTAGCTAAAAGCCTGATTCAGAGTAATGTCAGTCAGACAGATCCATTTATCATGAATCCTACGATGTCACACCTTAAGAAAGGCTAAACCCACCGGCAGCCTGAACTGATCGTACATTTATCATATCATGGAGGCAGTGTTCTCGCCGGGCCTTTTCAGCATAGGGGCCCCTGATGCTGTGATCTGGACCCCCGATGCTATTATCTGGACCCCGATGCTGTGTTTCAATGAGCATAGGGGTGTTTCTTTCTAGGAAGAACCTTCATAAATCTTATAAAAAGTTCATATTTGGCTTTAGAATGAGGATGTGACAGAGGAAAAACTTACATGTACCTTCACAAAATGTATCCCTCAAAATGCAGGAAATAGTGTCTTATTTGGTTATGAATTTCAAAATTTTGTGCAGGAAGATGCCAGACTCCCAACCGTTATCATGTCTTTGGCACTCCATGAATGACTCGCGCCACGCAAAGTTGGCCTTCTGTACCTGACCCCTATGCTGTGAAAAAATCCTGGTGAGAACACTGGGAGGGAAAGGGGACAGATAAAGTGCAGAATAGTGTACCAGGTGGTTGAAGCCAGACACAAATTATTGTAATAGCTAGGCCTTCCTTTTATCTTAATGACAACCTAACATGTTTTTTTTCCTTAGTCCCCTGACATTAATCTAAGCATCCCTTGAGCACCTGATGGCAGTACACCATTCTCATCAGATGAAGGTAAAAATAGACACAACAAATTTTCATAGTGATTTTATCTTGTCTATCAAAAGGTAAAGATGCAATTCACAACATTTGTGTAGAGATTCATTAATGTTCTTCACATCCTTTGTGTAAGGCAAAGATTAATACAATGCAAACAATTTATGATGGCAATTTCCTATTCAGTCAACCTGAATTGGCACAACTCCACAAGACCCTTAGGGACAAATGATTGACATTTTGGGTTCAGCTTCTACAGGTTTGGCACAGACAGGCAGGCTGGAAAAGTGCTACCGTGGACATTACTGTCACAAATGTAATATTCACTGTAACAGAATAGGCAGAAGAGGAGGGTACAAAACATATCAGAAGATTTGGTTTGCAGCCTACTAAAACAGGAAAAGCAAGACTGGAATCGTGGTTGTTCAATAATCAAAGAAAATAGAGATGGCAAGAAGAGAACTCACCAACACAAATATAACTGCAACATTCAGTATTGTTGTTGCAAATGGGCAGAAACATAAACGGGTATCTCACTGGACTTCCTCAAATTGTGCTGGGAAATTTTTTGCGAATCTCTGTAAATTTTCCCCTGCATTCACACTGACGTGCAATGCACTGGTAAAACATGACATCTACAGGGTTCGAATTACAATGAAGCAACTTGCAATTTGCAAGTTATTCTCAAGATTTGCAAGTAAAAATGATATGAACTTGCAATTTTGCAAGTTGAAAAATACAAGTTCGTATTCCATGAATGCCTGGGAACAAGCTGCTCTCGTTACACGCTGATACACAATCATCCCATGCAATATGGTAAATTTTCAATTGAAACGCAGAAATCAATGCTTTTTTGTTCTAAACCATCTAAAACCATTCGTAGATTGTGTTTACTACTGACTGTACACAATTTTGCATCAAATATTTTCTACACTACATGTAAATTGTTTATAGTCCTCTAATAATGCTATAAAAGTTGCTATGTCAGGCTGAGTACATATGTAGAGCAAATGCAGTTACATACAGACTATAATATTGCAAGTTAATATTTCAAATTGCAAGTTACTTTTTGGCCAACTTGCAATTTTGCAAGTAACCAAAAAAAAGTATTTCGATCCCTGCATCTACAAACAAAATGGCCATGCTCGGAATGTCACAGTCAGTTTCAGCTCCAAATATCCTTCTTTCATTGTACCTTTAGTAACCTAGCCTACATAAGTCTAGACCTCAACCTACCTTCCCACCAACACTAATGGTTGCAACAGAATCCAGATTTCTTGGTGGCCTGTCAAAGAGAAAATGGGAATTTCATCAGTTGTCACCAAACTGTGAGACAAACATCAACGTCTGCAAAAAGACTATCAGAACTTTGGAATGATACATATATCTACACTACCATGTCCCAAGAAAAGTACAAAATACAAGAGAATACATTTATATGTACATGGACAAGACTTACCGGTAATGTTACATTACAAACACACCAGTTCAGCATAGGTACGATGCTTTCTGAACCAATACATATGTTTGTCATTGTCAATGATGAATAAGCCAACCATAGAATAGAAGCAACCTGTTTTATGTGTACATATAATTTCTTTGTTCATTCCGAGTGAAGCTGGACCACAGAATATGAAATCAATGTTGAAAGAGGGTCTAAACAAGTCATACTTTTTAAAAACGATGAATATGATATGTGCAGATATCATCAATTTTGCGATTTTGAGTTGTTATTGTTTTGAATTATTTGAGTTGTTGATTTAATACTCCTATGTTTGATCATTCCTGTTTTATGTTATATGATTGTGTAATTGATCACTAATGAAGTTTATGTAAAGTTATTCCTTTTGTATCCTGATTTGTTATAAGTTGTCATGTAACGTAAGGGCTCCCTTGGAGATCAGTTACAGTTATCCCTTGTTAACTGAAGGGACCACCCTAAAGATCAATAAATAAATAAATAAATAATAATAATAATAAGACTGGTTTATTGTTCAATGATCTGTTAGCAGCTATGAGGCTGAATTGCGAGACACATTACATTTCATTTAAAACAACAACTTAGCTTAAAAACATCCGCAATAATTAAAAAGTACTTGTTAAAATACGACAATACCACAAGGTAAGCTTCTTCTCGTAACACATATAGTGGTAGATTTTTTAAGTGTTCAGAATGCGAATCATGTATGGTAACACACTGTTCATAAATAAATCAAAGTAAACTATAGTGTTATATGCATAGTCTTACTTTGGACTTGGTGGCTGTGGCTCCATCCTAATGGGCTGAAGTCTGGGGGGCCGTCTTCTGCCTGTGGCAAGGGTGAAATCAGGATGGATTCACAACAGAGTCTCCCATAATATCAATATCAATATTGGCGCCAATATTGGCGAGGAGCGAAGCTTGGGTAGCAAACGGAAAGCTCATAAGGCTGGACTCCAGGCTACATACCACATGTACAGCTACATGTCTTGGCCTCTGGCTCATAATTTCTATCTGAGCTTGCGTAATATACATGTCATCTCACTCTCAGTGATTTGTGAATACAAATTTACCCTTGTTGGGCTGTTGATATCCTCGACACGTGAAAATAATTGGACAGGACACTGCACTTTGTTTTTCAGTTCTATTCATATCATACTCATTTACTGTATGATAGATATGCCATGGCATGCATGTAACGTTAACTCATGCGTTTAAAAAGTATGATTCCATGATGTGTTTATATCTCACTGCCAAGCTGGTTTCATGAGAGTCATTGACACATGCTTGAATGTGAAGGGCTTGACAGATTTGGGTCTAGCATCTATATTTATTAATGTTATATAAACACAAGTCAAGCCATTTGATTGCTGTTGTGTGACGCCATATTTTCTGTAACCTGTCACAAATGAAATAGTTGCTGTATCATTTCCATACTCTAGCTAAACAAGAAATTAATTTGAAAGGACACTGCACTAACAAGTTGTTTTTCAGTTCTATTCATATGATACTGTGTATGATAAACCAGCCTTGGCATGTATGCAACTCATGAATTTAAAAAGTATGATTCCATGATGTGTTTATATCTCCCTGCCAAGCTGGTTTCATAAGAATCATTGATACATGCCTGAACGTGGTCATGCAATCATTCACTCCACTACACAGGTGGTACGTACTTCAAGCTATTTTTAGTTTGAGAGATACTGCATTAACTCTGAATCTTATCACTTGACATTGTCTTAAAATTAGATCACACTCTTAGCTTATCATAAAGCTATCATTTCCTCAAGAGCTTGTATAAAACCTGTATCCCCTGTATGATATCCACCTGTATAAAAACCAATATCCCTGACACAGCCTCTACAGTAATATGGAAGCCATCTGCAAAGTTTTCATGCGCAGAAAAATCAGAAAAAATTTATTTCAGCGTATGAAATTTTGAATTCCCTTGGGATCAACTAATTTGCATATTTCAACGCGCAGAAAATTGTTTTGAACCTTGAATTTTTTTAACCTTCAGTTTGAGATTTCAATTCCCTTGGGATCACGCGCAAACTTGTCACGCGTAAATTTCTCACGCGCAAATTTCTCACGCGCACCAAACCCCAACCCTACTACATTGACAAATAATGCTGTATTCTGCAAGATTATTTATATGACCTTAATAGCTGACCTAATGTGTGGATAAACATAGCTGATATTTAGGACTACAGCAGTATGAACAAAATGTCAAATATGACTTGAGGATATTCAGAGGTCTTTGAGGATAATGAAAATGATACAAACAAAGTTGCAGATCAGTAAGGATATTGGTTGGATGGGGGGAGTAGAAAAATGGTGGATGTACATGTATCAATATCATCATATTATCATATTGTAATGTCTAGATATAGCCAACACGAGCTTTTTGTCACTGTCTTTGTCTCATGTATGTTTCCTATGTTTCTACCACATGTATACTGTACAATTATGTCTCTCAAGTGTACGTACTTACAATTAGCCTTGTTGTATTTATACTACAGTTGAATAGTATTCCTTTTCAACCTGATTCTGAACATGCGCATGTTTAAGGTCGTGATATTTGGTTGAAGATACAAATGTAGCATTTAGGCTGTAAAACATTTGAATCCTCTGTTAAACATCTCTCTTTGGAGGGTAGAAGGACAGGACAGGAATCTGTTTGTTGCTACAATGTAAGTTTCCACAAACTAGTAACAGATGGATTATGAAATCTATATATCTGGAAGAAAATGATTTTAAAGGCTGCTGGTTTCCAGGATTTATCAATCTAATAATTTGAAAATGGAAACTAAGGGAGACCTAATTGGTATACATGTTTTACTTGGAATCTATGTTGCATATGCATGTTGTAGGGGGCTAATTATAGCTTGATTAATTCAGCCATGGCAAATATATACTTGTAAAACCTGAATCAGGCACTGACTGACAATGACCTCAACTTGTATCAGGGCTCGAAATTCATTTTTAGAAAAAGGTGCAGTGTTGCACCCAACCAAAAAAATTAGGTGCACAGAAAAATTTTGGGGTGCACCACATAAAATAAAGCTGAATGTCAGCAAAACATAAGTTTGACGCTACTGCCTCTCTTAAGAACTTCAATCTGTAATTCTATCCAAATTTCAACCAAACAACACATCTAATAAAGTACAACAAAAGGTTTTACTGCTTTTTCTGATACTTACATTTCAAGAATATTCTGTATGCTAGTGTACAAGAGAACCGTTACCCAACAGAGTGCAAAAGAGGACAAAAATATCTAGGTGCACCAGTGCACCCACAGTCAAAAATTAGGTGCACAGCTCCAATTTTGGGTGCACAAAGGTGCACATGCACTCACTATTTCGAGCCCTGTGTATTGTTGATATTATCACATACCTACCAAATTTATTCATAGGAAAAGTCATACATCAACTTTGGCAAGCTGTGGGCAGGTAATACGTCTTACCAAGGTTTCCAGACAATTTTGAAGTCATCTAATCAGTTTGATAGAATGTCTGAACTACATCAGAAGACTGATTGATTAATACCAGGAAGAAGGCTTATAATCTTGACAGGGACGAATTCATTAGTAGACAGATGTCAACAGAGAACAAATGAGGTACCTGTGCAACTGCGATAAGGCTTTTTTTGTGAAACCTCTCCATGAGAAGTGTTATTATCTACAAAGTTGAGTAAAGTTGAGGAAGGGCAAAGAAGACCTGGTTAGAAAACATCAGGACATGGACTGGCCTGAGTACTACACAACTGATCAGAGAGGCTGAGGACAGAACTGGATGGGCAAGGATCACTGCAGCTGCCTGGCTGTCATGACGCCCCTACGACCACTGAGGTTGTGGGTCATGAGTGAGTGAGTGAGAGTGAGTAAAACTGTGTGAGGGGCAACAAGGAACAAAACTTTATTGGTAGAAGCAAAATGAGTTGAAACCCATTACAGATTTAACAAAGTATTCTTGGTTGGTTATTGAAGTACAATGTAGCTAGATTTCCTGTACAATGCAACTTTTGGACTGATGTATTATGATATGAGTGCTTCTCATTTAGGCCCTCATTTGTATGATTTATATTCATCCATGTTCACCTTCACATAACTTCGAAATGCCAAATAGTATGAAATTACAGTTACTTACCAATATGGAATAATAACATTTTCTCATTTATATAATAATTATGCAAATTAGGTCTTCATTTGCAAAACTTTTATCTATCAATGTCCTTCTATTTCTCAGATATATATGTTGCATGATGTGGGTTAATAAAATTCTCTCATTAATTATGCAAATTAGATTCTTATTTGCATAATTACCATTTCATTATATCAAGGAGGTTATATAGACTTATAACCTCCTTGATTATATCAAGCATCACTTAAGGTATCCACATATCAAAAACAAGTTGTATACAGGTTCTAGTTATCCCTTTGTGTTTTGACCACTAGCTGTAGGGCACCTGGGGACACGCCCCGCCAGCAGAGGAATATTTGCCCCAGTTTGTAAACTGAAAGGTGTTACTGTTAGGTGCCACATGAGAGTTTTATCATGCCAAGGACATTCTATATAATGTCCTTGATCATGCAATGTATCGGATTTATGCCATTTAAAACAGCAATACTTTATGTTCTCAAGTTATGATATATTCCATACATGTAGTGTTTCATTGCAAAGACAGTTGATTTGCTGTTGTTCAACTTGTTGCGCAGTTGGTAACTACTAAACTAGTAACCTGTCCTATGCTACTTTCATGTAAAACCATTTTGCTCATCAGTACCGCGAACATTTACGTGCATGGGGGTCTGCATGGTGGCGGTCCTGGCAATGCTTAATGGTAAATTCAGGAGTGCCAGCAACAGTAAAGAAACTTGTTGTTGCAAAAGATTTTGGGAACAAGTTCACTGGATTGTTCCTTTGTGTTCGTGGGGTGTCTGCTAAAACTAGTCTGGGAACACTGCGACAACTGGATGTTGTGAACTTCGGGCAATTCGGTATTCAATTTCATTAAAGAAGAATTTAGGATAACAAGTGAAGTGCTACGAAGCATTGATGCAGCCAATTATGCTTCATAACATTTTACCAACAATGCTTAACATTGAATTAGCATGGGCCAGCTACATTTAACGCTGAATTGAAACAGCTTGCTACAGCTCACGAAAGTAGGCATGCAGGCCCTCTCATGTTTTTAGTTTGGGCATCATCATGGCAAAAAAATAATGATCATTCAACAACTACCATCAACAACATCCTTTCACTACATAAGATTAACATAGGGAAATTGGCGTGTGAATACTTTTATGTGACCCTTGTCTTGGGTAGAAATAACATGTACTCCCACACAATCAGTATACATGTAGATATGTATCAACGTTTGCCGTGTAAATCACATTCTGATGGTTCGCATCAAATGTCTGCCGCAAAATAAATTCATAATTTTTTTATCCGATCCGGGTGCCCCCCTCCCCAATCAGTCCAATCTAAAACTGTATATTTCTACACGCACAGACATCAAAGCTTTCCTAGCGCATTCGATTGTCATAAATGCGTCATAAATTAAAGATTACATCATCTATGGGTTTGTTGGCAAAAAGAAATCTAGCTTTGATGAGTCTAGACGATCGTCGAGACGATCACCGCCCCCCTCCCCCTTCGTCAAGCAAAATAATTTTTGTTACCTGCCATTCTGACGGCCCTTGGAAACCACCAGAAAAGGACTATCAGTTCTTGGAGGCACTTGACAGGACTGAATACTATGGAGAAACTTTTCTTTCCCTCAAAATGAACTGTAAGGTGTTGTTGTTGACAAACAGGTACCAAACTTAGGCAGTTTTACGGGAACTACCAATGTAAATGATGACCCCGTCCCTTCACAGGAGTTCTGACGTCATCGCTCGGAAGGGCTCGGTAACATTCGGCATAAGGTCAGGCATGATTCATAGTCCGGTGATACAGAAACACTGTGCGATATTTGATAGCTTCAAGTATCTAAAAGCGGGTGATTTCAAGTAGAAGATGAACAAGTGACTGCTACTTGGGATTTAGAGGTCGGAACGCACTGCATCGAATTTGCTATCCGGGAATCGTAAGAAAGTTCCGGACTTTACCGAACATTAACGAGGTCGAGGTTGATGTCAACGCTACGGGCACCTGAAGATGACAAAAGGCGGCAGATTTGAAACAGCGGTAAATGTTTGTACATCCTCTGATTCTGTGCATGGGACTTTGTCAGTTATGTTTCGTCACCAGAAAGCTCTCCTTCTCTCTATTGAGCGCTTTAAATCCTGGGGTGTACACAAATTACTGAAACGAGTTCTCGGTACATGTTTATAAAGAAGTATGTCTTCCTTTGACACTTGCACACCCCTCATGACCTTCCAATATGAAATAAAGTTGTCTGTGCAACGAACTACTTCGGCGTTGTTTGAAGTTGAAATAACTTATCTGTTGTTCATACAACGTTACTAGTCTTTGAATAATTTCATCAGGTTGGCGAATGACTGAATAGCAAGGTTCTTTTATTCACAACCAAGTATTTTACAAGAACCGACGTTTCGACGACTGTCTGTCATCTTCATCAGGGCAATACTGTCTAGTTCACAGTGCATTGTTAGCAGTAACACCTAGCTTCAGTGCACTGTGAACTAGTCAGTATTGCCCTGATGAAGATGACCGACAGTCGTCGAAACGTCGGTTCTTGTAAAATACTTGGTTGTGAATAAAAGAACCTTGTTATTCAACGTTACTAGTACTGATGCCATTACGATGCATCTTGGCTTGAGGATCTAATTTTGTTATCATTCCGTGAAAGTCATTGTAGGAACATTAACCGCCCTCTGCCGACTGAAAACGGCTACAAATGAATTCAAATTCAATTTCATCCAGTCCATTTTTCGGTCACGGATACCAATGCATCGTTGATAGCTCAATTAGACACACGCACGCTATTTAAATACTTAACTGTTACATCCCTCTTGAAAGCATGAAATGATTTGGTGAACTACGGAAAATATTGGTCCTTGAATCTAGAAGTAATCATCCAGCTGTGAAACCTTACATAAGTTTTTTTTTTTTAATTCCTAGGATATGATACTGACGTCAGCCATTGAAGATGCAGGGCCATGCAGGTTGCCTGGTCAATCCAAAGTGAATTCTTAGTGCTCAAACTCAATTTAGCGAAGGTATAATATAATCCATCTCATTATCTTATCTTATTTGTAGGCTGGTGATTCAATAACCAAATAGCTGATTCCTTTGCAATTAAGATTAATTCAAGCACGTTCGTGCAGATCCGGGGAGCAGATTTTAGTATTTTAGCCTGAAATTCCCGCTGTGGTTGTTCAATGTTAAGTTCTCCCAGTGTAATAGGGCCCATAAATCATGAGAATCGGTGCGTTTTAGAGCACCTCCCTAAACCATCCGTCTATTTCATCCCTGCAGGGCCTAGCAGGAGTCATTCACCTTCTCTCCAGGCTCACGCTGCGACTAATTATATTTTGGATTGCCGTTAGGGCAATCCTATTAAATTTTCATATCAAACCTGCAGCTTGTGGCAAATATGCGCGTACTTTGGTCGCGGGGAGTACATTGCCAACCTAATGATTGTCAGTATGCAAGGAGGTTAAATATTCTTGCAGTATGTTATCAAGGTTGATCACAGGCTGTGTACATTTGAACCGTTTACTTCTTAGGCCTTCGGCTTCGGAGAACACCGGGTTTCAGCAACAGCCTCACAGCACTGTGGGCTAGCCTGGAGTCCAGCCTTAGCTTTCCGTTCGCTACCCAAGCTCCGCTTCTCGCCAATGGCTAGCCTGGAGTCCAGCCTTATGAGCTTTCCGTTCGCTACCCAAGTTCCGGTGCTGTGGGCACCCTACCGCCCTGCTGGTCTCACTTATCCTGTGTGCAAGACGGCCCCGTTAAATTCGGGGGCGGACATTTGGGGCCGGTAGCGGCGTCAAGCTCATAGCTCACCAGAGGCCGAGAGCTGGGCACGACTACTCTTCAAGCAGAGGTTAGGCTCCGGCTTGTTTGAAACGTCTTTTTAGGCGTGCTTGTCCAGTTTTCTACTTTGTCAGTTCGTGTTTGGCAAATGCATAACTGTTACACATAAAAACTGACAAAATAGAAAACCCGACAAAAACGACCGAAAAAGCGTCCAAAACAAGCCGGAGCCTAACCTCTGCTTTGAGGCGCGCTCGCAGGCCTCAATGAGAGTAGCACCCGGGATACTCTCACATAGTGTAACGCAGATAAAAGTATACCCTGGGTCCTCATTTATAGACCTGATTGAATCGCGCTGGACCATAAAAGCCCCGGACAGCGGATATTGCGTTACACAGACTAGGCCCTTGTCAACCTCTAGCAAATTTTGAATAGGGCAAAGTAAAATGACGCAAAACAGTT
This sequence comes from Branchiostoma lanceolatum, assembly GCA_035149815.1. NCBI lineage: Eukaryota > Metazoa > Chordata > Leptocardii > Amphioxiformes > Branchiostomatidae > Branchiostoma > Branchiostoma lanceolatum. The sequence continues at coordinate 3,468,226 of CM068873.1, forward strand.
TCATTATATAAGTTGCCATGTACATATTCCTTATATCGCCAAGAACATCATAAAAGACAGTGACGGGCAGATGATGATGATTATGGTGATATTGTCAAATCCCCATGTCAAGAATATGAACGACTTACATCCTTCTTTCTTGGATACTTAAGACTTTGTCCACTCACATATGTGCCAACTTTTAGTAGTAATTACGGTGCAAACGACATAGGTCGTACAACTGAATAAAGAAAAAAAACCCATGCTCTGCTTGGAGAGTAGCCCAGTCCACAGATTCACTACCAAAACTCCACTGTTGTCACAATATGTGCGCCATACACTCATAGTCGAAAGTCAAATCTTTGCACAATATTGAATGTGAAATATCTACAATCACAACACAATAATTCTATGTTAAGAATATTCATCTCGGCAACTTAAGTTATATTGTGTTGAACACGGAGTCAGAGACCATGTCCGGCTTAATTATCATCATCTCATTCTGTACACGATAAAGCAAAATTGTGCGTGCAGATCTGATTAAACATATCTTTTAAAAACGACTTATGTACATGAAATATTACAATCTAATAGCATTCCCTGGCTGTATTCCAGATGGGATTGTGTCCCTATCTAAAATCCGATTGAATATGAAGAAACAAAGCTTCTTTATGTACATTGATAGTGATAAACCAATAAAAGTCGCAAACTAACGCCACGCGTAATCATATTACTTTGAACAGGAAGTTCTAGTTCGTCATCAGTAGTTGTTTCTTCTTCTGAATATCTTCTGGAATGCCTTTTGAAAGTCCTTGTTGACGAAGCCGTAGAGGACGGGGTTCATGGCGGAGTTGGCGTACCCCAGCCACGTGATGACGCTCCTGGAAGTTCTAGTTCGTCATCAGTAGTTGTTTCTTCTTCTGAATATCTTCTGGAATGCCTTTTGAAAGTCCTTGTTGACGAAGCCGTAGAGGACGGGGTTCATGGCGGAGTTGGCGTACCCCAGCCACGTGATGACGCTCCTGGCGAGGGGGGAGATGGAGCAGCCGGCGCAGAACGGCTCGATCAGCGCCACCAGGAAGAACGGCAGCCAGCACACGATGAAAACCCCGGTGATGATGCCCAGCGTCTTGGCAGCTCGCCGCTCCTTGGAGAAGACGATTTTCTTCTTCAGGTTCTGCGCGGTGTTGAAGCCGTCGGAGGCCCGCTCCATCACGGCGATTCCTTCCGACACGGTGGCCACGCAAGGCGCCTTGGAGAACCGCTCCTCGTAGGCTGCTCCCTTCTGAAGGTCAATGACAAACACTGAAGGTCAATGACAAACACTAAGATGCTGCTACTACTAGTACTATTGATGGGTGCGCATCAATATTCATCCTAACCTTTTGGTATGATTCATTGATATGCGTAATTCATAGCAATAGAATTGTTAATGCATGCATTTAAGAGTGCTTCAGGTTTAGGTTTTCTAGTTATGTTTAGCCATAAGTATGGCTAAACATATTGTTTTCTCTCATGTTTCTTCTTCTTCTTCTTCTCCTGTCAAATCTTCAAATCGATTCATCTCTGTCATTTTTTGACCAAATGACCTGAAATTTGGTACAGAGGTAATGTAGGCAAAAACCAATGTGCGTTCTTTTCCTTGTTTTGATATTGACCTTGAAAGTGATTTTATCGAGGTTTTAAAGCTATTTTTAGCATATCTTGGCCTCCTGCGCCCTGGTATTTCAACCGAATGACCTGAAATTTGCCGTATATGTGGCTTGAACAAATATTTAAAGGACTACATTCCCATTTTTGGCATACATATATTCAAAACGATTTATTTTGGGCTTTCTTGACAATATTTGCCACTTCTGTCACTTTCAATACTACATATGACCTACAGGTCGTTGACCCCGAGTGCCTTGCACCTGGCCAAGCTTGAAGTTTGCTTACGAGGAGGAAAGACCGGACATAAACATTTAACGTGATTATCGGGAAAACACCATGTTCCCTTAAACTCAGTGGTTAAATTGCAGTTTAGGAAATTTTATAACAGAAAACAAGTTAAATCAATGATTTTGTGAATGTTTATTCTAGCATTAGTTATTCCAGATATTTTCAAACTCCAAATTCTTCAACACAACACGGGAGATCGTTTCTCCTCAGACTGGCGCGACACTCCTGTCAACACGCGTCTCCCGTGATGTGTAGCGTCCACCACCAGGCCTTCCTACATGTCCTACGTACGGGCGTATGGATCGTAGAATTCGGCAAAAAAGGAATGATTAGGCCAGTAGAGTCAGTCCCCGGTAAGGTCAATGATTCGCCCCTTTGCGCTAGCTTGTAACGTTAAATGAATGTACCCTCTGGTGGCCAAACTCCACTGACAAACTTTCTCCCTATTATCATCATGAGCTTGCGTTAGTCTGGTACTAGTGACTATTATGTGCCGGGAATGTTTATCTATCGCACGCCTTGGAAGGAAGTTCAGCCATGATAAATGGTCGGCCGTTGCGAAAATTTGGAATCCCATGCTGTTGATTTTCGTGATTGAATCTGTAAGAAAATATATTTTCATGTCGTTCATCTTTTTGGGACGGACGCCGGGACGGGGTGAATTTTTTCTATCATTTTCGTCCCGTTAGTAATGCAAATCGAATCGTGTTGCACAAGAGGCAAAACACTAAAAACGTGGGTCTTGTGGAGTGTTTTGGAGCGGGAAAATGCCGGATATTAGCGGTGCCGAACAGTGTACATCGTCGCGCGCGGGTGACGCTCCGTCAAAACAAATCCGCTGGTGGTCTAGCGCGGCCACCGAAAATAGGCAGAAACACACAGGAGGACTTAGCACCTTCGTTTATGAGGGCAATTGTGAAAATCTTTTGTTACAAATTGTTCGAACATTGAAACATTTGGATAGATGGTTTGAAACTGTTCTAAATAAAGAGATTTTTGTGCAGTTACGTTTGAAATGTTTCCAACGTATGTGAAATAAGTTCAAACATGTTATAAGTTTCAATGCTAATTGTTTGAACACTTTAGAACTATTGTGACTTAGACATTCTTTTAATCAAAATAGTTCAAACATATTACAAATATTATACTAAAACCCTCTCGGTGACTTTGAATTGACTCAAATATGTTGTTTTTGGTCATTTCCTTCGTCTCCTGTCAAATCTTCATATGTATACTATTGAAAACTTCATTCTTCCCTGGGGTTGATCTTTTTTAATTCAATTTTGAACTGGGTTGATTATGCGCAAGAGTGTAATTTTCAGCGGATATTTTTCGACTGGTTTACATGGAAATGGCACGGAATATCCCATTCTTGCAAGGGGAGGATTCTTTAATTATTTTTCAATTTTGAGCTGGAATGATTATGAAAAAGTCCATTTTTTAGCAGAAGTGTATTTGTTAATCAATTAGTGGATATGGTTGTGGACTGGTCCATATTGTGTTGAGGTGCTACTGGAAGACTCAATTTTGGACTGGGGTGATTCATTTTTTTAGTGCAAGTATTTTAGAATGGTCCATTGTTATTTTGGGAGAGTCCATTTTTTGCATGGCGAGGAGTATGGCTAAACATGCTGTATTTGCTCGCAAATGTTGCCTTTCTAGTTTACATGTTCTATCTGGCCAGCAATAACAATTGTAACAAGCCGCTAGGGGACCCAAAATCTAATCATTTCCAAGTCTCATCAAGACCTACCCACCTACTAAATATCAAGACAATCCATTCAAACGTTCTCGAGTTATGCTGGTCGTTACAAACAAACAACAAACGCTACCCTATGCATAACCTTCTCGGCGAAGGTAATAAGAAAGCGGTATTACTTAATATAAGGAAACAGCCGGGGGAGTCTGCAACGGAGGCTACACGTGCCAATAATCAAATCATTTTCGTTCTAAATGATCACGAAGAGCTACGCGATGTAATGCATTGACGTGTGACATTAAACTGTCAAAAAATTAGATATCATTCCGAAAAAAAACTCTCTACACACCGAAGTACTAGTAGTCGCATTCGACGAGTATCCCTCTGCTGAAGCAGGTTTGTTGGAAGAGCCACCTGGTTGCGGCTCGGGCGTGGTTGCCGTTGTAGTTGTGGAGTCCAGTCGGCTGTGGACAGCGGGCTGGACAGAGATGACCTTGACGTGGATGTTGATGTCTTCTCTGTCCTTGCCGTTCTGCTGACGTCGGTTCCGGGGCGGAGGCGTAACGGGACGTGATTCGCCTGCGGTGTCATCAACGTCCGAGGACCGGGGCTTGTTCCGTCTGGCCGGCGGGACCTGGGCACCGACCCGCACCCGGATCCGCCGCTGGGCAGCCCGGAAGATTTTCCAGTACACCACCAGGATGACTGCCGAAGGCACGTAGAAGGCGCCGAAGGTAGAGAAGATGGTGTAGCCATAGTCCTGTATACGTGTGAAGCAACGCAAAGGTCAGGTCCTGCCTGAAAGTTTTGTCATTGTGTTCATTTTTGTATGGTATAGCATATTGAGCAATAAAGTACGCAAGTACAGAGTGCCTTGTTGATTCTCATCACTGATGAGACTCAACAAGGCACTGTGTACTTGCGTCCTTTATTGAGTATAAAAATGCTGTCTGATGAGTCATCAGAAAGCATTTTTACGCTCAATGCTGTTGCAAGGTGCTCATCGGCCTATCAATGGACTCATCAGCCTGTCATCTTACACACACTTTTCTCGTTATTCTAGGCACATCTACCTACGGAGTGACAGATAACCGCCAGGGAAAACTCACCTGTGATATCCTGCAGACAAGCGGGTCGGCCACGTCCTGCGCCGTGCGCCACCCGAACAGCGGGGGGACCGAGATGCATAGCGACGCCACCCACACCATGGCCACCATCAGCACAGCACGGCGGGTGGTTCGCTGGTGCATGTACTGCAACACAACACAAGACAGACAAGAACATGTAAGATTCTCGCCGCCATTGTCAAACTTGTGAATCTTTTTCATTTATATGTATATCTATTGAAATCGCGGATTAAATGATGTCACATGCAAAGTCATGATGAATAAAACTGAATCTGACGTTTCATCTTGGCTCAGACGAAGCCGGACATGTCAGTTTGAGAAGTCATGTAAAACAAGGAGGCAAGGACATTCCTGTTATGTTGTTAAAGAAGGTATACTAATCACGTCAACTGGGCGACAGTCGAAAATAACAATGAAATCTTAAATGTCCATAACGCTGGCCTTCATGTCATTGCTGTTATATGTCTCCCCCTATTTTTCGGCATGCCACAAGCACCAGGGGGCACAGGCTAGGTCTCCTACAATGTTCCTGAGTTTGACACTATGTCTGAAGATCATGTACTTAACCAAAGAGAATAGTAGCCTCCGTTGCAGACTCCCTCTAGTTCAATACCGTTTTCTTATTACATGTCTTATTAAGGTCCATAAAAGGAAGACCAAGAGTTCTTCCGAAGTAATGGAAAATGGACCACCAATTGGGGCAATTTGCGCAAACCAGCGACTTCTCTCTCCCGCTCCAACTTCTCGGACAATGGGCATGAGCCTTTTCTGTATGTTTGATCACGCATCACGCCATAGATTGGCGATGTCTTGCGGAGATGTTGATGGCACCCTGTAGCGTTATTATGCCGAAAGCGCACAATTTACTTCGAGGTCCGAATACTAATGCTGTTAATCAACCATGATGTACCGCCGCCATGTTCAGTTAGATTGACATGACTTATACAACATTCTAACCATGGTCATATTTGTCTACCGCCAACCGTACGCACGGTACAAGTGTTAAACGTCGTGCCTTCCAAATCAAATGCTCTGAGTTTTATTTTATTCCGATAGTGTTAGATGGCCTTAGATCTGCCGCAGAGAAATGTACATGTAATTCCCACCAACGCAAACATCATCTTCCTTATGACAGCTTTATGAATCGACTCCGTCACTCACAGCAAGAAAACTTATTATTGGCTACATTCTGCAGCTCTTCTGATCGGCACCGGCTTTTATTTTCTGAGGGAGCGCTGATTCGCAATGTTCAACATATCAGGACCCCGGCAATCACGATTTTTGCAACAACAAAAGAACCTGGTCCCGATATGTTGAAGATTGCGAATTAGCGCTCCCTTAGAAAAAAAGATTAAACGCTGGCGCCGGCCAGTGATCATGCAAAGAAGGCTAGGCAATCAGGCAGTTGAACTTTGCATCAAAACGTTTCTGGTTGGCGAAAGGAGTGCTTGTAGATAACAAACACAGCCTGTAGTCAGAATCAGTAAAGCCCCCGTCACAAATAAGAAATTCAGCTCGGCCGACGTGTTGGCGAGCTTCAAATGTGCATTTTCGGCATAAATACGGCCGACGTCCAGCCGATTACGCGGGCTTCGGGCGATTTTTAGAAATAAAAGTTGATCCAAATACTGGCCTTTTACCAGGTTAGTCGATTCTGACTTCGTCCATGTCCAAGAGATGGTACCATCTCAAGGGGGATTTTTAGTTTTTAGTGTTCGACGGACGTCACCGGAGATTTTGAAATTCGGCGAGCTTCGGGCGATCTACAAAGTCGGCCGATGCTCGCAAGAATTGTGACGCCGGCTTAAAGGCGCTTGTTTTCGGCCGCTAACATTGACAGATAGCGCCCCTACCTTGACGGCGTCTGTGATGGCCCAGTAGCGGTCCAGAGCGATGACACAGAGAGACAAGATGGAGGCTGTGCAGGAGGTGACGTCCAGGGAGATCCACAGGTCACAGGCGGGCCGCCCCAGTCTCCACGTCTCCATCAGCTCGTAGGTAGCGTTCAGCGGCATGACCTGGGGAAACAGCGGGGTTTACAAGACGTTGTCTGGATGGATGGGCAGTAGCGTAAAATAAGTCATCTATCACACAGAAGTACAGACCTAACTGCGAGTACCCGGGTCAACAGCTACCATGAATGTGCGCTGGTTACCGAGCACGGATTTCTCACATAGTTTTATTTCATATGAACAGGACCATGCAACAGGAGCTTGTCTTGTCACGTTCGCCCATTATCCTGTCTAGAGAAGCCCGGGGGCACGGGCTAAGATGTGGATAGGTCATTAAGGAAGCGCGCAAGTTAAGATGTGGTTAAGTCATCAAGGAAGGGCACAAGTTAAGATGTTGTTAGGTCATTAAGGATGGCCTAAGAAATATTTCTTTAAGTGACGTAGCAAAGAGAGAGCAGGTAGACGAGTCCCCAAGCACAGAAGATAAGCTGACATGCACGGAGACTGCAGACTCCACGCGGCAGCGCGCTGTCGCTCCCAGACAGGCTAAGATAGTCCGGCGGATTAGAGTTATTTGTCAAGGCGCCTGTACTGTAGCGTAGGGAGGGTTTATCAAAAACATTTCACCAACGGTTCTACCCTTTATCACCTGTACAGAGATGAATAAAGCTAAGGGCAGGTCAAAAATCACAAGTATAGGATGAATACTCGCCCTGGTGCTGGCAACAGTGCAATGTTCTATCTGCACTGTTCAGATGCTCCGAGACGTACACATTTTTTAAAGTCGTTTTGTAAGAAACGATTCATTTTAGAACCAGGAAAACTATTGGTCTGTTTTACACGAGCTAGACATTACATGTTACCCGATCATAACGCTGTACGCAGGACAAAAGTGTATGTATGAATGGACCAGGCCTGGGGAGGCGGTTTAAGGTATGGGCTCTGGGCATCCGATGCTGCTGTATTTTGAGTAAGAGGCGGTTCATTGATAGGTATATTGCGATGTTGTAGCCCTCTATTAGGCGTTACCCATGTTTTTTTTTCTTTTATTTTGAAATGGGGAAAACATGTATCACTGGCCGGCAAGGTAGAGTGATAACAAACAACACTTATCCATGGCATCTTCCTTTTACATTACAGAATCCAGAAAGCAGTTTGTTGAATCATCTGAAACATCAGTTTGTTTGATGTCATGCTAACCACACAGCGGGAAATGTTTGTGTTTGATTAAGTTTTCCTGATCATATCACAGGCGGCAAAATCGATACCGACAACGTTTTTCTTTAATCGCTCACATGTAAAAAGGCACTGGTGTTCTCATGAGGAACGAAATTACATGTCTGTTAAACTGCGTACTGTTACTAATAACAGTCATGGGAGGTACTAATCACAATCATAGGACGCAAATGTGCAGGAAACGGCGCATAAAATTGTGCAGTGGAGAGAAAGAAATTGCTGGTATTAACACAAATTAAGCAAAGCAATTCCTGCTAGAGTAACCCCAATGTCCTTTCCAAGGTTGTAAATTCAGACTCGCAGAATATTAACGGATATTGTAGCTTTCATGCGGAAACCTTTCTCAATTTTCAGCCAACAGGTAAAATAGCCGTCCATAGACATAGCATGCAGACATTGGTTAAAGCTTTACCCCTTTTATTCCTTTCGACAAACGCATGAATTGAATAGACAACAGAAGAATCAACTTACCGAAACAGAGACCAGTAGGTCGGCTACAGCCATGGACACTATGAGGTAGTTGGCGGGAGTGCAGAGACGGCGGTCCTTGATGAAGGCTATCAGAACCAACGCGTTGCCCAGTATGGCCACAAGGATGAGTAAGGACAGTGCCAACCCCGTCAGCACGAGCCACGTCGTGGACGGGGACTCCCGAACACTGCTGCCGCCGGGAAAAGTTGTATTGAACGTGTCTGTGGAGTTCAGGTCCTCCCAGACCGAGTCGTTCCACGCCATCATTGTTGACTGGCTTCCGTTGAGAGAGAGTGCGGCTGGAGTAGCGGCGGTCATCCCACCTGTGTCAGTCGGACTGGTTTTGAGTATGGGGGTAGGCTAATCTCTATCTTATTACTTCCTCCTTTTTCAGAATGCTCCAAGATGACGGCTGATTGGTTGCCTCGTCTCGTGGCCCCATGATCCTCTGTAGTCTCTGATTGGCTAGTGCATCAGACGACTGGTGAAGGGAAGTGGATGTTGATTGTGGGGTTGTGACGTCGGTTTGATAGTTACTGTACTTCCCGCAGTGGGAACATAACTAGGTTTTCAAATATGCTCTGTGCGTTTTTCATTCCAATTTACCTCTACAGTTTACCTCTAACGACAAATCAATTCATCAGCGCAATCCTCACGCCTCGATGATCAAGTGTGACTACATTAACAGGAAACACGTCAATTCAATTAATTGGAGTCAAAGTTGTCGATTGTGGGGTTGTGACGTCGGTTTGATAGTTAATGTACTTCCCGCAGTGGGAACATAACTAGGTTTTCAAATATGCTCGGTGCGTTTTCCTGTTTTTCATTCCAATTTACCTCTACAGTAGCGACCTTCGACGAATACCCTTACCACGTAATCAACGGCAAGTCAATTCATCAGCGCAATCCTCACGCCTTGATAATTAAGTGTGACTACATTGACAGGAAACACGTCAATTCAATTGATTGGAGTCAGAGTTTTGGAAAAGTCTGTTTAGCACCACTCCTTTCAAGTGCTCTGCATATTGCACTCTATCGGTCAAGGCCAAGTTCTTGTCTGACTGAATGCTTTCAAAGAATAATTGATGACATACAAATGTGCAAAGGTAGAATAGAAATCGGATTAGTAAGTGCAGTGAAATGAACTTGGAAAAAAGCAAAAGTCCAATGGCGACCGTTTAGAATAAAGCAAAAGTCCAATGGCGACCGAGTTATATGAAATGACTACAGCTTAAAGAGGATAGAGTACAATGAAAGTCACAGATTGCTAGGAATGTTTAGCCGCTACAGTCGTGTGTTGCATTGCTACGGACCATGAACCAGCTTTCGCCCTACTATATGTTGTACGTTGTATGTTCTAGCAACTGTATATTGTTGTACCATGAATATGTGATGATATATGTTGATAGAGTTATTAGGACTCAAATGACTGTGCATCTCTGCTATATTGTATCTGACCCTTACCTCTTCCCTCTTGACCTCAATGAAAAGCGGTCTGCGTGCCGATTTGAGCTTATCGTGAATAAAAAAAGGTTCAAACAAACAAACAAACAAACAAAGAAATATATAAGGAAAGCGTTGGGGTCCAAGACAAGAAGGAATAACATCCAAGCACACGCACAATTCACAAACCCGAAAGCAAAGCAGCTAACAAGTAAGGCCATCAAATACCCACCAAGTTTTGACGCAGTAATGTGCCTTTAATGACGCACCATTAGTAACCTTTGATTTCCTCTGTGACTACCCTACTTGTGAGACCTAGCTCGAACATTTGTCATGTGTACGGTGGGCCACGACTGCAAGCTTGGTATGAAAAAAGGCGCAGCGTAAATAGTTCGTTAGTTCTTATTTTGATGCCTTGCGCAAGAAACTGGTTTGTATTCTATGAAATATAAGATTGCAAGCTAAGGTTGTAGGTATTAATTGAAAGTGCGGTGCGTATATATCACCCACTTGGACACAGGAGTGACATTTTTCCTGCGGATTTTCTCTTCTGGCGGTATCAAATTTGACAGACCGCCTGGTTTCGTCTGTGTACGTGCGATGAATAACCAAGGTATGATAACTATGTAGTGGTGACAGTGATATCGTAAGAATGGAAAGATAAGTTAATTTCAACAGCCATTTGCCGGTGTGTGGGACCACGACCATGAGTGCAAGTGTTGCGATATAACCACCATACCTTCAGCACCGCGGACAGAGCCGGTATCACCAGTCTCCCTACCAACTAGTACATATCTAGCGCATTTAATGACAAACTGAATCTGACATTTACGAATATGACTTAGCCGATAAGCGTTCGTCACTATCTGGTTCTGGATTTTACTTATCATAATCTACTCCAGTCCGGTAGTTAGCCATTTTTTCAATGGTAGCGCCTCAGCCAGGTCTTTGTTGCTTCAACGGTAAATTTATTTAACACATTTAGTTAAAGCACATTTGCTTCCATGAATCCAACCCTTCGACCTGACCGGAAGGATTGAATTGGTCTCGACTTTTTCGCACTAATAACATTTAACGTTCCATGTTTTCTCTAATGGTGCACCGACATCTTTGTGTTTGATTCATTTAAAAGACACAACAAAGAAATGCATAAACAAACGCTGGAGTCAAAGACCACCAGCCCTCCCACAGTTTCCGGATGCAGGCAAATGACAGCCCACAGCAATAGCGCCGTCTAACCTATGATGTTTTGATAACAAATGTCACTGGTAATTGTGAGGGGTAGATACCTGGTAAACAATTACCCGTGAACAACGTGAGAGAATATCACAAAAACCCGATGCCGCACCACGCTTTGATACAGAGAAAACTAGTGTTGTGACAACACCCTGCATCTTCCCATGGCCCACGTAGTTATTACCCAATACAACAGTTACTTTATATCTGTTGGCTTTGTGTCTGCAAAGGTGGCTTTATATCTATGAAGTCTTCTAGACCGACAGTGAAAGGGATTTCTGACGCTGAGCTTGTGGTACTTCCGTGTAGGTGACTTCGTATCACCAACCATACTGGAGAAACGGGATGTTCCTTCTTGGTAAAAACGGATGCCAACTCCTATTATTGCTGCGTCTGTCGAAGCAAAGGCAGGAAAACCTAATCTCCAAGCAGATCTACACCGGGCTGATTGGACCCTCTCTGGCTGACTGGACCTTCTCTGGCTAGCATATACGATTTTCGCGCCCGGTGTAGATCTGCTTGGAGATTAAGGAAAACCCACACTGAACACTGAATCCAAAGCCCCAAAGGCGTTAATTAAAGCAGACAGAGTCTGTAGGCTACACTTATCTCTGCACGGCTTCATCTTTTCAAACAGAGAATATTTCTTAAACACAGGTTGACCATGCCGCTGACTTTCCAATTGTGTGCCTGCTGGGAAGGGAAGGAAAGGTAAAATTAGTCAATACCTTCCAGACCTAGGTCGAACATTCAGTCGAACATTCCTTTATATTTTCCGTTAGAACAATTTGTGATACCGTCAGAATCATGCACGGAAGGTCACTGACGAAAGGTAATGGTTGCTACCCTAAACGTCTGACTGTTTACAAAATCTGCCCAGTTTCTTGTGTAACTTTTGAATTGTTTGGTGTTAAAATCGTTTTTCAATAAATTTCTTACTAACGTTATAATATTCGGAATCTTTAATCGTATTGATTTCAACCGACTTAACACTTAACAGCGTGTCGTAAAGGCTCAGACAATGTGAATATCGTTGTACACAGCTAAATGCATTCAGGTATAGGCTTTCTTTGACGTGCTTGCAGAAAACGTGTCTATTGCGTGAAGATTGTCTATGACATTGATACCGGTTGCACTGTTAAGAATTCAGGTGTACTGCACGTCACATGTATCGCGAAGGGACGTATCTGATATGCCCACGATATGAGACTGCATACACATATGGATAACCATGTCCCGATCTAGGTGACCCGTGTTATTTGAATATCTCACAATTTCTTCACAATTACCCCTAGGGGACCCTAGAGAGTAACGCTTTGGTTGTTTGAGACGCAAGTCTTGCCTGATCTTTGGGACAAAGAGCCGTGTATATAAATTCACAGTTGAGAATGATTAATGCTATGGATAAGGTTTTGTTGAACGTTGTTGTGGAAAAAACTGGGCCATGACATTGTATGAGAAACCGTGAATGAGTGGGTTTCGGAGGTCGACAGCAAATCTACGCCTCTTGTGTGCTTACATGGATTGTGTACTCTCCAAGCAGAGGAGTGGGTCTGGCAGGTTTTTGACGTGTTTTTAGGCGTTTTTGTCGGGCTTTCTACTTTGTCATGTTTTTTTTTGTCTAGCCAACCCACTGGCTAGATAAAAAAAAAACATGACAAAGTAGAAAGCCCGACAAAAACGCCTACGTCAAAAACCTGCCAGACCCACTCCTCTGCTTGGAGAGTATGGATTGTGTGCTTGCAGGGAGTGACTATTGATATTTCAAAAGCGAAATGTTGTGTTTAGTACTAGCTTCCTAGTCTTTATATGCAAATAAGCAATCTCACAGACAACAGTCGCTTGCAGCAGCAATATGAATAAATCAGAAACCCTTTCTTGTTGTGCAGTATGCAGCCATGCTGGGTTTATTATCGAAAATCAAGTCTCTCTTGATGCCGGCAAAGGGTCAGGATGTGAAGTATGTGTATTATCCGCTTGATGAAGTGTTGATTAACGGAAGATTCGCCATTCTGAGCATGGCATGTAAGGTTATCAATTCGTCCACATATGCTCCGCTCGTGACTTCTAAGAATATTCATGTCGATAGGGCCAATGCATCAGTGAATCATTTGTCAATGCTTGTCTGGGAAAAAGCAAATCTTTCAGTGCTCAAACAGAAGGGTACAAGCGGCGTTCCTGCACATCACTAGTCTCTACCAGACTAACCGCGCCGGCTATAGGGAAAACATTTGCCGGGGGACTTTGGCCATGGAGGGTAACATTCGCAGCCGCAGTTACCAGACTAACCGCGCCGGCTATAGGGAGAATATTTGCCGGGGGACTTTGACCATGGAGGGTAACATTCGCAGCCGCCTCTCTCCGCAGCCGACTCCCTTCATACAATTGACTCTAGTTGGCCAATTTCTACTATTTTCCCAGCGACCCACGGAGGCTGGTAGAGCCTAGCACATCACCATTACGGCGCGCGGCGGGTGTTGGTTTACGTGCAGATCACACTCTGACATCCACGCAGCACCACTACGTACGATACTGGGTCTACATTTTACAGATGAATGTGGACCAGTACTCTTCAAGCGTTTCTTTCACCCTAATAAGATCCACAAACGTTGTGATGAAATAATCTGATTTTTTTTCTAAATTACAAGACAGGAATAAAAAGGATTCATGAAGGAAGTCAAATGCTTTGTCTATCTAGTTACATAAAATCTTACATGGTGTCTCTTTGTCATGCAGAATATTAGGTAGATCATTATTTGATATCCAGAGGGCTGTTGCTCTGTATTTTCCTCGAGTTGGATGCAATCAAAGGCACAACTTGAGGGGGTAGGACAGTGTTTTTCAATTGGTCCGGAAATGTTGTTCCTTCTAATGAGTAGTCACTCTAGCCGCCTTAAGACGCTCCGATTTCTGAAATTGAACAAAATCAATCTTGCTCAGCCGTATACGGCAAGCATGTCGGACCTTCAACGGATGATGTCTATCTATGGATAAGGCTCAACAACTGATCCATCGGTCTTATTTGGATTTAGTGTGCTACAAGGTATAGTGTCTCCAGATGGAACCGGGAGATAGGTATGATTTAAACAGACCTTGTGGTTTATTACCGCACGCTATGAAGCGACCAATCACAACTCTAGATTCAAGTTCATGCGATACATTCCGAAAATATGGTCCTTTTCACCTACTCCCCTGCGACTCGTGTCGATTTAAACACGGGGATCTGTATTTTCCTCCATATGTTCCTCCCGTGCTCTAATGAAAGTCTTGCCCTTATATGGAACTTTCCTGGGGCGACGGGCTGAGTACCGTTATGTCTGGTGATATGTTGTCACCGACCGAAAACTTTTCAGACACAGCCTTGCAAAGTCAGAGCAGCTCATCGGTAGGCGACGTCACTCGCGAGAAAATGGAAAAACTGTGTTCAGTGAAACATCTGCACAAATGCAGCTAAGTGCTCCATCGCGCGCGAGGCCAAACAGCCTGAAAGGTGAAAAACATTTCAAGAGTTGTTTTTGTCTCTCCTTTGAAGGTCACGACACGTGCCCAGCATAACACGGCTTCTACCCAGCGCGGTGCACAACGTCCCGGGGCTAGGAGGCGGAGGGATTTTTAAATCAATAAAACAGCTCGCTTTGACATAACTTTTTCTGAAATCTGTGATCAGCGGTGAACATCGCTCTCTCTACACCGTCAGGGGTCTCTAGTATTTACCTTCCTGGCGAGATCAACTTAACCAAAGAGATAAAACCTGGGCAAAACATTCATCGATTTTTATCAGTTACTTCTGCTGCTTCGAATGGGTTCGTGAATCACTACGTGACCTTCTACATGAGTAGATGTCATCTGAACAGACAGTGTGGATTTCCTGTGAAACCAAACGTTTCTTGCTTAGACTGCTCTAAGCTAGCGCGTGGGATCGATGCAAGTAACCTTTCTCTCTGTTCTCTCAGCAGTGGCAGGGAACATGCTGCTTTGCTCTGGGCGTATAAGCCTTTAAAAGCAGACAATAAAAGTGGATTGTGAGGTTTTTACAACTCACATTCACGGGCAGTTCATGAAATGTGCGGCATTTTCTCCACAGTGACCAAGGACATCTGACTGATGTAACAAGCCGGAAAGCACGGCCTCACAATGGTTGCAATTCCATGTCAACAAACCGTTACTTAGTTTCCAATGGAATTATGTGGGATACAAAATGTGATTTGGTTTTACACATGATACGCTGTAGCCTGTACCCGTAGCGCCCGGCATCGCCAATCTACTCAAATAAGGTACTAGGGGTAACATTATACAATGTTCGATTTCTACTTCAATTGCAACTGGTAAACACTGGTTGTACCGTCGTTCATTTCTGTAAAGCGAAAAGACAAACCTCCAAAGCGCGACAGTGGAATTGTTTGGGACGGTAGGAGTTATCCCTCATTTGCCTTCAAGTGAATTGATCTCACAACTTATGCCGTTACCTTGGTAACCTTTACGCCGTGATTAGACCGACCCTTCAGCGCTGGTGGCAAGGTTGGCTTTCACTGATACTAGTAATGGGCACGAAAATTGAAGATGTATCTTCTTCTTCCTTACTGCCCAGCCTCATATCTTGAGATTATTGGCAGTGTCTCCTCCGTACCTCATTTTCAGTTCCGTATAACTGAATATACCAGAGGTCAACGGCCTTGCTCGGAGATGCTTATCTCTATGCACACTACTTTTCTTCAAGCAGCGTGTGGTTATTTCAAATTACGTTTACCACCATTTGAGAGATGAATAGAGGGTAGTCCTGCAGTGAACCACACACACCTTCCCTCTCTAACAGCTTGATTCAATTACGAGCCTGAATACATGTATTGTCATCTCCCCTACGCGTGGGAGATGTTGTGTCAAAAAGTGGTTGAATCGATAGGACTTGTTGCGAAAACAATTTTTATTTAAATTGCTTTACTCCATTCTGCCTCACGCACGATGACGCACGATGGACAGGACACGTGCAAACACCGAGGTCTCCTTATGACCCGTGTTGGGAAAGGCCATTGAACTGTCTGTTTCCCGTGTTGGGAAAGGCCATTGAACTGTCTGTTTTGCATGCCAAGGTAAAAGAAGTACGACACAAAGCACTCTCAAGGAATTTGAATGAATGTATTTTTCACTGAGATAAAGAGAAACTCCATCATTAATCGATGTCAAGCAAATTTGATTGGGGGTATGGAGATGGTGGGGAAAATCAGGACTGGATTTACAAATGTTACCAGTTCTTAATGAACTTTAAACATTCAGGAGCATCTTGTAGTTTTACGCATGTAGTAACCCACATTCTACCTCCATTACAATTTTGACACTGGGAGAACCTCTGTTGTGCTCAGCTTTCAAAATTGTTTTTCATGCCACTAATAAGCGACAACCTTTCGCAAAGGCAGTTTTCAAAAATGCTGAAAAACACTCTTGTGCACAGTATGGGTTATTGGACTATTGGACTCAACAGAAATTGAGTCACCAGAATTTTCGACCGAATCTCTCTTGATAAGCTGATGATCATTTACCAACATCAGCAATGCGGGTAAGTTTGAACTTAAAACATCACGTCGCTCATTGCCTTCATCTCCACGGTTTGCAATGAGCACTTTTCCTGGGTTATTTGGGCTCACTTGCTGTTACCAAGTCGGCCAGAAGAGAATGATTTGCAACTCGTTTATCACTTTAATTCCGTTCGTCACAACAAAGGGTAACGTTAGAACGTCATGGCTTCACGCTTAGCTGAGTGCAGATGCTTTAGTATTTCGTTGTTACTAGATATATTGCAGATTAAACTCGTCGAGAGGAAATGCCAAGCAAAATGTCAAGAAGTCAACACCCCTGTAGAAATGAACCATTCCTGATTTTCAGCACCAAGGACAGGGAATGGAGAGGTAGACAACGGAAAAAGAAAATGGACTGACATGACACTAACCGAAACATTATGAAGAACATGTTAAAAGAAAACCGGGAAGGGTGGAGAAATCTTCTTTGGTGCCTCAAAGGTCAAACAGTTAAACTGAGGGATAGATAAGATGGACAGGGAATACAGCACGTATGGCGCACAGTTCTGTATCTGTATCTGTATTTATATAGCCGGTATAACCGCCATTCGGCGTAACACACCAGCTTCGCAGGCACGCGGCGCAGTAGCAGTTGGCTACATTACGCCGAACGACCTGTCACGTCTAACCTTCGCATATCTAACTGCATGCATTGTTTCAAGCTGTCTAATGAGTATGCTTCCACGGTACTAGGTTGCAACGAGTTCCACTCTACGATCGTTCTAGGATAGATCAGTTGTATGTGATCACGGGTATACGTAAAGGCAGATATCGTAAGGAAGGGATGCACCCTGTTTTTAGGCCAGCTTATCTGCGGTCCCTGTCCGGTAGTCACCACCGATCTGTAGGAGTGGTCTGTAAGGTCACTGAGGTTATTAACACCAGCATATGTAGGCTTTACCAGCCTCCGCGGGTTGCTGGGAAAATAGTAGAAATTGGCCAAATAGAGTCAATTGTATGGAGGGAGTCGGCTACGGAGAGAGGGTCAAATATGCCTGCGAATGAAACCCTCCATGGCCAAAGTCCCCCGGCAAATGTTCTCCTTATAGCCGGCGCGGTTAGTCTGGTAGAGACTAAGCATATGTATGATACGAGCGTAGTTGCCAAGCTGATATATAGATGGGCCCAGTAGAGTCTAACGGCAATGATGTTATCGTGTGTTAACAGATGACCTCCTCAACATCCGCAGACCTTTGGGGTGATTAACATCATTAACCGCCGGTCATTGCTTTATCCGACGCACTGGCTGTCATCAAAATCGAGGCCGTCAATGACATTTAGCATATTCCCTGTCGCTATGTTTGGAAATCATCGTACATGGAACCAATATGCTCCTGCATGTATGTCGTTCTTGGTGAACTGAGAACAACGTCGACTTGATTGTAGGATTGAAAGCCAAGTCAAGACCTAGCCGCAGACGTTAGTATCCGCTACCTTACTTTCAAAAATGTCTGAAGGGAGAGGCGGTCAAGTCATGTCATTGAAAAACATACAGAAAGCGACTATAAGGACGCATAAGACGCCATACAACTGTTCATACTTAAAAAGATAATGTCGCCTGTTAAGCTCGTTTGTCTACTGACGAGGAGTGTTTGATCTTATCAAACAAGGTTGTGTGACATTTGCATTTTACAATATATACTCACTTGTCCACTAACCCAAGGTACAGATGGATTCATTTACATCAATAAGACACTTACTCTGTCCGTGGCCTCTACCACGTGTCTATCAAGTAGAGTGATCAAGCGGAAGCGTGATACGAAAGCCCGGCATGGTGCCCCTCTTCGTCTGAAGTACCAATGGCGTCGTCTGTCTTCTAAAGCTGATTGGTTAATTTGAGATGTTAATGTAATTTGTTGTTTATTTTGTCTTGCCTCTCTTTTATAATCGCAGGGCAGTCTCCATTTCTCAGCCCTATTCGGGAATTCTGACACAGCTGCATTCATTTGTCCAACTCATTTCTCAGATACACAGTTCATTTCATTTTAAAGAAGTAAGTTTCAATCGATATTCACCGTGAGGCCTACTGCAATGCAAAAGCTGGTCACAGGGAGGCGTTTTTTGTCTGATATGCCACAAGCCACTAAACAACTTCAACGTGACAACTGGGCATTAACGCGCATGTGTTGTTGTACTGATATAAGTTATTTTGCCCGGAGGTAGATAGCCAGGGAGATCAGGTAATACAACGCGTAAGTGTCATAAGGACAGCTATGTACACAGCTATTCTAGGTTTAGGGGCTAAGATCGAGGTTGTGAGTCAACATCCCGCATTCAGCTCATATATGCATTCGTGACAATGAGCGGGTAACTTCTATAAAGTTATAACTATTGGAGTGTTCACTGATCTCTGGTCTATGATTAGAGTTCTGACTTGGATAGCGACGGCATGCACACAGTTCATAACCGCTACCCCCTCGGAGAAAAGTCCCTCTGTCTGAGGCTGACTGTTGGAAACGCAGGTGTGATATATCACTATCAGCCTGACTTGGTCTGGACAGGGGGCGTTATCGCGGGGCGGGGCTGGTGATGTCACAGGGCGATGCCCGCCGCAGGTTGAGGCAGTCCTCTACAAATATGGGCCGAACCAGGAGGCCGTTTGTTTACATAGCAAAGTTGACCCGTCTAATACTTCACACCAGTACCTGCGTCATACAACGCGTACCCACGCAAATGCCCAAGGCAGACAAATACGGCGACGGTGTGGTAAGCGTCAAAAGCTTCTGATCACATGCAGAACTATGCATGGGGACTATTCAATAACGAATTACGACGTCTACAAACAAACTACGAAAGCTGTCACTGTCAGGATCTAGCACGTGACCGGAGAAAGCCAACTTGAAAGTCACGCTAGTAAATCATCTTATATATACAGGGGGCGTTCTATGGACTTGTGCAATTGTTGCAAATTGAGTGCAATTTTCGATCCAGTCTAAGCGATAAAATTGGTAAATCGGAATGATAATGAAGTTCAAAACAATTTGATAGATTAATCTTTGCGATTTCACAAAGTTAAGTTACTATCTTTCAACTTTTCTACCAACGAGAAAAACTTTTCTAAAACTATGGTTTAAGGAAGAACTGGGAAAACGTCTTCTAATGTAACAACTTTTCTATAACAATGGTTTAAGGAAGAACCGGCATCCAGCACAGTAAGGGCCTGTTCATTTCGTTGCTTCATAGGTATGCTAGTAGTAGGTGTTCAATAGACAGGGCATTGGTACAACAACCCATCTGATAAATTCAACTAGGACAAGCTGATCGTACGCAGCTGTGAAGTTTTTGTATTTTGCCACAGGACAGTAATAGTCGTTGATGAGACAGAATCAAATATTTTACTTTCATTTTCTGTCCTTTGATCTGGTATTATTAGCGAACAAAACAACCTGAGCAGCGATGGGTTCACTTGTCATGGTCTACATTCTGACGGTCTCATTTGTTTTTTATCATAGCCTTCATAGATTTCATCTATTTCAACACCTGCACTCCCTTTACAATCATCCAAAGGATAATAATGGTCGTTTGCCCTACACGTTTTGCCAGGAGGTGTCCTGTCCTTGGTGCTGAAATAAGTTCCTCGGGGCCCTCAGGATGGCACGTACTGATAAGTGTACGAAATTAGGCCATTTTTTGGGGCCATACCGTTTACAACACTGTCCTTGTAGATACATGTAAGTGGCTGCCCAAAAGAACAGTTTGTTTTGTAACAACGGAATAGCTTAGCCTCCGATGCAGACTCCTCCCGGCTGTTTTCTTTTTCAAGTTATTGTTTTTATACTATTACATTTTTTTTCTTATTGCTGGCTGGGAAGGACTCCTTCCCGGCCAACCAAAAAAAAAAAGGAATAGTAAAACTGAAACTTAGAAAATGAAAACAGCTGGGAGGTGTCTGCAACGGAGGCTAGGAATAGCTGTGGGGAGAAAGAAGTCTCTCTTTCGCTCAAATATCTTTTGCTGTCCACCTATCACCACATGCATGCATACCCACATCTGTAGCATTCAAACAAGATTCCACACACCATGTAAAAGCAAGAATGCTTTTATTTGTTTTTTTGAGAATGACGGCACAGTCAGCATCTATCTCTGTATCATTACATAATATATTTGTCATAATAATGGTGATGATAAATTCATAATTATGATTGTTCAAAACTGGCAGCATTTATCAGAATCATCCTGCTTCATTTTGGCACTCACATCTCTACCTCACTTCACCTCATACAAAAATACCTCTACTTGGTCGAAGGTTACTATGACTGGAGGCACTATGATGCCTTTTACATGTCTCTAGCAGGCTTCTTCGATGCGTTAACATAGGATAAAAGTGTTGCTTTACGATAAAAAATTCTTAAAGTTCTAAAACACTTGTTTGTGGCGGTTTCAGCATAGACGTGCTGGGTTCTACACAAGTGTGGTAGGAGTACACTAACGGTAACCACCTATTTGGTGCATATATTTTGATACAAAACTTGCGATATGGCACTTATAGCAGTGCATTGACCTCTCCAGCCCCTCCCACCAGAGTGTGTTACTGCATCACTGTCGGCCATGTCTCACAACAGCCTATAGAGGTTCTTCCACTTAGCACCACTGTAATACAGCTTACTACACATTGGTCTTTGGTTCTATCTGGCTAGGAACTGGTCTTACACACAAAGTGTTAGCACAACCTTGATAGTGTCTCCCTCACGACAGCAGGTTCAACAATCTTTGTTTGGTTCCATACATGTCCCCTGCCGCTCCATACGTACTGGCACACTTCTCCCTCTCTGATTCCAATTTTCCAAGGTCTCTATACTAAATCAGGAGTATAAAAGATAATTCCTGATGCCAGATGTACATGGTCTATATTGTGAAGGGGCTGGTCCCTTAATACAGTTGGAAATCTCACTGCCATAGTACTGATTGTGTCAGATACACACAGCACACCCCCGCCTTACACTGAGACATGACCTCCAGGGCACCACACTAACTTAAACTTGCACTAGAAAAGTAGCTTACGTTTCCTTACATGTAACGGTATACTTCATATGGTGCTTACTTTACTTGTAACGTCACTCAGCTCAGGCACATACAGGGCATAACATACTGTAGATACTTTTCCTGTCCATCACAAAAATGCACATTATTTATAGTTTACAATGGGGAAGGTTTATTGCTTATTCCTCTTCTTCTCCTCCATCCACTTCTGCCTCTGGAGTGTTGTTGGTGTTGGAGCTATGCGGCGTTCCCGTGGAGCCCGTGGACAGCTGGGAGATGGAGGGTCGTCTCGGTGGAGTACGGTCTCCGTCGTCTAGATCTCGTGGTGGCGTGGACGGCGTGGAACCGTGTGACGAGTAGTACCTCCTCGGGTAGGAGCTGGTCTCGAAGGTCTTGTCTGTGTACGGACCGTTGGTGCGGCTCGCGGTTCCAGGGGTAGAAGTCTGTGAGAGGAGAAGGGGGTCGGGACAGGGGTGGGGTGGGGTGGGATGGGTAGGGTTGGAAGCACACATAGGGGAGGGGTGTTTGTCAGCAAGTTAGTTGGCATGTTACGACTTTGTTTTCACTCCATTGCTAGGTATGCACAACAGCCACAGTTCTCACTGCTTGACTGGTGAGAGAGATCTTTTCACAACAGTTCTCTTGACCTATTGTTCAAATGCACACACACACACATATGAGCAGAACCAATACAGTAGAGACAGTAGTCATTCCAACAGTGAGTAGTGGTGCAGGCACGAAACATGTGAGGACAGAAGAGCAAACAAAGAGGAGCATGCATTGTGTGGCATGCACAGCAAAACATAGACAAGACACAGTACATAGACCAGATTTAGAGAGAAGTACATAGCAAAGCATTGAGGGGAGGGAGTAGAGGGTGTACAAAATGGGAAAATGAACACATTAGAATTCATTGAAGTCATTGGTACCTGAACTGTAGAGGCTGGTATTCATGTGACAGCTGCACTTGATAAGCTACAGATTAACCACCATATGTGTGCCTACATGTTCATATTCCTATATATTCATCTGCACAGTGTTTTACAACTTCAGTGTCTACAATACAAGCAGTGCAGCCAGGTGTGCAGCGCAGCCACAGACTGACACCACAAAATAGTCCGTCAAGCCTCCTACAGTGAGCTCTGTTCCGAAGTCTCAATGACTCCACAGAATTCTGGTAGGGAAACATCTGCAGCAAGGGGGAGAAAGACATGTATGGTGCGACAAAGGCTTTACCTGTAGAGGCAAGAAAAGCACATGGAACAAACAAATGACAGCATCTGGCAAGACAAGTGATTCATCCGGCACACAACACAACATGAAAGTTCAGAGTACATGGTGTACATGTATGTCAATGTCATGTAGCTATAGAGGGTCTAGAGTGCAGTTTACCTTGATGGTAGGTTCAAGTCTTTGTCTATAAATCGGTGCTTGTCAAATATACCTGTCATATTCGTAAGCAGGATCACTGTCTAACATGCAACTTACTCGACTTGTGTGTTGCAAAGCATCATTAAAAATAAGCTTGTACGCCTCGTCCTGTATATATTGTAGTGACGTCATTCACTAAATCATCTATGCATTCTTAAGATGGCCTAAGCATGTTTCCTTTTGGGATGGTATCTTTGTAACAATGCTACAAACTGCTAGGAAGTGCCATCCATCTACAATCTATTCACCTCCCCTCTGAGGCAGCTTGAAAAGTCCCATTGCAAGCTCAACAGTGAACACACCGTTGCAAAGCGCTTTTATCTGTCAGTGACTGGAAGAGACCAACTAAAAGTAGGAAGCAGGATGGTATGAAAGGCAAAAGAAAGACAAAGTAAAGGACTAAACTATTTGCAGAGAGTTGAAAGCATCTTTATTATTGTTAAGTCTATCGACAGAGTAAAAGTACAATAAGCAGTGGTTTGTTATTGCAAGGTTCCAGTAGATCTAGAACCTTATATTTGCTGAATGTTACTTTGGTGTTGCAGTGTCATCAAAGATTTGATATTGATAGATGTCCATGCAATGTACTGTCCAGAGAGAATATGAGTTCTGTCAGTCACCTTCCCTGCTACATACTATATATATAAGCATCAGTTTGCAGTAGCTACCTTGCCTTTTCAGCCATTGTTTTGCTACATAAGGTTTGCTGTATACATAACTACATATCACTGGTTAACTGTAAGTTGACTAGATACAGCTACGGTTAACTTGGATCTACCAGTAGTTAAACACTATGTAGCACTAACTTGAAACACTTTGCAGAACCAATCTTTTAATACAGTATCTTAGGAAGGTATAAGTCTCATGGAGCAAGTTTCCTTGTCAGTTTTTGTGGTGTAAGACAGGAAAGAAAGGAAGAGATACATTACACATAACATCTATGTACATAACAGATGGACAGGATAATAGAGTAGATACAAACTCATATTTCAGGAAACTGTAAGTTTTCTTGAGCTGGTTCTGCTATGGAGTACTGTGTTCACAGCAAAGGTTTTGTTTCGAAATAAAGTATAGGTAAAATATCATGAAATCTTACAAAGTTGAGATTATCTTTCCCAGTCAACTGCATTGGAAAATTGTAACAATCCGGTTACATGGTCCCACAAACTGCTACTTTTTGTGTTGACAAAGTAGTGGAGTAAAAGACATCACTTACGAATAGCTTTTGTGCTAAGAACAGAACAGAACACAACAGGACACAGAGATCTCCATAGCAGACACTGCTCTTGTACAATGGAACTATACAACAGAACAGAAGGACAGAGAAGTACCGGGACAGAATAGGAGAGAACAGCAGGAGGAATAGCACCTAGTAAGTGTAGTGAGTCGCATCCTCTTCCTCACTGTCAGAGGGGAGGTTGAAATCATGATAGCGGACTTTATGTACCGTGATGCGAGTGGCAGGAGAAACCGTGCCGCGGTTGCGTGCCCGCAGCTTGTTGAGGGAGCCCTCCGCAATCTCTGCCCGCTCCTCGGCGTCCTCCAGCTCGTGCTGGGTCTTGCGGAACTTGGAAAGGTTGATGGTGGCCTGCTCCTCCTGTGGTGGGCGGGAAAATCTCACAGTAAGACAATGTCTCTCAGGCAGTATGGTTATGCTTTTAGGATGATGAAAGCAATCAACATCAATATCACAGATGTCTCACTTTAAAGAATGTTTTTTTATTGGTCAGAAATTACCCGCAATGGCAGCTTTTCTAGCACTGAATTGATGCAGGGTTTACAGGTTTCACATAATACACAACATATACATATCTTATCCACATTTGCATTCTGTGGAATTGTCGCAAAGGTCTGGGCGGCTGCCATTCGGCGCCACCAGGTGACCTCAATACGACCTTCCTCAACCGAAGTCAGGTACCCATTTACACCTGGGTGGAGTGAGGAAAGTCCTGTTAAGTGCCTTTCCCAAGGGCACAAGATCGGTGACATGACAGGATTCGAACACCTCTTGGTTCTGAGCCAAATGCTCTGCCGTTGCGCCACACGACACCACTATAAATATATAGTTAGATACATGGTCTGGAGGAAGAACTCACTAGATATGATGGTACTATTGTATAAAGAGAATTCAGACTCTACAACTTATTTGAAACATTTGAAAATGGTCAAGAAAGAAGTGAACTTACGATTTCTTCCACTTGTCTCTTGTAAGACTTGATCTTCAGTTGTAGTTTCTCGATAAGTTCTTGCATGCGCTCCTGGGTCTTGCGGTCCTCCTCGGCCTGGAAGCTGAGCTCCTTGAGGCGGCGCTCGTTCTTCCTCATGTTCTTCTGTGTCTCAGAGTGACGCCTCTGCTCGTTCTCCAGCTCTTGTTCCAGCTCACGCACCTGGTTAGTGACAGAACACTGTCTTATAAACTGTGCTTTAAAAAAGAAACTAATTTCAATTTTCTCACACTGGCATATCTTTTTCTGTTAGGCCACACGAATTTATTTTCTTGGTTAACGGAATAAAAAAATATTTTTTCAAAATGCTAGATTGGAAAAACAACATGAAAACAGAATCTCAGAGGAATTTGGTGCAATTTTAACTTGGTGCACACAATTTCAGGGAGTGAACAGGGTCAGGTAAAAATTTTCACCCCAGCCTTCTGTTTTCATGATTTTTTGTTGTCGCTGAAATTGAAAATAAAAATCTGTTAACCAAGAAATTAAATTGGTGTGGCCTTAGCTGAAATAATCATCTTGTATGACCACCAAGGGGCCTTTGGGTATCAAAAGATAAGATGTGGGAGTTTCGTTTAGTCCATGTTATGCTAAGGTCACAATTCCCAACCTGTGGCCCGGCCGGGCAGTTTGTGGGAACGAAAAGGATGAAATAAAAGATAACAAAACACACAAAAATTGCAAAAAATTAATCACGAGCACCGTTTGTGTATATTCTTGATATTATGAATTGTTAACATTTCGGTCACGCAAATAGCCCGACCGGGCCCCGGTTCCGAAATGTGACCTTAGCACTACTCTGGAGGAAGGTGGGAGGATCTTACTCTGGCCTCAAGTTTCTGGATGAGCCTCTTGCCTCCCTTGAGCGCGATGGCCTCAGCCTCGTCCAGGCGCAGCTGCAGGTCCTTCAGTGTCACCTCCAGGTTCTTCTTAGTCTTGTCCAGCTGCAGGCAGGTCTCCTGTTCCGCACGCAGCTCATCCGCCAGGTGGGCAGCCTATGAGGGGCAGGTACAGGCAGTTATGATCTGTATCTGTATCTATATAGCCGGTATCAATCCTCGGTTGGAAAGTCTGATACTTAAAGGCATGGCTATTTCTTGTCCTTTGACATGATGGGGACAAATTATGCCTTAGATGTCCTAGATATGGTTTCTAAAAATGTCAACAAAGAGGTTTCAAACACTCAAACAGGGTGTCCTTGGACATTCAAAGAGGGTGTCCTCCCCCCAAGAATGGCCTGCCCCGGTTGCGGAAGAGGTTCCCTAGCAGTGGTTTGCTGTACTTTACCTCGGCGGCAGCCTTCTTGGCCCTCTCGTCCGCTGCCTTGAGCTCAGCGACGGTCTCGTCCAGCTCCACCTGCAGGGCCTGCAGCTCCGCATCCACCTTCCTCTTGTGGGCAGACAGCGAAGCGTTCTGGGCCGCCAGCTCATTGTTACGGTCCTACAAGGGACAGTTGTGCCATTAGATTAGACTCCTGTCATGTACAGGTGATACAAGAAATAATAGAAGATTTGACGGCTTATTTCTCTTACATGTCTCTCTCTCTCTCTCTATCCAATTTTACGTCTTTTATTCCCCACCATATGAGGGTTGGACGTGCTTACACATGGATGGGGGAGCCCCAGATCTCCTCATCAAATGCAAGTCTTTTTTGTAGCAAGAGTTTTTACGGCTGAATGCCCTTCCTAACGCCAACCCAAACCCTATTTCTGGGCTTAGGACATGGGAAATATGTGTCAAGTGCCTTTCCCAAGGGCACAAGGTCTGGGTGCATGTCCGGACATGTCTGGGTACTCCACTGGGGATTGAACAACCTTCAACAATAAAAGGTGTGGTCACCTGTAGGTCCTGGGCATCAGCCTCGGCTGCCTTGCGGACCTTCTCGGAGTGCTCGTACAGAACACGGAGATCCTCCAGCTCAGTAATGGTCAGCTGCAGACGCTTCTCCAAGAGAGCGTACTGCTCACGCAGCTCCTCGCGGCTGCGGATCTCATCATCCAGCTGAACCTGCAGCACAACAGCCAAACATCTCAGTCTACAACTAGTACATGTTCAAGACATCCTAAATTGTCTTAACCTCATTAACATATCTATTCAGAGTTTTGGTATAAAACCTGGTGTTCTCAGTCCTATCGTTAGTCACTGACGAAAGACAGTGGATGCTGTCTGAAACGTCTGACTGTTTCAAAATTTTATCCAGTTGCTTGTCAATGAGTAATTATTTTTGGCGTACTAGTACATGTGGTTTAGAGAGAAGACCAGGTAAATTCGGAGACACCGAATAATGTGAAAGTCCGCAGCAGCATTGTTGGAGATGACTGCAGCTGGTTTACCTGTAGTTCCTTGATGGTGAGCTGCAGTTTGGTGATTGTCTTCTTGGCCTCTGCGTTGGCCTTGGTGGCGTTGTCCAGGGCAACCTCCAGCTCGTTCAGGTCAGCCTCCAGCTTCTTCTTGGCACGGATGGCTTCGTTCTTGGCCTTGGTCTCCACTTCCAGACTGGCCTGGAGAGACTCGAGCTGGCGCAACAGGTTCTTACTGTGGGAGGGGGGCGGAGGGAAGCACTATATGAAACTCACTTCTTGTAGAGGGCATCAATATCACTGTGTTACAAATGTTTAGACAAAAAGTTTGAATTTGTTAATCAGAATGACATGACAAATACAAGAATAAATTCCAAATTCTACTGGGGCAGAAAACCACTTCAGGCCTCTTGATACAGGAGAACTGTGAAGGTCAAAGACCTGGAAAGTTTCCCTAAGGTTGATCTTTGTGACACGGGTTGTAAATCTAGCCGAGAATGAATCTACCACAGATGGAAAAGGCCTACTTGTTTTACAGATTTGGGCCAATCCTGGCAACATGTAGGGAAGAAGAGTAGCAGAAGTTGTCTTTGACTTTGCCAAGAATGCTCACTTGTACAGAAGCCAAAGTCAGCACTCCACAAGAATGTAAACATTTCAGTATGTGGACAAGACAACATGTTGCTTTTAGGTAACCCTTCTATGACCCTCCTGGCCCCTATCCACAGTAGTTGCATTCTTGTTTATGCTCTGTGAACTGCTGTCGCCTACCTTAACAAAGTTCTTCCCTCTCAGATAGATTCATTGATGTTGTTTTGACATACGGCCCACAAAGAATGTTGGTGTCACCAGACCTCATTATTTACAAGTCTGGGAGGTTCATGCTCAAATGCTTTCATGGCCTGACCTAATGAATCATGTATGTCATTAGAAATCTTAACTTTGGTACATTAATTGGATTCTAGTGACTTTGACCATTATCTTTACCTTTTTTTCCTGTCCTTAACTGTCCAGAGGTTAAGCAGACATTTCAGCAAAAATCATTTAAATGAGAATAATCTCATATTTTTCAAAATGAGGACTATCTCATATTTCACTAGATTACCAGGTACATATGGCATATCCTGCTGATTGAACTCTGACTTTCCACAGTAGCAATCATACAACTGAATCAGTAAACTGTATCATCTCCAATACTTCTCCTGCCCTGCACATGAAGGATGACCAAGTTCTACTCCAGTGACAGGGTTCACTCTACTGTCTCCAGCCACACTGACAGGGTTCACTCTACTGTCTCCAGCCACACTGACAGGGTTCACTCTACTGTCTCCAGCCACAGTGACAGGGTTCACTCTACTGTCTCCAGCCACATTGACAGGGTTCACTCTACTGTCTCCAGCCACAGTGACAGGGTTCACTCTACTGTCTCCAGCCACACTGACAGGGTTCACTCTACTGACGACCACTTGTAGGCTAATCCAGGAGGGTCTGTGGGATACGACCTCTAACCCCTCAATAGCTGCCATCTGTCCTGATGTGCTGATGAACTGTTGGTAACTGCTGATGACCCAAACTGGGAGGCACCTATCTCACTGGGCAGCACTGCTGCATGGGTTTGCCACATTCAATTAGTGAATGACCCAAACTGGGGGGCACCTATCTCACTGGGCAGCACTGCTGCACAGGTTTGCCACATTCAATTAGTGAATGACCCAATCTGGGGGGCACCTATCTTAGTGGGCAGCACTGCTGCACAGGTTTGCCACATTCAATTAGTGGGATATATTGCTGTGGATTGGAGCTCCCCTAACCACATTTTATGTTCCAAAACATTTGAACAAATGTTCCTAGATAATTGTTGGTAACTAAACTCAGTAGCACATCTAGTACCAACTCAGTTGTTGGTCTAGCAGGAAGAATGTGAATTTCTCAGACATTCTAACTAACCACCTGATGCTCTTTTCCAAAAGCCTCAGATGCCTCAGGTGAGTTCCTTCCACAAACAATGTGTTTTTGTGAAGGGGTTATTACTCATTAGCACCCTGCATATGGTTCCTAGCTACCAAATCAGACAGGCTTCCTAGTAAACAGGAAGCATTGAATACAGGAGATGATTGGATGTCTTTCATCAGCACAGTGGCCTCCGGCAGACAGTTTGCCAGATGTAGAAATGTGAATGATGTCTCTCCAATGGAATCTTGACAAGCATGTGTTGCAAATCTGTTTCTAATTGGATCGTGTTTGGCCTGGAATACTAGCCCTACGTCAGAAGTACCCTGGCTTCCAAATTCTTATCGTTCCAAGGTTCCCCTTATGATATATACTACCATATAAAGAAATGTCTGAAAGAGTCTGCAAGCTCACCGTGTGGTCTCAAACTCCTCCTCCTTCTCGGCAATTCTCCTTTCACAGTCAGACTTCACTTGGACAATCTCAGTCTGCAGGCGAGACACCTTGGCAGCCTCCCCTTCCAGAGATGCCTCCAGCTCCTCAATAGTTGCCTACAGACAGACAAACACCATCTCTGTCACGACTAGGGGTGGATACCGGTTCGGCTTAATAAGGTCCAAGTCCAAGTTTAGGTCCAGAGATTTAGGTTCAGGTCCGGACCTGAACCTGGACCTGATCCTGTCCAGTTGATGTTTTGTTTTATTAGACCAATATTAAGCATAGAGAATAATACTGACACGCACGACTTTAAAATTTTCTTGGTGAGAAGTCACTTTCAAGATACCGGGTAAACCAGTATTTGATATTTGAATGTTGCACTTATTCTAAATGCCTTTTTTGTCAGAGGGAAGACTCAAAACGCTTTTTATCAGACAAAATAAAAAAATATATTTGCACTTTGTTCAGGTTTTTTTGGGACTCAGGTTTTTGGCTTTGAGTTTTTTTGGACTTGGTTCTTGGATGTTATAAAGGACTGAATCAGGTTCAGCGAACCGGTATCCACCCCTAGTCACTACCTTTCATTGCTCGTCAGCACCACTAGTCAGGTTGTTGGACTCTCTACTATTAAATCTGATATTCCAAATGCCTTTTCGTTATGGCTTTGTGAAATGAGAGGATCATCATTGCATTTATGTCACTGAATATGCTTCGCTGTGAGGTCAAATATCATTGACAAATCTATCCCTGAAAATATTTCCTTCTTGTTGACATCTGTTCCACGACTTCCTTTGTCATACAGTCCTTACTCATGAGTCAATCTATTCCTGTTCAGCAGAAAATTGACCAAATTTGGTAGAATGTGTATCACAATGCCAACTCACCAACAGTTCCTCCTTCTCCAGGTCCAGCCTCTTCTTGGCCTTCTCCAGCTCGTGGACATACTTCTGGCTGTCTGACAGCTGGTCGCTCAGATCACGTACCTCATCTGTAGGGAACAGGAGTCAGTCTTATCTGGACAGGCCAGCCTACATCTACACCTCAACTATCAATCATCAGCTACACCATGTCTACAAGGGAGAGACACAGTGTTCCCTGGCATCCCCATCACCTGTCAATCAACTTGGACCCCCAGCAGGGAATACAAGCACAGACACACAGACTGGACAGTGGTTTGGCACGTTAAAGAGCAGTATCTGGACCAAATTCTCCCACTATGTGAAGGATGGAGAACTTTTGGCACCATGTTTACAGCTTGTTTTCAGATGTACAACACAGTGTCAAATAGCACTTGCTTACTAATTGTCTCCATTGCTCAGGCATTTTTCAGAAAGCTTATCACATAAATACAGAATGATAAATCTCTCTCTATTTCAGTTTTCATCTTTAACATTGATAGACTCTGGCCACGGTACACTTCAGTTTCAAACGGAGTCATGTGAAAATCTGTCACAAAAGACCGTACCCTTCAGAACACCATTCTCCCTCCTGAGCTGGTCAATGGTGTCCATGGCCTCATAAATACAGATAAATCTCTCTCTATTTCAGTTTTCATCTTTAACGTTGATAGACTATGGCCACGGAACACTTCAGTTTCAAACAGAGTTTTCACTTTTTTGCATTGTTTTGTCTTGTTGAGCACTCCACCACCGGCCTTGCACTTCACCCTGGACACGATGTCCCATAGTGGGTTTTGCCCAGTATACTTAAGAAGAAGAAGTCATGTGAAAATCTGACAAAAGCCCGTACCCTTCAGAACACCGTTCTCCCTCCTGAGCTGGTCAATGGTGTCCATGGCCTCGTCATACTGGCCCTTGAGCTTGAACAGTTCAATCTGGTAGGCCTTGCATTCCTTCTGGCTGGCATCCAGCTCCACTGTGATCTCCTCACACTTCACCTTCCATTCTGCAATCTGTGGGGAGAGAAGGATCATGACAGGAAACCTAATGTACCCATATCCAGGGGTTCATCTAAATTGGGAAAGAGGGGAGCTGCGCCCTCTTGTCTCAGTCCATCGCCCCCTTGTGGAATTCAGATTTTAGCTTAATCCCCAACAAACAGCCTTCAGCAATAAATTCTTCCATAGATACATAGAATTCACTCCCACGCCTGTGTGTGCTCCCTCTTGTTCAATTTTTCTTGGAAAAACCCTGATATCCAAACATCAGCACCTCAGGAGAGTAATGCTAGCTTCAATAGATAAGCATGGTAGAGAAGCTTAGTCAGCTTTTGTATCACTTAGATTATTGATATGTTTTTAGCTTGAGGAAGTTAAAATCATTCTAAAATAGAGAAAAACAAATGTGCTTGTGACAAGTAATGACTCAAAGAACTGTCCGCTCTATTCAAACTGGCAAAATATGAGTCTTGCAGGCAAAAGACATGTTAGTGGTAAGCTGTTGAAATCTTCAACCAGCAAACTTCAAGTTCCCGGTAGCATGTTTCTAAACTCTGAATGGAGTTTAAACTGTAAACACAATAAATTGGGCTTTACAACCATCCCTCAACAGAGACGGGGGCGCCATAGACTTTCTGCAACATATGATCCACTGCTCACCGAGTCACGTGTCTCATCTGCATAACGTGACGTCACGGAAGCGGTGGATTGTTCACTCCTTGACAAAGACTGTAGCTGATCAGTCGAAAATTTGGGTAAGTCCAATTTATTGTGTTGCCGTTTACAGTTTAAACTCCATTCAGAATGACTTCTACCAACACAGATGAACTTTCAAGCGATGTTTCTAGGCTGCCCACCTGTTTGTCCAGCAGACGCTGCTTCTTCTCCAGAGCAGCTGCGGCTGCGTTGGCCTTCTCCAGGTCGATCATCAGGTCCTCCACCTCGCCTGCCAGCCTGTTCTTAGTCTTCTCCAGGCTGGACACCTTGGCTTGGGCTGCCTCAACCTACAGGGTGGAACAACAGTGCACCTGGGTTAACGAGTCGATGTTACCATAATACATGTAAGACATCTATAATCATTGTAATCTAACGTTGTTTTGTTGAATAGCAGCTACATGTACTTTCGGTACCTTTGAGGATACAAAATTTAACTACATCTTGCTGTGATACTGAAGACACAAAGAAAGAATATACTGCTGTAATACTTAAATTACAGAACTGCTAAAATATCACATTTTGAAGTCTAATAGTATTTTGCGATACTGTTGCTGCTACCATGTCAGCCTAAAGTTCTCCTTAAGGTATTGTTGAAGGGTGGCTGAGGAATTTTGGGATGTTTTGAAAAAACCCTTTCTTAAGCTTTATAAACCTTCCTCAACCTTAATTTTTTTCAGGTAGTACTTTAAAGCAAGGTGATAATTTATGCAAATTAGTATGATGTCATGATTACGTCATCAATATTTATAAGGCCACACCCCTTTTTGAGAAAAAACGGTCTCCTTGGCTTGTACTTCGATGTTTATCAATATAACTTTGCAGGAATGTACATGATAGTAATACTTAAAGAATGGTGCGTGCCTACGAGTATATTTTGAAATATCGATTTTTGGCGAATTTTGTTTGTTTGATAACAGCGCCCCCTACCTGCTCCTCTGCAATCTGCAGCTTGGCGGCTAGCTTCTTCTTCTGCTCCTCCAGCTCCTCCAGCCGCTGGATCACCTCCGTCTCGTACTTGGTCCTCCAAGATGCACACTCTGCATTAGCCTTGGATAGCTGCCTCTGAAGCTCCGTCCTACCCTCCTGTTGACACGGTAGAGGGGAGAGAATTGAGTATAACATTTGTGACATGCATCGGCATGACCGTGGAGGGCCGAAATCCACGAGGACGACCAAGGAAGAGGTGGATTGATAACATCAAGGAGGACCTCCACCACCTCAACCTACACGATGTAAATCCACAGGACAGAGGCACCTGGCGAGCGGCCACCAAGCTCCCCCATCAGCATGCAAGCACATCAAACCCCCAGATGATGGGGAAAAGAAGACGATAAACCGGATAGTGAGTGTGAGTGATTACATCATTAAATTCTCACTACTTATCTGAGTAAAGTTCTCATGGCATGCTACTTGACTACCTGTACATCATAAAAGTCATACACTTTTAAACTCACTTCACTCATATCTTTCAATGTAAAATACATTTGCAATATCATTTTTGTACATCTTCCATATTGCTTCTAGTCCACTAGTTAAGACATCCAGTTGTAGAAGTCTGACCTGTTCTTCGTCCAGCTGCTCACGCAGGACATCCATGTCGTGCTGCAGTTGAACCACCTGGTGAGACAGCTGTGTGCGCTGCCTGGTCTCCTCCTCCAGACCCTTCTTGGCCTCCTCATAGCTCTGCTGTATGATGGCCTTGGTGCGGCTCAGCTCACGGACTTGGGCCTCGGCGTCGTCCAGCTGCCTGCCCAGCTCGGCGTTCTCAGCTGTCAGCTTGGAGCGCAGGACCTGCAGGTCGCTCAGCTGCCTGCTCAGCTCCTCATTGCGGCTACTTGAGTCCGAGTACTTAGTCTCCAGCTCGCGCACCGTGGTCTCCAGGTGAAGCTGCATGGGATGGCAAAATAGCACAATGTAAGAATGTGTCTATCTAAACAAATTGGACTTCTATCAGTTCTGGAAAAGGAAGAGCCTGAAGCACCTTCTACCCGAACGTT
This sequence comes from Branchiostoma lanceolatum, assembly GCA_035149815.1. Lineage (NCBI taxonomy): Eukaryota > Metazoa > Chordata > Leptocardii > Amphioxiformes > Branchiostomatidae > Branchiostoma > Branchiostoma lanceolatum. The sequence goes on from CM068873.1 coordinate 3,502,815, forward strand.
TCTAGTTTTTGGAATCTAAAACCTTTTTTGAAAGTTTATCAACAGATTTTGCTAAACTTGAGTACGTCTGCAAGATCACCTTTCTATGTAAGTTATTCATACACCAACAATGATTGATGATTGCATAGTGTGTATTTCTGGTGTCATCAATCTTGATTTTTTGTCACATTAAACTAAAGGTCTACCAAGAAATGTCCAAATCCTGATTTCTTCCATTTTGTAAAGAATTGTGACATCCCTTTGTAAAGATTTCCTCAAAAATTTCATGCATGTGATTTTACTGTTTTGAAAAAGATTCTGCCTTGTCTGCAGGTGATTTCCAAAGTTTATTTGGACAGCAGTATCAGCTGACATGGAAGTATCTGGGGCTAAAACACTTCCAGTTCATGGGAGGCTGACTTTCCAAATGGGACCATGAAGAAAATATCATTTCTATCCATCCTGCAGGTTGGCTTTGTGATATATGATCATCAGTAGAAATACCACATTGCAGCATTTCATTCTTCTCTGTATGCATACAGATGCATGGCAGTTAATAAATGTCAACCTGCGTAAAACTCAAGAAGACTGATTTAGCTGAGAGCCAGAAAAAATGGTGTTTGTGAGGGCAAAAAATGATAAAATTACATATAATTTTGATGTCCAGTGCAGCTAGAGGTTTAAAGGGTAGAGACTGCATCATGTCACTTTTACGTTAGGATATGGGAACATTGCCAGGCAGGGATAACAAAACAAAGTCTGAATTCCTTCTGGCTGAAATCCCATAGAACTTTGTCAGACAGGTGGAACAGGTCCTGAAACACCAGGAGGCTGGCCAGGGTTTAACTGTGCTTACATCCACAGGAGTGCCCTACATTCCATGGTCCGAAGTCACACAGCCCCCGGCCAGCCATGCCGTAACAGTCATGGTCACTGACTCACAAAGCTGGGGGTCCAGTAAAGCAGTTGCTGGACAGGTGATCTTCCTATGCCATGAAATGTTGACATTTGGTTTTGATTTCTACATACAAGGAACTGTACTGGATGAGTTAGCGGGCAAACAGAAAGTGTTTCTTCTCTCCAAACAGTCTTGACCTAAAGGAATGCTTTGATTTCCAGGTCTAGAATAATGAAATCCTAAGACAGGTGATCTTAAGATCCCCTGAGGGACCCTTTTCAAAGGATTATAAGAACTTCTAATCATGCACTTTGTTGGCTTTGTGTGTAATCCCCAGTCATGGGACAGACAAGACCACAACAGTGTATGGCTCAGGAGGAAGACGGGGAAATCCTCTACTCGGCTAGTTAGGAATCCTGTTCCAGACATGCACCATTAGGCAGATTCCATTCAGTGCATCCCATCTGTTTGGTAGTGTTCGGAGGCATCAGTGAAAACCAACTGCTGCTGCCAGCTGTACCTATAAATGAGACCACCAATTTACCTGCATCTAAATGATAAGGAAATGCTCTCCTTTTTTTTGATGAAAAATTAGGATCTTTGTACCAACAGCCAGGAATTCAGCACCAGGGGTTCTGATAGATCTTTCTGAATGAATGAAATGAAATATAGCAAATATTCAACATTTCATTTGATTGACTGGAAATACTCTTGTGTGACTCTGATCATTGCAAAAATAGTTCCCAGCAGGTTGACTGCAGGTTCTATTTGGTAAATCATAATCGTGGCACTACTTAGGCCAGGATGGAGTAAGATCCTATATATAGACTTGCACCTCAGGCTGTCCTTATATGTACATGCAGACATAAGCACATGCATTCCCTTCTTGTGGGTATTTGTCTAGAAGGACTTTCACTACATACAAAATTGAAAGTTTAAAAAGAGCCAAAATCATTAAAACAGTTTTACACATACTGGTGGATTGAGTGAAGAAAAGATAATTTTCATAACAAATCCAAACATTTTACAGAGTTCAAATTTTGCAGACTCTGAAATGCCTAAACCCCTTTAAGACTCTTTCTTAAGGTATGATAAGTAGTTCTCTGCTAATGTAAGCTAATCCAAGTAAATACAACTTGATCCTCCAATGCAAAATGATGGTGTACTCCCAGTGAATGCATGACAGTAAAGGGAGTGTGTGCTATTCCAGCAACTGGTATGCAATAAATCAATAAGAACTTGGCAAATTCTTGGGTTATAAATTGCACAGTAGATGCCTTGGTCTAGAATAGAGTGTGGACCCACTCTGAGACAATGTTTGTTTTTGGTCTAGTTTTTGTTTGTCGCTGATACCAACAACTACACAAGTAGGGGGCACACCTCTTCATTTACTCCATGCATGAGTGTCATAGGACAATTGGTCTCTATGCTGACCATGGCTTTGTTTCTTCATTTTTCACCATCTTTACTCCTTTGAAAGCATGCAAACTTTTAGAGTGTAAGTAACCCTTGCCCAGAGTAGGATTAACAATTACATCAGAACCTTGTTGAAAGCTTAATGCATGTACAACATCCGTTAAGTCTTGCCTACAGACTTGGCTCCATTAGAACATTCTTTCCAGTCTGCAGTAGCCTTCCATTTTAAACACACACGCCTGCCTCGCACCAAGGAGACCTCACGGACAGCAAACACTGACTACTGTGTGGAGCTGGACTACAATAAGACATGAGAACTGATGACCCTGGGCACTGTTTGCCCAAGATTATCATCAGAGCTTCTCAGACTGGCAAATCTCCTCAGGGCTGCTCATATCAGATTAGAAGAGATGATCTGCTTATTGTCACAAGCTCATTTGAAGATGAAGTTGACCTTAGAAAATTACTCTTGCATGTAAAAAGCTGTCTTTCACCTGTATTTAGTATGCAATGAACATCTTGAGATGTTTCTGTTGAGATGTTTGTTCCTGGTCTCAAATGACTGACCTTAGGCCCTTTCACTTCAACAATGGAGCGTTGTTCTTTACTGCTTTTTTTGAAAACCCATGAAGCTCGAATGAGCATGGGAGCTTTACTAAACCTTTCTATTTTCAGACAAGTAACAGCACTGTACTACAGCTGTGAGCAGCTTGCTGTGGAAGGCAACAACAAGCCTCTTTGTTTGTGATGGTAAGGATTAGAGGTTTGTTCATCTGTCGTTCATACTGCTTGTATTAACCTCCTCCAACTAAAAAACAGATGAGTGGATTAAAGACATGGAGTCAGGAGGTTACATACTTGCACAGGCCTTACAGCTGCAAACATTTATCTATCCGGGGATTCAGGGCAATCCCCAGCTTCATCCATCCCTACTTCATGGAATAGTCAGGGAATTCTTTTGGAAGCTAAATAGATATATATAGGAAGCCTCCATCAACAGGTTTTATCAAAATGTATGTTTGAATTGTTTACATTCTAATCTTATCAAGAGCTAGTGTAATCAAACCACTGATGTTTATCTCCATATCTGCTTACACATTTTGAGAGGACAACCTTAACATACCGTCCCCAGACTATATTGGCAGTTCATATCTATCTCTATCTATGAGGTACCCAGCTGATTCCACCCTAACCAGACCCTCACCTTGATCCTGGTGACAGACTGGTACTGAGTGGCTAGTGTAATCAAACCAGATGTTTATCTCCATATCTGCTTACACATTTTGAGGGGACAACCTTAACATACTGTCTCCAGACCATATTGGCAGTTCATATCTATCTCTATCTATGAGGTACCCAGCTGATTCCACCCTAACCAGACCTCACCTTGATCCTGGTGACAGACTCGTACTGAGTGGCGACATCGTCCAGCTCCACGCGCAGCTGGTTCTTCTCCTTGTCCAGCTTGGTGCGCGACCGCTGCAGGCTCTCCACCTGCTCCGACAGCTCCGTCAGCTGGTCGCTGTGCCGCTTCCTCAGCGTGGTCACACTGGCCTCATGCTGCATGGTGGACTCCTCAAGCTCCCTGCAACAGCAGCCAAAATCAACTGTTATGTTGTGAAGTACACAATAGACGGTGCAAGATGTTTAGCAGTAATAGCAGGAAGATCCAATCCAGATCAGTTCTCGGCAGGCAAGCCATGAGTGAAGACCTCATTCCTTGCTCTCTTAGACTAGTGCAAAAACTACTCTAACAGTTATGTTGTTGTCCAGTGTTTTAAGATGCGAGAAACTATATGTTATGGAAACTTCTGTAATAGTTTGGGTTTTTGCTATGGACTAGTAATAGTTTGAATTTGTCATAAAATGTCTTAGCAATCTCAATATCATCTCTGAAAGCACATGCATAAATGTATGCACAGGACACATCATTAGGGAGACATGCACCTACCTGAGGGTCATGTATGAAAATGTGACATTAGTGACATTGGGCTGAATGGACTGATATTAGTTTTATAATGTCTGGTTCTGCCACGTGCGGGCGTGGCCATTACAATAAGGATTTACTGATGACTGGGGTGAATTGTAATTACTATCTTAGCATGGTTAGTTAGTTAAAATCCTCCCACACCATAATTGATGTATAGGGCGGTGCCCATCTCCGTTTCATAGCCCTGGGGCCACACTGTGGTGCAATCACTGCAGCAGGGGGCTAGTCCGCTGGCAGTGGAGTGTGTTTAACTTCCATACTGTTTCATAAGTATGTACCATTTTTATAAAGTCTTTGGTATGACTCAATGCGCCTCTTGTCCAGAGGTGCCCTACCTGGGACTAGAACCCCAGTCCTTCTGGTCCAAGTAATTTGAACCAGATGTGGCAGAGTAGCAAAGGCGCAGACCACTACACCACAGGGACACCCCACTATCTTAGCATGACCTTAGCATATTTTACAAGAGCTGTTGTCCCACCTTCTGATCTTGGCGAGCTCCATCTCCCTCTTCTTGTTGAGTTCGATCTGTGCAGCCGAGGCGCCGCCGGCCTCGTCCAGCCGCTCACTGAGCTCATCCAGCTCCCGCAGCAGGTCATTGCGGTGCTTCTCAACCTACGGGGGAAACACAAGCACAAGTGTTACGGCCTGCAGATCCTGTGATAGAAGAACTTTATTACACGACAATTGTACACGGTACAATCTATAGCAACAACTATCAAAACATAATACCAACTAGAGGTATAGAATGAAACTTGGCATCCTAATCACTGTCATATAGGACAATTATACTGTTTATGGTCAGAGAATAGAATGCTTGTTGGCAGCAAGGTTTCCAGACCCACTATCTATCCCTTCATTTGTTACATTCCTTCAGTTGACCATGCCTCCCTCTTCAATGGTCTCTCCCACCAGCTCTAATTGGAATCCCCCTCCCTCCCATCGTAGCTTCATCTGTGTCATGTAAATGATCACTTAGTTTGAAAGAAAATAGCCTATTATTTGCTCATCTTCCCTGTTAGGGGCAGAGTGGTAGTCTATCAAGTAATTTGCACCGCCTTGATAATTCCCCTATAATGACCAAATTACCACCCAGCAAATGGACCTGTTGTTTGTTTTGATTCCACCAGTAACTGATACCAGCCTACTCATTACCCTCCACACACATGATCACCCATCTGTAACCACTGGACATGTACTGATAGATCCTCCTGAAGCACCACACTTAAAAGACTAGAATATGCCACTGTTGCGGTTGTTATTAATGAGGTCTTAATGATGCTATCCTGATCAAGCCTAATTTGTGATCAAAGAGCATTTATAGGGTATTTTCCAAAAAAATTTCAAGGAAAGTTACTTGAATATTTTGAAATCATTCCAGTTTAGGAGAATGGTAATAGAAAAGATGGCCAAATGCTTAAGAAGTTACAATATAATCCCCACAATGGCTGTGGGGTTGTACAGGTTGGTGTGAACAAAGGATGACATGCTGGGGGCAGCGGTAGACCAGGCAGGCTACGACCTGTGAAATGCAGCCATTTACAGGGAGCGTACCACAACACCTTAATCTTATTGTGCCCTCTTTCCAGTTACTGGTTCAACAATACTTCCCTGGGTCAAGTTTCCAAATGCCCAACTTTGTCAGCTTTGTGTTCCTCCCTTGTGAAATGTGAAGAATGAAATGGCCTTTTAAACCCATTATAAAAGCTGTGTATCTAAACCTCTCTTCTCCCAAGCTCGCTGAAGTTATAGGAATGCAAGAAAGGACTGCCAGCTTTCCTTTTCCCTTTCAAGCCAAAACTTAAATTGTGGAGCATTAATATTTTGTTTGTGTTGCCTTACTAACACTCTTGACAACAATTTTACCAATACCTGTCAAGCTTGCTAATTCTTGTTGATAGTGTGTTCAGTATACACACCAGTTCTGTACCATTTGTACAGCGAGTAGTGGCTGGCTACCACCAGTGTTCATTTCACGGCTGATGGAAAGTTTTGTCTCTCAGTTGTAGTAGTTAGTACCCTGATGCCGTGTTATTCATACCCGCCCCTTTTACCTAGTAGTGGCAATTTTAGGATCGGTTTTCATCTCCTTTGTTAGCCCTCCTCTCCTGTGGACTCAAGGCAAATTTGTGCAGCGAGCTAAGCCCACAGGACTATACAGTCATTCAATACAGGCCTGACAGCACTGTTTGTTGTCCTATTTACTCTCCTCAATATCCTAATTGACAACAAATAGGTCTTAGTTTTCCCCATGGGAAAACTCACTGAGACACTGCTCTTCTTGATGTTGATATTCAGACTTTTGACAATGATACTACAATAACCTGCTCTTTTGTAATTTTTACATCGGCACAGGAGAAAAAAAAGAAGAGACTGCTGGTGATGAACATGGTTTGATAATTTACAAATCACCAAACACGACCAACTATTGGTCAACAAAATGTCTTAAAGTTAAATGCCATCCTTTGTTGTAAAGTAAATAGACTATTGATACGGCTTGATTTCTTTGCCATCAGCTGTTTTGAGTTATGTACAAGTCCACATTACATTAAGACAAAACTAAGATTAAAGTTGACTGGGACATTCTCAAGTTAAAAATATCTGGTAAGAATCTGATAAGTACTTTCAAAGGGCGGGCACATTTGGCTAGTCCTCGATTTAGCAGCTAAAATTTTATAGCAATCTGATAGTGAAGTGATTGGATTTCCTTTTTTTGGAAACAAAAACAGGATGGCCAGATTATTTTGATAAATTAAGAGTTCCATTGCAAGTTCCTGTCTTTTACTCTGCAACAAATGCTGAGTTGATTGAGAAGAATGATTAGGTGTTATCCTAACTTAGTTTCACTGTCAACAAACTTCTACCATGAGGAAATTCCCAGACAGATTATGACCAATCTCTGAAGCCTATCCTTTATCATTGGTCCAAGACGTTTGAATCTAGTATATGTTTGCATATCAAGATGTATATGTCTTTGGCGGCTGAAAATAGCTGAGAAATGGAGACAATGTAAGAAATGTTGGGAGCCGGTCCCTGGACATGACATATTTTCACATGTAGCTGTTATCCAGCCAAGGGCGGAGGGGAATTCCTTGATAAAACCATCAGGCCCCAGTGAGACAGTACTACTGGGCCAGGGCCATTCCATCTTAAATACCAGGTCAGAGGATCACAGTCGGTAAACTTTTTGGGAGAGCAGAAGGGATTGTTTGTGACTACCCCACCTGACAGTTTTTAAATGTACAAGCCCCTACTCTTGACTAATGCTGCCCCTCGGAATTCGCTCCTACAGGAGACTGGTATAACATGGCTGACCTCCCTGTGCAAACACTCTTTCAGCCCCAAACACTTCCCCTAATATGGAAGCCACTCCCAGTAAAGCTAGCTCCTTCTAAACACTTGTCTTGATGGGCGAAATCCCCAATTCTAATGTATCCCCCTGAGATTCAGCTGTGATATTGAGATAACATAGTTAGGCAGGGTACTGTTCTCACCTTCATGCGAGTCTGCCGCTCTGTGTCCAGTTCCTCCTCCAGCTCCTCGATACGAGCCTGTAAAACAAATCAAACAGGTTTAAGACATCACACACGCCCTGCAGAGAAAACTAGCCATATGTTAGAGTCACAGCAGGTCCGAGCAGTGTCCCACTAAACAAACTGGTATCTGTGCTGTCATCCTCCATTATAGACTGCAACCAAGCTGCTTACAGTCATCAGTGATAATTTCCAGCAACAAAGTAGGCTTGACTAACAAAACAGGTGCATCCCTGATGACTTACATGCATTTTTAAGTTTTCTGGGCTGAGATATGCCATGTCTGTCTGTCTGGCCTGCCACACAGAAGCGGGTGCTACTCAGCTATCTAAGATGACCTAGTGTGTTTAACAACAGCAAGAAGAACTCGATCTCGTGCACCTTCCATGGTTGAGCTCGCCCGCGGATCGGAAACCCTATTGTCCATTGTAGACTAACCCATTGACTGTGAGTTCAAAGGGTTTCAATGGGCGCGCAATTACAAACACATGATACAGGTCTGAGGGATAGAGTGTACGCAGGTCTAACCATGCGGACAGGGGAGAGGGGATATAGTGACCCCTGCTGGGACGAGCACTCTCAACAGGTTCCACAGCCCAAGGCAAGGTTCCTTCCATTCAATCTGTATGCCTCCAAGCAACTACATTACAGAATATTTGTCCAGCTTGGCTAGTACCAACAGCTTTCATACAAGACTCAATTTCAATGCCACTGGTCTACTTTACTTAAGGAGCAAGCGAAGACATACAAACAGCTGGAAGCAAAAAGTAAAAAGAACCAAGTACTTCATATAGGAAGCGCATCCCGACGGCATGGGGTCCCAACTCATAGCTGCGACGGATGATTTTCTTGCTCTTGGCGCTCAAGTTCTTGTACGGTGTGTAGAGGATGCTGTCTGCTTCCGTTGGAGTTTCCGTAAACTTTCTCCGGATCACGGTTTTCCTCACCGTTACTGGTGAGGCCATATCAAGGTTGAGGGTATCGAGAAGGCTGAACCGGGACATCTTGCCAACCAAAATCCCAGAGGGAGGGAGAAAATCCAGGCAGAGGGTACTACAATCCACGGAGCTAGTCCGAACAGCAGACTGACAAGTGCTGGATGTAACAGGAGCTCGGCACCAAAGGTTTTAAGGCAGCTGGGCAGCCCAAGTCAGCAGCAAGGTTGCAGACCTGTTGACTATTCAAATGACTTCACAGTTTGCCACGAAGTCTTTAAATGGCCATTCCCGTCCCGGCTCCGTTCCCATTGCGGGGCTGTGTGTGAGCTTGTGCTATATCAGGCTGGAGGAATGCTAGCCCCGTCCATTATACCTGCCGTTGCTCATGTTCAAAGCTGGTTCCCAGTGCCTGCACCACATTGCTCTACATCTTTCCTGCGGGAGTGGGGGCAAGACTAAATAAGGAAGGGACCCCACGTTCCGACGCCACCTGGGATTCATCAGGCCACATACATCTTTGGCTACAGGTTGTCTCTCAGGGCCGGTTTCCATGGCAATATTTGACAACCAATCCCATCCCAACCCTTAATTGGCTTTGGTATTTGGTAGGAAGTACGTAGATGGGTCCTTGGATTGCTAGAAGGGGTGCAATGCAGCTTTATATCTTAAAGTTCTACCATGACAAGGAGAAAGTCTACGTCTTTCAAACGGAAAGTTTGGGCAGACGGGGCAAGCGTTATTTAGATATGTGAGCCTACGTCTTTCCTAGCCTCTGACTCCGGAGGCATGTCTCAGGTATGCCAACCATCCAGTACAAGTAAATTGACTTAGGAGAGCATTGCCATCTTGGCTATGTGGATATCCTATAAAAATAAATGGACCCAGCCTCTTGAACAGGTTCCAGAGACCCCTTAAAAGGAGAAGGAGAGCCTAATATAGACCCTTGACTTGGGGTTCTGTTGACTCAAGACACAGCAATCCACCCTGCCCACCTTAAAACTGTTGGAAACTCCGCCAGAATCTTACCAGGAAATTGTCGCTTACATGGTCAGTCCCACGAAAACATTTGCATATCTCGGGATATGCAAATCATCCCCCTTAAGCGTATCCCCTTTAAGCGATGGACTATCTTAAAATACTATTGCAGGCTTTCGATGCTTTGGAGTTCTCGCCAGAGATCCTGATGACAGGGGACCACATGACAAGAAAATCTGGGCACCAGCGTTAGAGAGAGGCTGGCACTGAGATACTGGCAGTTCAGAGAGCTGTTCTGAAATGTGGGGCAAGATGGCAGTTTGTCAATATCCCCATCCTCACTTTCACCTGAGGGAATAGCCTGAAACCTCCTTGGTTAGATGTGCTATGAGATCTGCTTAAAACATTGATCCAGTTTGAAGTCATGCTATCACAGACAAATATGTCGACGGAAATATTCATGTATTGTCATATATCATTGCTGTTAACATATTTTTGCTCATCATTTGTCCCTTTCAAATGGGTAAGCACTGCTGAGACATCGGTGAGGCATGTTAGTTATCTGACTACTTACATCTCTTACCCCTTCCGTCTTAAAATGGCGAAAAGAAAAGGAAGTGACTGATCACATCTATATATACACATACAAAATTAAATCTGCAACAACGAGATAAGAATTATCAGATTGGGTAAGTTTATTTGTAGACACTTGAATTTGGAAATTACACTGCTACAAAAAGCATCATATATACTGAAACTACACTTGACATCAGTTGGCAAACACACAACATACAGGAAGTGACGATGCTGTGATGCATAAAAATAAATCAGGCTAAAAATACAGGAAAGTAAATCTTGGCTCGTCTGAGGGAAGACTGACACTGCTGATCATCTGTCCTGAAGGTCATGTCCGAGTGAAGGTCATCCAAACTCTTTGCAGTCATAACTTCTTATAAACAGTTAGGGTCACCTTAAATACTTCAATGTTTTTCTAGCACTATCAACATAAGCAAACCCTGCCATGCGCTTTGGTTCTGTGTGATCCAGTCCCGGACAAGGTCAGACTATCACAAACATGCTGTGACTACAGCACTGCAATCTTTTACCCCCAAGACAAAATACTGACTGCTGACTTTGATATGAGAGGTATGCTTTTCAGTAACGTCAACCATGCAGTGAGTTCTTCAAAGTTTCAGTTCAACTCTTTCCAACAAACTGGTACAAAACAAGTAATAATTTGTTTTTTAAGTGTTTTTTAAAAACTTTTTCTATCAAATCTTCCTTCCCTGTCTGTGTGACTATAGAAGTCTATATGGGCTAAACCTTCACAATTTAATTGTTATGGTAAATGAGTTGTGAGCTTATGACTGGATACGTCATCAACCAGCTGATTGAAGTATCGCTCATGTTTGTCTTTGGCCAAAAGCTACGACTTCCTTCACACCTTCTATCTGGGTTAATCGTGGCCGGGAACCATCCAACATGTCCAGAGATCCCCCTGCATTCCTCCCCCCAGTCCTCACCAACTCACACAACTGGTTGGAAGGGTTCCTAGCACTGGGCAGCAGACATCACCCAGACAGTTTACTTTGGGCCAAACATTAGTAAACACTCAGCAGAGGTTAGTTCCTCTGGGCGCCCTGCCTTGCCTGCTATGGAAGGGCCTGCATGCCCCTTTTACGTAGAGCGTAATCGGCCGTTTTAATTTTACGTAGAGCGTTGCCGACCACTCCATAATTTAGCGTAGAGTGTAGGGGGCGGGGCTTTCTGAATTTAGCGTAGAGCGTAGGGAGGCTTTCTGAATTCAGCGTATTACGTAGCTGGCCCTCAGAATTTAGCGTAGAGCTTTGTCGGGACCCCCCCATGCAGGCCCTCCTATGGAAGGGAGGATGGGATGGCCAACTTTAGACACATGTCTACCAGCCGAGAAAACAGGAGGGAGGAAATCACCTATAATCACAAATGAATGGAGAAGGTTTGAAAAACTCTCCCACAAGGTTTGTACCAAGATTCCATAAATTACACGCCACATGCTGTAGGAAGTGAACAGTAAACACAACTCGGGCTGGACTCGGCCACTTGTCAGAGTCTAGAAGAGTTATATGCCTCAGAACAGTGAAGGTGTGACCACAGAAGTGTGTGTTTATAATTAGGACTAAACAAACTTGGATTGAGCTATCTTTTGGAATCAAAAGAGGGAAGATGTGATAGGATTGACACCTGTTGCTTTATCTATAAGGAAGATATGATGCAAGACTGTCTTAAGTATGGACATAACTGTGGTCAAACTATTAAGTATGTAATGCTAACATGCAGAGCCTGAGAAATCTGCAGAACTCACCCAAGTCTATGATAACATAAATGGGGAGTGACTGTGTATCTGATGAAGAAGTAATTAGGCAAGGGAAAGGCAAATAAACAGGGGGGAGGATGGGGCAGGGTCAGCTGTCTGGAACATGATAAATAGCAGGGAATACCAGTAGTGGCATCAACATGTATGATGAATCAAACAGGCAACACCCCAGAGGGAACAGGGGAGGATGTCTTTTCTAGGGGTGTTTGACTCCTGAAGGGAACAAGCTGTTCTGCAGTCTTGTTCTATTAACAGGCTACACAATAATAACTTTTGTTCATCAGTCATTCGGACATTCAACTGCCTGTGCCAGGTACATGAAAAGAGCTTTTGACAGAGACTTTGACTTGGCACTGACGTGCAGTCACATGGTTGTCACCCTACCTGTTTGTACTTACAATGTAGGGTCACCTCACCTCACCTAGTCCCATGTAAGGTACTACAGTCATGTAATAATGCACACTTGTGTGAAGAAATGGCAAAACTGTTCCAGGTACAAGGTATTCTATTACCACCACAGCCCCGTGTCAAATTCAGTACCAATTTGAACAGGTCTGAAGGTACAAGTAGGCTTTCACACCAGGTTACATCAAGTTGTGACCCAGGGTTGCCTATTCACTCCCTCTCAGGTAGGGAGCAACCCTTCTTCATAACTTCCTTTGCCACTGATTAAAGGACATGTGTCAAGTAAATGAAATCAACAGGGTACCCTTACATCAACAGCAGTGGGCCAGGAAGAGGCAATCTAGAAATTTGACCATTAGTAACAAAGCCATGAACTTTCCACACACAAGAATGCAGCCTTCAAAGCGTTCCACAGTTCCTCCCTCGTCAAGTGACAAGAATGCCATGTTTGACATCATTGGAGAACTTGAGCTGTCTGTTGATGCGTTTCCTGCTGGAGGATAAGCAGAGGAATACACAAGGAAAGTCACAATATTCTCCAAATAAGGAGATATCCACCGGTAGACATAGCCTAATGCTCTAACAAGGAAGGGCCTTTGTATGTAAACTCTATACATGAGCGGTTGTAATTTCCGTCATCTTTCTGAGAGAGTGTGGTGAGGCGGCCATAAGGAGCAGTTGTTTGCATCTAGCTAAGACGCTGCCAAACCAACCTGGCAGTCAACATTATCTTCTCATCACGTTTTTCTAGAATTACCTGTCCTCTCTCTCACATTACCTGTTTATGGGCGGGCAAGTGAGGATTGTGCAAAGCCCGATGTGGTAACGTTATAAGCGGCCCTTTCTACTCTGGCCTGCTTCGCAAGCACTGTAAATCCCATTCAGCTCTACCAACCAAGGCATGTCCGTGTCAGCAGGAAGATGAGCGTTGGGCTTCTCATGTCACATGGAGACACTCCGCGACTCTTCCAACACAATAGGCCTCTATACAGGGGTGGGACAACGTCAGGGCGAAAATATGCCAGAGATTTAAATGGTTCAGCCAACCTCGGCTTCCAGAAAAGGCTATAACGGACATGGTGTGATACGATAGCCCATGCAGGTAGCCAGAAGGCCGCCATTGTCTTGTCCTCTGGCCGTGGATACGTGTACACTGAGGTGTGGGTGTGTCTCCTATTCAAGAAAATATACTGTGTCGTGCTGCCTGTCAAAGAAGACTTCCCAGCACAGAGCAAAGGAAACAAAGAATTTTGATTTGCTAGTATTACCGCTATCAGCTTGTCCAAGCACTCCAAAGTCTGTGGGAACCAACCGGGCAACAACCATCAACGGGGATAAAAGTTGAACAGGAAACCAACGGGGTCATGCATTGCAGCAACACACCGGCCCTATGCAAATATGAGCAAGTCAGGAAAAAGCTTCCCAAACACAGAAGTAAAATGATCCTCGACACACCAAGAACGGCAACAAATATAACATACATACAAACAGGTAATCTGTGGTCTCCTTGTTGTCCATGGTGAGGCGAGAACTCATAGCACCTTCCAGCCCTCCACGCTCTCCTGTCACACCTGTACTGTTCAGCCTGCCCCGTTACGTCCCCGATTCTCACCGACCCATGGCGTTACCATAGCAACTAAACCCTATTATCTGACAGTGTTTTCCATCCACACTCTCCTGCCCACTCTTTTAGTGTGTGTTTAACAGCTCCTGTGTTGGGGCGCTGACATGCTAAGAGTGCCTGTGTATGCATAAGCACTAGGCTAGCAAAGACAAAAAGGTGTGCATGCGCAGGGGAGGTTTCCAACGTACACAAACTTTGTAGAGTCAGAAAACACAGGAATGATTGAACAGTGTACAGGAAACCTCCTTCAGCTTTGAAGATGATTGGCAACAGGAGGAGCCTGCATTGTTAATTAGGTCATACCCAATGAAAAACAATCACTGTGTAGGTGTTCAGTTCACCAGGCCACCCCTCCTTTCTTAAACCAACAATTCAAGGTTAGCTTAGTCACTAGTTAGTGTGATATATCTTTTCATGTGTAAATATAGCTTTTATCCCCAAAACCTAAATAACCATAAACATGTCCACACCTTATACTTTATAATACCCTCTTATTCTGTAATGTTAGATGACCAGGTAAGTCAGGTGTTGGTCAGCTCAATATTTAGCAATCTCTACTCTTTTCACAAATAGCCAAAGATCAATAAAGAGCCAGCAGTTGTACAACATACAATGACGTAAAAGCTGCAAGCTGACCATGTGCAGAGCAATAGGCTATGTGTTCCAGAAGCTCTAAGTTAACTTAAAAAAGCCAGCTAATTAACAAAAGTATGGAAACATTCCTCATCTACATGATTGTATATACAGTCAATTATATAATGCAAAAAAAATGTTTGCAAAGTTTTGCTCACAGCTGTTACATGTGTATTTAAAGACACTTTGCACAGGTCATTCAAAAGTTGAAGGTAACAACAAACATACATGAAAGTCCTTTTTTTCTTCCTCTGAGAATCCCAAGCATCTAACCTCAGCTCAGCACATTCCATGATAACATATACACAAGGAGGCAGAGACTTCTCAGATAGATGTTCAGGGCTCGAAAGTCATTTTTTGAAATAGATGTACTGGTGCACCCAACCAAAAAAATTAGGTGCACAGGAATGATTTGGGGTGCACCACATAAAATAAAGTTGAATGTCAGCATAACATAATAATTACAAAGTTTAATGCTTCAATCGGTAATTCTAGCCAGTAAATCCAAGTACAACAAAAGGTTATATTGCTTTTTCTGATATGTACATTTTAAGAATATTCTGTATATTTAGTGTACAATACATGTTTTACCCTTTAGCCTACAAAAATATCCAGGTACACTGGTGCACCCACAGTCAAAAATTAGGTGCACAGCTCCAATTTTGGGTGCACACAGGTGAACATGCATCCAGTATTTCGAGCCCTGATGTTCATGGCAGCTGCCCGGAGGATTACCCCTCTATCCCCTACCCTGCATCTCCTGCATTCCAACCTATCTCCATCACCATGTGGGGCACATACCTGTAGCTCCTTGAGGCGTCTCTGAAGGTTGCCAACCGTGCCCTGGCTGTCTTCAAACTTGGCCTCCAGCACGTGGATTGCAGTCTCCTTCCTGCATAATAAATAATACAGTGTAAATCAGTGGTGGTTTAGAGAGGCTTGGATTGATTACATGTACTTGTGGGAGCATCCCTTTATTTTTTGCTCTTTCAGACTCTTCTCATAGTAATGTTATTTTCCTAGATCATTCACATGTCACATGAAGCATAAAATTCATCTATCCTACATGTTAGATACTGGATATCAATCAACTAGCATAGCATTTTTTGTTGCTACAGATTATATTTGTCTTCACTGTTAAGATCAACAACACATCAACAACTGCAGTGTGGAGTTAGGCAGATCTTCTGACACTGCAGGAGTCTGTCTTCATAACAAGGCTAATCGTTCTAAATAGCCCAAATGCACGAAGAAAACAACTGGACAACTGGCTAACACTCCTGGGCTATAACTCTTTGTAAGCTTATAATGAAGTCCAGACTTTTGTTAATTCTCCTCAGGTATGACTTATGATCTCAGCAGAATGTCTTCCAAGTAAAAGAGATGACCCAGAACACTCCCAGAGCAGCCAGTTACTGTCTCCTAAAGAACACAACGCTCAGTCTGACCGTATTAACTAATCTAAGTTCCTTAACTCTTAACTCTATTTATCCTCAGAATTCTTTGAACATGAACTGAACTTACGAATGCCTATCATCAACGCATGAACTTCTCATCCTTCTATAGAACTGTTACTCAATACTCTGGATTTCCTAAAGAATGAGTAGCCTGTCAGAGCCTATCATCCTGGTAACCAAAACAAAACTGCCCTTCCATTCTGTCTATCTTATTATAAGACTTCTTGTGAAGAAGCACTGACTTCAGTTGACTCAGAGTTCTGGTTCCAGTAAATTTGAGTTACAAAATGTTGGGTAGCCAAGTAACACTCAGCAGGGTACAGTCAACACCTTTCAACCTCTAGCAGTCATACGACTCTGCATATCTTTAATGAATATCCTCTTCTTTTCTTTTATTGATTAACATTCAGCCTACCACAGAACTTATTTTGTAGGGTAGAAGGAAATACATGTTGCTGGGCTACGTTCCATTTTTACCTACCGGTACTTCCACCAATTCCACCAAAGCGGTATGTGTACTTCCAATGCAAATCACTTATGAACCATTTTGCATGCAATTCCAGGGCTATACAAAACAGCAGAGAAGTTCAGAAAGCTGCTTTTGTAAAACGCAGCATTTTTCAATACTAGCATATGGAAATACCTTGTAAGAATGAAGTAGCGTGGTCTGATATCTTAACTATTTACCTTGTAGATGATAAAGGCCACATACAGATAAAAAAGGTATGTTTTCTAGTTTTAGTTTATCCTTGACAATCCTGTGGCTTTCAGCTGATCGATAATGAAGATAGGTTGACTATCTCAGAGCATTTCCCCAGTCTTCACATCTAACATAGCTTTCATCTGTTTCAGAGGCCAACATATCAAACGTCCCTCAAAACTTTGGCCTGTCATGTACATTATGTTTGGATTAGTGCATAGCAAAGTCCCTGCAGCAGACGTTGGGTTATTGCTCTGGTTTTGATTTTATAGGGTCAAAAAGGTCACTGGGCAACTTTACCCAAACAGACATACATCACTTGCTGTTATAAGGTTTCCGCCTCTCATACATTTTTCTTATTGTCTTACTATAATTCAATCCACAGATGAGGTCAATCCCAACCAGCTTGCCTGAGGCGCACAGATCCGTTTACCCCTGAGGAAACACACGTTCTGTCGCCTCTCATGACATGGAGAAGTCATCATCTCGTTGATGGGCACTCTTGTAAAGATTTTTGCGAGGTGACCTCTCACCGGTTGGTCTGGCTGACTGGGTATGGTTTGAGGAGGAGGGAATGTTAGGTCAGGGCGGGGGCAGGGATGATGGGAGAGACACGAACACACAAGCTTCAAAGGGAACAAGAAATATGGCGACAACTGACAAAGTGAGGGATGTGAAGAATTGTTGGTGTGATGAAAAGCTAAGAAAACAGTTTGCGCAAGTTTTGTTTTCTTCTGCTGTTCTGTTCTTCATTCAAAATCCTGCAACAGATTTTCACTTGAATGTAACATTATGTTCCAAAGAAGAACCAGACAAAATGTCTAAGTCAGAAACTTCTGCAGTCCTCTTAGGAAGTACAACATACACATGTAGCCTTTTTCATATCATCTCCAAACAGACAGAATTAACTGAATTATCAGCATCTCTCTAGTTATATGGTACTTTCTAACTTCATTACTTGAGGGGAGATGAAAGTGGTTTGTTTCTTAGACATTTCATAGCCTTTCTTATCTACACAGTGTTCCTCATTAGCATCAGGGTAGCCCTCTGGCTTCTTTATTCCATCCTTCACTTTATGGCTTTTTACTGTCGTACGGGTGTTGTCTTCACCCCAGAGGTTAAGTTTTAGGGGCCAGGTCATTCCTGAGATATTTTGCCACCTGTAAGAATAATTAAGGACATACTTTTACAACTGGCATGGGACTCTCATGTTTTTCTGTACAGACTTTGACCCACATTTGACCAGGTAAGGCCACACCAATTTATTTTCTTGGTTAACGGAATAAAAAATTAAAAAGAAAGTGCTAGATTGGAAAAACAACATGAAAACAGAATCTCAGAGGAATGTTTTTACTTTGGTTCACACAGATTCAGGGAGTGAACAGGGTCAGGTGCAAGTTTTCACCCGGCCTAGCCTTCTGTTTTCATAATTTTTTTGTGTGCTAAAATTGAAAATAAAAATCCGTTAACCAAGAAATTGAATTGGTGTGGCCTAATGAAGTAGAGAGTGATTTTCAATCATAGATAACATATCACACTGTTTGCTTTTACAGGTTTAACAATACCATACCTTAGTTCTATGTTATTTGACACAACAGTAGGGTGTATGACTGATGTGTGGATAGACTGTGCGTGTCAGAAGGGTAACATTTATCAAATCAATCATAGTTACAACTTAACAAGTAAATTAAACAGGCAGCGTAAAATATCAAGCTGAACTCTTCAGCTCAATGTCTGCCTGGTTGGTCGAAGGAAAAGGTAGGTAAAAAGGCAAGTGCAGTTCCTATCTATGACAAACTGTGACTGCTTGTCGAATCTGCGACTGCGCGTAGAAATGCAGGATTTAGATGACCAAGAAGAATGGTTTCCTGGGCAGTGTTAACTGTCAGTACACGATAGTCCAGTTTCCTGCTAACACACAGTGGCGGAAGCACTGATACATTCCATCTGATGTAGCGAGGGTTAAAAACACAAATACAACGACAAAGGAAACATGACTAAGGATGTGCATGAAGCTTGTTTTGGTGTGGGTACTTTTTGTACAGTCATGCCTCTGAAACATCATCAGAACATTCATAGCTTAAGAGTGAAGTAGCCGTCTTTTTCTTTCGGTGATCACATGCATCTAAGAACACACTTGCATCTTAAGGCCACACCATTTTAATTTCTTGGTTAACGGAATTCTAAAATGCTAGATTGGAAAATCAACAGGAAAACAGAATCTCAGAGGAAAGGTTGTACTTTGGTGCACACAATTTCAGGGAATGAACGGGGTCAGGTGCAAGTTTTCACCCCAGCCTTCTGTTTTCATAAATTTTTTGCTCCTAAAATTAAAAAAAAAAATCTGTTAACCAAGAAATTAAATTGGTGTGGCCTAAGGAACACAGAACAGGAGAGGTAACATTAATGTTGTAAAAATCAAAAGGGAAATAAAATTTTGCATAGAAATTTGAAAACTAAAAGAGGTTGTTGAAAACATAGTGGATGTAATAAAAATAGCCTAGTCTGTCCTCTATGACTAATTGCACACATATTTTTCCTTCATCTTTTATGTTATTTCATTCAAATTTTCTTTTTTACTACACTGATGTATCATACAATTAGGCTAGCTAGCGTGGACTTACTCTTCAATGAATATGGCTGGCAAAATCTGAAAGCCGGTGTATAATAACTGCATTCCCTTTTCATGATATAAAAACAAATAATCCAGTAGTTTTGAGATGCAGTCTCCACAAGTACAGTCCCGTTAAGTTGTTCTTTGCCAATAAAAGCTGGAACCTTTTAAAACCCAAGCAGCCATACAGACCACAGTCACAGTGGGACTCCTCAAGACACAGCACGACTTCTTAAGGGCCTCAAAACTACATCCCTCATCCGGCTTGAACTTGACCTGTCTGGACCTCGACGCACTTTATCACTGCCAAATGCAAAACTGTTGATACATGTGAGTAATCTTTTAATCCCTTAATCCTACAAGGTTGCATGGCTTGTATAACTGGGAGGCAGGTAGGAACAGAGGTCACTTTACTTCCAACATGGCTCCATCATAGGGCTTCCATGTGTACACAAGGCTACAGCAAAAACACCAGGACTGGCTTTCTAGGGCTTTGAAGTCTGTTTTTCATAATTGGCTCTACGAGAAGTCAAAGAGGACTGCTAGTTACAGAATGACTCTAGATTTAGCTTTGTGGCACTGCAATATTCCTGAAGGTACATATAAGCAGAAAAGAAAGTATATGTAGACCAATTGGCTGATCGGTACCGGTATACCCAAAGACCAAAACATTTCCAGAAAGTTTCTAAGAGCTAAGGTCAACCATTCTGATAACAAAACTAAAACTAAGACCCCCCCTAATGCCATAATAAGACATAAAAGAGTCTTTAACTTTTATGTGACAGTCATGATCAAGACTAGGGACCACAAATGTTACCCATTAGTACAGGGGGAAACTGTGACCTTTTGGAAGCCCACAGATTGAAGAGTACCTGATGTGGGCACAAATGTCGGCAATTACTCTCATCAAGTTTTACAGGATAATCAAGGCCACACTGGAACTGATAAAATCAGGTTAATCTGGGGAGAGAGCTCAGTTTCACTGCCGGAGAGAAGGTGTAGTTTTAGCACAGTCAAGGAAAGGGTCCTTGTGTACAGCCTTGAGTTTCAATATTTAGCAAGTTTTCCATGTTTTTTAAGCCCCCGTCACAAATAAAAAACTCAGCTCGGCCGATGTGCATTTTCAGCCGAAGTACGGCCGACGTCCTGTCCATTACCGGGGCCTCGGGCGATTTTTAGAAATCAAAGTTGATCCTAATATTGACCTTTTACCAGGATAGTCGATTCTGACTTCGGCCATGTCCAAGAGATGGTACCATCTCATGGGGGATTTTTAGTTATTAGTGTTCCACGGACGTCGCCCGAGATTTTCACTGGAAAATACGGTCGACGCTTGGGCGATTTTGACATTCGGCGAGCTTCGGGTGATCTACAAATTTGGCCGATGCTCGTATGAATTGTGATGCAGGCTTTAGGAGTATCAATGAGGTTTGAATCACAGCACTCTTAGTCTTAACTGTAGTATTGTTTCAGACCAAGGTATCTGTAGAGTTGAAGATGATGAAGGAATCAGTTGGCACAGTTGGCTGGCTGGGATGTCACTGAATGTGAGTCTGTATGGACAGCTGTACCCTAGTTTTACAATAACTCTACCTCATTGTTGTGACACTTTTGGGTGTTGCTGTCTCTGTACATCAGCATTCCTTCAGTGATTTGCCACAGGTGAAATCATTCCTGTTCACAAGTTCGTTCAATTTCAGTTGTAATTGAACAGGACACTTTTCACAGTGATAGATAACTCATTTATCTATAACTCAGATAACTCAATTATCTATCAAGCCCACAGTTATCTATCAACTCAATCAAAACAACAGGAGCTAATTGATTCATTTGCATACAACCTTGTCTTAACTTGCTATTCTATTGAACCATCTGAAATTGTCTTTGCTTCATTAACATATCTATTCCCACTGTGCACTGATTGGATCAGACTAATGAGTCCACCTGTGAATACCATATAAGTACAGTGAGACAGACAAGCCCTAGTGCACACGTCGGCGGATTCACCGAAGGATTCTGAGGAGCGAGTGAAGCGAGGACGCGGCGTGCATTCATAATAGGTGGAAGGTTTGACCATGTTCAGTGGGTGGTCTTGTTTGTCAATTTTCAATTTTGGGATGACATTCACATTGGTGTGTAGTGAATGTGAGAATTGAGTGGATATTTGTGGTGGTGAAGTCGGAATACCTTCAACCTGGGGGAAAGGCTTGCAATCATGACTCGGGTTATTCTGCCGGCATGGTGGTTGAGTCTGACTCCGGTGTGGAAGCGTTAGGTAATGGGACGAAAGGGTGACGCTATGTGTAATGTGGACCATGTTGTGTTTTGAGTAGTATGGCGACTCAGCAACCGAGTGTATCGACGGCGAGACCCCAGCCAAGCTTGGGAGCCACAAGCCAGCAGGCGGGGGTTGCAGCCGCAGCAGGGCAACAGC
The DNA here is from genome assembly GCA_035149815.1 of Branchiostoma lanceolatum. Classification (NCBI taxonomy): domain Eukaryota; kingdom Metazoa; phylum Chordata; class Leptocardii; order Amphioxiformes; family Branchiostomatidae; genus Branchiostoma; species Branchiostoma lanceolatum. The sequence continues at coordinate 3,524,761 of CM068873.1, forward strand.
AGACGTCGGCACAGCAGAGGGTGGCAAGCCAGGCCGGACAAGGGACGTCTCAATCGGCCCCAAGCCACATCTTCACGGGTCCAGCAGCGTCGCATTCCGCACCGGGAGTGACTCAGGCACCAGCTGCGGCGCAAGGGTTGGCGGCTGTTCAGGCAGGGCCGTCGGGAGCACAGGCCGTGCAACCATCGGCGTCGACGAGCCGGCAACCGCAACCGGGCGGTCCCCAAGTGCAAGCCGGAGTGCAGTTACCTCAACAGGTATTAGTGCTTTCCGATTGGAATTTTCTATGTTTTGGGGTATAAACAGGTATTGGGATATAGAGGGGTTGGAGGCATATTGTGTTCTTGTGTGTTGCATTAGAATAAATTGTGCCGTCATTGTTACATGAGTGGACTTAGCGGGAGTGTAAGAGGGTAAGTATGGTGACAGTATAACGTAGGTAGGGTAATTTGAGGCTCGTGAATGAGTATTGAAGTAAATCGTTGCCACGTGCAAGATATCAGGAATGTGAGGAAATAATTGAGTTATAGCTAGGGATGGTGTAAATAATATGATGGCGTTAGGGAAGTGTGTGTGGAGGCAGTTGATATTTAAGATAGGGTGGTGACAGGCTTTGTAAGATGGTATGATGATAGTTAAAGTGGGTGATTGAGAGGCATGCCATGCGGTATACGGCCACCGCAAAAGTGAATTTTATGTTTGGAGACGCATGCTATGTGGTATACGGCCACGGTGAAACGAATTTGATGTTTTGAAACGCATGTTGTGTGGTATACGGCCACGGCAAAGTGAATTTTATGTTTTGAGACGCATGCTATGTGGTATACGGCCACGGTGAAACGAATTTGATGTTTTGAAACGCATGTTGTGTGGTATACGGCCACGGTGAAACGAATTTGATGTTTGAAAAGCATGCCACGTGGTATACGGCCACGGTGAAATTAATTTGATGTTTGAAAAGCATGCCACGTGGTATACGGCCATGGTAAAACGAATTTGATGTTTGAAAAGCTTGCCACGTGGTATACGGCCACGGTGAAACGAATTTGATGTTTTGAAATGCATGTTGTGTGGTATACGGCCACGGTAAAACGAATTTGATGTTGTGAGATGCATGCTATGTGGTATACGGCCACGGTGAAACGAATTTGATGTTTTGAAACGCATGTTGTGTGGTATACGGCCACGGTGAAACGAATTTGATGTTTGAAAAGCATGCCACGTGGTATACGGCCACGGTGAAACGAATTTGATGTTTTTAAACGCATGTTGCGTGGTATACGGCCACGGTGAAACGAATTTGATGTTGTGAGAAGCAGGCTATTTGGTATACGGCCATGGTGAAATGAATTTTATGTTGTGAGAGGCATGTCAGGTGGTATACGGCTATGGCTAAACGAATTTGATGTTTTTGAGGCATGCCACGTGGTCTGCGGCCATGGCTAAACGAATTTGATTTTGTGAGATGCATGCCAGGTGGAATACGGCCACGGGTAAACGAATTTGATGTTTTGAGAGGCATGTTGTGTGGTATACGACCACAGCTAAAAGAATTTCATATGGGAGAAGAATGCCATGTGGCGAAAGGCCACGGCTAAATGAATTTGATGTTTTGGGAGGCATGCCACGTAGTAAACGGTTGTAAGTCTTGATTTGGTAACTGTAACTAAATTTTAGATATTTAACGATCAATAGTCACCGCTAAAATTTTTTTTATTCGTTAATATTTGATCACTAATATTGAGACAGTAATGTTGTTCAAAACCGTCAAGACAAAATGATGGGACCTACTCCATTTTCCCCACAACGTTATATTTTTCTGCCGCTATATTAGAGTGATTTACAGTAAATGAATCTTATGTTTGAGAGGCATGCCATGTGGTATTTGGTTGGGGATAAACGAATTTTATGTTGGAGAGGCATGCCACGTGGTAAAACGGCTACGGCTAAACGAATTGTATGTTAGGAGAGGCAGGCCACGTGGTATTTGGCCAGGTGGGTGAGGCATAGTTGAATTTTGTGTTATGAGAAGCGTGTCATGTGATATTGGTGATGACGTGTGTCATGGTGTGATAGGGATAGGTATACTCCCTCAGGATAGTAATGTGTTTTGTATTGTGTTGCTGTGTATTAGGATGTGCTTGCATTGAGGCGGGAGATGCAAGAGATGCGGGAAAGTTTGGGAAGGATGAGAAGAGGGAGAACAGCTGACGATTTACAAGATGAAGTTGTCCAGTATGCCAAGAGGCCGTGGGCGGCCTTTGATCCACAGAGGGCGGTGGGTCTGCTGCAGACTCTGGTTTCCCAAGCAAGGAGAGAGGATCATCAAAAAGCGAGGGAGTTCAATATCATAGTGGATCAGATTACACCCCTATCTGGGGAATCATACTTTAAGGATTTGATTATTAACCAATTAGGCTCGCCATTAGAGAAACAGTTAGTTAAGGACATTGCTGCATGTGCAAAGCAGCATGGGGCGGCCAAATTACAACAAAATACTTCAGAGAGCGGAAGAAGATATGCTGCAAGGACACAGAATGTTGAGCAACGCACGACTCCGTATACGGCATATAAACCAGGGACAGGTAGAAGCACTAGGAAAGCTAAATCAACTGATGTGTGTTACAATTGCTGGAAACCAGGACACTGGTCCCGTGATTGTTTTAAGCCGAAAAAGTACCAGTAGATGTTCTAAAAATGATGTGGGCAGTGATGTAAAGTGAGTGTTTGAAAATGTTTATTGAATTGTAATGTGAAAAGGAATTGTGTTGATTAACAGTGTAATTAGGAGAGAAGAAACAAGAATGTTCGATAAACAGGAAGTTCAAATAAGAGTATTTTGACTGGACAATCTGACGTGTGAATAGTAATATTGTTTAGCATTTTCATTTAGTTCTTATTTTCTTTGAGTTTATTGCATTTTGATTCATTGTATTTTTCTTTGAGTTTGACGGGATTGTGAAATGATTGGAGAGTTTAAACTTATGATGCCGCGTATGGAAAGAAGAGAGATGATTATATTTAGTTGATTTTATTTTTATTTTATTTCTTGGTACTGTAGAAATATTTTGTTTAGTTTTCTTTGAGTTTTGAGGTGGTAAGGAATCATGACCAAGGAGTGATTAGAGATACATCCCAGGAGAAAAGTGATTTCATGGTGTTACCAACTCAGGATCTAGTTAGTCTTGGCATTGATTTCTGTTTTATTAGGTTCTAGTGATAAATCAGTTTAGATTGAGTATGATTTGGATGCGCAGATTGGACAATAGAATGTTCTTTGCAGAAGATGACTGTCTCCAAAGTGTTACCGATGTGAAGGTTGAGGAAGTTTTGATGATCATGATTTTCGTTTATTTTTGGTTGATGACTTGTTTTGGTTTAGATACGCATTGTATACAGAAGACTAAGTAGTATGATTTAAAATTATGCTTGTGTTGACTTCTTTTGTTTGCTGTTCCGTGTTTAAGGAGTACATTTGGTAACACAGAAGGAAAGTGAATTTAAAATTACTACTGTTGTCGAGGATATAAAAATTGTGACTATGTTTAGTTATGTTTGGTGCTTCACCCGGTGGAGAATGGGTGAAAATGTGGAAAAGATTGTATGCAAATGTTCACAACTGATGGAATTAAAGTGTGGCGTATCTCGATTCAGTGTTATATCGATTGGTTGAACACATAGGAAGATAATAGGCCAAGGGGTCGTTTTGAGCCAAAAGGGGTAAGATGATAAAGTATAGACGTTTTATGTGAGGAACATTTAGTGGGTATGGGCGTAATCGGGCACGCTAATAAGAAGGGAGTGGCATCCCAAAAGTGAACGAGGTTTAGATAGCAAGGGAAGTTGTAATGAAATGATGAGTGGGGAGAGAAGTACAGTTACAACTAGTATAACAAAAGTAGGAAGTGTATTACCCTATGGTCCAGTTATGGAGTGCAAAGTTTAGGGGGAAAACCACAGTAAAACTATATAAAGGCGTGATAATGTAAAATTATAGGCCTTAGTGTGCTATTGGCAGCCGTGCAGTGCACGTTAATAGGGCTTGGCTGAGAAGGTTTTAATAGTTATTTTGTTAACTTAAGTGTGAAATAACAATAGAGGTAACAAAATTGAAGTATGCAGACGCGGCAGAAAAGATACTGAAAGCTCAGAAATAAGTAATGCTAATAATGGCATGTGTTTTAGTTTAAGACACTTACTGACAAGGGGCAGTTAGGTGTACAGGTACATAGAGGCCTAGTCTATAAGATTTTCTGTGGCTACAAGTGGACACGTAAAGTACAAGTCAGATTTTGAGACACATAACTACAAAAGCTAATATGGGAAAGACGTGTTAAGGGGAAAGGAAGATACAGTTAGAGAATTTTAACATGACATTGAGGGTTGAGTTGGAAAGTTGAACAAGGCTGATTTCAATGCCTGAAAAGTTGTAGATAGTATTGTCTTGATCATCCAAGGAATCTGATTTGAGTGAAACCTCCTGGGAATATATAATGTTCTTACAGTTATTCGAGTTTTTCTGCATGGTTTAAGGATGTTCGTATGAAAACCAGTACAAAAAATAAATAACAGATAAAATGGAAAATTTGAATGTCTTTACTAGTAGTATGGTAATAAGTCTTTGCTATTGTTATGAGTTGGCAAACGCGACAGCTCCTTTATGAATTGATGTCAAGATATTAGTGGGGTTTGGAATGTGAGTGTATTAATGGTTAGCAGTGGCATAACAGTCTTAAGAAGGGTTCTTTTCTTTTTTTTGGCGCTTACAGGGACTAAGTAGTTCGATACCGGGAGTTTCGTGGCAGGAAGCATTACATCCGGTCAACCCACTACAAGCATATACTGATCATCTACTAATAAGGGAGGAGTGGATATCCAGACATCGGGATGGGAACATTTTGGTGCCACCGCCAGTGGAAGACGTAGCAGCAGGAAGAATAAAGGCGTCAGCAGATTCAATGATGTTTAGAGATCCGAATATTTTTGTAGCAGGGGGTTTGAATAGAAATGCGGAGGAATGGGTGAAGATGTTTGGATGGGAAGGGAATGAGACAGTTCTCAATTGGTTAAAGCATGGGGTTGATATGACTGAGTTTATAAGACCATTCACGGGCACGTTTAAAGGTCAAAGATATGTGGATAGTCCATTCCCACCACCTAAACATTTTCCGAATAATCCTAGTTGTTTCAGTTTTGGGGATTTTGTAGCTGAGACTATAAGAGCGAGAGTGGTGTCAGGGGCGGTGACGATTTGGGGTAAGGTAGGGGTAGTACCACCGCCGTACTTAATTCTGCCTTTAACAGTAGAACCAAATAAGCCGAGATTATGTCATGATCTGAGGTACCTGAACAATTGGATGAAAGAATGTCCGTTCCAGTTGGATTCAGTGTTACAATTAACAAGATATCTAGGAAAGAACCATTATCATACGAAATGTGATGATAAGAGTGGGTATGACCATATCTTATTAACGGAGGGAAGTAAGGCTCTGGTCGGGTTTCAGTGGGGCAACTGGCTATATGCCACAGCTAGCCTACCCTATGGCTGGAGATGTAGTCCAATGCTATATCAGACGATAGGGCTCTTACCGATGCATCGAATTAGAAGTTTAGGGGTTCCATCGACGTTGTATATTGATGACAGACATGCAGGCCAGTTAAGAGTGATGAACAGAAAGGATGAAGATGGAATATGTAATACCCAAGAAGGGGGGAACTGGTCCTATTTTGAGTTAGCTCAAGCCGCGTGTTTCATTATGTGTATCACCTTGACGACTCTGGGGTTCTTTTTGGGTTTGGATAAGTCCCAGTTGGAGCCGGTACAATGTCTGGATTTTTTGGGGTTGACGGCGGATACAACCTTATTAGCGTTCACGTTACCAGGCAAGAAAAAAACGTCTTTTGCTCGCTTAAGAGAGGAAACGCTGGCCCAGAAGCAGGTTAGGGTGGTGAAGATGCAAAAAATCACGGGAAAACTGGTGTCGTTCAGTTTAGCAGTGCCAATGGTTAAGTTATATTGTAGGGAGATGTTTGCATCGATTGCGTTAGCACAGAAAGGAAGGGGCTACGTTGCAATACAAGGAGGGGTAGAGAGAGAGTTAAAGTACTGGAGATTCTTAGATAGTTGGGAAGGCCATGTGCCATGGAGGAAAGAAAAGCATGAGGTGATTAAGTTGTCAACGGACGCATCAGGGTTTAAATGGGCTGGTTCGGTAAGTATGGAAGAAGGAGAGCTACAGTTAGAGGATTATTGGCAAGGTAGTGAGTTATCAGAGCATATCTCGGTGAAGGAAACCGAGGCGTTGAAGAGAGTCCTCATAGCAATGGAAGAACAAGTAAGAAATAAGATAGTGGACGCGTGGGTAGATAATAGGAACCTCATCTGTGCGTGGGAGAACCAGGGTGGCAGGAGTCTACCTTTGACGAGAGCAGTGGTCAGGTTATGGGAAACGGTAGTTCAGCGTAATATTGATTTGAGGTTAAGTTATGTGCCGTCAAAGGATAATGTAGCAGATAAGCCATCTAGAAGACTGTCGCCGATGGACACTCAGCTCCACGAGAAAGTATTTGCGAGGTTGGATGAGGAGTTTGGGGGTGAACAGGGTTTTGATATAGATTTAATGGCACTACCGTCAAACGTTCAAACTGCGAGGAATGGGCAAAAGCTTAAGTTTTTCAGCCCATGTCCGGTCCCGGGGGCAGAAGGGGTCAATGTATTTGCGCAGTCTTTAGAAGGATATAATGCCTATGTTTTTCCGCCGTTTGTGATGATTCCAGTGTTAGTAAATTTTTTACTTAAGGAAGTACAGAGATCGGTGGTTACAGTAGTTGTTCCTGATATCATCCCCAGGGAGTATTGGTGGCCGCTATTATGGAGCAAGACGACAAAAGCAGTCAAAGTTGTAAACGCAGGGCAACCAGTCATCCGGTTCCCGACTCGCAAGGGGATTTGGAGGATAAGGCAGTCACACTGGGACCTGTGGGCGTTTCAGCTTCACCTGTAGTCTTTACTGGAGCTCCTAGATTGTGGGTACCGGCTAGAAATTGTGAGATATGTCGCTACCCTAATGACTATGATTTCAATTTTTGTCAGAAGTGTGGGACCCCAAGAATACAAAGGGATCGAGCGATAGTTAGGGGGAGATCAGTAAATATGGAGAAAATAGAGGAAAGGTATAATCAGATTATGGATATGGCATCGGCCTCAGCATACGCCAAGCAGAAAAGGGCGTTGGAGGAGCAGTTGGGAGAGTTCTTAGGTGCATTACAGCCGACAAAGACCTTACAATCTGCAAGTCCTGAGGATGTTATAAAATTTTTGATCTGGAAAGATGATGATGGAAAGAAAACAGTGCATATGTCTGAATGTAATCGAGATGATGGACGATGTTTATGTCCGCACAGATTGGCATTTAAAACAGTTGATTCATATGTAGGGAAATTGAGAGCAATTTTTAATAGGAACGGACGAGGTGGTGAATGGGATGATCGATTGGGTTTAGGTAATCCCGCAGCAAGTCCGTTAGTGAAAGAGTATATAAAGGCGGTCACGGGGGAACAGTTGCAACAAGGATTAACGCCACAGCAAGCGAAACCGATTTTTTTGCCTAAGATCGTTAAGGTATGTCGGTTTATAATGGAGGAGGTGAATAGGGAGAAATCCCCTATTAGATTGTTTGTAAGGGCGAGAGATCAGGCAATATTCAAAGCGGTTTTCTTTGCAGGAGATAGAGTAGCAGATTTGTTGAGAACGAAGACGGCTGAGATATATAGGCTTCAGTCAGGTGCCCTGTTGTTCAATCACATATGGGGAAAGACATTAAGAGATGGTAGGCGAAATGTGTTTGCGCTAGAGAAGACAGGAGACCCGGCGTCCTGCCCGGTAGATGCTATTGATTACTATGTGGAAATGGCAAAATATCTGTCTATAGATTTGAATGGGGGTCTGTTGTTTAGGGCCACATCGAGACAGGGGCAGATACTGAATACCCAGCCGACCACTTCAGCGATAGATGAAGCTTTTAAAAGATATCTACAGAAGTGTGGGATGTATGAAGGGGAAAGATTACACGGGACTAGAGCTGGATGTGCAATCTCTCTGCATATGGCGGGGGCGGCGGAAGATGAGGTTATGGCGCATGTCGGATGGTTTGGGAAAAACACAGCGTCATATTATATGAAGGTAGCCAAGGTGATGAGACCAGGTGGTCCGACATCGAGGTTGGCTACGGAGGAGGTGTCAAAGGCAGTGGAAGACTATGTATCACAAGATAATTTAGTGGGATTACAGTTAGCATTTAAAGGATGAAGGATAAGTAAGGGAAGTAAGAAAGAATGTTCATGAGAAACAAGGAAAGAAGAGAGTTTTCGGGAATAAAGTGTAGTCACTGGAGGGGTAAAAAGGAATAGGAGTGAGTATGGCAAAATGTATATTGAGTGTTATGTGAATAAAGTGGAAAGATGGAATATGGTGGTATGATGTCTATTTTCTGATGGAGGCAGAAAGAGAGACAGTGGACGAAGAACTATAGGGAGGTAACACAGTAGGAAAGTGGTGGAATAAGTGAGGGAAGAATTATAAGAGGATGAGAGTGGGAAATAAGAGGAGAAGGAATAGGACAATGTGAGGAATAGATAGGGACAAGAAGGAGAGTAGATGGGGTGCGACGAAGGCGTGGACCCCATTACTCATAAAGGATGATCCAATGAGTGCGCAGTGGGGATAGGCTACTATTCCCACTGTGCACTGATTGGATCAGACTAATGAGTCCACCTGTGAATACCATATAAGTACAGTGAGACAGACAAGCCCTAGTGCACACGTCGGCGGATTCATCCGAAACATTCCGAAGGAGCGTGGTGATGACTGATAGAAGATGGGAAGAGGTGAAAGTGGGGTTATCCGGGTTAGGTTTTCGTTGGCTCCCCCCCCCACCCACCCAGGAACAGGTATATAACGGGACATGTCAGGCATCTGTGGCGCGACTTCGGCGTGGACCCCATTACTCATAAAGGATGATCCAATGAGTGCGCAGTGGGGATAGGCTACTATTCAGAGGTTTGGTATAAAAACCTAGTTCTACCATATCTGTCCTTAGTCACTGATGAAAGATAGCGGACGCTATCTGAAATGTCTGACTGTTTCAAAATCTTATCCAGTTGCTTGAGTAACTATTTTTGGCGTATCTTAATACCTGGATGTCTAACCTTCATCAACATAACTGAGTTATGTCAAGGTAATTTTTGTCAGTCAACCTTCTCACTGCTGATTTCTGCTGTAACCACCTCTACATAAGGACCACCTGGCCAATATGACAACTTTTTGGTGGTCCCTTAGATATTCTAATAGTACATTGTATGGGGGCCTGCATGCTCTTTTTCGTAAGGCATAGGCAGCCTATTTTCAGTTCCCGTAATTCGTAGAGAAAGCCATTTTAGTCACATCATTCGTAGCGAGGCAAAATTTTGTGTAATCACCTTCCTTGAATTTAGCCTAATACGTAGGGGGTTCTTCTGAATTCAGTGTAAAGTGTTGTCAGGACCCCCCCATGTAGACCCTCATAGTATGAAGAATCCTGTTTAGCCAACACCTGTCCACCAACACCATATTTTACTGGTCCCCTGAGTGGTCTTCTTGGGCAGTTTTAACACATGACAAATCCATGGCAAGGATATCCTAGTAGCAGGCAAAGGGTTAGCCTGATTTAATCGCACATGTACTAGTTACAGCAGCCTGTAACAGGACAGCCCCTAGAAGGGAGGGGCCATTACAGCTGGAGTTTTGCATTACACAGATTAGCAAAGGGTCGATTTCTGTAGGCTCTGCAACTTACTTGGAGATGTCTTCCTCCAGGAGGCTCCTCTTGCTCTCTCCATCCGCGATCTTGTCATGAGCAACCTTCAGGTCTGACTCCAGTTTCTTCTTGATCCTCTCCACCTCCTGCCGAATCTTCTTCTCCTCATCCAGGGCATCCTCCAGCTGCAGGGCGGGGAGGTACAGAGGCAGTTAGACACATGGTCTGGAGGAAGAACTCACTAGACATTATGGTACTATTGTATAAAGAGAATTCAGACTCAGAGGCAGTTGAAGAATGCTTTTTATTGGTCAGAAATTACCCGCAATGGCAGCCTTTCTAATGCTGAATTGATGCAGAGTTTACAGGTTTCACATGATACACAACATATACATATACATATCTTATCCACATTTGCATTATGTGGAATTGTCGCAAGGGTCTGGGTGGCTGCCATTCGGCGCCACCAGGTGACCTCAATACAACCTTCCCCAACCGAAGTCAGGTACCCATGTACACCTGGGTGGAGTGATAAAAGTCGTGTAAAGTGCCTTTCCTAAGGGCACAAGATCGGTGACATGACAGGATTCGAACTCAGGACCTCTTGGTTCTGAGCCGAACGCTCTGCCGTTGCACCACACAACCCCACTATAAATATATAGTTAGATACATGATCTGGAGGAAGAACTCCCTTGATATGATGGTACTATTGTATAAAGAGAATTCAGACTCTACAACTGGATAAGAATTAGGAGATTTATTTCCGGACGTTTCGAGTGACATCCATCACTCTTCTTCAGCGTCACTGAATTCTCTTTATATGTTGCTTACCTGGATGTCTAACCTTCACAAACGTATCGATGGCACTATTGGTTTGGTAGAACTGTATTGTCAGCTTATATCATAAAGAAGGGGCACAAAGTAATGTACATGTAGGGGTTGGATATGGAAAATAAAGACTGAGGCATTGAGCTTTATGGTAATTTGAACTTGATATATTGCAATGTCCTCTTTTTGATATCAGATTCCCTTGCATTTATTCATTTGAATCAAGCACCTGGCTCATATCAACAAATCTTTCTTCTCATTCCACCTGTAACTAGTCATCTAAATTGGACAAGTAGTGTTGTTGTTGGCAGGTCTAGTATAAATTTTGGTTCCCATGGGTGCCTGGATAAGTTTCAATTCTTCTTTTCAAGTCTGACTTAGGCCACACCAATTTAATTTCTTGGTTAACAGTTTTTTTTTTAAATTCTAGCAAAAAAAAATCATGAAAACAGAAGGCTGGGGTGAAAACTTGCACCTGACCCTGTTCACTCCCTGAAATTGTGTGCACCAAAGTACAAACTTTCCTCTGAGATTCTGTTTTCCTGTTGATTTTCCAATCTAGCATTTTTATAAAAATTCCATTAACCAAGAAATTAAAATGGTGTGGCCTTAGTGCCAATATCTGAGGTTCCAGCTGGCAGGGGTAGGTTGAACGACCCATATCCATCACAGTTTGCCTGGGGGTTTGCTTTGTGAGACAGCCTGTGTTAGTCTACATGAGATGATAAGGAAGCAATCTGATGCAACACCATGTGGTCTGTCCATGGTGCTGAATGCCATCCACACACATTAACAGTGAATTCAGACTTGCTCCTCATGCAGTTCTACCTGATCTATCAGGCCTTGTGATCTGATTTTATTGTCAAAGTTAAGATGAACTATTATAAAATGAAAATGTTTGAGGGCTTTTCATGGTAATGTTGCTGAATATACATCCCAGCTTCATGTAGGTTTTGGGTTGCATGATAAGCAACAATGGAATATTGTCAAGAATATAAAGGACCGTTCTGCAATAACACAGAAAGGGATTATGGAAGGAATAACATTCGTGGCATGCTGGCTCCATCTTTCAGCTCTTTTGCACATAACCAATACCGCCAAGTCTGTTCATAATTGAGGTCAGGAGGGCTGAAAGGAAACCTGTTTGTGAGGTCTTGTTGAAATTTTCAGCAGACCAGTTTGAGATAACTCTCTTCAACAGAGTGATAAGATTACAGATATGGATCACTCCTACTCATGAGTCATACATATTCTAGATTAGATATCAGATTAGAATTTGAAACTGTAAACAAACTGTTCAAGATCACAGACTAGGGGCCACAGGAACGTTACACAACTGAAGTGTCTGATGCCACAGCTGTATTTGAAACATCAGTAGACACACATTTTCATCTGCATATTTGTTTACTTTTTCCAAGAACAATATTATCTTCCCAGGGTGTTTAGAACAAGGCTTAGTGTCTGATGTACATGAATGATGCATAACATGTCTGTATAACAGTATATAACAGAAGCAGCATACTCCATGTGCCCGCACACCTGTTGTGGAAAGCCCCAGGCAGTTATGATAGGTTATGAAGACAAATGTAGGGGCTGTATAAAGGTGAAGGGCACTGACCTCATCAAGAGTGGTCTCCAACTTGACCTTAACCTTGTTAAGGTGGTTGACCTTGTCCTCTTCAGCTTGTAAGTCTTCCAGGGTTTGCTGTTTAAAAAGAACAGATTTTCTAATTATCTTAATCACCCTTTTCAGCCACCATCATGGCTGTGGCAAAAGAGATAACTACATCAATTTTACAAAACATGTCATTCACGTCGTCACTAACAGGGCTGCAAATGCCTACACAACGATGGCTTTGATACAGTGCCGCATTAAAGTTGCATTATTGCTGGGCAGTGATTGTAAAGAATTTCCTAGAATGTTGGCAGTTAAGATAAGCAAACATCTAAACTTATCAATCAGGAACAGCCCATGTTTATGTACAATACGAGTTGTACCCTTTTCCAGATGTTGACATAGTTATTCGGACACTTTCATTACTAGAGAGCAAGCAGAAACTATGGACTAGTGAATAGAAACAAATGTAAGAGTTTTGAATCGAGAAATGATCTCTCTTGGTTTATAAAGAATACTACAAACAAGTACATCAATGTTAATACATGTATATTATTACAATACCAGTTATGAATATGAAATAGATAAATGAAAAATTAAACATGAAATCTGTATGAACATAGCAGGCAACCTGTACAGTAACTCCTGCTAAACTAACAAAATGAAACAGTTATTGAAAAGGACAACTGGCTCCATGTACCTTACACATTAACGACTCCTCTGAAATGAACAACTCCAAGAGTATATCCTCTGCCATTGGTACACTGTTGTTAAGGACCCACCAACTGCCCCAGTAAGACCAGCCACCGAATGGCTACTACACGACCTACTCTAGAGATAAAACAGTCTACAGTGTGGGAGTCTTTGGTAGTGCGATCACAGAAAAGGCTTAGAAAGTCCAGCCGAGGCCAGGGCCTGCTCGTGTATAGTGTTACTTCCTACACAGGGTTGGTCCCTTTGGTAATGGTGGTTACATTCACCCCAGGGAGCACATCTGAAGAGTCTGGACCACTTGCTCAGATGGGTTGCAGTGTACTACAGGAAGGGGGAAATGACTAGCAGATGGGGAAACACAGACTTTCCAATTAAAACTTGAAGGACAGGAGGTACAAGGGGTAGCCACCATGTCAAAGAGATGCCGCTGTACAGAGACAGAAAAATTTATGTCCTCAGAGATTAGGGGATAAAACATGCTGCAAGGTATTTCATATTCTATCCTGGATGGTATCTCTGGAAACAATCTAACACCAGTAGCTAATCAGGACTATGATAAGAAAATTTGCAAAAGTATGTCTAGCAGAATAGTTTTAAGGTCTTTTAGAAATTGTTTTCTATATAAGTACTGTATACATGTTCTTGTTTGTATCACATACCCGGCAGACTAGTCGACTCAGCTTAATTTTTTGTGATGCTAACTTTCTTTTCAACAGGTGAACTGTGGACCAACTTCTGAGCTGACCTGGATGATCAAAGACTACAACTATAAAGTAAAAGTTTAACCCTAATTCGAAACAAGTACAGGAATTTGAAAAAGTATGAAAATCCAATCACCATATGACCTATTTTTTCCAACCTAGCTGCTTGAAGAGGAATGTGAACACATGTGTTTAATTCCATTCATTTCCGAAGTCGATGATGTTCCTAATTTTGCTGTAGAACCTTGCAAGAAAAAAGGGTTTGAGTTCAATGACACACGGATCCACCTTGGTAGTTTTTGCATTCAAAAGGACATGCATGGTAAGGTGTAGGCAACCTCCTGTAATTCCTAAGGAAAGCCGTCTAATTCACATAATTCGCACTGAGGCAAACCATATTATTGCCTTCCTTGATTTCAACGTCAGCGTAGGGGGCTCTTCTGAATTTAGCATAAAGTGTTGATGATCCCCCATGCAGACCCTCATTCAAATTCAAGAGGAACTTCAAGCTTTGTCACAGACTGCAGAACCAGTTGTGACAGAAAAGGTGGACCAGAAAAGGTTCAGGCCAGATATACAACTAATCAGCTTCATTTGTGTCTTAATTCCTAATATGACTGACTGAGACTATGTTTCTATCAATGTATGGGATATTCCAACATCTGAAGAAGGAACCCCTGGTCCAAGAAGTCCTAGCTACCTGGTGGGAATGTGTTTCTATCAATGTATAGGATATTCCAACATCTGAAGAAGTAATCCCTGGTCCAAGGAGTCCTAGCTACCTGGTGGGAATATGTTTCTATCAATGTATAGGATATTCCAACATCTGAAGAAGTAATCCCTGGTCCAAGGAGTCCTAGCTACCTGGTGGGAATATGTTTCTATCAATGTATAGGATATTCCAACATCTGAAGAAGTAACCCCTGGTCCAAGGAGTCCTAGCTACCTGGTTGAGCTCCTCCAGTTTCTTCTTCTCCTTGGTGACTCTGTCGATGGTGTCCTCCTTGTCCACCAGGTCAGCCTCCAGCTGCCCGCACTTCCGATCATAGTCCTGCTTCTCGCGCTCCACCTGCACACGCACAAACACCACTCAATAAATCAGTCACAGTATCACACATGAACTCAACAGTCATGTCATCTTTGTCATATCAGGTAGAAACTAAAACATCATGTCAACATACACATTTTGATTCCATCATATCAGCTTAAAATTTAGTCTTAAAAAGGGGAAAATACTAAATTAGCTCTCTTTAATAGCTCGACAATTGTGACTCAGTAAGTCATAGTATGTTACACAGCTGTCATTACTCTGAAGTCAATACCAGCCAGCTTATGAAATATAATAGCACAAGTCCCATGGTCTGGGCTAGTCCTTAATAACAATTATTTTGAAACCCAGGGTCAGTGTTGAGATGACATGATTATTCTGTATCATATTTACTAATGACCTTTGTAAGCAAACGTTCCCTAATGAGTCTGTGCAGACCTGTGGTCTACTCAACACAGCCGGGCCAGATGATATCTTAATGAGAAGTAATGTGCCCGTTAGACTTGTGATGACATAGTCCAGTGACGCTCAAGTTCACTGGTACAATGGCACAGAAAGCCTACCTGTTACTCAACTCATGCATCATTATGAAAGTAAAGAGTTGATTGCAACATTGTAGAAAAAATTACATATTATGTATAACTTTAATTAAGTTGATTCCGTAATATGCACAATTATCACAAATCAGTAAGAGATTAACACTGTCACTGAACCAATATAAATACCTACAAAGCATGCTATAAATCACAGTATAGGCACTATAGAATTTGATTGGGGAACATAGAATAGTCTGAGTGAGTAACACAGTTCTTCTCACATCTAACATTACAGATGTATAATGTAAATTACTATTGTTCAAAAATAATATTAAAAAATCTAAAAATGTAACACAAGTTGAAAAAGTCTGAAGCTGGGAAAACTTAAAAACTTTGCAAGATTTATGGCCGTTTACAGCTGAACCACATGTAGCAAGCGCTTCTAAATGACTTCAGAAATTAAATGTACTGTAAAGTTGACATAACAGCTGCGGCGGTACGATCAATCTTCAAAAGCATACAACTGTTATACCAACAGAGATGCCACATTACAGACCATGTCCACAAGGCAAACATGATATGGACATTAAAAAAAGGGGTACCTCGCCAGCAAGCACAGAGATTTCAAGATCAGGAAGAGATCTTGGGACAAAGTACGCCAAAAGAAAGGAATAAGATAAAACTTCCACTAACAGATGAGATGGTGATGTACTACCAAAAACCACACTACACAACCAGCTTACATGGAAAAGTAAAAGCTAACTTACCATCCAAGCAGCAGACAGCTTGTCCAGAGAGGATAAGGTTGTATTGAGGTCTGTTGTGTTATACTTTGCAAAGTTTGTTTCTATAACCTTTAGCGTCGCCATCTTAATTTCCTGAGGTTGGTCCCCACACTTGCAGACAGGATGTGGAGCGTGCTGTTCGGACCCAAAAGCAATCATGGAAGGTAATGTTGTACACTATAGCAAGCCTCTCCTGCAGTGCCTCCTCCCCGGGATAGCCTGGCAGGCTGACTGAGGAGTTCTAATAGGAATCAGGCCATATCACAGTCTGCCATGGAAACCGGCTCCTCCACATGCACCACTAGGCGCCTGACTGCAAGGCCGAACCAGCTTGGCTTTGGTGCCCTGGGCGGTCGACCTCTGAGACCACAAGTATAACTGCTGCATTAATTGACCATACTTTGGGACTGGCGATATCAAGAGCTTTTAGCCTTCCTGACCTCCAGCTTCCTTCTAACAATGCTTCTGAACAAAGACATTGGCTGGGGAACGGAGCTGGTCGGAGCACCTTGCTTTAACTGATTGGGTTCAGAACTATCTCCATGGCAACGGTGATATAAACAAGGAAATGTTAATTTCCATTGGGGAAGTCTGACAAGTGACTGCTTTTATCATACAATGACTGATTTGATTCCATCTAATTGGCTCTCTCCCTACAATCACTTCGGGACACCGCCATCCCAGCTATGACAAGATTTCTTGAAGATCCTTCATCTATTGCTTATGAGGTTCCATTGACGGTTGACACTACTTCTGACATGACAGACGAGACTGTAAACTTTCATTTGGCCAGACTTATCACTTGGACTATGTTTCTGGACACCCTGCTGACCCCAGGAGACTGGCTTGCAGGTCTGTAGTGGTTGAAAGTTGTTGGGAGGTATGTTAATCTGGATACAGTAATCCTGAAGTATTGCCGAGCAATGTCACAAAAGGGCTGCAGGGTTTTGTCTCAAGTCTTAGGATCAAAGGTTGGAATATCAGAGCCAGACTTTCCACCCTCTGGGACAAAACAACCCTGACAACCAAGGTAAGCTGATACCTGCAGTGCTTTGTCTTGGACAACTTTCCTGAAGGTCACTGCCAACAGAAGTCTGGGAAGTCAAGGTCGAACCTTGGGTTTGAAGTTCACTTTCAAAAGTGCATCCACATGTCATTATGACCAGTGGGTGTCTCTCTCAATGATAAGCTGGAAATGTAAAGTCTCTACCGCTTGCACTGTGTCAGTCTGCAGGGCATAAATACTGGTGGAGTGTTCAGTTTCCTTCTGAAGGACACTCAGATAATTGGGTAAATCTGAACTAGCAAAGCAAAGGTATACGTATCTGAGATTGGGTACTTTTACTTCTTGCACCTAATCATCCTGCAACAATGTTACGGGACGTTCCTGATGCAGAACCAGAACACGAGATATCAAAACATGAAGTTCCGCTGCAGTACCGTAACAAGCCGCTAGGGGATCCAAAATCTAATCATTTCCTTGTCTCATCAAGACCTACCCACCTACCAAATATAAAGACAATCCATCCAAGCCTTCTCGAGTTATGCTGTTTGTTACGAACACACACACAAACGCTACCCTCTGCATAACTTCTCGGGGAAGGTAATGAATGTGACTCTGATTGGGATGAACATGAAACATGACCAGATTCGCAACAGGGTTCTTGCTTCAGATCAGATGGTCATGTTTTGAATTAGGAATAGCAACAGGCACATCATTATGGCCCATTCTTACATTCACAAGCTTGAAAACACAATATTTTCAAATATGAACATGTTCCTCATACCTTACCTGCCAAAAAACAAATTCAGCTAGTACTGATAAGTTCAACTTCTTGAGAATATGATCAAAATTCAAGACTTAACCCTTTAATGACTGTCCATCTATAATGGTACACTACACATGTACTTATAATATCTCCCCTACCTGTTCCTGTCTGCAATCAAGCTACAATATAAACCACTTAACCTTTCAACCTACTTGCATATGTAGTGTTTGATGGTCAAGCAGTCCATATATCTGATGTCCAGACATATTTATTGCCAGAGGGGTCAGCGCTTACCTGACCCTTACACAGGTAGCAATCTTGATGAGAGTTCTGTTGCTATTAAAACGAAGAAAAACTCTACTCAAAAGATTGACTAGCGACACTTGTCTTGGAGCAAAAACAACTTCAGTGGAATTAACAAAATGTAACGGAACCCTCCAGCAGACAACCCCCTGTGGTTGTTTGACCCACAAAACACAGACCAAGGAACTCAAGGAGTGCCAACGTGCAGCTATGTAATACTGAGAAGTTTATGTGTGTTGAGGGTGTAGCTGGGAAATATGGAAAGTCTCTGGCATCTAACTGATGGGCACAGCTCCTATATTTCAGGCATTCTGGCTAAAGTTCAGGTTACTTTGGGATTTCCCATATCTAGAGAATTTAGGCACAGGATCAACAATGCCTGTGTCTGGACTAAGGCTGTCAGAAGTAGAGCAAGCTTTACTTCAATTAAGATGCTCTTTGGTGAAGCGTTCTTTCTATTAGGAGACATTCTCATTCACGGCTGTGCGAGTTTGAAGTCCCAGGTTCGATCCCGGCTGTGACGCTCACCCGACATGCACGCTACTGGAAAGGGTCGCAGTCCTTAGGACGGGACGTTAAGCCGTGGTCCACTGTTCATTGCAATTGTCGAAAAGAGCTAGGGAAATTTCCCCGGTACAATGAACCTGTATATACTGTATATAGCATCTGTCTTCCTGTCACGACCAGTGGAAGATTAGCTCATCTGTGCATTGAGTTTATTTGAGCTAAACTGGTTCGAGATCACTTTCCTTTTCTTTCCTTATATGGTGGCAAATGTATTTTGGAAACCCTTTGAATGATGATATCAAAATCTACATTGTAGGTTGTCATCTTCATCTGTAGCAAGAACTCAGCTGCCACTCAGTTGCTCCAATTTTTAAATAGGTGGCTTGCACACATGTTGTTAGCAACTAAAGAGTTACAGGAGTTTTTGCAAAGTGATTCTTATCTGGTCCCAATCAGGCCTGCAGAATCATTAGGACAAATGAAGACAGAGCTGAGGGATTTGAAGACCAGACATGGAACACACTTCTCTGCCCATTTACATGGTGGCCTTATCAGCCATGGATCAACCGACCACACCTCCTAACAAAATTCACTCCACAGTAGAGGCAGTTTCACCGTCCTTATTCATAGCAGTTAGAGACTCGGGATTCAGAATTACAAACACGAAAGTTCAATATCAGTAAGGTGACTTCCTCAAATAACTGATATAACGTTAACGTTATTATTGTTTTCTTGGAAATAAGCCTGAAAATGTTCTATGGAACAATACAAACAGCATGGGTAGCCAGTGTTTTTCTGTCACCAGCTAAGACACATGTTCCTCCTCCACCTAGACCAGACCACTCTTGGTTCAAGGCTACATAAATGTTTTGGCATATCACTAACCTTGCTGATAGGATGTTTCATTACAATTCATGTCATGGAGGACAGATCCTCAGACATGCAAGGACTGACTACCTTGGCATATCTGATGTTGCCTTACTTTATTTTTATCTTCGCCGAGTACTATATGTAGAGAATTCGGAGAAGATTATTTTTTCGGTTGAGCCAGCTGTTTGGTGGGTCTGTATGTATGTCAAGAGCATAACTCAAGAAACCTTCGATGAATCTTTATGATTTTTGGTAGGTGTGTAGTGGTTGTACAAAGGAAGGTCAAGTTCGAAAATTGTTCACCTAGCATTTTTCAACAGTACTGCAGCAGACTTTAATTTTTGTGTGTTTGTATGTAGGCAAAAAAAGTGACGGAAATGTTGATGGATCTTCATGATTTTTGTTAGGTGTGTAGAGGTCAAGTTCAAAAATGATTCCCCTAGCATTTTCCATCGGTCCTGCAGCGGGCTTTGTGTGGATGTGTATTTGTATGTGGACAACATAACTCGAGAAGCTGTAGATGGTTCTGTATGATATTTCTTTTATAATAAGCTTGACTTCAGGACATTTTTTGGCATCCAAATTAACAATACTAGAGGTGCATACGCCAAAAATAGTTACTCAAGCAACTGGATAAAATTTTGAAACAGTCAGACGTTTCAGACAGCATCGGCTGTCTTTCGTCAGTGAACGATAGGACTGGAGAATGAGGTTTTATACCAAAACTCTGAACAGATATGTTAATGAGGTTAAGACAATTTTGGATGTCTTGACATAGTCTTCAAATAAGATTAATTCAAGACTAGAGGTGCATGTACATCGATCTGATGGCATGGTTCTGATGACAACTTGAACTTGCTGGGGTAAAAAAATTAACCACCAATTTGTACAAATCTGAGTATGTTGTGGTTGGTTAGAGTTGATGCCCTCTGTCTGGAACCCATTGACATCCATCCAGCTCCCTTTGACTTTAACAGTGGACCCTCCCACCAGCCTAACTTGCAGGACACACATTGTTACATGGGGGGTGGTATGGTTCAAGTTGGGGTTGTGTGGCTACAGGTGGTACAAATCACACTCCTTCACACTTTTCCTACAGGAAGGCTTCAACTATGCATGCTTTCAGAATATTCCAGTCTAAGAAGAGTGATGAGGGATTAAAAAACAATTTTTGAACATACGTGTGCACTTATGGGGGTGGAGGTGACCGTAAATTGGGAAATAAATCAAAAGAGGAATTTACCTTACTTTCATAACCATTAACATGTCCCCAAGTTAATGTAACAAAACTCCACTTGAGTAAGTTCATAAATCAGTAAGTCATGCAGCATTTCAACAGCTTTAAAGTTGTGAACATATTTTTTAATGGTCTAAGTAGATATTCTACACTTTGCACAATGTAATTTGGGTCCATTCTCGAACAAAACTTTGACATGGTCAAAAGAAAGGAGCAAAGCAACCATATGAGACAATACGAGTAGTTTCAGTTTACATTATAAAGTCTGCACAACTTAAGAAAATCAAATAGAAAATGTTTTGGCAATGTTGAAGCCTATTTACATTGTGTACATTGGCTAGACTCCAGGTTCTATTCCCCAACACCATCAAGGTTAGTTTGAAAGACTCCAAATCAAGACCATCAAGACATTGCCAACTGTTTCCCCTCTTGCTTTAAAGGCTTTCCTCTTTAACCATGCTTCTTATCTGGTACCACCAAAAATGTACAACAAGTGTGGTATGTATCAACTATACAAGACAGGTCTGCAGATAATTACTCATCTTAACAAGTTGTGATTTAAAAATCTCTCAGCAAAATGTTATTAGAAACACTGATTTCATTTTGGTATGCTTATAGATTAGACCAATTCCTCCTAGGTGGCCATATTCAAATGAGAGGTCATTGAACCCGACTATTTTCCAATCGGAAATACTTGGCTTTGTTCACAATGTCAAGAATGCAACACCAATGAATTTGACAAGCTAAATTCTTTCACATGGTTTTTATGTTCCAAGTTGATTATGCAATACATTAAGCATTACAAAAATGGAAAACCTGGCACATCAACTATTAAGGAACTTTTCTGAATTGATATGTCTACGTTGTGACATGCATTTTTGCAGGTCCGGACACAACTCTGATGTGGAAAAGAATATTTCCAGACTGTCAAAACCTTTTCTCTCAAAAAACTGTTAAACGTTCAGTGCTGATTCAAACATGTGATATTATACTGTCAAATATCCCAAATAACTCTACATATTTGAAGTTATGAATTGATAATGTGACATAGTTTGCCAAGCTTAATAAGAACAGCTGCATAAATTATGAGGTAAAAAGTATCAGTCATTGATAACATAACAGATCCATTATTTGTTTGTTTAGAGAACTTTGAAGAAAGGAAAACTGGCTGGAGAGGAAGGAAACTTTAAGATGGCTGGTGTAGTTCCTGGCTTGGATATACAAAACCTATAAAATTTGAGCAGGGTCGGATTTCAAACTGCTCTGGAGCAGCCCTCAGTGGTTGGCTCTTATCAGCAGAGGGGGTCAGGGGATGGGTGACCCTGCACTTTACCCTGAGGTCATCCTGGGTACCAAGGTTGCCTCAGATTAAGCTCATGATAGGATTTACAGACTACCTTGGTCCTGGAAGAGATCTATCTGATTAGACATTTTGTGTTCACTTGGAAGGGACTCAATACTACACGACGTCTACTTTGATTGATACAATGAAGTCTAAGATGCAAAAAAATGTGAACAGCCCCCAATCATATAAGCTAATGTGCAACCAACATGTACCCCCTACACATAGATACTAAACAAGACTTACATGTAGTGCATAATGGATTATATGGGGACAGAAAGCATGGCTGTTCTGCTTGCTTTCTGTGTTTGTCTAGGCAATTAGGCGGGCTCCCCTGTGCTATGGAGCAGGAAATCTTAATTGGACATGGTTCTGGAGGATGGGTCACTAGCCTCTGGTCCAGCAGTCCAGACTCTCCTGCTGAGGATAGCAATCATAGCAGCCTGTTTCACCAGGGGTAGGTAGGGCGAAGAAAGGCTTCTAATTTGAGAAATATTTGGAGATCTATCTCGAACACTGTGACCGGCTTCTTGTAGAGTTAGCATGCCCCTTGTTAAGACTCAAATTTAATTATTCAAAAAGGGTGAGTACAGCAGGTATGTACATGTGTACCAGAAATTCAAATGAAGTAATATCTGAAGTAATATCTGAATAGCACAACATGTAGTTGATACTTTAACTCAGTAAATTGCAATTGGTGGATACAAGAAACAGGATTGCTAGCCACTGGACTAGTACTACTGTATACTGTACACCACACCACTACTGCATAGCATATGGGTCTGCATGCTCTTTTCTGTATGGCATAGGCAGCCTATTTTGATCTCCTGTAATTTGCATGGAAAGCCTTCTTATTCACGTAAATCATTGCGAGGTGACCAAATTTTGTGTAATTATATTCCCCTCCAGTAGGGATGGTGAATACACCTGGACATAGATTATGCTAATGAGGACTACATTTGCATAATTTATGCAGAAAAGTGTATTTTCCTTACGGTAAATGCTATGGATGTCATATTTGAGGTGAAGGTAATGGGAGGGGAATATCCTTCATTTTCTCAAAAATGTTGCCTTTCTTGTTGCCTGAAGTTTCCTTGATTTTAGCATAATATGGGGATCTGCTGAGTGTAGTCGGGACCCCAGTCTCAGTCTCAGCCATCAGACAGGCAGCACTTTAAACTACAGTACCACATTCAGCTAACTTGTAGAATGTTTAGAGTTTGAATCCCCTTATTTACCTCAGTATATACAGGTGCAGATCATATTCTGAAAGGTTCATCCTGTGCTATTTTGGGAGAAGCTAACCCTAAAACATGGAACATCTTCGCAAGGTTAACACAAGAACTTCAAAACACAGTGTCCCTAAAATAAGTTCCCATAACTTTTGCTATGCATTAGGGTTGATGTGCACAGTCAGTTTACAGATGAAAGTGGAAATGGAACAAGACAAGGGAGGGTGCAGTTGATTCATGTAACAGCTGGAGTTCCCAGTAAAAAAGGTTTCACCCTTAAACCCATCAAACCACTCTTCAAGCATCTTCAGGGATGCACGGTGGCATGGTCCTACTTACAACACTTTCACCTCATCTTGGAAATTTGGAAAAGGAAGGTTCCACAGCAGAACAGGTGTTACATGTGTGATTAATAACTGAATCATCCCCAAGTTTCTGATGTACACAAATGTAAATATGCGAACATTCCTGTTCTATCTGTTTTCTCCTGCCAGCTGGCATGTGCATCACCTGGAGACACCCAATCAGAGTGCTGGGATATCATCTGACCTAGGCAAGTTCACGACTTCAAGGGTGGTGGGTGACAATTAGTGAAGAAACACTGGCAAGCATTTTTCTCAACACCATCTCTCTGTTAGATTTGGCAAGTGATATGACAGTCTTTCAATCTAGTTTGGGAATTATCTTAATGGTGAATTCTTTTGGTGCTCTGGGCAATTGATATGATCTGTATCTATGTGACTAGTGGGTGTTTTTCTATGTGTGAGCATACCTCATTTTTTATTTTCCCTACACATTTTCTGCATAAAGATGGAAAGTTACAAGATTGTTCTCTCATGGCCTTTATTCCTCAGTCTACAAGTCTGAACGACCTGTTAGGCTGAGGTACATCAAATCTAGGTTTATTTTCTTTAGTGTTGAGTCAGTCTGGCCTGTAAACCCTGGGGTGTCAGAATCCCAAGGTTTGATTATTTTCATACAGTGTTTAAATTCCACTAAAAGCTGGGTGGACACAGGTTCTTAGATAAACCAATGATTGACCAACCTGTACAAAATAATAGTGTGTTTTTTGTGGCCTCACTTAAAGAGTAAACAAAGATTGAATGTTATCCATATCAGCAACGCTCTCTTCTGTAAGTATGTTCTTGTTACCTAGCAACAAGTGTTCTTCAGGCCTCCTCTGTTTGAGAAGTTTACATCAGCCACTTCTTGTCCTTTAAAGGGCTGTGTGTTTGGCAGGTCTGGCATTCCTTCCACCAGGTTTATACAGACGGGAATGAGGAACATCTTGCTTGACGTCTCACATGTCAACACTCTTCTCTATGAAGGATAAACACTGTGCATTTGGCAATGCAAGAGACTTACAAGCACGGGCTGGCTGGGATAAACAAGTTGTAAACTATATAGAACATCCAGGTAATTTACTGTAGAACAAATGGAAAATTTCTCACCTTGGAAAGGGTCATCTCCAGGTCTTCAATGTCATGTTTCAGCTCGTCGCACTCCTCTTCAATCTTACGCTTAGATGACGTCAACTCCGCGTTTGCATCTTCCTCGTCCTCTAATCTCTCGCGTAGTTCTTGGATCTGTGCCTCGTAGTCCGCCTTGGTCTTTATAAGAGCAGCACACCTCTCCTCGGCATCGGCCAGGTTGTCCTGCTCCTGTAAACCATTCCATAAAGGAGGAAAGTCTAAGTCCTTACTCCTCTTGTGAGCCATGTTTGAACCAAGGATGCCACACTAGCTATGGATGAGTAAGCCTGGGTGCACTTTTTCTCCTCTCACCATCACTGTTTGGTCTAGGTCAGCTGAGGAATGTTCCAAGCTTTAGAACTTGGACTTGGTTCATAATTTGTTTCCCCCACCGAGATAAAAAACATTTCCCCGGTCCCCTTTTTTGGAGGTCAGGCAGCAGCTAGAAAGTGTCTGAAAACCACTCAGCGGAAAACCTCATACCACGGTGACGTAGGGGTTTCTCTTCCTGCCACACTTAAACATGAGATCATGCTTCCCTTGCTCTCCCTGCATTTCCTCACTTTAGGGCACCTTGAAACAATTTAAGGGGACAGGGCTCTCCCCAAGCAGAAAACACCTTGTGGAACTTAAGTTGGACTTTTGGCACTGGTGGATCGACAGATTCCTTGATCAAAAAGGTAGCAGAGGTTGTTCTAATCTAAACCAGATCTACAGGTTCTGTCATATCCTGACACATATCAGCTTGAGCCTCAGGACCAGCGCAGAGCCAACGGAAATTCCTGTCTGTCCAAACAGATAACGAAAGGGGGTCCAGGGTGGACAGCGCTCTGTGGGACGAAAGTGGCTGTATATCCCACATAATGTCAACAGTAGCAGGGTGTCCTGGGGAAGCCACCTTGTATATGACAGCCACCTGATAAGTTAATAAGTAACCTCATAAGGAGGGGGGTAGGCGTGAAGATGGATGGTTTAGCTTGAGTCTCAAGTGGCCAGGATTATGCTATGTCTTCTAGGTGTTGCAGCTGCGGGTAGTTCTAACTAACTGATTTAGCAGGACCACTGACCAATGATGTAAAACCAGCACCGGCGATCACTTGCACATGGCCTGACCCACTTCTCTGGCTTTTGGACCACTAGTCACTGACTCCTGTTCCTATTACACTCCTAAAGATCAAATGATATTAGCTATCTTGCATTCTGTTCTTGAAAAATATATCTGTCATGTCAATGTAGCATTTTATTTATTTGTATTACATACATATAAATACACATTTATTGTCAACTTGAACAGCTGCCAGCTGATTGTGATTAGTGGTGTTTTTCCATTTCACAATGGGAAACATATAACATTAGTTATATGAGAGGAAAGACATGATTTATGTCACAAGGTAAGGCAACCACTCCCCTAGAATCAAGATTTACTTCAGGAATGTGAACATCTGACAGTCACAGGTTTTACTTTCCAACAAGCTGATTAGACAAAACAATGTAAATCATTTCAACAACCTTCCTATTCTTGAACAGATGTTAATGTTAACCTGGCAGTACCCACTTATATTGTAGGGAGAATGTGTCTCCGCCCTTGTGCGGTGGTCAGACACACCTTAGTTAACCTTTGATGATCAGGAGACCAGTTTGTGCCCATTTGTCAAGGTCAAAG
This sequence comes from Branchiostoma lanceolatum, assembly GCA_035149815.1. Lineage (NCBI taxonomy): Eukaryota > Metazoa > Chordata > Leptocardii > Amphioxiformes > Branchiostomatidae > Branchiostoma > Branchiostoma lanceolatum. Next base: position 3,551,177 of record CM068873.1, read on the forward strand.
TTCAGCAAACTTTCACTCTTTGATGTCAGTTCTTAACATACCTAGCCCAGCTTCACCAAATAATTGAAACCACTTGAGCCAATCAAGTGGGTAAGGTCTTCGTATCTAGTAGTAGAGGAGGATACTAACTAAGGGTTAGGTTAGGAAGGGAATGGGAGTTAACAATTTTTTCTGTGCAAAATCTGTAAGGGGGGATGGATTGATCATTTAATTAGTCGGAGGGGCGTAAAATTTGTATTCCTCAGGAACAGTACCAGAGATCAGAAACAAATGGCTTCGGGAAACACAGAGATCGACTTAAGGGTCGAGGTCTTCTTCATCCATCTTAAACTGTGGCATTCTTGGCAAGACATTTCATCGACAGCTGTCAATTCATGTACATTAAGTATGATTAGGCCACACCATTTTAATTTCTTGGTTAACAGAATTTTAAAAAAAATGCTAAAATTAACAGGAAAACAGAATCTCAGAGGAAAGTTTGTACTTTGGTGCACACAGTTTCAGGGAGTGAACAGGGTCAGGTGCAAGTTTTCACCCTAGCCTTCTGTTCTGATGATTTTTTTTTGTTGCTAAAAAGTTTTTTTAAAATCTGTTAACCAAGAAATTACGTTGGTGTGGCCTTAGCAATCAAACAGCTATATCACATAAAATGGCTTACATACATGTATGTCATAGAGAGGACTAAAGAAACAGACTTACCATTTGTGAAGATGACGATGACTGCTACAGTTTCTTCCAAGAGTCGATATGCAAACTGAGAAGTCTCTCAGGCAGAAGTTCTTGGTACACAAACTTCCAAAGTCGTTCAGCTTTTTGAAACATTGGATGGCATCGGCAGGTTCTAAACAAACTTTCAATATCCACCTACCTTACTTCCCAGTCACGAAACTGCCATGTTTGCTTCAACCCTGAAGCTGGTCACTACTGATAACGACTTAAGGCCCACCTCCAAAAGTCATAACTATTCCTTCATGTAGACAGTTTAATGGTGTGAACTTGAAGGTAACTTACAAGTCTGTAATCATCTGAAGATACAACGTGATCATGAGAAGATTTTCTACTAAGCAGTCAGTCTGAAGAAAATCCACTACAGTAGGACAACTAGGTCAACAACCTCTGAACCAACAGTTTAAAGCTGTTAAATACTTCACTTTTTGCAGTCACAGACAGAAATGCCTCGAAGTATTGCAGTACAAATATTTGTGGGAAACCAGATAAGGTTACATACTGCAGTGGGAGTTTTGCGCAAGCCAAACGACCATGTTGATTTTAATTAACGACTCTAAACAGCATCCACCAGGCCATGAACTACCAAGGGTCAGACGTTATGCAGTGTAAGTGATCATAATTCCAGTTTTCTCTGATGGGGGATGGTGTTACATTCAGATCCCCACAAAGCTCGTTACAAGGTATATGGCTTAAAAAGCTCCAATAATCCATTTGGAGGGTCTGGTCGAGCAGGGCTCTAGTCTGAGTGCCAGCCTTTTTAGCTTCCGTCCGCTACCCAAGCTCCGCTGCGCTACCCAAGCTCCGCTGCCGGTAGCGGAGCTTGGGTAGCGTACGGAAGCTACGTGTAAAAAGGCTGGCACTCAGGCTAGCAGGGCTCAGCATCTGCAGCTAGGAAAGCAGTCATGAGAGTTTGAAATGGGATAATGCAGGCTGAGGTTTCTACAAACACACTCATATAAGCTACGATAACAAAACAAGGAACCTCAACAGATGGTGTTAGCTAAAGCAGAAAAATGGAGGACTTATGAAAGCAGGCTGTGATGATTGATTTGTTGAAAAGACTGTCATGTGATCATGAGTCTGTCTTACTAATGCCTATGAACACTCCTAAGTCTGTCATCTATGTTGGAAATTTATACCTCACTAAAACACTGACACCTGTTGCTCTTCAAGCTAAACTACATCTCCTTGACCCCATAAAATGATGAATAATGGACTCCATACACAGGCAGGCATACTGACCAGTATCCATCTATACTGTTTGCTGTTTAGACAAGTTCAACCAATTGTTACTTTTCATAACAGTCTGCTATCATGACATGGTCAATATCAAATGACTATGGAGATGACTTGAGCAATGTTACTCTGTCAAAGGGAATGTTAGTACATGTAGATGCAGTCATCATGTTGTCTTGTGTCATTAGCATGAACTACAAAGTTCACTGTGGAATGCATGAGATATCCAAAAGGAGGGCACTAGTTCTGCACAACCTTTCAGATGTAATTAACCTTATCTGTAAACTGTCTACACCTCCTAAAAGTGCCCCCATGTTTACTGCTGCCACTTCTAACTGGGTCATTACTTTGTCCAAGCCACCTCTGACCACACAGATCGAGAAAAAACAACTGGTCAGTGTAACAGCATTATTGGTTTGCTGTAGCAAGAACATAAACAGCCAGCCCTAGTGTTTTCGGGAAGCCCTGTTCAGAAATGTAGCCTGGCCTTCACATTCAGCCTGAGTATGTTGGGTCACTGGGCTAACGAGTAAGGCTGCTTTGTTTTCCTCCTCACAGATGCAAAGTTCCTTCCCCCACCGATGGTGCATAGGTCGGCGCCCATCTCCGTTTCAGTAGCCCTTGGGCCACACAAATTTGTGAAATCACTACAGCAGGGGGCTAGTCCACTGGTAGTGGCGTGTGTTTAACTTCCATACTCTTTCCCAAATGCTGAGTCCTAAGCAGAGAAAGCAGTATGTACCATCTTTAAAGTCTTTGGTATGACCCGGCCTGGGATCAAACTCACGGTCTACCCTATGCAAGGCGAACACTCTACCCACTAGGCCGTTGCACCGGTTGTCAGAGATTCTAGTGCCTTCTAGTGCCCTCCGTTTGGATATCTTATGCACTCCACACAGATTACTGATGGTGAAGTCTTACACTATTTATGTCCTAAACCGTGATAGGTATTATTTATACCAAGTTCTTTTAAAACCTCCTTGGTACAACTTTTTTTTAAGTAGAAAGTGTGGAAACTTTAATATATGTTTTAGATTTGGTCAGATCTTTCCAGTCCACTGGCAATGCTAAGTTTCCATTAACCCATTAATACAAGACAAGTGACTTGATACACCTGGCCATAAAGGACAACTGACTTCATAGTAGGATTGGTCAGTCGACCAATCGTAGGGAATTACGCTGAGGAAGCGACCTTTGACCTCCGCTCCTGCCGTCTTCCTATTTGCGGCATCCTCCGTTCTGAACGGATGGGCTCGCCTCCCGCTCAACGTTCCGTCGGAAACTTTTCCCCTCTTGAGCTTTCATGAAGCATTTCAACCTACCGTGCGGCGCTCCCCAACTACCGAGGCACACGAATCTGCCAAGAAACTTGCGGGTTGCCGTCCTCGTTGGGCCCGACGCCGACCAGACAGCAGGGCCGCGGTGTGCAACTACCACAGCAGCGTGCATGGGCCGCCAGTAACGTTGCCCACCTGGATTCGCAGTTCTAAGCGAGAGGCTCCACCCGTCCCTGAGTCTCTACACTGTTCGTAATCTTTGGTGACGTCCTGCAGCGAGTTTTCTTCACCAGCCTGGGACTGCACACCCGTTCCTGCCTGCCCATAACGTCCACAGAGACAGTGAGTCCACAGCGACCGGAACGACAGCCCCTCCCCACTTCCCGCCAGTGATGCAGGTCTCGCGAGACGCCCGAGACTTTGGCAGCCATGTTTCCTCCCGTGAACTACGTAAACAACTTTTCCACGAGCGGTCCTTCCTCAGCGCCCGCCTCCCTTTTAAGTAGAAAGTGTGGAAACTTTAATATATGTTTTAGATTTGGTCAGATCTTTCCAGTCCACTGGCAATGCTAAGTTTCCATTAACCCATTAATACAAGACAAGTGACTTGATACACCTGGCCATAAAGGACAACTGACTTCAATAAAAGAAGTGTCTGTTTTCTTAGTGTTTATAATTTTGATGTTTATAAGAACATGGCTGACCACCCACATTGCTATGTTTCCAATAAGCTCCATAAATATTTGCTTTCCATCATGATATCTCATTTACATAAAGGTACCTGACCACAAAGGTTTATGCCAAGTTTATCAAAACTATCAGTCAGTGTTAGTGATACGGTTGAGTTTGAACAACATGCTGCTTGTGTGGCCTAGATGCTGTCTGATGCTGTCTAACATGTCAGATGCTGAGACAAGGCAGCAATCACTACTTCTGGGCTGGAGAACAAAAATCAAGTCAGCAACTTTAAAGCCCCACTATGTAAGATTTTGGTGCAAAAATTGAAAATATTCTTTCACAGTTCACAAACACCAAAAATAGACGAAATAATGAAGAAAATATTCTGAAAAGGGGTTGTACATGTCAGTACCTGCCATTCACATTAAGATTTGTTCACAAGAATATTTTCAATTTTGCGCCAAAATCTTACATAGTGGGGCTTTAAAGTAATACATTCTTGTTGTCTGACTCTGTGCAAAATTTTCTTGCTTTTCACATGTGTAAAATATTTGATATGTTTCTCCAGAAAACTCCACTGAAGGATGACCTGACAGGACATTCATTGGGACTGCTGATGGTTTTCTGGTGGAAAATTACTGCACATTCGTATCTAGAAAATTAGAAACTCACTAATGCCTTGTACTGCTTTAAGTTCACAAAACTGATAGTCAACTTTTTCCACTAGTGGACGCAATTTAACTTGCCACAAGCATTTTACATAAATTTGGTGTCTACCATGTAACAATCATCATAATACATCTTGTACACCGAATAAAAGTAAACTTTTTTACAACTTCAAGACCCCCCCCCCCCCCCGCCCCAACAATGAAAACAAACCACATTTAGTTCTATGGGTGCAACTTTTCTGGTCTTCCACACCACCCTAATTTCACTAACTAAGAGAAAAGCCCCTAGCGGGGACGCGACAAAGTTAGAATGACACATGGAATTTTTCTCACACCTCCTGGCCAGTTTGTAACACCCCTAATCTGGAAACCATTGACTGATGCATTCACCCTGTTCTTTGTTATTGCACGCTTTACTTGGCCCATCTTTTACAAGGGCTGCTGTTGTATCTCAGCCAAACTGGGCCAGACGTAAACGGCTTCAAAGGGCATAGAACCTTCATTCCTCAGCAATGACTTTGACATTGACAGGGACCAACTGGACCCTATTGACACTGATCTTGTCAGCTTTGGTCGGTTCGTCTGTTTATATCCACACTTCAGTGTCCTCCTAATTGCCTGCAGGCGTTGTGAGGGAGGTTACATTGTCATTGAGAAATGTCCACATTCACAAAGTTCAGCCATAAATTTGAGAAGCCATGTTCTGTGCCTCCTGACTGGGTGACACTGTCTTCTCTACATGTTGCTAACCAAACATCGTAAATGACAAGTCCAAAGTTTTCACATCAAACGTTTCACTTGGTCTGAATGCCTGAACTGTTGAAGCAACAACCTAGGGATCGAGGTGCCTGACAAGGAAAGCGCTCATGATCAAGGATGTACAAAATTTTCCAAGGACTTGAGAGTGCAAGAATCGTCTCATTCTTTATCAAAAGACAGGTTCTCAATAATGTACAGGTTCGCATTAGTAGGTGTGGAAAGCTTGGCTTGAGAAACACTTATGAAATTCTATCAAAAGTGTTTACATTCCAGAGAATCATGCATCTAAATAAATTTGGTGTACATTCTTCTGTTGACATGGTCAAGTCAGTGATATCACTGACATCCATCATATAACATAAACAAAATTTAGGCTGTCAGTTTCAACTCTTCCAGCTCAAGTGACGGCTGGCGAGCACAACCCTCAGTCATGAGCGCTGAAGCAGAGGCCATCTAATCCTGCCCTGTTTTCTGTACCATACCAAGTTGCACTCAGACGTCAGCCCACTGCTTCTCAGGAATGTGTGTGGTCAGGAGAAGACTTACAAGTGTCCAGGGAACATGATGCTATTACAAACTGTTATCCAATGAGCAGCCAGGGGCAGTTCTGCCTAACTCTACTCTTCCTGCCTTCAGTGCAAGTGACAACTGATACCTCCAGGTTGACATTCCATGCTGTCATGATGTCCTCCTTTCTACAATAACATTGTGACAGTGGTTTTAATCCAAGCTCTTCTTGGATTTACAGTACTTTCTACTTTCCCCTTAAGAAGATCTACATAATGGCCAGTTTTGAAGTCGTCTACAGGAGGGCCTGCATGCCCCTTTTACGTAGAGCGTAATCGGCCGTTTTAATTTTACGTAGAGCATTGCTGACCACTCCATAATTTAGCGTAGAGCGTAGGGGGGACTTTCTGAATTTAGCGTAGAGCGTAGGGAGGCTTTCTGAAATTAGCGTATTACGTAGCCCGCCCTCCGAATTTAGCGTAGAGCGTTGTCGGGACCCCCCCATGCAGGCCCCACTACAGGTATTCATTAAACTTCAACTGTGTAATGATGGTACAATGTACAATTAACAACTAAATGTCTGTATCGTTACCTATTTTCTGCTGTTGTCATCCCAACAGAAGCCGTCCTTTGTAAAAAATTAACGTGTCAATGGTGAATCCTTACCTTCTCCTGTTGTGCAGATGTTGCTCCTTTTCCATTTAGCAGCTAGGGATACGTCTAATTCATTCTAACATTGACATTTGATAGGGATAGATAGATTAAGGATGTCATGGGATTGGTGCATAAAACAAATTTAATTGAATTTGCATAAGGCCAACCATTCCACAATTCAAGACAATATAAAATTTCAGGGTGGTGGTCTTGATTATGGCATTTGATACATGTATACAGTAACGTAACATGTCCTATTTACGTGCGGGAGCAGTTTACGTCCAGTTTGGGAAAGAACTATGACAGGTATTCATAATAAACATTTTTCTTTGGTATGCTCTGGTACCACTCTTGAGAATGGGTTTATAATTTGACATTGTTCTTGCTGACAGCTTATCCAAACTCCCAGAATTGTAATAGAGAAAAGAGGGTACCATGAAGGGGGCACTCCCATTTGTACAGTTACATCATAACTTCCTGTGCACATCCGCTCACCCTAAATAGACCCACCTGTTCATATATAAGATGGGAGACTATACAAGCATTGATTTATTACCTGAGCAGGTGCGCACAGGAATTAACGATGGAAGTGTACACCAGGAAAAGTAAGGTGTCAACTGAAATTTCCAGCTACAAGTCAAAATGCTTTGAATTCAAATGGTGGTGGCCACAACCTTGTGAGAGGTACTTAGTAACATGTACTTACATGTTAATCAATACAGAAATGGCAAACTGTATCTGGAAGCCCCTCAATACACAGTACAGTATGGTTTTCATAACTAATGTTGTGATGAAACTGACAGATGAAGAGATGAAAGCAGGATCAGACTTTACTACTTACTGCCTGTAACTGCAGCACAAGATCGTTCTTGTCCTGAGAAAGGGTGGCATTCTGCTGCTCTGTCTCCTTGCGAATGGCTTCCTCCTTGGCTAGTTTCTCCTTCAGCTGTTGGATCTCCAGCTCCTTTGCTCTCATTTCATCCTCCTAAAATGGTTACACAGATGAGGCAGTTATTCAGTGTCGTGGTTATCAAGCTTCACATTAGGCCACACCAATTTTACTTGTTGGTTAACGGAATTTAAAAAAAATGCTAGATTGGAAAATCAACATGAAAACAGGATCTCACAGGAAAGTTTGTACTTTGGTGCACACAGTATCAGGGAGTGAACAGGGTCAGGTGCAAGTTTTCACCCCAGCTTTCTGTTATAATGATGTCCTCATGATAAGATTTAAATAGAAAATCTGTTAACCAAGAAATTAAATTGGTGTGGCCTTAAGGAAGTATATAAAGGTGCTTATGTTTAAAGTTACTGGCATGGCCATAACTTTGGAAAAGTGGTGTGCTGGCCTGATTTAAGTGAAATAATATGACACTCAGCAACATCAAGCGTAAAGACAAAATTATTTGAAAGGGGAGGGGCTGCGTACCATTGTCTAAACCTCTTGCAAGAAGTCCCTATAAACTTACCATAATACTGCTACAGCTGTCAACACTTAAGGCCGAGGGCATAGTTCATAGCATTGAGGTCAAGTGATGTCCTACTCGTTAACCAGCAGGTGTAACAGGTGTACTCATGAAGAGACACCAGCCCTCCGATTTCAGATAAAGGTAGGATGTCTGTCGGGCTCTTTGTTAACCAAACCTTGACCTGACCTGATCACGTAACAGGTGTTTACCAAACGCTATTAAGATCATTACACACAGAGTGAGGACAACTTACTTCCTTCCATCCTATGTTTGTTTGCTGGGAGCTCAAGTGAGGCGAGACATTTGTTAGTAAACAGAGGGATTGTTTGTAATGTACTTTAATTGGGTGCAATGCAACATGACTGATTCAGGTGAGGGAAGTCTGCAAAAACGGCTTTTAATGTCTGCCACCTAAAACTGATAACAGGACAGTATTGCCCACCTGTTTGACGACCTTCAGGAGGGGCTTGACCTTGGTGAAGAGTCTCCACCATGCCCAGTTTCTCAGGACTAGATATCGCCTGATATTCCTCTGGATGATGGACAGACCAATTCTGCAGAGGGGGGAATTCTCGTTAGACAAAGTAAAGGAAAGGCAATAAATCTTCAACACCATTCCCTAGGTCCAGTCCCTGATGTTAATTGTCATCATAATTAGATACAAAATTAATAAAGTGGTAGATAAATAGTTTTCAAGAGTATAAACACAGATGATCTAGGAATGTTAGCAGTTAAGCATCAATCTGTCCCATCATACATTATTATCTCCATGAAAAATGGTAAAGTTTTGGGTGTGTCTGTCTGTCTGTGTGTGTGTGTTTCCAGACTATTGTAGTCAGCATAACTCAAGAACCTCTGAATGGATTTTTATGATATCTGGTATATAGGTGTTTGAAAGACGAAAGTCAACTTTGATTTTGGGCCCCCTGGTAAGGGACCTTGGTACTGCAGCAGAACATCTGTTTTTTAAAATCTTTTGACCTGGACATGCTATGGTCTTGTTTTTTTTTTGTTGGCAGGTAGCTTGTGATGTGAAAAAGAACTGGTATAAGTTTGGGCCCCCTAGCAGCTTGCTCTGGAACTGAAGGGGCGTTTTTCAATCTTCCAAGGAGAATAACTGAACAAAGCAACAACGGATTTCCATGATATCTAGTATGCAGATAGCTTAGACAGACATGTACATAATGAAGTAGAAACTATGCAAATTAGTACTTATTTGCATATTTAATGAGGAAAATCTATATTTCCAGTCTTTCCATTATAGGACTCAAACACAACAATGTAACATATGTAGTTTATGGCAGGTGAAACAGTAAAAGATACCAATTATGCAAATAAGTTCCTAATTTGCATTAACTAATGGAAAAGCGGCATTGTTTACCTATGTGGTAACTGAATGGACTGTCAATATTACGCGACATCTGTAAGTTAGTGTGTAAGTCATTTGCATAATCAGAATAGTTCATGGAGATATGAGGTCTCTCAACTCTTGTTTATAACAAGAAGTTAGTCACCATTTTGAATCCAAACAGAATATCACACTGACCTTTAGGTAGGTAGGTAGGTAGTCAACGTGCTTACGTGCGACGTGCTTACGTGTTAACGTGCAACGTGCACCATCGGGGTTATACCGCCCCTTGCGGGGTGACATACCCTTTCGTTGGCTGATACAAGACGGGGATGCGCCAGGTCTACCGTCCGGGTGAATAAACACTGACCTTTGCTCCATCATTTTCTTGAAGATCTTTCTCTGGAGCAGCCCCCGTGCTCTGGCCTGGATCATGGTCATGATTATGGCCAGCCGCTCGTCCCGCAGGTCCTCCAGGTGTCCCAGCACACCTGCCTTGAAAAACACCTGCAACAAGAATGAAATGGGAGAACAGGTGTCAGAAATTGCAATGTGAGGTTCAAACCTACATTTGCCAAAATGACTATCTTTTTTATTTTGTTGTTGATTGTATTAGAATTGCAACAGTGCAATACACAACACGTGGGACACAGGCAGCTATTGCTGATATCGTGACCCACACGCATAATATACCCGTTTTTTACACTTGGGTGGAGTGGGGAAAGTCGTGTAAAGTGCCTTTTTTTCCCAAGGGCACAAGATCGGCGGCGCCAGGGGATTCAAACCCGGGACCCCTGGGTTCTGAGTCGATAATACTGCCGTTACACCACACCAATGACTTTCATAATGGCTGTTTCGTAATTTTGATACCATAGCAGACTAGACTTATTGGTAAGGATGCTTACCCATGAGACTTATTATCGAGAGCACATTTTCACGTAATGAACACTTGTCAGCCATAGCCATATAGTGTTGGCAGGGCAAAATAATGTTAATTCTTCTGGTATTACATATTAATGCACCAATTTTTGCCACATGTGATATATACTTCACTTCTCTTTTCTTCGGATCCTCTTTTCCTTCATAGATGGTTTAACCTAATCACTACTCCCTTGCTTAACTTTCAAAGTTTCAATACTAAGTCTTATGTTTTACATGTTGTTCTTAATAGAACATTCACCTTTGTTTTGCCAATGCGATATTCAACAGGGTCCAGGTCGATGCCCTCAATGAGAAGCGTTGACGCCTCCCTGCCCTCAATGTAGCCTTCTGGGATTGAAGTGGGTGCCAGGATCTGGTACCTGTATACCAGTGAACAGTTGGAGTTATGTATGGTTCTGGTAGGGTGAGTTGGAATATGGAACCGTGATTAAAAGAGTCCCAGTCATCGTTGGTGTATTTCAATTTCTTCTGTTATTCTCATTCTCTGTTTGGTACCTGGGAATCCATCACTATATGATTGATATCAACAGTTTAGACACATGTTACCTCTAAATGCTATCTACTAACATAATTCCACCAGGGTACATAATTCTGCCACCCTGAAAAGATACGTCCAAACAGATCTCCAACCCAACGTCCCCCAGTATCATGCACTCCTGTATGTATATCTAAACTGTGCATACCTGGGGGTGCTGCACTAGAGATCTCTCAAAACCACTGTTACTCAAGGTGGTGGATTTATGTAACCTAGCAGATTAACGTTAATGAAAGTTTATTGCAAATTCCTGACCGTAGGCTAATTGCAAGTACATGACTTTTGTACGTGTACATGTAACACAGAGTGGACGGACAGATATTGATGAACAATATAACATATGACTACTCTAGTCTTGACTACTGACACTAAGTTCTAGCTTTATTGGGTTCGGCTTCTTTTTGCGAGACAGTGGAAGACGAATGATCCCACTTTTTCTGTAATGTGTGGGTTTTGTGATGTTGAAAACGTGGAGAAATTAGGATGGAAAATGGTGGCCTCTTTAAACAGCTCATTTCTTTCATGGTCGTAGAATGGGCAACTTGACATAAAATGTGTTTAATGGAGGTAACTGATGTAGAAGTTGTTCTTACCTTTGCCTGAACTCTGCAAAGATCATCCTGTTGGGGAAGCCCTTGCGACAGATGCGGATTCCCTCCAGCACTCCGTTACACCTCAGCTGGTGTAGCACCAGGAAAGAGTCGATCTCCCCCGCGCTCTTTCTCTCGTTGGGGATGATACAACGCACAAAGTGGGGGGAAGTGTTCCGCAGGTTGGTCATCAGCTTGTTCAGTTGTTCCTGCAGAAATCATGGTCACGACTTAAGTTAATGTTCTGCAGTGCATCATGCTGTTGAATCATCAGTTCACATTCTGAATGTGAGTACAGTCAAACCTAGATGCAGCAACCAGTCAAGGGACTGAGGAAAATGGTTGCTGAAGACAGTCAGTTGTTCAGGACAGGGGGATGTTAAAAACTTTTATTGTTAAAAAAATTCGCCAAAAATCGTCATTTCAAATATAATCATAGGCTCACATAATCCTTGATGTATCACAATCATGTGCATGCCTGCAAAGTATTATTGATGAACATCAAAGTACAAGCCAAGGAGAGCCTTTTTCTAAAAATGAGCGTGGCCTTATAACTCTTGATGACGTAATCATGACGTCATATTAATTTGCATAAATCATCACCTTGCTATAAGGTACTACCTGAAAAAAATTAAGGTTGAGGAAGGTTTATAAAGTTTTTTTTTTTCAATAACATCCCAAAACTCCTCAGCCACCCTTCAGCTGTGAAGCTGTGGCTCGTGGCTAGAGGTGATTACCTGCAACAGGTGGTTGCCTGGCCAGGTTTGACTGTACTTATCCAGCAATGTTTGTACAAGTCTTTCATGACTTAAATGGCATAAAAATTGTATGGAACTATGAAACAAATATCTGAAAGGCACAGCAAAACTTTTCAAACCAAGGCATCAACATGCAACATTCCTAAACTTGAAAGAAAACCAACATTGAATATCAATTTGATCCTGAAACTTAAAGCAACTTCATACACCTGGAAATAGGCATATTGCAGAGAATACTTTATTTTTTGTCAAGCAGATCAAATGATATAACCTGAAAAAAAAGCCAGTTGCCGTATCTACAAGAATAACTTCAGGCAGTATCATCTTTCATGCTGTTCACACACACATATAATGAAACTGCAAAAACAAAAGGATGATACTTATACTTATAGAACAACTGAAAATGTTAGTTAAAACCATGCTCCCTGGAGAGGTCAGTTGTCATCCTGCATTCCTGTAATCAAAGCACCTGACCTTGTCTTCTTACATAAGTTTTACTGACATTTTTGCTATCAAAAATATATACACTGTTTGCCGGAACTATGCAAACTTGATTAAGTTGCCTTTCAGAAACCTTAATGTAAGATAAGGTCAGGTGCAATTTCAACTGTAAGATCAGTAAGTAAGTAAGTATAAACTTGGGTAAGTATGTTAAGGTGTGGTAAGTATGAACTTGGCGTTGTTGTGTTCATCACCTGCCCTTTGCCTGTCTCTCAGCTTTCAGTAGCAGGCACCAGCCCTACAAAAGATATTACATTCACATTGCTTTCTGTGCTTAATGCATTATTCCTCACATGTATATATTGGGGACACCTGATTGACCTTTCAGTAACATAGCTGCAGTCTTTTGTCTCTCCTTTAGGCCACACCATTTTAATTTCTTGGTTAACGGAATTTAAAAAAAAATGCTAGATTGGAAAATCAACAGGAAAACAGAATCTCAGAGAAAAGTTTGCACTTTGGTGCACACAATTTCAGGGAGTGAACAGGGTCAGGTGCAAGTTTTCACCCCAGCCTTATGTTTTCATGATTTTTTTTCTAAAATTTAAAAAAAAATCTGTTAACAAAGAAATTAAATTGGTGTGGCCTTATATACATAAAAAGTGGCACCATTATTGTAAATGTAGCTCCCTTCGGAGCTTGCTAGAGTCAGATAAAGCCACACATGTAGATGGCCATATGAGGTGTCTGCAAGGACTTTGCTGACACTGTGATGGGATCCATTTACTGGTAGTGTTTCTTAGTACTTGATACTGTCATTAACAACTCTATTGTACAAGTTTACCAATTGCCTTTGCATTGGCTACAAACATACAATGTTCATGTACAATGAGACAAAGGTAACGTTTCTTCACATATCACAGACTGTGTAATCACACTATATACATGTACATAAGGGAAGGAGAAATAAACTGTCATGCTAACTAACACAAATGAATTATCAGATCAGCAGGTTACCCTAAATGTGTGTCTTCTGTAATAATCCCTTCACAAGTCTGAATCACTTGGTTAATCATAGCACTGAAGTCCAGACAAACAATTCTCTACTGATCACCTGATATGTACATGAGTAGTGTCTTCTTGAATATCTACATCTACATAGGGGTTGCCCCCAAATAACCCCTTCAGGGGCAAAGTAGGGGGGGAGTTGAGGTCCCGGGCTAAGGCGGGCAGGCCTCCAGCCTGGCACGGAAAGGCTCAACGGTGGGAGCCGTTGCAACCGTGCCAGGCAGTGACAATGAATAGACAAGGAAGCAGCACTCACTCTGTGTTTTGCGGAGACAGTCTGAAAGGCACCAGACTTCTTGTGCTTCCTTCCAGCGGCTGTAACAAAGACAAATATAACGTATTACAAAATGTTGAAAATCTACAACATGTCTTCTTTAATCCCTGACGACCGTCTTTTTGAAATTGTTTATGAAAAAGGAAACTTTAAAATCCTACATTGTATTACGAATTAGAAAGTTATAGAAAAGTCCACACATCTTTCTACTGAAAATTATATGGGATTTTACTTAGGATTTACTGTATTGGAATAAGACTAGAATAACTACAAAAATTATACTATTTCACTGTAGTGGTTAGTTACAGGAGATACATAAAGAAGATTAGTCACAAACACTTTCTTGAACACAAGACCAGAACATAGCATAGCAACTACACGTAGAAATAACAACTTATGCCTAAATGCACATGTATAAGTGGTCCATGTGCCTTTATATCTATCTAACAAGTCTAACTGCTGACATACTGTACTACAAAGTTAACATTATCTACAGAACTAGATGTATGACATACATGCAGTATTTGTCCGGACTTATTAAGACTAATTCACTGACAAACAGACACAGAGTTAAGTCAACAGACAGATTGACAGACATTACACGCTCGTTCTCATTTAAATGTACACATTTTGTCATCTCCGTTACCGTTAGAAGTAAGACGTTCCTGACATTAAGATATGCCACATATAAGGTACGCAACTGCCGTTTTTAAAGCTAGAAAAGTTTTGAGTCGTCATAAAAACTGCAGTTTGACATCTTATATGTGGCATATCCTAATGTCAGGAACGTCTTATTTCAATCGGTAACGGAGATTACAAAATGTGTACATTTAAATGAGAACGAGCGTACAGACATTAAAGATATGAGAAATGGTACCTGAAGCTCTTTCAGCTACATCGATGTACCCATACTTGGGCAGGGATCGTGCTAGAGTGGTGGCAAGAGAGTGCCATGCAAAGTGCTCATTATAAAAAAAAATATGTACAATACACTATCTCCAGTGTCAGGTGTATGCACACAGTAATCTGGACATTTCAGTTCAGGTGTCTGGGGGGATCAGCCTGACCAGTGATCATTCTACCACAATATTAATGAGAAAGAATACTGGCTTCTGGCTTAGATTCCCAGACTCATGTCTCTAAACAAAGGGTGTTCTTTTTTTAATCCAGCTGTCTGAGAAATTCTCTCCCAGTGTGGTAAGCAATCATAACAGACTATCCCAATGACCTATGACCATGGGCGATATCTTGCTTTTCCGTGCGGCAAAACATGACGATTTAACCGTGGTTTTCCGCAACTTAGCATTAATTACCGATGTCGCCACACATTTGAAAATGACGCGGTCGTCTTCGGTAACATTTTGGTCGCTTGTGGTCCAGATTGGGGCTGGTCGCGGTCACAGAAGACAAGTGGTCATCTTTGACACATTGCTTAATGCTTGTGTCTATGGGGGAAAAAATCGTGACTGACCGAAATCGGTCGTCTTGAGCCGATGGTCGTCTTTTGGACGTGGTCGTCAGACCAAGTTTGACTGTATAACGAGTGATATTACGCTTTATGACAGGGCAAGTTGGCATAGGGACCCAACACTGAGACAATGTAGTGTACATGTACATGGTGGCAAGTGTCCTTGACTGTGATCCAGCATCCCTTCACCTAGCAAAAAAGCATTGTGAACCTTAATGTGCATATTATCTTCACTTATCATCAGTGTCAAAACATGTGGCATGCATTTTAATAGAAAACTCAGACTTGTTGAATATGTTTAATGCAAGACATAGCATAGAATCATTTTGAGACGTCAATGCCTCTGAATTAAGTCAAGGGTATATTGTTAATGATATGGTATAGACTGTAGTGTATTGACAGGCAGTATCTGTTCTACACATGTGTTCAGTATGTGAACATCCGCTTCACTCATGCATCATGCACAGAACATGCAACAAGGATAAATATAGTATCTACATGTACAGTAAAGAAAAAAAAAAGTTTTCAGGAATTTTTCCTTCAGGGATCAGGCTGGTTGGCATTACAACAGTTATTTTTGGCATGCTTGCAGTTGTTATGGAATCTGATTAATAATATTCCTACTGCCAACCAACAAGTGCTGAGGGGTACATTTTGTAAATCCTGTCGGAGAACGTACCAGGGTTTCGACCTCCACTCTCTTGGCCGGCGGCTTCAGCAAAGAGCACGGCCAACAGATCCAGGTGGGACTTGGCAAAGCAGCTCACACAAGACTCATTCAGGGGGTCCTTGTTCTTATACAACCAACCATGCAGGTTGTAGCCAACCTATGGGGCCAGGCAAGTACTTGAATCAGTTTCAGTACACTTTCAGTAATGCACTTAAATGTCACTAGCTGGACCAGATAATGACAATGGTACGTTCTGACAGACAACAAATTTTGTTTCTAGTCTATATACAACACAGACTTCTTAGATACTTATGTGAATCCCGTTGTTGAAATACAATACTTCCTCATTAAGAAGTCAGGCCTGCCTACAAAAAAAAAAGATAAAAGTACCTTCATACCTCTTGATGATGTTTAAAAAAAGAGCCAAAGCTGCTAGAAAGTTAACATGTTAGGTCCAACAGTGGTTTATAATGCAGATGCCAATCTTACCACTCCAGCATAGTGGATAACTTCAAAGTGGACTTCATGGGGCCCTTCCTTCTGCACCCTTGGCTTGAGGAAGTTGGGAGACTTGCCGTTGTGGTTCTCATAGAGCTTTGCCTTGAAGGTGTCATCAGAAGCCTTGGGGAACATACACTCCTCCTCCAGAATGGACATGATGCCCATAGGCTGCAGCACAACAACAGGCAAAAACAGGGATTTTAGAGACTGACATGGCATCTCTTCATCTTCATTTATCTATTGGTTTGGCTGACATCAACATGTACATACAGCCAAGGTTGCCAAACTAGCCGCAGGCTATTGTTAAAGGCTTAAGGGCTAAACCTTGGGAGGAATTCAAAATGACTACACAATCAGACATTACCAAGATAAAAAAAATCTAAGTTTACATCATCTCATTTGTACACAGTTTATCCTTATCTAATAAGATATGAAAATTCTTGGGTATCTAATATCAAAGTAGTGCTTTTTTTAAAAATTCACCAGGCAATTGGTTCCTTTTATGAAAATGTTTGGTATACAAACAGTGCTGGCATGTGTAAGGCTTAGATGAGGTTGCAGACCCGAAACCTACAAACACCAGACCCTTCCTGACCTTTTCAATGAGAGCAATACAGGATTCCAGGTCCAGGCCAAAGTCAATGAACTCCCACTCAATCCCCTCCCTCTTGTATTCCTCCTGCTCCAGCACGAACATGTGGTGGTTGAAGAACTGCTGCAGCTTCTCATTGGTGAAGTTAATGCACAGCTGCTCAAAACTGTTAAACTGGAAAAAACAAACACCAAGAGCTGTTGTCAAGTAGTATTTATGTCACTGAACATCGATGCAAAATGTAAAAGCTGTAATTGTACTGACAGAGATATACCCATCACAACTGTATACACCTTTGTCTTTTAAATACTGATGGATATAAATACATGGATGTGCAATGAAATGAAAGAAAAATTCTGACCTCAAAAATCTCAAATCCTGCTATGTCTAGAACCCCTATGAAGTAGCTCCTCTGCATTCTGGTATCTAGAGTCTTGTTGAGTCGAGCCACCAGCCAGCTGAACATCCTGTTGTAGATGGCCTTTGCTAGGGCACCTGCAGAGGAAATACGATCAAGAGACTTGATCTGACCCTAATACCTGGTTGACGAAGAGACAGAGAGTTTGTCTTGAAAGCTCCCCAGAGCAATCTTTTTTTTATGCTGTGTGTAAGGCTTAAATGTTTGTCAATAATTAAGAGACTTGATCAAATCAATAGCATGACCCGTGATTTGTTGATCACTACAATTAATCTAGTACTACAATGTAACATATTTAGAGAAGGACATTGCAAAACCCAAAGTATAGAACAAGCGTTCAGAGACCTCAAATCTCATGCAAATTAGGCCCACATCTGCATAATTTGTATTCAACCATGTTCACAGTCACATAACTACCAAATGGTTTGACCATTAGCTGTGGGGTCCCTGCATGGGGACTATACTTGACCCAGTTTCGAAACTGACATGTGCCAGCTGTTGCAGCATGCCTAGAATGGAAATATAGATTTTCCTCATTACTCATGCAAATTCAGTCCCAATTTGCATGATTTGCACTTCATTGTGTACATCTCTGTCCAAGCTACCTGCATATCAAATAACACGCAAATCTGTCGTTCCTTTCTTCAGTTATTCTCCTTGGAAGATTTTGACAAAAACGCCAATGCAGTTCCAGTGTCACATACCAGGGGGCCCAAAATCGACCTTGACATTTGTTCTCCTAACACCTACCCACATACCAAATATCATTACAGTCCATCCAGACGTTCTTCAGTTATGCTGACTTCAAGCATCCGGACACCCACACAAACACACAGTCAAGCAAACATACAGTCACGCAAATACGCTCAAAACAATATCTCCATGAAAAAATCTAAATTTTTCATGGAGATAATCAGGGCTAGAAATTCCATTTTGGGGAATAGCGGCATTGGTGAACGTAACCTAAAAATTAGGTGCACAGCCCGACTACTATGACTGATTTCCAAGCCGTAGAAGGTGAATAAAGTGCTGGTACTTACCTACAGACTCATAGCACTGTTGCATGTTCTGTCCCTTCGTGACAAAATCATTACCGACCTTGACCCTCGGCTTCAGGATAGATTTGACCAATTCTGGCTCTGGCACACCAAGCAGATGGGAAATCTTCTCTGCCTCTATTGATACAAAACAGTGCCAGAAACAGTTACATCACTCTCCCATCCTTTCTGTTCAGTAGAAAATATTCATCCATGTACAGCACATTCTTTTCAACATCAATTACAGCAAAAGAGACAAAAAAATAAAAGAACAGATCCAGAAAGAATGTTAGCTTGCAGAGTTTAACATCAACTTCTTTTTATTAAGTCAAAATCCTCCCACACCATAATTGATGTATGGGGCGGTGCCCATCCCCGTTTCATAGCCCTGGGCCACACTGTGGTGCAATCACTGCAGCAGGGGGCTAGTCCACTGGCAGTGTAGTGTGTTTAAGTTCCATACTGTTTCAAGAAATATGTACCATTTTTATAAAGTCTTTGGTATGACTCAATGCGCCTCTTGTCCAGAAGTGTCCTAACCCGGGGCTTGAACCCGGGCCTTCTGGTCCAAGTAATTTGAACCAGAAGCGCAGACCACTACACCACAGGGACACTCCCAACTTCTTTTTATACCCAATATTTAAAAGCTATAAAAAAAAAAAATGACGCCAACCTTGCGTGCCATCTATATCTGCCTGGTCTTCCCTTGGTCTCTGCTTGAACCTCATATTTCCAAAGTACAGGATCCCAGCGACCAGTTTGTAAATGGACAGCTTCTCCTCAGCAGCAAAGCCAAGGATGTCGAACCCTTCATCGGTGCTCTTCATCTCCATGGAGTCGTCCACTCCATCTATTCTGGTGTCCCCTTGGGAAATGAACTTGTAGAATTTGGGGTCTCCATTCAAAAGAAGCTTTTCTGGAGGGGAAAGTAAACAGTATGTTAGGCTGAAATATATCCATCAGATGTACATGTGGTACAGTTGCATGCAAATGAATGCCAAGACATTATCCTATTTTGAAATGTGTGCTATGTGATATACACATGTGGTAAGAAACGTATCTACCAGTACATTGTATCTAAGGGCCACTGTTTGTTCGCAAATGCAGAATTATTTTTTTCTCTCCACCTGTATTCAAGTGTTAAAGGGGAGCTACATGTACACTTGAAATTGAAAACTCTATTATACTATGCTAAATATACCCCAAAGTCAAGTTCTCACTTGTATTACATAAGTTCAAGGCTCTCCCACTTTTTGCAACGCCTTATGATTTAATCAATTAATTGTTAGGTGACAATAGGTGACGTCAGGATCTGACATATCTCAACTAGTATGAATAGGACTTTTTGAAACGGCTTGGCTGAGGACGAATTTCAAGGAATTTTCTGAATTCAAAGCCCACTAACTCATCGATCCCCGCGAATCCATCTGAAAATTCCTTGAAATCCATTCTCAGGAAAGCCAGATCGAAAAAGCTCTATCCATATTGCTTGGGAAATGTCAGATCCTGACATCACCTATTGTGACCTAACAATTGATTAATTCAATATCAGGCGAGTTGCCGTCAGCATGGGCGAGTTGCAAATGTCGGCAGAGCTATGAACTATGACTGAATTATGTAAAGCAAGTGAGAACTTGACATTTGGGTATATCTAGCAAAGTATAGTAGGCTTTTCAATTTTAACTTTAGCTGACCCCTTTCAGTTTCCGGCAGAAGAAGAACAGGCAAGACAGACCAAACGATCTATTTTTCCTTGAAGGGGAAACTTGATACCTTGTAGTTCTGGAAACCTCCCTGACAACAGGCAGTAGAATATGTGATAGCAGCGCTCCCCAGGTTGCTGTGCTGTCACCCTGGACTTCTCCAATAGATCTAAAATTGAAAGAAAATTGAAAGAAGATTCTCTAAGGTGTTCCAATTTCTGTAATCTTGGAAAATGTCCAGTCACTGTTGTAAAATGTCCACTGAATCTACACAAGTCTCGTCCTAGTCTCGTGTTCTTGCGAGACTAGGATAATCTGTGATCAAGATGTACAGTAGACATCGAAAATTTGGAAGTGCGTATCTCGTTACCTTTTCAAGTCACTGATTGATGAATATTCTCGTAACTCGTCCACTGAATTGAATGAATACATCTTAATAGTTATAATACTATTGTAAAAACCCAAAGGGGTGAGTACGCCGCTCCCGGGATTCGAACTCACGCAGATCCCAATCCGCACGGCTTGGGAATTCAACACGCTAACAACTAGGCTAAAAGGTCCGGACCAGTTGGACTGGTCAGTTAGTGGAGGTTGATCCCCACTGTTACACTATTAGAAACTTACATGTCTCGATGTCAGCCCCTGCAAGCTTGCCATTTGCTTGAAAATGGACTCTGATGAACTTTCCCTGAAAAAAAGAAAGCATGATATTTTCTTTCTGCAAAGGGACAAATTCATAACTCCAAATCAACAACTACATGTACAACCAGTGAATTTTGCTTCAGAATCAACAAAAGGATTTGGTGTACTTTATTCAGTTGGGATATCAGAATACACAAATAGTCAGGTAAACGTAACAGATTTTCTGACTATCTAATCAGACCGAAGAATAATGACCAAACATCCTGGTGTTTCCTTTCACAGTTTGTATCACACAGCTGGTTGTTCATTGGGACACTTTAACGAGGGCCTGCATGCCCCTTTTACGTAGAGTGTAATCGGACGTTTTAATTTTACGTAGAGCGTTTGCCGACCACTCCATAATTTAGCGTAGAGCGTAGGGGGGGCTTTCTGAATTTAGCGTAGGGAGGCTTTCTGAATTCAGCTTATTACGTAGCCGGCCCTCCGAATTTAGCGTAGAGCGTTGTCGGGACACCCCCATGCAGGCCCTCTTTAACCCTATCTCTAGAACAGGACTTAACTGATAAGTTCAAATGTGTTGCTAATTTACAGATGTCTGGGTCCGGGTTAATGACGTACTCTAACATGGAGATTGGTGAAAACATGTAGGAAGACTGGAGATAATATAGTGCAGGCTCACAAATCTGGAGGAGTTGTTGTTCCGGACCGTCTTGGCATTTCCGAATGCCTCCAGCACGGGGTTGGTCTGAATGACTTGATCTTCCAAGGTGCCAACCTGACGAAGAAAGCAGATATACATGCATGTAATTCACCTCTGTGGGGCCAATTTCGTCTCATGAATCACAGAATCAACAGGAAACATGTCTTAATCTCATGCAACAGTACAAAACAGCTAGCATCTACCAGGCTCCGAGGATCGCTGGCAAAATAGTAGAAAGTGGCCAAATAGAGTAAATAGTATGCCAAGGGTAGTCAGCTATACAGAGAAGGTCAAAAGACAACCCACAGCGCTACAAAACAGCTTAACATTTAGGAAAATTGACCTAAGATAAAGCAAAACCTAATCATTATGATGGTCATTTTTATGTTATAGTTTGTAGTTTTAAAAATCATGACATTGCAGAATCAATTGAGTACTATAAATGCAGAAATGTTCAGGGTGGTCTTATGTTCGTTATCGCGGTAAACTCTTTACCGCGAACTTAAAACAACCGTGAATAGTCGTTCCATTCTGCGACTGCGGTGCTACTATTGTTTCAAACTCGAAATCAAAACCATCACGAACAGTCCATTTTCTCCCTACCGGGAAATTAAATCCCGTGAATATTTCTGCATTTACAGTACTCAAGATACTTACTAAAAGCTGCTGACTATGTCAAATCATTGTTGCCTTTTTTTTCTTTCTAAAAACTGTCTGGACCATAGCAAACTTTTAGAATAAAAGTAGACATAACATAAACCTTTGTGTCCTTGGTGTTCTTTGTGTCCTCAACATGATCCTTTCTCAAGGCTGCAACATTGGCGAAGTAGGCAATGACCTTTTTCGTACTCTCTGTTTTTCCTGCACCACTCTCACCTCTGTAGGGAAAAAAAGAAAACATCTTTTAGGCCACACCAATTTAATTTCTTGGTTAACAGATTTTTTTTTTATTTTAGCGAAAATAAAATCATGAAAACAGAAGGCTGGGGTGAAAAACTTGCACCTGACCCTGTTCACTAACTTGCACCTGACCCTGTTCAGTCCCTGAAATTGTGTGCACCAAAGTACAAACTTTCCTCTGAGATTCTGTTTTCCTGTTGATTTTCCAATCTACATGTAGCACATTTTTAGAAATTAGAATGGTGTTGCCTCATGTAGAGATTAAAACTTAATGTTGTGATGAAAAATACCAACTTTAAAAACAAAATCCGGAGATACAGAGATGGTTTTGTTTGCAAAGAGGAAATAACTGATGAGAACTTTATCTTGCATAGATATAATAGCTAGGTCAGCTTAAAGAAAGCTTCCATAAAGCATTAGCAAACCAGAACTCAAAATTTGATTACAAACTATTATGTGTACATAAATAAAAAACTGACTCCTGCAGTATAAATTAGAGGACACACAGGAAGATTGCCATTATTTGTGGCTCTCTAAGCAAACATGAGGATCAAGCCAGGAAGAAACACTGGCAGCCAGGCATACCAGTGTATGATATACAGTCGTGTTTAAGCATCCATCTATTCATCCATGTTATCCTTCAGGTTTGTTGAGCTTAACTATGATTAGAAACAATACCACACGCATGTGTTCCTCACTGAAGCCTTTGAGCTTGCACATGAGCTATCTAGTCTGTATAATTATATAATGCAAACTGCAGCTGTCCGGGGGTTTCTGTCCCCTCCCGGCGGCGAGCGGTTACAGGAGGCTTGATTGAAATCAGGCTAATGAGCTATCCATAACGACCATAACTTAACCCCCATAGAGGAAGAGATGCTGGGATGATTTTGTCAGATGTTTTAAGTGTTCAATACTACTACTAGATTTCTGGCAGCTTAGGGTTTAGAGCGAATTGACAAGGATTGATATTAAGACCAGATCGGATGAAATGACATACATGTATTGACTGAAATAAGGAACAACTTTTCTTCTCTCATCAAAGAACATTGTCATAATGTAAAATAATAACAATAACAATTTAGAAACAATAACAATTTGTAAGAAAAGAAAAAATAATTCACATCATGCTGTTGCTATAAAAACAATAACAATTTGTAAGAATAGAAAAAAAATTATTCACATCATGCTATTGCCATAAAAACAATAACAATTTGTAAGAATAGATAAGATATACATACGTGATCAACATGGACTGATTGTCACGGTCTGGAACATCAAGGAAACAAATCAAAATGTAAGTACATCATGATGATAAATATTAGCATCCAAATAATGTCTTTTACTTATCAAAAAATGAAATGCTTCCACTCAGGGTCTGAAGGGTAACCCATAGCTGTGTTCCAGCTGGCCCTGGGCCAAAGTTTACATAATCATGACAGAGTTATATGTGCAAGTGTAATGTATGGCCCAACTGGAGTGGGGAAGAGAGTTACAGGCAAACAGCACTTGTGAGTGACAAGAAAAAAGTTATAGTTACAACCAGGTGGTCTTTTGAAATTAATGAATTTTTCTTAAGTAGTGAAATTGTAGTAGGAGTGGGATCACAGTATAAGATTATTATTAACCAAGATTCATTAACAGTTTTTCTTAATATACAATATCTATTCCCAGTCCCTTATATAACAAGCTGAATATATATCAAAATTATTTGTACATGTATCTTCTAACAGTGATTACCTTTACAATACATTGATGTCTTATCCGTCAGTATTGTCATTTTGAAGGACAGCAAAATCAAATGAAAAATTTCTAGCCAATACACGTAGTGTTTAACATTGATATATTGGCATGCACCTATGCCAAGGTATGTTAAATTCCACTGTAAGGCACTGATGGATGCAGCAGTTATCCAATGTTTACCACTGAAATCCTTAAGGATGACAAAACTAGACATAACAAAGGAAAGTAAACTTCTCCACTAAACCCACACAACAAATTCCGGAAATATCAGCCATTGATGTGCACTTAACCATGTAACATGCTTTTGCGCAACACGAAACCTCAAAAGGCAGTTTACATTCTCAAGTGTAAGGCACTGAACCATACAGGTGTAAACTTGACATTTACACGTCAATCCTAGCCAAATTCATAGGCAATGTTATTTTAAGTTTTTCTGAAATTAGATTAGGAAATGGACTGCAAATGATCAGCCCCCAGTACCAAGTTATAATGGAGTTAAAGGTAGGAAATTCAAAAAATTCTTAGCTAAGGCTTTCAAACCAAGTGCATATTGGTCATGGATAACATTGTCATTAACATCATCTTGTACTCACTGATAATTCATCCCCTCATTATCAGCGCCAGGTTGGAGTCGACATGCATGTTATCTGTCACTTTGGCAGGAGGTTTAGCTATAGAAGTGATTAATATGTCTCTCCCAAAAGCTGTCTGCAAATTGTACTCAAATCTTTTACCAGAGATTCATTGGAGAAAGCCCTATTGGGCTACTGCTCTGCTGATGCACAAACTCAAGCTGCATTTCCTTCCAACATAAAAGATCATCTGGGTAAAACTCCTCACAGAAACATGTGGGGGAAAAGGGGTAGAAAGAAAATTGATGATATCAATTTTCTTTCTACCCCTTTTTCCCCACTGTTACAATTTCAGCATCTACAAGTATATAATGTAAATATTATTTACGTAATATAAGATGCTGAAATTGTAACAGTGGATTCACTGTTCTGTTAAGGGCATTTTTTGTTTCACACCCCTCTTCCAATAGGGGTTGCCACAGCAGAGCAGGTTGACAGGTTTCTCAACAAATTTCATAGACAAAGAAAAATTTTCTTTTACCTTCTATGTTTCGTTGCCTTTTGTGCATTCTTTTACACATTACAACTTTGAAATGAAAGGTCACTCAGATTGCAGTCTAGTGGAAAAGGGCCTAAAAAAATAATATCTTTCAAAATTTTATCCAGTTGCTTGAGTAACTATTTTTGGCGATATCTTTCTCTTTTTCTGTTCAATGTATTGCATCTGTTTTATTGAGATGCACCCCATAATATACAATGTGTTTTAATGTGCATTAACTTGATAAAAACAATGCACATTTCCCATTTTGTTTGCTTGTCAGCAGTCAGTGAGTACAAGCTGTACAATAGCCGAGACTTTGCTGACCTCCGTCATGCTTAGAGGGACTTATGGGATTTGGAGTAGTTTGCATTACAAGCACTTGGGGACAAAACCTGGAAGGAAGTGAACTTGAATCTGTCTCTGAGGGGGGACTGGATCAACAGTGGAAAGGAACCATGCATTCTTCTTGTGGACTTGGTTTCATCATGAATAAAACACATTCCTGCTGAATTCCACTGCCGTTTGATTACCTTCAGCCACACATGCATGCACGGCACACAACTTAGCCATTACATAAGCCAGGTTTTCCAGCATGTACTGAAGACTTGCCAGCATTTAAGGCCACACCAATTTAACTTCTTGGTTAACGGATCTTTTTTTAATTTTAGCAAAAAAAATCATGAAAACAGAAGGCTGGGGTGAAAACTTGCACCTGACCCTGTTCACTCCCTGAAATTGTGTGCACCAAAGTACAGGCTTTCCTCTGACATTCTGTTTTCCTGTTGATTTTCCAATCTAGCATTTTTTTTTAAATTCCAAGAAAGTAAAATGGTGTGGCCTAAAAGTAAGATTATTATGTACATGTACATGCACCAACTAGTTTTCCCACAAACATCTATCAACTTGAGGCCGATGACCCACTAACATCCGAAAACCGTGATGTGGATAATGTTTCAATGACATCACTCTGAAGGCATCTGCTGGGTTGCCATTACGCAACTGTTGTGGTCCCAGACTGACCTTCATGAAAGGTTATGATTATAGTTTTGGGGGCAGTTGTTGCTTTTTTCGTTGTTTCTTTTGGACAATCCACATTTCCTGTCATCGCCTGAAAAGCTGATAGTAGTTAACCATGTCACGAAATACTTTGGAAAAGTTAATTCATTTGTGAAGGAAAGGGCTTAGCATGCTCCATTTCCAGATCGAGATCCAATTCAAAAGGTGAAGGACTGCAACATGGAGGGCTCCCTCTCTTTTACTTACCCCCCTTCTTATTGTCAAATTTACAGAAGTAGGACAAAAATTGTTTGGGGATACACATGCAGGTGTATGTGAAATTTTGGCCATTGCTTGAAGCCTTGATGTCTTTGAACCGGCATTAAATATCAGGCCTGTCACCCCCCAGTGGTGTTTCTGTAAGCTGGAGCAAGCTGAAAGGCATCAGGTTGTTGTGCACACAGTTTTCTTGCCATAGGGCCAGCAGGATGGCAAGTGTCACTCACCACATTAGCACGGAAGGGCAAACCAATTACCTCCCATCATGCATTGTGCCTCACACACAGAAACAGAGAAAGTGATCTCGAACTAGTTTAGCTCAAATGAACTCAATGAACAGATGAGCTAATCTTCCACTGGTCGTGACAGAGAAGACAGACGCTATATACAGTATTTACAGGTTCATTGTACCGGGGAAATTCCCCTAGCTCTTTTCGACAAGCACAATGAACAGTGGACCACGGCTTAACGTCCCGTCGTAAGGACTGCGACCCTTTCCGGTAGCGTGCACGTCAGGTGAGCGACACGGCCAGGATCGAACCCGGGGCTTCTAGTTCCAGGGGCAAGATCGCTAACCACTGGACTACGCACGCTACGTGAAATGGAGAGAAGGAAATGACGTACAAGAGATGATGTGATCTACCCTCTCAAAGGAAGAAAAGAAGGAGTGAAGAAAACAGAGAGGACAGAAGAGATGGTTGAAAGCCATGAAATAAAGAAAAGAATGGAACTGACAGAGGAATGAATAATGGTGGGAATGAGGAATTATTGCAGGAAGGATGATGCGAATAAGAAAATGGTTCAGAAAAATCAAAGTAAGAAAATAAAAATCTCTGTGGTCCAATCAATGACAAAGTGACCACCACAATATACTCACCTAACAACATGCTGTTGTAGGCATTGTCAGACACCATGAAGACGTGAGGGGGCATTTCTGTCCTCCGCTTGCCCTTGTACAGGGACACCACTTTGTTGGAGTAGATGGGCAGGCTGCGGTAAGGGTTGATGGCCACACAGAACAGACCAGAGTATGTCTGAAACAAAATAACACATAATCAACCTACGGTCCATATTCTAGATATATGCAGCAGAATCCTCAGATAGATAGTACTTAAAGGAAACCCAAGCAATATTAGGGCCCGAAAATCGGATTTTGAAAGTCAATTTATTTAGTAATTTCTATACATGATTAGTTCAAACAACACTATCACATATCTATAGCGACGTCTATGAATAGTATGATGCAAAAATATGATGTCGTTGTAATGTGAGAACTCACTGAAAATCATCGCCAAACTAAGGGGATCATCGTACAGCACATTTTTGCATGGTTTTAAAATGCTCAAAGTATGAAGTTATTACACATATGTGCTAAACAGTGTTAGTAAATGTCATTACCATAAAGATTTTAGCATTTTTTCTATGTCCATTTTTTTGGCCCTAATATTGCTTTGGTTGCCTTTAATGCTTGCTTACATGCTCTTCCATTCTGTAGGAATTTACATCAAGTTGCAAAATGCAAAGTGACCAGTTAAAGGATTGTACTGATCGGGAAACATGCGTAATGAACAATATATATTAGGCTTACTAGGATTAAAGATGAATACAATCAAATTCTACGTTTTTAATTTAGTTATAACTTGTATCTGACAATTCTCAAGGTGTAGAGTAGAATTGCAAATATAACAAAGTTATACGAGAGGCCTTATTTTCACAGTCATCTTCCCCTCTCCCTTCCTTTCTTCTTCTATCAATTGTTCTATCACAATTAAGAGTAAAGACCCTTGATTAAGATGAAGTGTCATGCACAATAATCTATTGTACTAGAATATCCTACTGCAAGGTCTTAAAACAAATATCTTTATTGAATGATTAAAGGTAGGCCTTAATATATCAAGGAGGGGGTGTCCCTGTGGGGTAGTGGTCTGCGCTTCTGTCTTTCACCACATCTGGTTCAAATTACTTGGACCAGAAGGACTGGGGTTCAAGCCCCAGGTAGGACACCTCTGGATAAGAGGCGCATTGAGTCATACCAAAGACTTTATAAAAATGGTACATACTTCTGAAACAGTATGGAAGTTAAACACACTTCACTACCAGTGGACTAGCCCCCTGCTACAGTGATTGCACCTCAGTGTGGCCCAGGGTTATGAAACGGAGATGGGCACCGCCCTATACATCAATAATGGTGTGGGAGGATTTTAACTTTTTAATTTAATATATCAAGGATTCAGGCAGAGAGGAACAGGTGACAATGGTTAAGCTATTGTCTTGACAGTAAGCCGAACATGTATGATGAACTTCTACTCCAAATTGACAGGATTTGTCACCAAGGGCAATAGGCCTGGGAAGAATGTTTTAATAAGTGGGTGAAATGCTGCTTATCTTAGCTAATTAGAGTTTGGGTGATGACCTCTGGTATTCCATGACGGAATCAGGCGAAAGCAAGGTCACTGCTGACGTCTATAGGAGGAAATACGCCCCTGACTAGGAGTTGATCGCTTGTGGCTGTGAAACTACAGACATGGGCTAATAGGTCTGTGGACAAGACTGTAAACATACCGCGGAATTCTCGGTCAGGTTACATCTATCAGTACACGAACATTTGACTTTGATGTAGCCATGCTATGTTCAATGTTATGTTGGTTAGAAGTTTTCAATTGCATTAATTTTAATATCCATACAGTATACATAAATCCAAACCCACTGCCAATGTCAATCGTATAGTTAAATAGGATGGGATCCAAGCCCACCAACTTTCGAACTGGTAGATATATACATGCAGCAAGGTGATGCCCTGTTTGTTGTAGACTTCCCTGTTAAGTTAACAAAAGATTTCATGGCCTTGATCAGTGACTGTATGAAGAAAGTCTTGACTTTTGTATTTGCCCTTCGTCATTGGCTGAACAAGAGAAGGTTGACCTTGTCTTCCACCGTTAGAACTCTGTAAACTCTGTCTGGTGCCTCCCTTCTGTTTACCACCACAAACAGACCAGCATTCTCTGTCCCAGGTGAAAGGGTCCACCTGTTCCTACTTTCTCACCTGCCAAGGGCAGGAAGAACTTTTCCGTGAACAAGCACGAAGTCAAGTTACAGACAGCTCGTGACACTACCAGTGTTATCACAGTGGATGGCAAATATGGACCGACTATCAAGAGTGGCTTAGCTCTGCCACACTGCTATAATGTGAGAGGACCTCTAATGAACCGATTATCGTTTATCACACACACTGCTCAACAGAGAATCAAAGAATCAAGCTTGTCACTAAATAAGGACAGCGTTTACGTCTGAGCTATGTCAACAGTGGAGTGACAACATGAATCAGACTAGTCCTG
This sequence comes from Branchiostoma lanceolatum, assembly GCA_035149815.1. Lineage (NCBI taxonomy): Eukaryota > Metazoa > Chordata > Leptocardii > Amphioxiformes > Branchiostomatidae > Branchiostoma > Branchiostoma lanceolatum. Next base: position 3,581,204 of record CM068873.1, read on the forward strand.
TTACCAGACAAGCTCAACTTGTCTTTAACAGCTAATAACGATTGTGTTTATCAGAGTATTCTTTCAGAATGGCTGCTTGACATGCGCACATTAAAATGTTTGGGGATGATTTCAAGCAGAACTGCATGCCCATTAGGTGCTGATCGATGAGATATTTGTCAAGCTAAATGAACAAGTTCTTGGTCACTGAACATCTTTGAAGCATGTACAAGAAGAAAGTTTTAACTGCCTGCATTTGGCCTCATTACCACCTGGATAGCTGACAAACGTTTATAAGGAAATGGTCCATCTGGAACCTAATTGGGATGGGTGACGTTTGGCAAAACATCACCCCATATTCGAGTTACACGTACAAACTGTTATGCGGTCCATTGTACCAAGTTCAGGTTACATGTTCTCTATTACAATAGCAATCTGCACTTCATCACCAACCCACTCAAATTTCACAAGCGTATAATATGATAATATCTTTTCATATTAATAACAATATTTGGGAACACTAGTAAAAATAAATGAACCGCACAGTTACAGATGACAACTGCCTCCTGGGTGATATTCATGATCACACTTGATAAACCTTGGCAATTATCTAGCTTTTCAAAATCATTATTTCGTATGGTTTTGAAATTGAAAGGGCTGTACTGTTAAAAATGTCCTCCTTTTTTGTTTCTCAATGGACGAGTTTTGACACAGTTATTATAGGAGGTCTAGTTGACCCTTTTTACTAATCAGTTTGGACAAAATACTGTAAATGCATTTAAGTTTGCATGCTTTTTATTTCGCGCTAAGGCAAAAATGGAGTGTTCGCGATTGTATTTAGTTCGCAGCAGCCCTATAGTCACATACTGCTACAGTATTGGATGAAAATGTTCGCGCTGGTTTTAAGTTCGCTGTGAAACGGGGCCTGCATTTACAGTACTGACAGATGATATCTTTAGCATTCATTTATGGTTGAACTCCAAAGAGATTCTTCAGGCTGTTTCTTGAGCAAAAATAACTGTTCTTATATTTTTACCACCCCCTGAATACCATAGTTGGTAGATCCCTGAGGGTGGCAAATTACACTTACGTACACATAGACAATACAAGGAGAAAGCTAGGCGGTTTGGGGCATGTGATGTCTTTAATCTGTGAAACTGCTCTGTGGTAGAGGCTTATAATGGTTGTACAGAGACATCAACGGCCAAAGACTGTGGTCTTGGCGGTCACAACACAAACTGTAATGTATTACGTACAGTGTTGGTAAGTTTAAACAATTTTATGAGTTCTTAAGATACAAGTTGAGATTGCAGCAAGGGCGGGATGGTGGTAACATTGCAGGGGAGGCGAGCCGGCCGCACGAGGCGGCGGATTTTCGCGTTGTGAGCATGGCACGAGCGGAGGTCAGAGGTCGCTTCCTCCAGCGTAATTCCCTACGATTGGTCCAGACCAATCCTACTATGTCATTACCAGTAGTAGTGAGGGGGTGGACAGACCACAGAGGTGTCTGTGAAATGTGTTTTGACACAGGACAACTGGTCTTCTTGATGCCCACATTATCGTCACCGAGATAAGCACTTGCCTTTCAATACAAACAATTCCAAAAGTAGCTCCATTTTAAAGGGATTTTCTTCTCATTAACCTATAATATGCTCTTGTTAAAGTCAGTTTCGGTTCCCTACATGATGCCCTTCCATTCCATAACTGAGATAAAGCACTTGCCTTTCAATACAAACAATTCCAAAAGTATCTCCATTTTAAAGGTCAAATGGGATTTTCTTCTCATTAACCTATAATATGCTCTTGTTTAAGTCAGTTCTGGTTCCCTACATGATGCCCTTCCATTCCATAACTGAGATAAAGCACTTGCCTTTCAATACAAACAATTCCAAAAGTAGCTCCATTTTAAAGGTCAAATGGGATTTTCTTCTCATTAACCTATAATATGCTCTTGTTTAAGTCAGTTTCGGTTCCCTACATGATGCCCTTCCATTCCATAACTGAGATAAAGCACTTGCCTTTCAATACAAACAATTCCAAAAGTAGCTCCATTTTAAAGGTCAAATGGGATTTTCTTCTCATTAACCTATAATATGCTTTGTTTAAGTCAGTTTCGGTTCCCTACATGATGCCCTTCCATTCCATAACTGAGATAAAGCACTTGCCTTTCAATACAAACAATTCCAAAAGTAGCTCCATTTTAAAGGTCAAATGGGATTTTCTTCTCATTAACCTATAATATGCTCTTGTTTAAGTCAGTTTCGGTTCCCTACATGATGCCCTTCCATTCCATAACTGAGATAAAGCACTTGCCTTTCAATACAAACAATTCCAAAAGTAGCTCCATTTTAAAAACCAAATGACATTTTCTTCTCATTAACCTATAATATCATGCTCTTGTTTAAGTCAGTTCTGGTTCCCTACATGATGCCCTTCCATTCCATAACTGAGATAAAGCAACTTGCCTTTCAATACAAACAATTCCAAAAGTAGCTCCATTTTAAAGGTCAAATGGGATTTTCTTCTCATTAACCTATAATATGCTCCTGTTTAAGTCAGTTTCGGTTCCCTACATGATGCCCTTCCATTCCATAACTGAGATAAAGCACTTGCCTTTCAATACAAACAATTCCAAAAGTAGCTCCATTTTAAAAACCAAATGACATTTTCTTCTCATTAACCTATAATATCATGCTCTTGTTTAAGTCAGTTCTGGTTCCCTACATGATGCCCTTCCATTCCATAACTGAGATTAAGCACTTGCCTTTCAATACAAACAATTCCAAAAGTAGCTCCATTTTAAAGGTCAAATGGGATTTTCTTCTCATTAACCTATAATATGCTCTTGTTTAAGTCAGTTTTGGTTCCCTACATGATGCCCTTCCATTCCAAATAGCTCCAAGATGCCCTAAATGTTCTGGCCATCAACAGACGAGATCTCGCTCTACATGTTCACATTCCAAGCCAAATTGGGCCAAAGCTGATCAACGGAGGGGGACGTGTAGTATAAACATGACATCTCCCGGCACACCGAAAATGAAGTGCACTCTGAAAGATGACGTTTCCGTAAACTGCTAACAGAGAATGACCAGGTCCTCATTAACAATCACCTGCCAGGAGACCGGTTACGCCGGACATTTCCTGATAGGAAGAACTTGCTGCGGTTGGGATGTATTTGTTGATACAACAGATATGTGTAGGCCTGACATGTTTTCTAGAATGTGGTTTCAGCAAACTCTGAAATCTCCTGGTGTTATCTCTTATTCATGTGTGTAAGCCCCATGAAAGACTGGGGAATCTGCTCATGTAAGACAGATGTTTGATCCATCTTAACGAGAAATCCTGACATTCCTTACAATTAATCATTTAGCTGGGCATATCGTAAATAGTTTATGTCAATATAAAAACAGGCTGTACTTCCTGAAAAGTTTTACACCATATCAGAATGAAGATTGCCCTTAGTCTCTGATTATGACACATTGCATTGCAACTATCTTGATCATGATTATGAATGAATGAATGAATGAATGAATGAATGAATGAAAGACCTTTATTGCATATTTATATGCTCTGATGAGCTAAGTACAGGTCATGGTAACAAGCAGAAGGACAGTTACAGTGATAACACAAGGTGGTAACTAACTACATCTAAATACTAATTACTAGTAGGATTGGTCTGGACCAATCGTAGGGAATTACGCTGGAGGAAGCGACCTCTGACCTCCGCTCGTGCCATGCTCACAACGCGAAAATCCGCCGCCTCGTGCGGCTGGCTCGCCTCCCCTGCAATGTTCCGTCGGAAGCCTTTCCCCTCTCGAGCTTTCATGAAGCACTTCAACCTACCGTGCGGCGCTCCCCAACTCCCGAGGCACACGAATCTGCCAAGAAACTCGCGGGTTGCCGTCCTCGTTGGGCCCGACGCCGACTCAGACAGCAGGGCCGCGGTGTGCACTACAGCAGCGTGTATGGGCCGCCAGTAACGTTGCCCACCTGGATTCGCAGTTCTAAGCGAGAGCTCCTCCCGACCCTGAGTCTCTACACTGTCCGTAATCTTTGGCGACGTCCTGCAGCGAGTTTTCTTCACCAGCCTGGGACTGCACACCCGTTCCTGCCTGCCCATAACGTCCACAGAGACAGTGAGTCCACAGCGACCGGAACGATAGCCCCCCCCCCCTCCCCCCTCGTTAACGCAGGGCCGCGGTGTGCAACCACAGTAGCGTGCGGAGACTCCCAGTAACGTTGTCCACCTGGATTCGCAGTCCTAAGCTAGAGTTTCACCCGAAGACTGATTCCGGCTGTCTCTACACTGTTCGTAATCTGTGGCGGCTTTCTGCAGCGAGTTTTCTCCACCAGCCTGGGACCGCACACCCGCCTGCCCCGTGTGAGTTTCCCCGACATATACATTCTGAGCCTTCATCAAGCCTCTCAACCTACCGTGCGATGTTTCCCAACTGCCGAGGCACACGAACCTGCCAAGAAACCTGCGGGTTGCCGTCCCACAATTGCGTATTTACAGAGAGTACACAACGATCGGACCGACAGCCCCCCTCCCTCACTCACTTCCCGCCCTTGAGGCGGGGTCTCGCGAGACTCCGGCCCGTGATTTGAGCAGCCATGTTTCTTCTCGCGAACCTAACAACTTATCCACGAGCTTCCACGAGCGGTACTTCCTCATCGCACGCCCTTCTCCCTTTCCACCTGTACCTACACGGTCTACAAGAATGCGGTGTGCATCTACAGCAGCGTACTCAAGGCTCCCCACTCCACGTCGATGCGACTTAACCTTCCGGTCCGACTCGGAGTCCGCGGCAGCGTCCTGCAGCGAGATCGTCATCAGCCTGGATTACCACGCACACCCGAAACTCTTGACTCTTTCCAGTAGAGTAGAGTAGATTAGAGTAGTTTAGTTCAGCCAGATTGACAGTTCATCAAGATCAGCTCCAGCTGCGTGCCGAAGACCCCCAGTACCCGCCCACGGCCCACTTCACAGTACTAAGTGAGAGACTCACGCCGACGTACCCTTTCCGGTTTGTCTCTACGCTGTTCGACAGTGCCCGGCCGGTGACGTCCTGCGGCGCGTTCTTCACCAGCCTTGGACACTTTTCTATGAACTTGAATATCCAGCTACCTCCTAATTTAGATTCAGCACTACCACTACAACTAACTACTTTTCCGCTACGCGGTTTGGGGCCCTCACTACCCTCGGCTTGGCCGTTGATGTCTCTGTACAACCATTATAAGCCTCTACCACAGAGCAGTTTCACAGATTAAAGACATCACATGCCCCAAACCGCCTAGCTTTCTCCTTGTATTGTCTATGTGTACGTAAGTGTAATTCTAGTAGGATTGGTCTGGACCAATCGTAGGGAATTACGCTGGAGGAAGCGACCTCTGACCTCCGCTCGTGCCATGCTCACAACGCGAAAATCCGCCGCCTCGTGCGGCTGGCTCGCCTCCCCTGCAATGTTACCACCATCCCGCCCTTGCTGCAATCTCAACTTGTATCTTAAGAACTCATAAAATTGTTTAAACTTACCAACACTGTACGTAATACATTACAGTTTGTGTTGTGACCGCCAAGACCACAGTCTTTGGCCGTTGATGTCTCTGTACAACCATTATAAGCCTCTACCACAGAGCAGTTTCACAGATTAAAGACATCACATGCCCCAAACCGCCTAGCTTTCTCCTTGTATTGTCTATGTGTACGTAAGTGTAATTATACGGCTATGTACAGGTTCAATTCCTTCTCGCTTCTTAAGACAGTTGTAGATATATGATAATTATGAGCATACAGGGTTTATTAGATATGGCTTGTCTTATCATTATGGAGAAATACTGATAATTCTTTCTGGTTTTCCTGCTAGAAAAAGAATATGATTACCTTTTCACATTGACCTCATCGCATTATCAATAGCTTAGTTTAAGACAGCAAGGCCCTGCCTCAGGAGAACTATATTCAAATGGACCATGTCGTTGAGGACCAACTGAATGCCTTCCAACTCAGTTGCTTTTCAATTCTTATAGATCTTAGGTATAAATCAAGGATATCAATTGAAAGTTTTGAAAACATGTCAAGTCCCATAAAGCAAGAAATCTAGCATTTGACTGTAGAAGTGCAAGGCATTCAGGTTTTGTGAGGCTTCCATAATGGGAAACATACTTGTTTGAAACACTCACAATCCATGGACAAGTTCCTAGCAACACAAGCTATTTCTTGCATACCATCTACTCCTTTACTTACAACTTCCAGGGGTGCCTAGAGGAGAATAAGAACAGCACTTGGAGAGCATGAGCTTTGCATGTGATCAACCAAAGTGGCTGAGTGAATCATAGACCCCAGTAATCACACACAAATGTGCCTTATTGACTACCATATACCAAACTGCCTCCTCAGGATACAGGGTTAACCTAGGGAGATCATAAGTCAGCCAGTTCCCACTTTGTGTTTACAGTTTTGGATGCCAACTTGATAAAAAGAGATCCAGGAAAGTGTCCTGTTAAACAATTTACGGCACATCTTGTACCTAACCTTTACAGTGTAACTTACGGCCATCAGCTTCCTGTATGGGTTGTTGGGTACTCCATTGCTAAAACTCTTGGCTTGCGCTCGGGGCATTTCCATCAGTAAAGTTGACTACTATAATTTAAAATCTAACTGTCTCTGGTTCATGTAGAATTTCTACTTGTCTGTTCATCCCATTGCTGAAATCATTATGGTAATGGCGTGACCTGACAACTAAGTTGATATCTTTAAAGGCTTCGCCACACTGTTGATCTCATTGAACTTCAAGGTAATATGCAACAATGATCAAAACCGCTATAGAAAATAGCTGTTATTCTTGTTTTGTTTGATACAAACATGTACCTATTATTACATTTTGAAAAATGGTCTTCCATTCAACTAGAATAACACTATAAAGAAAAATTGATGATCATTGTTGGTCAGAAAAGCCAAAGGCAGAATAACTCAGAAAACACAATATATTTTTCTTTGCTATACAAACTAACAAAGGAGGGAAACACAAATATGACCTCTCTATGACACAATAGTACAAAGTTGAAGAAGCAGTTTGATAAAGGAGGGCCTGCATGCCCCTTTTACGTAGAGCGTAATCGGCCGTTTTAATTTTACATAGAGCGTTGCCGACCACTCCATAATTTAGCGTAGAGCGTAGGGGGGGGCTTTCTGAATTTAGCGTAGAGCATAGGGAGGCTTTCTGAATTTAGCGTATTACGTAGCCGGCCCTCCGAATTTAGCGTAGAGCGTTGTCGGGACCCCCTCATAAAGGAGGGACTTGTGTGGCTCCTGTAGCAGGTGTCAGTAGGCTATGTCAATTGGCCTGCCATGCTTGGCTGAGCCATGCCACAGTTCCTGACCCATTTTGTTACAAGGTCACACACAGTCAATGGGACAAGAAGAGTGGCTAACCCATTTGGGGGGAGGGACATGGAGGGAAGGGTCAGGAGGTTCATGTTTCGGTAACAATCATGTTTCTACAGTTGGTTTTGACTTTCTGTCATGTTTATATTGACAACATTTTGGGCAGCATTCACAAAGTCTTTCTACCATCCGATGTTCTTTTGCAAATTAATGATTTAAGGTCTTCATGTATATACAAAGCTGAAACTGGAATAATTCTCTTATTCTTTATGTTATGCAAACCCTTATCTTTACCCCAGACCATTTGCAAAAAAATCATTTTTATTTTTTTTCCCGCCCTGTCGCTCAAATTTTTTTCAAAAAAAATCCGAGAAGCAACATATCAAATTGGTATGGCCATATCTACTGTTGATAGCATTTCACGTAATATCGCAGGACAAGAGTGAAAGTGAACCATTACCTGAAGAAGCTCTTGTTGATAATCTTTCCTAAGATTGGAGAACAACTTACTTAGTATAATTGCATCAGAGGATTTAACCCTTTTTGCCATAGACATTTTAACAGGTTAATCTCAAGCCCTTTTAGGGGAAATGGATTTGTTCCACCTAGCTGTGGCCATGTCAACAAAACTAACAGTTTACCCTGATCTAAGCCTGCCCCTACTCTAGGGTTACATCTCCCTGAAGATGTCTTAATAAGATGTGTGGGCAGGTGAATGAGTGTGGTGACCTCTGAGTCCAGAGATGACAAATTCTACACCGTGGGTGGTACTTACAAAATGATAGCAGTTAAGCCAAACACATCAACCAGTTACTGAAGTGCTTTCAGTAAAGCCTTCAGTAAAGGTATAAACAGCTACCAATAAAAATCCCAAGGGGACAGATTGTCATGTACTAAAAGCACAAACAATCCATCAGTCTGCTCTAGACCTAATTCTCCTTGCCTGCTGTACAGGGCCCTAGACAGAAGGACAGGGTAGCTTGCTGCATGGATCTTTGTGATATCTGGTATGTTGGTAGATGTTTGCAAAATGAGGAAATGATTATATTATGGGCCCCTTAGCGGATTTCCATAATACTGCAGCAGGACTTCCTGTTTTGATATCTTGGACACGCTATGATTTCAAAGGTAGATAGCTCTTGGGCTCGTGAAGAAGTGATGTACATGGTAGGTTTGGGCCCTCCAACAGCTTTTTATGGAACTGCAGGCGCCAATTGTGTTTGACACTCTGGAAGTAAACTCAAGAAGGGGTTGACAGGTTGTCATGACCTTTGATCTGTAGATAGTTTCATGATGACTTGAATGACATGATTTGATGCTATCTGCATAAATCAGGAGCTAATTTGCATAATAAATGAGGAAATCCACTGCTTTTCATGATAGGACTTTCAAAAATGTGACATATGTAACTGAAAAACATCCATGGATATCAATCATGCAAATGAAAACCCCATTTGCATGATAAATGAGAAAACACTATAATACTACAGGGGTCAATGGCGAGAATTTCATATCTACTTGCGGCATTTGGAAGTTAACTAAAGATGAACATAAGTCATGAGAAAATGTTACAGTAGCCTTCTTTGCTAAGATAAGACTTTTATATTCTGGACAACTTGAGGAATGTGTTATTGGATAGAGAAGATCATTAACTGATATAATTTATGCAAATGGCCCTTAATCAATGAGAAACCTCAGACTACGTCAGCTATGAAGGATAACATCATTTGGTGAAAGTATGAGGTCACAGAGACTACTAATTTTTCATTTTCTATAGTTGCTCTTCCCTCAACTGCAGTACATGTATTTGAAACTAGAGCATACATTCTCAGTTACAGCAAGATGTACATGCTGTGTAGAAACAAGTGTTGACCCCTAAGGCCGGTGTGCACACTTTTGTTTCAAGTGCCACTTTGAGGTCACAGGTCAGACAAACCAAAGTCGCCAATATCTCCATAAAACCTTTCTCTTTTCATCTTGTGTAACTTGATATAATCATACCAGGTGCAGACATACAGGTCCCTCCACAGCCAGAAATTGGCCCTGTCTGACAGCCAGAAAAGGCCAGTTATCCATAGGGGTATTAGTAGTGTAGGGACCCCTATACCTGTCCTGCATAGGGTTGGTACCAGCAAGGAGGTTATTGGTACCGGCTTACATTCTGTGTGGTGCAGGTGCAAAGTTGCAACGGCTGTCTTACCATGATCATTTCTTGCAAGGCTGGATTTGACTAAAGGTTTGGCCATTGGACCTAATACCACTTACTTTGAGAAGAGATACAAAACAAAATCTAATGCTATTATCAATTGGCACTGAAACACCTTGTTTGGTCAGGGGTATGACACACAGAAATACTGCTTTACCTTCACCTCAAAGTCTTCTCAAAGTGGTCTGGTAAAACAATGGACAAAGAATCTCAGTGCCTCACATACACATGAAAATACAATTAGGCCACACCAATTTAATTTCTTGGTTAACGGATTTGTTTTTAAATTTTAGCAAAAAAATCATGAAAACAGAAGGCTGGGGTGAAAACTTGCATCTCACCCTGTTCACTCCCTGAAACTGTGTGCACCAAAGTACAAACTTTCCTCTGAGATTCTGTTTTCCTGTTGATTTTCCAATCTAGCATTTTTTTAAATTTCCGTTAACCAAGAAATTAAAGTGGTGTGGCCCTATGTGTAAATAACAATGGCTTTTCAAAGATGACTATTTAGTCACCCTGTGTAGCAACTGTGAAGGAACTGCAATGAACCTAACAAGGTTATGCAAATTTACCAAGAGATTTTTTGAGGGTCACAGAGTAGGGGAAAGGTGATGAAGAAAAGGCAAATAACACAAGTGTACATCTGTTGAAACACCCAATGAGCTGGTTGTAAAATTTGGGGGTAAGGGTGTGAAAGGGGCTTTGTCTGTTACTGCCCAGATATATGTGTGGGCTCTGATAATGTAGTGATATAGAGTTTTAGCTTCACAGACTGATAGATGTCATTATTCACTAAACTTTTACAGGTACAACAGGTGGATCTCAGCAGGTGGGTGTCAACACTTTTTCTGATGGCCACAAAAAAAGACCAGCTGTAAAACAGGTAACTTAATTTTTTAGTTTTCAGAAATAAAGAGAAAAGTTCATAATAATCAATAACAGTACATATAACAAAAAAAAGTAGCGACTCATTGTGGAAAATGAATAGGAAACATTGTCAATGTATTGTCCGAAAGTAAACTCTGTATCTCATCCAGACGTACGGATTGAGTTGTCTTTAAATACTACTATTGTTTACCTGGATGTTTTGTCCATCTGTGATTCTGATGTTGCTATAATGATGATACACAGGTTGAAGTGAACCATGACAGTGCTGTGACCCAGACACTGACAGATTCACCAAACCAGGACAGTACCACCCCAACATGCCTTTCCTCCAAGGACGATTTTTACGATTTAGTTACATTTCTTAAAATAAAACACACCACCTGAACAAATCCATGGCATTCCTCACTACTATAATTACTGGTGCTGGGAGTACTGCGTATCCAGGCAGGACTGTAGAAACAGACACTCCAGTTTTATTACTTTGCTCAGGTGGGACACACCAGGTGTTTCCCAGGATGTCCTAAGATCCTATTTGGAATGTCCTGAGTATCCTGCTGTCTTGTAAAGTAGAGCAGATTACCATGCTAGTCACAGCTATCTGACCTCTTAATCTCTCTACCCCTGATAACTAACATCTTCAAGTTGATAATTTTGATAACTACTTAAACGTTACATAGAATAATTTCTGAAGAATCCAAATCATTATCATGTTTTTGTAATATATGTATCCTAGAGGAGTTTTGTAGCCTGTGCACCATTCAGGAATTCCAGTTACCATCTTCGTATTTTAATGCCTGCTCCATTGCCTTGCTCACACAAGAAAAGGATGGTACAAGGCTACCATTCACTTGATATAAACCAGCCAGAATGGTATTTAGGCTTTAGGCTAAGTTTTTGTTCTGTCTTTTACTAGTTTCTTGAACAGTACTTGTGCACATAACGTTACCTTCATTGCATTTTTTTTCTTCAATCTTTACAGACAAGAATTTGCAAAATGTAATCTAAAACTTATAGGTCTGTCATTTCTAGGTGGTGAGGAAAATTTTCCATCCCCATAATTTCTTTTGAGCACAATTTATGATATGCATCACTATAATCAGGATTCCCTCAAACTTCTACTTTTCGTTTAGTACAATATAAAAATCATATTTCCAACTAACCGCCACCCCCATGCTTTCAATGGAACAGCCCTGATGTACATTTTGACTGACAACACTACTTGACTTGGTTATCATTTTTGCTATTTACAGTGGCTAATCAGATAATGCACATAGTCAAAATCAAAAGCATAAATCAAAGTGTGATTGCTTGGAACCCCACTTCTATTGTAAAGATAACTATTTGTTCATTTTACATAAAGGCCACCAACTGTTTCAGGTATAGAGACACTAATGGTACATTCACAATGATAAAAAAAGTCAAATGTTTATATTCCACACACTTTTTCTAAGAAAGCAAATGTCTTCGTTTTTCTATTTTGTCAAAAAACACACACTCTCTCTTTTAACTCTGTAGATCTCCCAAACACCATCTAATCAATGATTGCTATATGTTTGTGTGTAAGCCAAACATTTATCTATTGCTAAATATACACAGTGCACTGGTATCTTTATTGGAGACATTATCAGCCATGAGATACCTGAAGTATGCAAATGCCGGGGTGTTGTTTGTCTAGTGGTCTGCCCCATGAAGGCACCTGTTACACTTCTGGCCAGCCGAGAAGGGGCGGGGTTCAAGTTCCCCCACCCTTGTCCAACACAGAAGTGTGACTTGCAAAAGGCCAGAAGACATGCCATTTAATCTGGCTAGTAAATAACAAGGCCAAATGGCTTATCGATGCCACCTATTAGGGATGTTGACAACAAACAAATGTGAACAACTATTTGAACAAGTACCCATACAACACCCTACAAGGCCCCCTCTAGTTACACCCCCATGTTTGAACAGGAACAAAAGAAAAGAATGCATCAATTAGAAGGGGCAAACACGGTGTACTCACATAGATCAGTCCATGGAAGTAGCGCTGCTTCAGATTGTACAGCACAGATGCCTCGTTCAGATACGTCAAGTTAGCCATATCCTCGGTCATCTCATACTTGGGCGGGTTCATCTGCTGGGTGTCATCTTTATTCACCGTGAAGGTCTGTGGACAGGTGCAAAAGGGAACACCTGACTACCATGTGTGTCAAAGTTGCCGGCACAAGTTTGTTTTGGCATGACCAGTTGAGTGACAGGAAAATGGCACAACCCTCTAGTCTAACTTTGTGTTTTTATTTGCCAGAGAGTGCTGTGTGACGTAAAATTTTACCGTTACATTTAATCTAAGGGCCTTAATTCAATATTTGTATAACACATTGCCTCTTGACAATAACAAAATGTCTTAAACTTGTCACACCAAGTTTGCTAAGAAATTTTATTAAAAGGGTTTTGTTTATCAAAGGCTAGATTGTTGACTCTTCCCTGCCCTGTATGCAACCTGACAGGTAAAATACACTTTTGGGCATTAGCTGTCCAACTTTTTTATTTCTTCTTCAAAGGATTTTACGGTCAGTTACAATAACCCCTAGACATTCCTCTGAAGTTTATCAAAATAAACAGTCGTATTATATCAGACAGCGCATAGTGTCAAACAATTTGTTGGCTCTCCGAAAAGACAATACTTCCGGTGAGTGACTCAGGTAATGACAAATATGATCGGATGAGCTGTGAACTGAACATCTATCACAACACAAACAAAACGTGTGGGTGTGAATGGGGGGAGGGGGGTACCGACCTTTCCCTCCTCGGTCTGCACTGTCAGGGTATCCCCCTTCGTCTGTGTAATCTCTGTGGCCACGAAAGCATCTTTTTCGTTAGGAATCCAGCAGTTCTTCTTGGAGTCGAAGGCCTGGGAGCGAAGTTTGCTGATTTCTTTTTGGTCTCCGAAGAGATAGCGGTCCGGGTCTGCCCGGAGGAGCGATCCTGCCATGGTTCACCGCTAACGTCCCGCTGCTCACTTGGAGTCAGAAATGCCGGCGACCTCAACGTGGGCAGCCAACACCAAGCAAGAGCCAGTCTCTTGTACACAGTCCAACTCCTCAACTGGGTGCAGCAGTCTTTAAAACTTCACTGCACACAAATAAAGCTGGATATCTGTCGCAAGAACAGCAGGAGTCCTTACTACAACAGTACAAGACACTCCCCTCTGCCTTGTTCTGAACCGGACACCTGGGGCACTGGCATGGCAACTTTCCACAAATCCTCGCAGTCAAATAAAGATTTATACAGTCTGACGTCTTAAAGATCTTCCCATGTCCACTTGGTCTTCCTTGGTCCAAATCAAGGTCGTATTCCAGCGCTGTAAATGGCCCAGAAATCAATCGTCCTGTGCAGGCTTCCGTCAATGGGACGTCCTGTGCAAACAAGACGACCCGGCTCTCCCGCTCTGGTTCGGAAAGTGTGCGCACCGCCCGTGTCCCTCCGCCGTGTGGAGAAGTTCACTTCTGGTCGCGGGAGGTCCGACAAATACTCCAGGTATCAGCAAAACGCAGCGTTTTTCCAGCAGGGCAGGGTTTAGCGCGGAGTATCTTAACTACATGGCTCCAGGGGCGGCCATATACGGAAATGTTTTGGTGTTACAGCTCGTCTAGCACAAACAAACTGGGCAACGTGATGTAGTCATCCGCATTCCGATCTGAGATGTTCCGATGAAGAAGGTGTCGTATGCGAAAACTCAGCCTTCGTATTTTGAGTTCTTCACAATTTTCACTGCATTCCTACTTATCTGAAGGTCTACAGTGGAACTAGTTCAAGTGCATTTGAAGGACAGAACCTTGGAAGAGTTCGGCATCCTAGGCCAGTTTTGGATTACTCTCCCACTCAGTTGTAACAAGAACGGAAAAGCGACCCTGCCGACAGGTACTTGGTTCTGCCACTGGTATCAGCTGTTAATTGATGAGAAACATGGAACTTGAATCCAGGGGACGCCAATCGTGTCTCAAATTGCCCTGCCTCAGGCCACAGGAAATGCTACAACACCACAAATGTTACGGACCAAGGAAATGATGTTGACACCGCCCCAGACTCGGAGAAACTTGACTGTACCCAGGCCAAAGGACTTGATCATGAAAGCCCATGTTGAAGTAGCGATGTTCTAGTTTCCATGGTGTTCACCCGATTTTCATTTCATTGTATACGTTCAGCGCGTTTAATGAATGAAATATCATTTTTTGGTATCATGTGAAGAGTCCAAGATAGAATCTTCCCAAGTGTGAAACTGATGTCAATCGTGCTACTCGTGGAACAGTACGGACGTTTTCAACGTCTTACACTTGACAGGTGCAAGTAAAGTAGTGCGCCGGTTGCCCTGGGCACACCAATACCTTGTCTCTCAACTCAAACTTCATTTACAGAAACATCATTAAAAGTCAGAACAACCGACATGTCCAGTCGTGAGACAGTTCCTAAGTACGGAAGTATCCTGTCCCGAGGTAGATCCTAATTGGAACTTTCGTTTCTCTACGAATGCTTCAACGTCACTAACACTCCCAACATACGCTGCACCTCAAGATGGAGTGCTTTGCGTCATTGCGATGACGCACTGCCTAAGTAAACGTCTCATACCATAATATACACAGACCTCTCAAATACCGTCTTCTAGACAGAAGCGAAACGCCACGATAAGGAAATTACTTATAAATGTTGGCGTTCAGCAAACTATTCTGGGCGTTATGACATGTTGGCAATTATTCTTTAGATCAAAGCCGCTCCCTTTTGTAGTAGGGACTCCACTCAGTCAATCTTGCAGTCTGTTTTAAAAGGAATTGCGATTGATTTCGGCTAGTAAGTAATGACGTCCATATCTTCTGTTGTGAAATGAATTATCAAAGGAGAAAATCACCGCACAACTCCTGTTTGAACAGACTTTGGACATGTGAGAACATCGATGCGGTGTTTTGCATACTCCGCCAGGTGTATACAGGACAAACGAAAAGCGGGTCAGGGATTGGGCACCTTATCCGTTTGGAAAAGAGTAGTATTTCACGGCCGTACTACCCGCAGTGTGTAGAAGACACCTGGGATGACCACCACGCTGACAGCCCCGAATGTGCCCACTGTAAATGGTCTACGAATAGTTCTAAACGTTGTGACGTCAAATTTGCCATCTATGTTTTAGGACGAGGGATCTTTAGCTTCGCCTCTCTTTTTGTGGCTGTTTCTGGTTCCTTCCTTTTCTGAAATCTATGGACAAAGAGGGGTGCGGCAAGGTCGTTTTGTACTCAAATCGAAACACATGGTAAAGTTTGCTTTCTTTTGGACTTTCCTGTAAACGCCGGTATGTGCAAGCTTGAATGACGGCGAGATTCGAAATTTCTGTGGTGAGGCCTGACAGTGACAGTTTCCGCCCATATACGAGGGGACTTTGTGATGGCTTATAGGCAAGTGCTGCTCACAGACGTAAAACAGAAGACATCCTGCCCGCGTAAGAGCCAGCTTAGCCCGCAGTACTAACATCTCTGGTTCGAATTCCTGGTGTGCTCTCCGCCATGCTAAAACCGAGATGGGTCGTCCTTTGTTCCTAGTCAGGTGGCATCAGTGGGCTAGACGCTCCCATGACAAACACGAAGGACGGATGCACTATTGTTTCTAATAAAAGATAGATAATAACTATTCTTTTGGAAACTTTCCGTTTATTTTTTTTAACATATACCTGCAAACTTGACACTCTTTGATAAGTTTACTAAGTGTCTTGAAATTGTGAAGAAAAGCAACTCAGAAGAAGTACACGTGCACACACTGAAATGCTTCTCAGCAAAGGCCTTAAGGGTGAAGGGCGGGCGCACTGCATCTGGTCACCTTAAGCTTCATCCCTACGTTCCTAGACATATTGAAACGGCACTTGGCTCTGACAGTCCAGACGGAACGGGTGCTTTGGGAAAAGATTCTGTGGGAACGCATGAAAAGCCCGACGGCAACGCATTCTAGCCATCCAAACGTGGGCGAGCAAGTCCTCTCAAAGCATCAAACATGTTCTCGAAAATCAAAATTGTGCTTTGCTGGAACTGATTGGTGATACCTGGAATACTTATTCTATCAAATGTCTTTATTAAGTCTGAGGAAGAAGCTGTTTCATTCACCTAATATTTGCATTGGCGAAATGGGGCTAGACGGATGTTCGAATGTCTTGGCGATCTTCTTGGGTATTTTTGCTGTGTCAGAGTTGCCGCAAAATTGCACGGTAAAGAGTTTGGCTCTTGACGTGTGAAACCATGATGAAGATTTGTCACCCTTGTGTTGGCCTTCCAAGAGCCATGCACTGCTTTAAGAACAACAATCAAGGAAACTAGGCAACCCTGGAAGCCGCCTTGACCTTTGCAATAGCTTCCTTGGCCCCTGGGGAAGAATTTTGCACTCCAGAAAGCATTCCGCGGAAAGATTGTACATCTGTGCTACCAAAGATGGAACAAGAAGACGTCAAATGGAAATGCTGGAATATTTCTGTCTCCTCCAAAGACAAAGACGCCAGACAGAAAAAAAAAAATCAAAGACAGCTATTTCATTAAAAAGTGCCGATGGAGAGGGTTCAATCGTTTTTAATGAGTAGAGGTAATAATTTAAAAATCAGTGATTTTTCGGCCACTTTGATGTCTGCTAATTCTGACGAAAAGTGCAGAACCGGTCGAGAGTGGTACTTATTGCGCTAAAGAACCCACATTTCCAAAGGTGTAAGTAATTTGGAGCCTTGTCTTGATCACGGACATGAAGTGCGAGAGTAAAACACAGCAGGTCCTGTCACAGACATCCAAAGGAGCAGTCAGGTAAGATAGAACTTCCCCGGGTCTGCCAGGCAGGCATGTCCTCCTTTGTGGTCACTGACCTTGTTGGGTGTCATGTTTCCGCCATGTCACCCGATGCAAATGGAGTTTTACATTCTCCGATTGCTCGGGGCAGAACATAAACAGCTCTTTCCTCTCTTGCGAACTTCCCTGGGCGGGAGAAGGGAAACTTTGCTACAAAGTAAAGTATCTAAGAGAATGGGCATGGCGGCAAGAACAGGTGGTACCTTTGGACAGGACATGAGTTATTCCGAACATTCTAAGGCCCTTTATAACTTGTAGGGAGGCAACTTATCATGCACATGAAATGGGTGTGTCGGGGAAACAGCTGGAAGAAACATGTTTTGTACCATTGGTAATAGAAAGGATTACGTAAGGCAGGAGCGTTTCATTGAGTTGAAAAGTTGGTGCAATTTTTCTCAAAACAACGATGTGTGCACTTTTTCTCCTTTTGTTGTTCTCCATCCTTCCTTATCTTGTAAACTATGGTATAAATAAAAACGCATCAACTTGTGAACATTGTTGCCTCTTCATTTGAATAGTCATCTCTTCATTTGTACAAATGTGAAAAACTGGCACACGCAGAAGTACAACTTTGCAAAAGTACATCCAAGACACATGGTGAAGAAAGAATCCCCACTCCTTAGTATAGATACTTGGTCTCACAAACATTACTTGTGTAAGGATATAACTACAATGGCACCCACAAAGTTTGAGACACATTATATATCAGCTGAGTATATCTCCAGAACTCAAATATTTACATACTATCGATGCATAAAATTATTTTCATCATAATATCTACATCATCAAATCACCATTACCAAAACTGACACCTGTTCCTAAAAATAAAAAGTGAAATGTAATACAAAACTGGATTAGAAAAAAAAGGTTTTAAAAGCGCATCTGGCTGAATATCTGATTACAAAAAAAGTCTGTAACTTATTTCAAACTTGATATAAAAACAAATACTGTGTAAAGTAGTTTTCAACTATCAAAGATATAAAATATCTGTCTGGTTTGAACATTTTTGGAATAAGAAAGTTTGATCACTCAAAGGACCTTAATTACGCTAAACAAAGCATTGGGAAAACCTGCTTATTCTTCATGATATGTGAGTTGTTCTCAGCTCTTCCACACATTTACACAACTGTACAAATATCAGGCACTTGTAATGTAATTTCACAAATGAAACCGGGAATTCAAAAAGTACAAAGCTCCAAATGAAAATTGTTCCTAAAAATGACTCATCTGCTAACCTGAGACTTACAATATATAAGGTACACTTCAACAGTAGAATTCACCAATTTCTGGGGACTCAATACTAGCACAAACTACAGTACACCTCAAAAAATACTCTACTCCAAAAGGCAGGCTTGCCTTAAGTTGTAATTCAAACTACATAACAGGTGAGCTGCAGTGAAAGTACAAACATTGTGAACAACATCTAAGTGTCTAACCATGTAGAGCGGCGTGAAGAGAGCTGACATACATAGCAGTTTGCTGTTATTTTAAGTAAGAGGTCATCTTTCATCAGACACAAGCCCCTGGGCCCGTTTGTTTTCACGATGATTAGGGTGTATGAACGTATCATTGTCTTCTGCCAAAACTCTATGGTCAAACTGAAAATCTGACCCATTTCAAGACGCTATCTAGTATCAGCCCTTCTACCAGGGACAGGCCTATGATAACCTAGCAGCAACACAATCAACCAACAAGGTGTCCTCTTCTTTATATACAAAACTTGGTCTCCAGTGCACAACACCCATATACAGTAGCACCTTCTCTTAAATAATAACAGTATTTAGGCAATTCAAGATTTCCCTCCAACAATCATTCGTAATAAAATCTACACACCGGATCCCCAAATTTGACTTTGTACAAAAATATATATCTTGTTTATAGCAGGAGAAACAGTTGTCATACAAAAGATGAGAACCCAGGGAGGGGTGCCCTTGACCCTGCTGCCATGCCGTTGGCTAAAGCTTGAGGGTTTGAGTAGACATGCGGCATCTCCGGCTCACTGTCCGTGTAGCTGTACGCCTTGGTCCCGATATTGTTCTGTCGCTTCCAGGATTGATACATGGGGTCGCTTGCATAGTGATTGACAAATGAGTGTGGATCCTCCCGGGTGTAGCTCTCATAATCACTCTCACTCACCTGGGAATGTTTGGAGGAGAAAAAAGGAAAATTTAAAATTCCAATCATTACTATAGTTTCTTCTCATTAATCAAGATATGAGCGACAGTCTGACCATGAGAAAACATGCCACCTTTCCTTAACCCTGCCGCTTGACATGACAGAAACGTTTGCTCAGCAGATCTTGAAATCAAGGATATTCCCAAGGATTGCTGTGTGAGATGCTTTGGAAGCAGGGGGGTGGGCAGAACCTACCATGGTGCCTTCTCAGACATTCCACAAAGATAAGACCACACCAATTTAATTTCTTGGTTAACGGATTTTTATTTCTAATTTTAGCACACAAAAAATCATGAAAACAGAAAGCTGGGGTGAAAACTTGCACCTGACCCTGTTCACTCCCTGAAACTGTGTGCACCAAAGTGAAAACATTCCTTTGAGATTCTGTTTTCATGTTGTTTTTCCAATCTAGCTTTTTTTTTTTTACATTTTTTTTATTCCGTTAAGGCCACACCAATTTAATTTGTTGGTTCTCGGATCTTTTGAAAATATAGGAAAAACATGTCGAAAAGAAAGCCAGAAGACCAGGTTTACACCTTTGGAGCACTCAGTTTTATGGATCGAGTACAGTCACATTCAAGTTCTCCTTCCTGCCCTCTGCTTGTATGTTTTCTGCTTGCTATATTATCATTTTAAAAAGTCAGAGAACCAAGGAATTAAATTGGTGTAGCCTAATCAGCAGATAAGACAGACGTACCTCCGAGGTGGAGTCCCCGAGGTCCGATGGCTTCTCGGTCAGGCTGCTGCTCTCGCCGTTTGGCTCCATGTCGTACTTCGTGGTACTCTCCTCATCCGAGTACACGATACTGCCTGGGCTGGGCCGAGGGGGAGACCTGCACACAACACCAACAAGTCAGACTAACTCCCATCGCAGGAAACACCACAATACACACCACTTCCATAAATATTTAGAGAAACTCAGCTGTCAAGCCTGTTTTAACAGAAGCCTGCATGCTCAATAATCTGATAAATGTCAACAAAGTAGGTGAGTATGGGTGTGGTTACATCATTTCACATGAACATAGATTTAAAAAAATTCTCTATCTGAACTCCTGTCTCTTCTGAGAGTAACTCTTTGTGCCTTGAGTTTTGCACCTGGTGGACTTAACAGATACATGCACTCAGCACAGGGACTTGGTAAAAACATTCTGGTGAGGTAGACCACTCAAGGTTGAAAAGAAGCAAGACGTATAACTGTGTAGAAGTACTTTGCAGTTCAGTCTAGTCCTACATCTTCTAGAGACAAAATAACAATTTCTATACATAACAACAGAAACCTACCCAGTATCTCATCTGATGATGCATGTACCTAAAGCACTCTACAAAATGTACCTGTCTCAATAATTTTCCAGTCTCTAATTGCATCATTATCCACTGCTGAGCTCATTACATATTTCCATGTCAAAGAAACCATTTCTATTTCTTGCATCAGCTAGTGTTTCCTCCATCATGGGTGCTATCAGATAAATTGGGGCATAGTGTGGGATCAAGGAAGCAATTTCCAATGCTAAGGTTGACTGAGAAACTTCCATATGCCACTTGCTACAGATCGTGGTCTTGGTGAGTCTGACATTGTCTCATGCAAGAAGCATGTCTGATATGCAGGAATTTGGGCTTGATCCAACAGATTCCAAGCAGCAGCCATACTATCAGCTCAGGCTGCCTTCTGTGGGGTATCACCTCACACCTGACAGTTGTCACTAAACCCTGCGCCCATTGTAACTGTCCCTCACTCATTGGTGCAGATAGGGGTTTAATTTGTAAATTCACCGTACATTGTCCTTTGAGTCAAATGTGGAGAGGTAACTAGACCTATTGTTGACCTGTGTTATTTGCCAAACAACCCCACACTGAGGTGATACTTGTGGTGAAACTGAGCCTCCTCGCTGGTGAACTTTCTGTCTCCTACACATGAAAACTCACAGATGCTGCACGAAGTGTAAGATCAATAATCAAAGATACATTTTTAGCAACAGGACCTAATTAAAGGTTCTGTAACCACAGGAACATGCGTCATTCCATACATGCCCAACACTTACAAGCAGTCACAGCTTGTTTACAGTACTGCGGGGAGTTGTTCTTACTTTGCATAAACGTTTTTCCTGGTGAGAGAGTGTTTGTGGCCGTGGACATCTCCATTTTGCCTGTGGTTCAGCTCGAATGTTGCGAACCCTCCGTCATCCATGGCCATGGTGCTGCTGAGCTGTTCCTCAGTTTCTGACTTTTTAACTAGAAGTGAGAAGAAAAAGAATTCTTTACATGCTGAGAAGTATTATGTACACTTGAATTTCCTCAGCTTGCTTTGAAAAGAACCCAGACTTGAGTTACAAGACTGGTACTTGTAGTTGAGCCTTCAGATAACGTACCCTACAAATTACAGTACAAGGTGGTTTTGATACGTTCTGCCTAACTGCTACAGTAACTAGTTATTTCTGCCTAACCACCAAACTAGCTATGCAACACACCCCTTCCTGCCTAACTCTTCGCCATTACCGTATACCCAGGATATGCCTAACTCCTACACCAACTGGATGGTACTACAATTCACATATTGAGGATGGGGCAAAAAAAAATATAAAGCCAGCAAAAATAGGGAGGTTTGCATGGGTGGGTTGTGATTAAAGGCACCTTTACTCACTTTCCCTAATGCTAGGTTAGTTCAAACAAATTCTTGCAAACCACACCAAACCAAATCACGCTTATACTCCTAATTAAACAACAGAACACTACCTGGCTTAAGTTGTTGGCTAAACTAACTGCTTGCAAAACAAGCTAAGGCAAATAAATAAAAAAAAACACTACCTTTTCACTGGTGCAGCGATAAAGATTGAAATAAAGGGGGAGAGGCAGTGGGGGAGGGATAGAACAAAAACACACGAAAATGTCCCAAACCTGTTGCCTTACGTTTGTATCGCTCACTGGAACCCCTCATACATAGTACCGCTATTAACACTACTAAAAGGATGAGGAAGACCAGAGCGATGATGATCAGGAACCAGTACTGGCGGGTAGGGTCTGCTGCATAGGAGCCTGGAATGGTACAGAGAAAAGACACACGTGTTAAAGGCATCCAAAGCAATTTATGAGGCTTGAAACTTGAATAAAAAAACTCCAATTTATAGTCATTCCTACACAAAGTAAGTTTCAATAACACTTTACCATTACATATCGACATTAAAGGAGCAAAGATATGATGTCGTTGTGTGGTGAGAACTGATAGGATATTCAAGCCCTAATAGACTGATCCTGACTGTCCATCACAACTAGCGGTTCGACCAATGAGAGAGTGACTGCATGTCCGTCAAAAATTTGCATCTTTAGGTTTTAATTTGCATTTCTACGTTTTGACGGAGGTGTGCGTGGCTATGGTATTGGTATATTTACACTAGGCGCGTGAAACTAAAAGATCACCATGTAGCTTATTTTTGTGCCACTTTTGAGCACTTTTGATAAGAAATCCGCAACCAAAT
Source organism: Branchiostoma lanceolatum (assembly GCA_035149815.1). NCBI lineage: Eukaryota > Metazoa > Chordata > Leptocardii > Amphioxiformes > Branchiostomatidae > Branchiostoma > Branchiostoma lanceolatum. The sequence continues at coordinate 3,604,145 of CM068873.1, forward strand.
GTGGTAAACAGTGGCATTAAATGTCAATTTCATAAAGATTACAGCAACTTGAATATTTCCAGTTTTCAAGCCTCATAAAATGCTCTGGGTGCCTTAAATTAAGACTTCATTCTGGATGTCCATTACTTTCCATTCCTACTGTATTCATAAAGTTTACACTAATCTGTCTGTTCATTCTACACTCTCTTCCAAGTGTTGTGATCATGAGAATATCCAGAATTTACATAAGTATCTTACTTAATGTACAAACACTTGGATTAAGTTTTAATATGAACAGTGATGTTGATAAAACAGAACTGTTAAATGTATGAAGTGAATCACTGTCTTTGGTATTGACACAGCAAGGGCATTGTTCTTGGTTAATGAAACTTTGAAACTTTATTGACAAATACCACATCGCAGACTGGCAAGTCTGAATTGGCGAGTATTTTCACAGTTGCTCGCATAAAAAATTATGTGATTATATACAAATATACAAAGTTTACCAATGGTGCCAACACAGAACACGACGTAAGGACAGCTGACGTTGTAAACATTGTAACATTCGAACGAGACAGGATTGTGTTGTTTGGTACAATGGAGTAGGGAAAACATGGAATTGTTAAAGAGATCAGTCACTTATTCAGCAGGGATACAAGGTACGGAATCGGAGAGTTTTTGAGTCTGTTAGTGCGGCAGAGTGGTGTGTTAAGTTTCTGTTTGTTTCTGGTGTTCTGGCCGGATATGTTAATGTTGTTCTAATCTCTTGCAATTACCATGATACTACACAGATCTGTAGCTTTCAACAGGGTACATGTTATTGCTATGGCAACATACCATTTGGAGGAGACTTAGTGAGGATTAAACACAATAAGTACACAGGAAGTCACTAAGCATAAAATGTATGTAAATCTGCTGTTCCTAGCTAACCTGAAGGAACAGGTTCTGTTTTGTCTCTATTTCAATCTGACAAACTGATATTGTTTGGGAATAAACAGGACCACAGAAAGGATAAATAAAATCATCTGTAGCTGATATTGAGTAATTGTAGTCCACATCTACATTCAATATAAACCACATTTGTGAAGTGATAAACCAAAGTGAGCAAAACGGTTTCTACAGCTGGATGTAGAAGAGGGAGGGTACCACAGGCAAATCTACAGTCATTCAAGAGCAGTCTAAAGTATACGGGTCCTGAACTTTGGAGTAAACTCCCCACAGAACAAAGAAAACTCACTGCCGTATCGACCTTTAGAAATGGACTTTAGGAATGGAATTAGGACTGATACCGAATTTTTAAATTGTATATTATTGTGATCATTATGTATTATGTCTGTGCATTGTATTTGTATCCAGGGAGCCTAAAAAACAGGTCAAGAGACCTGAGTGTGTCTTCTGGTTAAACAAAGGAAAAAAAAAAACTTACTGAGGTAGCTGTTGGGCAGGAAGTCGGACTCCTCACTGGGCATGCCGCACTGGGCATTCCTGGCGATCACGCGGAAGGTGTAGGTAGCCCTCTTGTCTGGCAGGTCATCAAACGAAATCACAGCAGACCTAGCCTCCGCACTTAGCTCTATTGGCAAGTGGGACCAGTATATGGAATCTGCAATAGAAGAAAAAAATTGTACAATTGAATATTTGTTTTGTACGCAAAGCAGCTAGGTTTTATAAAAGCTAAAGCTATTCTTCGAGATAGCTCACAAATAGATGGTCCAGAAGGTTGACAATGAACAAGTGATATACACTACAAGATCCTGTAATTTTTATTCTGACCTCAGCACGGTGCCTACAATCAAACCCAGTCAATTCCAATGCATAAAAAAGAACAAACATCAGCTAGCGACAAGTCTAGGTGTTGTCAGCCAAGAAATCAGGTGTTTAAAAATGACTCCAGTCAGAAGCTCTGTAGAAGGAGTCTGACAGACACCGAAACGTCAGCAGGTGAGATTACCAAACTCCAAATAGGCAATGACTAGTGTCGGATAGACAGAGCTTATGCATGACATGTCATTTGATAGAACAGGACCAGCCACTACAGGAATGCAAATGCTGTATTGGTTTGAACAGTTGACCAACACGGTTGAAGAGATGCATGAGAACAGCACTCTGTAAACAGTCCAGTCACCTTCTGGTCTCTTCTCCACAACATACTGGGTGACGGCGGAGGATCCAATGGAGGATGGAGCAGACCACTGCAGGAACACCGAGTCCTTGTCTATCCTCATGGACGGCTTGGATGGAGCACCTGGGCCACCTGCACAGACAGTTCACACATTATACATCAGCAACGCACAATATACATCAGCAACGCACACCATACACCATCAGTACACACATTATACATGCACACCAACAGTACACACATTATACACCATCAGTACACACATTATACACCAACAGTACACACATTATACACCATCAGTACACACATTATACATCAACAGTAAAGAAAGTAGGATAATTCAAAATGGGTGACAAATCATTTGCATTGTGCCAAAAGTTGGCTTGGAAAAAATGGAGAATGTTGCAAAGGAAAAAGAGTGCATGCACTGCTGACTGTGAGAAAAATAGAAGAAGCACATCTTGACTGTCCAATTCTCAATCTTTCAAATTGGATAGAGACCTTGTAACTACTCCTATATACAGCTTTTCAGAACAAAAATTATGCTAAAAAGCATGTGCAAGTGTCAAATGAGTTCCCAAATTATCTGTGAGAATTGCTCTTGTGTAATCCTATCAAATCACGGACCATCAAAAAATACTTCTAACTAATATCTTTGAAGTGGTGTTGTTCTTACCAATGCCAGGTCCAGTTGTGTAGTTCCCTATGACTTCGTCTCCATACCCTATGGCTGTCCGTGCCCGCACACGGAACACGTATCTGACCTGCTCCCTCAGTTCCTTGACATGCAGGCTGCGCTGAGTCCCCACCACATCCACCATCACTGACGTACTGATGCCTGCAGAAACACAATGTGTGAGAAACTTCAACACCCATGAACTCAAGTATGAAAGTACAACAGGCACTTCAGTGTATGATATTGTAACGTTCAGGGAAATAACTGTCAGCAAGTTTAAAACAAGAGTTTGCAGAACTGGTCATAGCAGACTGCTTCTCTGTTCTTTTTACGAGTCACTGAAAAACCTCCAACAAGACATGTTATTCGACCTGTAGGTGGCACATACATCTCTGATCATGAAGACAGCACATATAACCTACCTTCGACAGGTTGATCCGGTTCATAGGATACTCTGTACCCTGTCAGTGGCCCATTGGGGTGCTGAGGTAATTCCCAATTCACCCTCAGCTCGTTCAGGGAACAGGCTATGGTGGAGAACGTTATAGGACCAGGACGACCCGGCTCTGTAGGTAAATAGAATAAACACACAAGATGTCACCAGATTCCAGTGGTTCAAGAGACAGCAAGAACATCGAAAGGATTACAGAACACGATGTAAAATATGCAATATAAGATTAGGGACATACTTTTGACAAATATTCAAACCTTACACACAACATAAAAAAGATTGCTCTGGGAAGCTTTCGAGACGAACACTCTGTCTCTTCTTCAACCCTAATACAGTCAGATCTCGTCCTGGAGTTCTCTTGTCATGTGACTTGATGTTGATAATCACGTGACAAGAGACAGTTATATATAGGCTTGAGATAGTGACGCCCCCTGTCCCTGTTTAAGGTACTGCGTTGTCTGCGGATTTGGATTGCCTCCCTGACACCCCTTGAAAACCAGTCGGTGTCCTGATCTAGCAGATTAGGGACAATTATGCTTGAAGCAAAATGTGATTTTCTTCCAAAGGCACAGCCATAGTTGCAAGAGGAGGTCCTCACCTGCTTGGTCCGTGCGTGCCCGTACGGCCGGACTGCTGCGGTTGCTGTCCCCTGCAGCATTGAAACAGGACACTTGTATCCAGTAGGTCGTGTAACTGTGTAGCCCCAGCAGACGGTGCTGCGTCACTGGCTGCAGTACTGCCGACATCCGCTCGGTGGCCTGCTTCTGTTCATGAATCCAGTAATGCACCTTCAAAGCAAAGATCAAACCATATAAGTATGATGATATTGATTATTCCTATTGCACTGCTTTGTAGAGGGGGTGTCCCTGTGGTGTAGTGGTCTGCGCTTCTGTCTCTCTCCACGTCTGGTTCAAATTACTTGGACCAGAAGGACTGGGGTTCAAGCCCCAGGTAGGACACCTCTGGACAAGAGGCGCATTGAGTCATACCAAAGACTTTATAAAAATGGTACAGTCTTCTGAAACAGTATGGAAGTTTAACACACTTCACTGCCAGTGGACTAGCCCCCTGCTACAGTGATTGCACCACAGTGTGGCCCAGGGCTATGAAACGGAGATGGGCACCGCCCTATACATCAATAATGGTGTGGGAGGATTTTAACTTTAATTAACTGCTTTGTAGAAACTTGCATGATCGGCAGACAGGTAGAAATTTTGTCAGGAATATTGACATTGTCAGAGTGGATCTGTCTAAACTGATGCAAGTCTGAGAAGTGTGATCGAATCCCAGGCTTTGGGGGAGAGATGAAGCTGTGTATGTTACCTTGTAACCCTGGATGTCTCCGTTGGTTGTGTTAGCATCTGGGGCTGTCCATGTCAAGGTCATGGTGGTGGCCTGCACTTGCACAATCTGCACATTGGAAGGTGGGAGCCGAGGTACTGGGGAGAAATCACAATATATGTTTGTTTGTTTGTTTGTTTGTATTGCATACCCGGTAAATCGCATGAAGGCGTAACAGACCAGGTTTGTACTGAAGAGTACAAGCTGCAAATCCGGACAGATTTATATGATCCACACACACCGGGAAGGACCCCTACTCTTTTCAATAAGTGTGTTGGTTTCTTTAAGGTGCTTGAGGTGTGGCTCTCCTCAAACACGGGACCTCCATTTAATGTCCTATCCGAGGGACGTCCCTAACCGAAGCTAGGTACTCATTTTCACTCAGTCCCATAAGGTTTACAACAACAAAATGAAGCATATTTGTCAAATATTGTTGCACATTCTTTGTCAGAACCAATGTAACCTTGTTTCCTTCGTATACGAATGGTATTTCTCTATACAATTAATCTATAAAGCATTTCTCTGTGCCAGCCATGAAGAGGACAGCCAACTTCAATTTGAAAACATATCATTTTTCATGACCACACTGATTCTAGTGCAGAATTTTCCCATCTCCCCTTCCAATTTTTTCTTGTTTGACGTCATTGCCAACAGTTTATTTCACAAGCACAAAGATTATCCATACTATATATATATGTCAACATGTTGCCACCTTGCAGCCATAGGCTGAATTGCATGTACATAGTGTATAACAGTGGGTTAGTAAAATCACAATGCTGCATACTTTCTTAGATGACAGTAAAATGAATATGATATACAAATATAGGATTCTAGGGATGACCGACTGTGCAGTCAGTATCTAATTTCCACTCCTTACCTGCTGCACCAGTGGTTATCTCCACAGTACTGCTAGCCGGCCCCTGCCCCATCACGTTGAAGGCGTTCACCTTGATTTCATACGTCTCAAACTTCTCCAGGGAGGTCAGCTCGTACTGACGGACATTCGGGGGGTCCGGTATGATGGAAGTGAAGCGGTCGAGGGTCGGCAGCTTACGGTACTGGACACGGTATCCTGTTATCGCTCCATTGTGGGTGTTGGAAGGCGGTGCCTATGGGGAAAGGTGCAGGTTTAAGCAACACATTTGACAAGTTGTTGGATAATTGTCAGCACTATTCTTCAACTTCGACTTCAATAACCCCCAAATAACCCCGCGAGGGGCAAAGTAGGGGGGGAGGAGGTCCCAGTCTAAGGCGAGCAGGCTTTCTCACCCATCTTGTGATCTACTTTGGTTAAGTTGTATCACATGTTATGCTAAATGGTAGTGGCACTGACATGACATTCGTACAGATAGACTCATTAGACACTGTTTGTTTTATGATGTACAGAGAACTTACCCGCCATATGACCTTGACTGATGTAGTTGTGTATGGGTAGTAGTCAGTAATGGTTGGTGGGCCGCTTGGAGCTGAAAAGACAGGGAAAGGTTTTATTTGAGGCCATCAGGCTAGCATTTCCCTTTCATGCACTAGCAGGTACAGTCACCTTTGCATAGCGGCCACCTGCCCATAGTGGTCACTTTTTGTCGGTCCCTAGGATTTTTCCCATTGACATAAGCATTAAGAATTTGTCTATAGCAGTCATCTTGAGCCAATGGTCGTCTTGTGGAAGTGGGCGTTAGACCAAGTTTGACTGTATGTAAATAAATGTACTGAAAACACGTGCCACTTATTGCTTGTGGTCAATTAATCGGCCGTTTCTCTAGAGTAGCCACCTGTCCATAGCGGTTGGTTTTGTCCAGTCCCTTGAGTGACCGCTATAGGCAGGTTTGACTGTACATGTATAGTGCTGAAGACATCAGACTTTGCTGTTTAATCTTTAACATACTGCAGTTGGGAATGTGTAACAAACAACACTCAAATCTACTTTGCACTTACAGCAATGCTTCACAATGGAACAGCCTGATGTATCAGCTCACCTGCTTGTAAAGTGGTGAATGTGTTGGACTCCAAGCTCCAGTCACTTTCCCCGATATCATTGCCGGCTCTGATGCGCACCTTGTAGGTGGTGTAGGGCTGCAGACTAGATGGAAGCAGAACAGACTGATTACCATTCAGTGCAAGAAATGTATGTTACTCATCCCCTAGCCTGAACTCAATCAAGCTCCTGTAACGGCTTGCCGCCCTGTAACTGCATAGCCGCGGGGAGGGAACAGAAATCCCCGGACAGCTGGAGTTTGCGTTATACAGACTACTCATCCCCTACAGATATATAATAGTTGGAATGGTCCTACAACTATCTACAGATATCAGTATTACATGTTTTATAACAGGTGAAAACTGCACATGCCTGAAATGCCTTTATTCAGTTTTTGTAGACTTTTTGAAAATTTTCCTTTTTATTCTTTTTCGCTTTATCGCAGTCTGAAAAAAATCTGAAAACCAACAAATCAAATTGGTGTGGCCTTCTAATACATGCAAGTCCTTCATATACTTACTCCGTTAGGACATATACTGAGAGCGAGGGATCGACTCGTTCCGGTCGGTTGACCCACGGTCCACGGGAGCCCCTGTACGTCTGTACGATGTAATAACGCAGCGGAGAGTTTCCGTCACTGCCCGGCAGCCATGTCATTGTGGCCCGGCGGGACTGGACCTCGTCCTGGGGGACTGCAGGACGTCCAGGTATGGATGGGCGATCTGTCGAGGTAACGTTGTAAGAAATAAGGGGATGTCAACAGCTCATATGATTATTATTTTGTATAATTTTGATCTATTTCTTTATAAATTGTAAATGGTAATTTGATTGTGTACAGTGTAATCACACTTATTATATAGCGTAATCTTAGTTATCATGTTTACAACTCAATTTATTTTGTAGTTCCTCTTCTTTTCCATTTGTTTCAATAGGATTTCTGGTACAATTTCAATTTGTTCTTTCGTTAATTTTTCTTAGTTTTGATTATGTATAATTTTGTACAAAAATTCCCATTGTCTAGTTAAGGGGAGGCCCATGAAAAGCCACCTAGGCTTCTGGCCCCCCCTGCATGTTTTCTTTTTGCCATGTTTATCTTTTTTATTATTGTACATATATGCGAATAAACAATACACAATAAAAAAACAATAATAAACATGCAGTTTGACTTTTCTTTACAACTATTCCAAAAGTATGTTCAAGTAAAACACTGCTCTGCCTCTGAGGGATAGAAAAAATTGCCGTAACCAAAGACATATTTCTAAATCATTTTTTATATCCCGAAATTTAGGACTTGTAACCACTGGGATGTTAGCTTTGGAATTCATTGCAGCTCTTGAGGGAAAACTGGGCTTTACCGGAAAGTTAAGTCTATGTATTACATAATTCTCCAAGCAAACTGGTACCTCATACATGCTAATTTCAAGCCAAGGAGAAAGCAGTAAGAACAGCAGGACTGGATGGATAAAATAGACAAACATATCGGTAAATGGGGGAAAATCGCATTAATGTTAAGAACATAGTGGATAACACAAGACAGCTTCTGTTTGATACTCTTTCCTTATGTTCAAATGTGTAACCGTTATTCGTTATTCTCTTTGTTTTCTGGATTTGATTTATCGGTTTTGTTGTGTTTCCACATGTCCTTCCAGTATTATTTTGTCTGTATGTTTATCTTATGTTTGTGAAAATTAATAAAAAGAATGATTTCTAAAAAAAAAAAGAACAGCAGGACTTACTTCTCCTGTTGGTAGTGTAGACCTGGACTTCCTCGGGGTCTCCCCAGCCGTGGCGGGTTTTGCCAGTAATGCGGAAGTTGTAGGTGCTGTCCCTGGCCAGGTTGGTAACAGTCAGGCTGCGGTTGTTAGCACCGACTGTTTGTTCCTGAAAGTTTGCCTGCCGCTTCCTACGGTTTCCTGATGAGTCAGCAAGTCCATACTCCACCCGGTATTCTGGGTGCAAAGACACAACTGTTAGTGTAATTTTCAATTTTGGCATGCCACAAATGAGCCTATGTACCAAATTTACATGTGTAATTTTCAATTCTATGTCCTGCTAAAATGGCAATATTACAAGGCACTACTTTCCATTCCTCACTGCTGATAAGGTGATATTTAGGCTTGATCCATAACATGATAATCAATAATCTAACTTCAGTGGAAGAGTTGCTAATACCTTCAATGACACCGTTTGGTTCCTGCGGTGCGTCCCACCTCACAGTAACAGATGCTGTGTTGCCAGCCGTGAAAGTCACCGATGGGAACATGACGTTTCCAGGTGCACCAGGAACTAACAAGGACACAGCAAAGAACTCAAGTTAATCAACATTACCAACTCCTAGAAGTGACATAGTCAACACAGATACTTTTCAACCTGACAATAAAGATGTGCACATGGTTAACATAATTTGTAACATATATCTCTAGTAAGTCACTTGATGATCTGTTAAAAAAAAAAGCAAAACAGCTGAAACTAAGTATCTAAATACCAGCTCAGAAAAGAACAAGAATAGACTTTAAGTACCAGAGTTATCAACCCAGAATTGATGTGTTTAAAAATTTGCTTTTTCCTAGAACTATCGTTGAGTGGAACTCATTGCTCCCAAGTACAGTAGGGGCATCATCACTAGACAGCTTTAAACAATTCTTGCAGCTAGATGTGCAAATGTTAGGTGTGACAGGTTGTTCAGCGTAATATAGCCACTGCTGCCATGTCGAGTGCCATCAAAGCTGGTGTATTACCCGGCATGGCAGTTATACTGTAAGGGTGGTGGTAATACCCCAGGTTCTTTATGAATCCCGCATAGAGAGGGAAGGAATCACACAGGACAGTGTTCTCACCAGGATTTTTTCACAGCATAGGGGTCAGGTACAGAAGGCCAACTTAACGCGGTGCAAGTCACGCGTGGAGTGACCAGAGTAGGGAGTCTGACATGTTCTCCCAGAAAATTTGTAAATTCATGATCCAATGAGACATAATGTCATGCATTTTGAGGGATAAATTTTGTGAAGTAGAGTTTTTCCTCTGTCACAGCCTCATTCTAAAGCCAAATATGAACTTTTTGTAAGATTTATGAAGGGTCACAAGGTTTGTCCCAGAAAGAAACACCCCTAAGCTGGTTGAAACACAGCATAGGGGTCCAGATCACAGCATAGGGGGTCCAAATCACAGCATAGGGGGCCCCTATGCTGAAAAGGCCTGGCGAGAACACTGCAGGACACAGAATATTCCGCACACACACGGGGCTCGTGCTCAGGCGTCCGTCCTCTCTTGAGTCTAGAAAAACGACTGCCTGAGAACTCAGCCTCTGTTCACTTTATTTCTCGTCTTATCTAAACTCTGTCGCGACACCGGAACTCACCCCTGGTGGGGACATTGTTACAACGTCCTTACGGCCGTCATTTCTAAGACAAAACCCCGCAAGATGAATTACATCCAGCCCTTAGAAGATAGCGAGAGTCCTGCTTTAAATTAGTGAATTTCGCCCCTCTCACAATACCGGTTATACAGAAACAGGACTCACCATCATCCAAGGTCTTGATAGTCTGCGGATCTGTAGGCACGCCGTCCCCCACCCGCGTGAACGCCAACACCTGGATGTCGTACTCCACAAACTTGCGCAGGCCGGTGACCAGGGTGCCGTTGGTGTTGTTGCCGTTCACCTGTTTGAACTGGACCTCTGCGTTCCCCTGCACATCTTCAGATTCTGTGTACATCACCTGTTAAGGAAGAGGACCAAATAAATCACATTATTTCCTTTGTAAAGGCACACTATATAACAGAACAAATCATAGCAGAAAGAAGAAACAAGATTGAGACCCATTACCTACAATGGGACTCACTTGCATTGGTATTAGGTTGATTATCTTGTTCTCATTCTTTACTTATATTAAGTTATTTGATTGCTGTTAAAAAAAGTGTTATAATTGATTTCTCTCCTGTGTTAGTGTTGTGTTAGTTGGCTGGTATTATTTTGATTCTTAATTCTTGTCTTGTTTATTGTGTCGTACTTTTGCTTTATATCCATGGTATATGTGTTGCCTTATTGTATTTTGCAAAATGAATAAAAATTTAAAACAAAAATGAAGAGGACCAAATTTTTCAGGTTTTAGTAATAACTTTCTTCAATTCCTTAATGAACAAAGAAACTTCAACAATCTATAAATAACAATACTAAATTTGTTCAGCAGTTAAATTTGTGTACATGTATTGTATGTAAAAGTTTAAGTCTCATTGAAATAATCACATAAAAATACCATTAATTTTCACTAGGAAATCACAACTCTGTTCAACAACAAACAACAGTATCATCATACACTTCAGGCATAAACCTGTCAGGGGAGAGGAGGAATTTCTTCTGGTTTAGGCAATAATTCCACATTATGCAAATTCCAAAATGCAACCTTAAGTTAAGTATAACAACCTTGAATCTGTTCAGCAGATTCACTTTTGTACATGTTTATGTATATGCAAGTAAAAGTCTCATCAAAATGATCAAATCGAATTACATTTCTGTGGAACTGAAAAACAACTTTTTCTACTATCTTTCTTCTAAAGGAAATCACAACACTATCATCATAAACCTGCGTCATGAACATCAGTGTAAATCTTTTGACAAACATTTAATCATTACACACAACATAAAAAAGATTGCTCTGGGGAGCTTTCGAGACAAACTCTCTGTCTCTTCGTCAACTTAAGTAAGTCTTTCGTTACCTTGTACCCCAGGATGAGCCCGTTCTCGTCACTCTCTGGAACTCTTCCCCAGGTGATGTTGATGCTGCTGGGACTTGCAGCGTAGGCTGATACAGGGTCAGGACCTGCCGAGGGAACTGTGTGGGAAACAGAACATCACATCAATAGGCAGTAATAGTGGGCAACCTCAAGCCAATCGTACACACTCACGCCGTATCTTCAGAAAAGACGCTATAGCCGCATAGTCCCTGTTTAAGACTTTATTCAAGCCCACATATCCAGACTAGTTTCACCTTGGTGTGGCTTTCTCGATGGTATAAGGCTAGAATGAGCCAAGTACAGTGTGTCCTGTCTTATAAAGATCAGGTGCAAAGTGCCCTGGTGGCTTGACCAATCACAGTACAGCAAATAACATGGCAGTGCAGTTTGACCAGAATATCACATCAATGTTACCAGAACCACAGCTACATTGTACCAGCATCTTCACCAAATCCTCCATACAGATTCTTGATGATCAGTGTGACACAAATGCTCAATGACCTGCAGTGGACCCTTCTCTCTGAAAGGAGGAGGAACGCCCGCCTCACCTTTTTCTATAAGCTAGTCAATAACTAAATCAATATTAACACAGATAGTCTACTGAAACCAGCTCAGGGGCAGCCTGGGACCTCCTCCCCCCTACTTTTCCCCTAGCGGAGTTATTTGGGGGCTATCAAAGTTAAAGTGGTCAGTTTATATGTGTCTTCTCCACAGGCCTTAGCCCATATAATGAGTCAAATCAACAAATAGTAAAAACCAACCTGATTCTCTTGTCCGCTCGACGACAGGTTCAGTCCATGGGCCGCTGCCTACATCATTATAGGCCTGCACCTGCACCTCATAGGCTGTCCACTCCTCCAGACCTTCCAGGATAAAGTCAAACGCCCAGGGGTCTGTGGCATGAGCTTGCTGGATCCGAGTTTCATTCAACTTGTTGTACTGGACAAGGTACCCCTGCATGGCACCGAACCACTCGTCCTGGGATAAGGGCTGAGGAGGGGGAATAAAGTCTTATGGTTTAGATTCAAGCAACGTATCCAGCTGATCCTAATGTTGAACTCATTGGTCACAAAGTAACTGCACAAACATTCTATTTCTAACATTAGCTAGGTACTCATTTACACCTGAGTGAAGTGAGGAAAGTCTTGTAGAGTGCCTTTCCTAAGGGCACAACGTCAACGGGACAAATCAGGAAACCCAGGATTTGAACTCAGTACCTTAAATCAGTAAATCAGACTAAATATGAGTATGAAGAGACTACTTACCACCCAACGGACTCGAAGAGAGGTCTCACTGGCTGGAGTGAGAGTCACGTTCCTGGGCTTGCCAGTTGGGGCTGTGTTTGGAAAAATTCAGATAAAAAATTAGTTTCGAGCACCACAAGACAGACTTATGACCTTACTTACAAACCTTGTACTCAATAGCAGCGATGTTATCCTCTGTCAGACTAGCTCACTGTGAGTCTGTGAGAAACTATACTGGTAGTCAAAAAACCTACATGTCTGCTGAAACTTTGCACTTGTGCAAATCAGATCTCAGTCTGTTAGCATTTATGTTCAGAACAGATAAGGCCACACCAATTTAATTTTATTGGTTAACAGATTTTTAGATTTTAGCACCAAAAAAAAAAACTTGGGTGAAAACTTGCACCTGACCCTGTTCACTCCCTGAAACTGTGTGCACCAAAGTACAAACTTTCCTCTGAGATTCTGTTTTTCTGTTGATTTTCCAATCTGGCATTTAAAAAAAAATTCCGTTAACCAAGAAATTAAAATGGTGTGGCCTAAACAGTCATAAACAACTCTGAAGCAAATAATCTACACTATCTCAAACTCAAAGAATCACCAGTATGACCAATCATGATGCTTGTCATGTAGGATGCGACACTTACGTGCAGAGATGGTTCGTATCCTCCTGGTTTCAGGTGTGTACACGCTATCTCCCACCACGTTGGAGGCCTTCATCCTGAACACATAGTGTGTGTACGGCTTCAGGTTGGGAACTGTCAGGGAAAGTGCGTTCTCATCGTTGGAGATGTACACAACCCTCCACTCTGGGTCTTCCCCGACCTGTGCTTCCACCGTCCACTCGATGATGGAGGTCTTCCCGCTGTCCCCAGGGGTGAACTGGATGTAGACTGAGTCTGTCGACACTCTGGAGATGGCTACATTTTGCGGGGGCTCCGGTCGTTCTGTGGGTACAGAAACGTACTTTAACAATAAACAAGGACACATTTTTGAATAGCATAATATGTTAAAACAACTCATTGGCAACGTCAGCTAAGATAATGTCAGTAATATACAGAGAGACTTCAGTGATTATTTGCCTACATAAGCTCCATTCCTCCAGTCCAAGACTACTTCAAGACATCCTAAATTGTCTTAACCTCATTAACTTATCTATTCAGAGTTTTGGTATAAAACCTGGTGTTCTCAGTTCTATCGTTAGTCACTGACGAAAGACAGTGGATGCTGTCTGAAACGTCTGACTGTTTCAAAATTTTATCCAGTTGCTTGAGTAATTATTTTTGGTGTATCTTACTACCTGGATGTCTAACTTTCATCAACGCTCCATTCCTGTGCTCTATCTTTTATTTCCCAGTACACTGACCTGGAACTTCTCCTGAGGTGATAGTGGAGACGACAGCAGGTCCCAGCCCCACTCTTGTCCTCGCACGAACGTCGATCTCGTACTTGGTGAGCCGGGTGAGTCCTGTCACACGGTACTGCAGGGTGTCGTTCTCTACAGGGTACACCTGGCGGGTTCTGGTCAGGTTAAACTCCTGGACACCAACCTCGTATCCTGGAGTCACAGAGAAGGGCAAATGGTACTGTAAATGCAGAAATGTTCGCGGTGGTTTTATGTTCACGGGTTTCGCGGCGACCGTTTCACCGCGAACATGTTTTTCTGATACTGTAGTAGTATGCGACTATAGCGCTGCCGCAAACTTAAAACCACAGCGAACACTCCATTTTTGCCCTAGCTCGAAATGAAGACCACGCATACTTAAATGCATTTACAGTACCTTTTACCTTACAGGTATTAAAGACATCAGCAGCTACTATAACACATTACTGGCAATGTCCTTCAAGCCACAATGACTCCCCTACTGTCCAAGCTGTTCTGTTTTGTAACATCCCTCGCTTGTTCTCATCTAAATGTACACATTTTGTAATCTCCATTACCGATTGAAATAAGACGTTCCTGGCATTAGGATATGCCACATATAAGGTGTCAAACTGTAGTTTCTATGACGACTTAAAACTTTTCTAGCTTTTAAAAACGCCAGTTTGGTACCTTGTATGTGGCATATCTTAATGTCAGGAACATATTACTTCTAACGGTAACGGAGATTATAAAATGTGTACATTTAAATGAGAACGAGCGCACTACGCCACAAGTAGTATCACTGGATAAGCTCCCACTAAAATCCAACAAGTTGTTAGTATTTGAGCTACTCTGTTCAGGGTTCAAAATAGTGGCTGCATGTGCACCTGTGTGCACCCAAAATTGGAGCTGTGCACCTAATGTTTTAATGTGGGTGCACCAGTGCACCTAGATATTTTTGTTGGCTATAGGGTAAAGGTACAATTGTGCACTAGTATTCAGAATATTCTTGAAATGTAAGTATCAGAAAAAACAATATAACCTTTTGTTGTACTTTATTTGATGTATTACTTGTTTTGAATTAGCTGTAGAATGACAGATTGAAGCTGTTAAGAGAGGCATTAGCGAAAAACTTTGTTATCATGTTTTGCTGACATTATGTGGTGCACCCAAAATTCTTTCTGTGCACCCAATTTTTGGGGTTGGATGCACCAGTGCACCTATTCCCAAAAATGAATTTCGAGCCCTGCTGTTTGTTGACTGCCTTACCTAGCAGAACCCCGTTCACGTCTCTCGGCTGCCTCCAGCTCACCAGGAACGACTCGTCGATCACCTCTGTGAAGCGAAGGCGGTCTACAGGCCCGGGGTCTGGGAAGGGAAAAGGGAAGGGTCAATACATGTCATTGGTGAAAACTATCTACAGTCAAACCTGCCCAAGGCGACCACCCGGGGGACCGACCAAAAGCGGTCACGATGGACAGGTGGTCGCCATGAAGAGGATTCCACTCACAACATGTTTCCAGGTAGAGGTGTTCAAATACAGTGTACTATGTAGATGGATGGAAAATGATTTAGACAGTATAACCCCCACCAGGTTCAATTCTCATAGACAGAAAGATCCTACAAAAATTTTCCGTTATCGTTGTAATATTTGTATACCGTTAGATCGTGTACAAATTATCGTCATAATTTTGAGTACAAAACAATGTTTGCCTCGATGATCTCGCAGCGCCCTCCCGCACATAGGCACAATCGAAGTTTTAAGGCCTACGATAAATCTCTTGAAAACACCTGCTGACCCCAGCCTTTTTGGGGCACCAACCGCTGGATAAAAGGGGCAAAAGGTTTTCGATCAGACAACTGAAGATGAAAACGGAACGGTGTGATTTCGTCGCACCGCGCCACACCGCCAAGCTCTTTGCGGCCGCATCGAAAAGGTTAAAGTCAGTGCAACAGAACACACAGCGCCAAATAAAATACATAAAGGTTTGTGAG
The DNA here is from genome assembly GCA_035149815.1 of Branchiostoma lanceolatum. NCBI lineage: Eukaryota > Metazoa > Chordata > Leptocardii > Amphioxiformes > Branchiostomatidae > Branchiostoma > Branchiostoma lanceolatum. Next base: position 3,620,022 of record CM068873.1, read on the forward strand.
ATTCACGACCATTCATGGAAATAAAAAGAAAATAAGAATATTAATTTTCATCAATAACGAGAGCATTTTAAATGTTCATACACAGAAGCGTCGTGTTTTACCAAGGTCAGCGGTACGCCAATCTGGGCCGCGCCAAAACCAAGATGGCGTCGGGGACCAAGAAACAACATGTTTTGCCCGATGTTTTGCCCGCTGCGAAGTCATTTTTCGGCGGAATGTAGTAAGACACAGACACATTTTTGTTGAAAATACAAGAAATGGATAGTAATTTCTGTGAGATCTGGCTTTTTGACGCCATGCACTACCTAATCATTTTGAAAATTGAGTTCAAACCGAACCGGGAGCTTGCGGTAAACTACAAGATTATGACGGGCACAACAACACCGATATCAAAGTATTCACAAACATTTGTATTTTGAATACAATGTTTATAGTGGGAACGCTTTATTAAATCACTTCATGGAGGAATCGATGCTTCTCCATATATTTTTGTCCGTCAAGGTCTTAAAAACATTTCCGCAAAATCCGACAGCAAAATGATCCTATGTCACCACACGCTTGGAAATGAGGCGGCCGCCATGGGCAGGGATTGTGCTCTTTGTGGTCCCAATTTGTGGCGGTCGCAGTCGCGTTGGACGGGTGGTCGCCTTGGGCTGGCAGCTTAATGCTTGTGCTTATGGAGAAAATTTTCGGGACCGAGAAAAAGCGGTCGCCATGGCCAGGTGGTCGCGTTGAAAAGGTGGTCGCCTAGGCAGGTTTGACTGTACTTGCACATCTGTTGTACTTAATAATAAGATTTGTGTGCATAAACTACTCTCCAGTTGTTCCCATTTAAAAATATCTAATAATGAAGGCTAAGACAACTCAGGGGTTTTTCAAGAAAAATTGAATATGAGGGAGCACACACCGGTGAGGCAGTGAGTTCTATGTAGTTATGGAAGAATCAATTGCTGTATGCAGGCTGTATGCTGCATATTAAGCTAAAATCTGATTCGACAAGGGCACTGGGCTGAAACAAGAGGGTGCAGCACCCCTCTTTCCTGATTTAGATGAACCCCTGCAGCTGAACTACAACGCACCTGAATTTTCACTCAACAATACAGAAAATCCCCTTATTCCAGGTCAACATTTCTTCTCCTTAGGCTCACTACATAACTACATAAGGACACAACACAACTGTCTGATACTTACAATCTTCCAGTGTGCGGACCACTAGTAGGTTGCTAAGTGGGCCGTCCCCCACACTGGTGTAACACAGCACACCGATGCGGTACCGGGTGAACTTGCGCATGTTGACCATGTGCTCTGTCTGCTGATTAGGTCCAGGCAACACCAGCTGGGTGATGTTAGCTGGGTGTCGCAGTGGGTCCCTGTCAAACCCCCAGGCTTTCATCTACAGAAAAGCAAAATTAAAAAAAAATTGAAAATAAATTTCACAGCTCTTGGTGGATATCAATGTGCAGATCTTGGCACATTGGCGCACCAAATCCGTAGTGTGTTTTTGGCACACATTTTGACAGATTAGCCACTCCACTGTCAGGGAAGGTCATCTAAAATGCCTTTCCCAAGGGCACACGTTGGGGTACGGTGAGTATCGAAATTTTGGACGTATTGGTTTTGAGTCCAACGCTTTAACTGTTGCGCCACGCCGATGCCAGTTCATCTACAGAACACAGGAATAATGTTTACTAATGCAGGATTCACACTGAACCAAGTGATGCAATTAGCCTTATATTTCCCTGTGGAGTTTGTCAATAGCAGTATATATCTTTTGTCCGTCCCCTATATTTGGTTGCAATAAACCTTTCAGAAAGGATATGGATTTCTAATTGATTGGGCCTATATGCTGATACTTATTGACTTTTCAAGTTGCAATGGGAGAATGACATTGTCACAAATAAAATAAATGGTCCTTAGGCCACACCAATTTAATTTCTTGGTTAAAAAAAGTTTGGAAAAAAAAATTCATGAAAACAGAAGGCGGGGCTAGCCTTCTGTTTTCATGATTTTTTTATGTCTGAAATTAATAATAAAAATCTGTTAACCAAGAAATTAAATTGGTGTGGCCTTATGTACTGCAACATCGTTAGCACTTTCCACATGCCCACCTTGTACCCTTGGTTGATGCCATTGATGTAGGCAGTGTTGCAGCCGGTCCATCTCAGCTCCAGCACAGAGGAGTTCACAGATGTGACCTCCTGAAGATCAGGTGCTCGGGTGGGAACTATCAGATACACAACAAATGTTACACACTTCATATACAAGCAATGTATAAGTCTACGGCACATGAAATTACGATATGTTGCTCCATCCCATATGATTGTGTGTAATCAAACTCATTTGTATGTATGTATGTATAGATATAGCAGACCTTACAAAAGTCGCTATGCTTTTGTTGTGTCAATAAAGATCTTCATACAAGGAATATACAAAATTAATGAGAACCATGATTTTCATAATTGTCTAATTTTGGAAAAAAAGCAGCTTTATGGCTTCCATGGAGTTTCAAGTCAAGTTTGTTAAAACCTGACAGCTCAGCCTGATGTCGGAAACGTTACGTGTTTTAAGTACACACCAAAATTACCACTATCATTTGTACGACTACAAAACGTATCACAGCTTTATCTTACCCCCTTCTGCTGTCCTCTGAGTGATTGGATCGCTGTACACTCCAACACCCTCTATGTTGTACGCAGCAATGCGAATCTCGTATTCAGTGAAGACGATCAGACCATCCAGCACGTAGCTAGTCGCTGATGGATCGCTGATGTTCCTCTCGTCAGCGAAGGATCCCAGCCCGATGATGTTGTAGCTGATGATGTAACCATACAAGTCTCCATTCTGGTTCTCTTCTGGTGGAGTCTGCAATGTGGAGCAATCACATTTTAACAATGCATCAGTACAAGTGCATGCTACTTCAGCCATACGAGTCTCAAATGATACGTAAACACTTCAAACTTAAACAATATATAATCTGATTAAAAGCATGATGTATCCTTTCTCTTTATCAAGATAAAAACATGTAAAAATGACTTGTTTGTTCCCATTGGGGCCATAATCTTGTTGGTACAATGTATTAGAGCGCAACAATGTCTAACACACAGCTTAATGACTCACCCTCCACTCCAGCATGATGGACTCGGTGTCACGGGCACTTGCCAACACCCCCTGGGGAGGAGCATCAGGTACTGCAGGAGAGGGACACAGAACTTGTTAGGACGTTTGACTCCATGTGCACAACATGTCACTGGTGCTGACTGTACAAAGGTCTGTAGGCTTTTGAAAGAGCTTCATTATGGGATATATATATATATATCGACAATACAGAAGCAGTAAGACAGGTTTTAGAATGGTGAAATCCTAAGAAAAATACAGCACAACCATTTTTAGACATATCACATATAACAAAGATACAATGCAGTATACCTTCATTGGGCAGCCTGACCCTCGGTGTGGGGTCACTGAAGGGTCCACTGCCGATGATGCTGACAGCCTTGATGCGGAACTGGTACCCCATGGAGGGACGCAGGTTCCTCAGCACCAGGCGGGTGGAGGCAGGGTCCACACTGGACTGCATCACCGCCCAGTCCTCATCTGATGGGACAGAGGGAGGTCATACTGAGAACACGGCCATACCTGAAGTACTCGGCACACTTGGCACTGCATGCAATATCTCAACATGCACGGCACGCATGTCACACAGCTACTGTTATTCATCATGCCACAGGTAAAACAAGTTTCTCTCATCAACCTCTTATTGCAAGTTAGAATATAAGATGCTATTCTGACCACTGCACACTGGCAAGTTGAGTAAGCACACACAAATGAATCATGGTCTGTCACAGCAGGTGTCAAAAACAAGCAAAATAAAATTGTGAAAGCAAACCAAAAAAAATCACAAGAAATCAAAGTGCTTCAGAAGTTTTTGAGGGTCATAGAAGTATAAAGTACAAAAGGTTAGTTTGGTCACTCGACCAGCTGAGGATGGACGGAAGGAAAGAAGGGGCAGGGGAGGACGACAGGACTCTTACCTTCACTGGAGAGGGATGAGGAAGGAGAAAATACAGTGCTCCTTTCTGAAGGATACAGAATAAACCGAGAGATGAACTTTCAAAGGAAACAGAATAGAAATATAATACATTCTAGCCAAAAACTCCTCAATGAAGAAATCTACATGATATCACATGCAAGCCCTACATCACGGCAGCACTTGCTTGTATGCATTTCAATGCTTTCTTGCACATGGTACAATCATGACAACATACCAGCATACGAAATATTCTGTGCATTTGACTACACATCAACTGAAACAAACCACAGGAACTTGAACTGCCAAGCAAACATGCTGGAAACTTACTGTCTTCCTTGACCTCCAGGACGAACCTCTCGATGGGACTGTTGCCATCAAAGGGTATGTCCCAGTTCAGCACGATGGCCCTGTTCTCCACAGTGCTCAGTACAGCAGTAACACCTGTGGGCTTGTGGGGGAGCTCTGTAAAGGGCGGAGATAGAAAGGGTAACTTGAAACAGAAAGTTGAACAAGAGACCAAAAGTCAGAAATCGGTTGGTAGATAGTGAAAGCTTGTGGAGACTTTTGACCAAGGTTTACTCAAGAGACGGTTCTTACAACCATTCCTAGCATACACTTTACTCTTACCCTGTAATCATGATACCATAGGGTTTAACCTGTTTTTATGTTATAAAAACAGACTTTATCTATTTATCAATCTTTAGGGTAGTCCCTTCAGTTAACAAGTGACTGATTTTCAAGGGAGCCCTAAGTTACATGAAAAATCATAACAAATCAGGATACAAAAGGAATAACTTAACTTAAACTTCATTAGTGATCAATTACACAATCATACAACATAAAACAGGAATGATCAAACATAGGAGTAATAAATCAAACAACTCAAATAATTCAAAACAATTAAACAAATAATTCAAGACTGAAATCTTAAAATGCACTCACCTTTCACCAGCAGGTACGCACTAGCCGTGTCGTTCCCCCCAGCCGAGGTGACGTTACATGCGTATATCCCCACATCAGCCACAAACACAGATCTGATCTGCAGAGAGCCCTGAGCAGTGATGGTGTAGCGACTGTCGGGTCGGATGGGCTCCCCGTCCTTCCACCATGACAGGTGTATCGAGATGCTGGTGTCATGTGACACCCCGCACTCCAGCACGGCCGTCGTGCCCTTAATGACCTCTGTAGGGTCACGAGGGGGTGTCGTGATCTCCGTTTGAACTACAAAATACAAAAAATCATGTCTTGACAAATGCATCACACCATCGAACAGACATGAATCATATACCAGTTCTCACTCTTATGTACAATATTTTGTACCATGTTGAGGTGTCCCTGTGGTGTAGTGGTCTGCACTTCTGTTACTAGCCACATCTGGTTCAAATTACTTGGACCAGAAGGCTCGGGATCAAGCCCCGGGAAGGACACCTCTATCTGGACAAGAGGCGCATTGAGTCGTATGAAAGACTTTATAAAAATGGTACATACTTATGAAACAGTATGGAAGTTAAACACACTTCACTGCCAGTGGACTAGCCACCTGCTGCAGTGATTGCACCACAGTGTGGCCCAGGGCTATGAAACGGAGATGGGCACTGCCCTATACACCTTATGGTGTGGGAGGATTTTAACTTTTAAATATGTAAAACAAACAATAAGTGTATAAACTTACAAAGACTAAATGATTTAAACTGTATTTTTGTTATATATTTTGTCTTCCCTCAATGAAAAGTGGCCTACAGGCTGATTTGAGCTTCTCATTGATAAATAAAGGCTCTAAGCAAATCATGCCACAAAGAACTCTGTCTAAAGTTCAAGTTATATTATCATGATGAGGTAGGAGTCAGCATTCAAATCATGCCACAAAGAAGTCTTGTCTAAAGTTCAAGTTATATTATTATGATGAGGTAGGAGTCAGCATTCAAACAACTAAAGCATAAATTCTCTGGTCAGTTTTCAAGGGCAGCAAAATCTTAATGTTACAGATAGAAAGGCATTGTGAGGTCCTGGGTTCGAAACCCAGATATGCCCCGATGTTGTGCCCTTGGGAAAGGCACTTAACATGACTCTCCTCACTCCACCCAGGTGTGGATGGGTACCTGACTTCGGTTGGGGAAGGTCGTATTGAGGTCACCTGCTGGCGCCGAATGGCAGCCGCCCAGACCCTTGTGACAGTTCCACAAAGTGCAAGTGTGGAGCAAATATGTATCTCTTCTGTATTATACGACTGTAAACCCTGCAGCAATTCAGCACTGGCTGCCATTGCACGGGTAATTTCTGACCAATAAACCATTATTATTATTATTGTCATTATAAAGCGACTGTACTCACTCTGCACAGTGAGTGTGGCGTTGGCACTGACAGCCCCGATGGAGTTGGAGGCGGTGCACATGTAGCTGCCGCTGTCCTCCTTCCTGGCAGGAGAGATGAGCAGGTCGCCGGACTGCAGCACCATGAACCTGCCCGACACCGAGGCGACCGTGCTGCCCACCAGCACATCATCTGTAAGGAGTACACAGGTTAAGGCCACACCAATTTAATTTCATGGTTAATGAATTTTTTTTCAATTTTAGGCCACAACAATTTAATTTCTTGGTTAATGGATATTTAGATCTATTTTCCAAAAAAAAAAATTTTAGAAAAAAAAATCAACATTTTTTTTTTCTAACATTTTTTTGGGGGAAAATAGAAATCCGTTAACCAAGAAATTAAATTGGTGTGGCCTTAGCAACAAAAAAAAATCATGAAAACAGAAGGCTGAGGTGAAAACTTGCACCTGACCCTGTTCACTCCCTGAAACTGTGTGCACCAAAGTTCAAACTTTCCTCTGAGATTCTGTTTTCATGTAGATTTTGGAATTTAGCATTTAAAAAAAAAATCTGTTAACCAAGAAATCAAATTGGTGTGGCCTAAGGAGTACACAGCTTAAGCCAGGGGAGAATATTACATCAAGATAATATGTCTCCTTGATATTTCACACGTGAAAGTTGGGTTGTGATACACAACATCATCTTCTAAATAGTTCCAGACCATAGGGTTAGCATTAGTGTTCTCGCTAGATAGCCGTTTTGGCGTCTTTACACTGTATTTTGGGGCATCCAATATATTTTTGTCAAAACCGCCATACTGCCTCCAAACGTGCCAAACGATGTATAAAGTTTACATTTTCATAGTTTTGACTACTTGAGTTGGAATTTCCTTCAAAAATGTGTAAAACAGCGTTTGATACAGTTAGAAATTCCAATTGTTCCAGGGGAGTATGCCTCTGAATTGGAGATTGGGTTTTGCACAGAATTTGGTCTTTCCCCTCTGCAATGTACTCTACAGTTAAGTTTGACAGGAATGCTGGTTAGCATGCACACATTGAAAATCAACTCGTTAATAAGAATTTGACACACAAGAATCACTGTTTTAACAGGGAGAGTGGTATCAGTAATGTTTGTAATGCTAGTAACACTTTCTACATAACACAAAAACATGCAGTTTTAATGAGCGGCTAGGTCAAGGACACGAAAAGTGCGAAACACAAACACAAACAAACGTCACACAAAGGAGGTTCAGAGAGACAGGTGAGTCATGCATCTAATTCAACATGGGTGAACCTGCCTGTAAGGGTCACACTACCCAGGACGGCTGCACCTGTGGTCGGTGTGGCACAGCAGAACATAACGGTCACGCTAGTATGTACTACATTACATGGATGTTACCAAGAACTAGGGGTGGATACTGGTTCGCTGGACCTGATTCGAACCTTTATAACATTCAAGAACCGAGTCCAAAAAACCTGAACAAAGTACATGTACAAATATATGTTTCCATTTTGTTTGATAAAAAGTGTTTTGAGTCTCCCCTCTGACAAAAAAGGCATCTAAAATAAGTGCAACATTCAAATATCAAACACTGGTTTGTCTTGAAAGTCTTCTCACCAAGAAACTTTTATAGTCGTGCGTGTCAGTATTAATTCTCTATGCTTAATATTGGCCTAATAAAACAAAACATCAACTGGACAGGATCAGGTCCAGGACTGAGGTTCAGGTCCAGACCTGAACCTAAATCTCTGGACCTAAACTTGGACTTTGACCTTATTAAGCCAAACCGGTATCCACCCCTACCAAGAACTATGGGGGACAAACTCAAAACTGTAACTACTGAAGGTGAATTTAGTAACAAACGGTGACTAAACATAATTGTTAGAAACATTTGTTTGTCCAAAAACAGCAACATTCTCAAAGTTTATACAAGTAGGATGGCATAATTGTCTTGGTAAAAGCCATTATTGAGAAGTTGAGTACTTCTATACACAACAGTTTGTCATGAAGAAATACATGTTTGAACAAAGACCCGAAAAATGTCTGATGTTACAGTACACTTCTCATTTCATTGAAGGAATTTTGAAGCAAATAATCTCCATATTGTAATATAAGCAAAAATAAAGGACTAGACTTAACTAGAAAGTTAGAAATAACTTGAAAAAAAACAACCTTAAGACTGTCATAGTACATTATTGCAGGACCTCAACGGAAAACTTATTTTTTACTAACTTTGCATATTTCAATGCATGCGCATTGATGTAAGAACAGCTTTCGAAACTCACCTTTGTACCACGTTATGGTCGGGCGGGGAGCACCTTCAGCAGAACACCTCATACGAGCCACGCTCCCATCCACCACCGAGGTGGGGGCAGGAGGGTCGATGATATTGGGAGCAATGCCTGTGGACAGGAGAATCACTCATTAGTTCAAGCATTGGCAATGGCAGCTTTTATTTTCTGACAGATGTAAAAATGACATTTTTATAAGAATGACAATTTTCATCTGAAGGAGATGATATTATAACATACCTTAATGATCTCTCTCCCTTTCTATCACTCACAAGCATCTAGTAAAGCTTAGGCCACACCATGTTAATTTCTTGGTTAACGGAATTTTTAAAAAATGCTACATTGGAAAATCAACAGGAAAACAGAATCTCAGAGGAAAGTTTGTACTTTGGTGCACACAATTTCAGGGAGTGAACAGGGCCAGGTGCAAGTTTTCACCCCAGCCTTCTGTTTTCATGATTTTTTTTGTTGCGAAAATCAAAAAAAAAAATCCATTAACCAAGAAATCAAATTGGTGTGGCCTTATCTATGTCTTCCCATCTCACACTTATCAAGGCCAGGAAATCTTCAGCATGAAGCCATTCGGTTGAAAAGATATCATCCTCTGGACTGGAAGCAAACTACTGACTGAACTGTACATAACTGACTAGTTCAATTGCAGCTTTTTCTTGACATGCTCAACTGTATGTTGCTATATATGGATACTAAGATGTACGCAGGCCTGAGCTGTGATTTCCCTGGTAAAATAAAATAAAATGAAAATGAAATGTAAGAGCTTTTGACTCTGGGAGTCCCATGAGTATCTAAATGTAAAGGCCCTGTCACACTTGTGCGCATATACAAGTGCGTATGAGGTGCGCATGAAAATTTTTTTGTTTTATGTAAAGTTTGCAGGGAAGAGGTTGTTTTCTTCTTTGACTCACCGTTGTGCAGCCTGGTTATCAAACCAAAGAAATAATTTCTTTGGCTGCAAGCTTAACCTAAACCAAAAAGTTGTTAATACGCAACTCATGTGACAGGGCCCTAAAGAGACATCAGCACAACAGGCTGACAACAGACATAAACAGTAGGCTACTCACGCTGGTCTGGTGCATGGGTGGGTGGGAGGATGGAAAGGTGCATGCAGGGAGAGAACAAGACAGAAAACAACATCTCAGACAAACCATTCCCCGGGCATCAACCAATCACCAAACAACTTCACAATTAGGGTGGTGTTAGAATCAGTTTCTAGCAGAAAGAAAGACAGTAAAATGCTACTACAGGCTGAAAGGACAATTGCTAGTGAAGCATAAATGCATATAAGTAGAAATATTAGCTTCCAAAGTTTTACATAAAAGTTGAGCAAGTTTGTTAAGCACAGTTTGGGACAGCAGAATTCTGAGGAATCAAGACAGATGAGGTATGTGTCAACTGGTATGTCTATTGCTATGGTTGTGTTACAAACCCCTATAAGCAGGCCAATCGATCCAATTTAGGCCCTAAACTTCTATGTAAATATCCCTGTCCAGGGAACTTAAAAAGTTTAAAAGCAGATCTGGTTAAAGAGTTAACTAACATTCATGCCACACAGTTAGGATGTATACAAGTAGCTACTGAGAGCTTTACGAAGTAAGTACTAAAACTTAAGAAACATAGAAATGTAAGTTTGCTAGTAAGTCTTAAATTCTACGAAATCTGCAATGGATCAGTAATCGAAGGGAGAAAAACAATAAACAACACTTGATTGAAATGATGTAAAAATAAAATTGAAAGGAAAGGAAATGAATGAAATGTCTCAAATGTTGGAAGTTAAGTCACAGGCATCACCACTCACTCTGTACAATAAGCCTGGTGGCTGCGTGAACGCTTCCCTGGGCATTCTCTGCGAAACACTGGTACATCCCCTGGTCAGCCTCGCCCAGGTTCATGATGCGCAGAGTCCCGTCCCTCAGCACCTGGTACTTGTTGCTGTCCGCAAATGACGCGATGTCGACTGCATCGTAGTACCAGTTGATGGTGGGCTGGGGCGTGCCGGCGGCCTGGCACTGGATGTCAGTGGAGTGGTCCAGGTTTCCTCTTCTTTCAACAGGAGGTCTCCGGGTGAACACCGGTTCATCTACAGGGTGTCAAGACAAAACAGAATTCTATACATGTTTTATTTGGGTAGCGTGCGAAGTCCAGTGGTTAGCGATCTTGCCTCTGGAAGTAGAAACCCCGGGTTCGATTCCGGCTGTGTCGCTCACCCGACATGCACGCTACCAGAAAGGGTCCCAGTCCCTAGGACGGGACGTTAAGCCGTGACCCACTGTTCATTGTGCTTGCCGAAAAGAGCTAGGGGAATTTCCCCGGTACAATGAACCTGTGAATACTGTGCATAGCGTCTATCTTCTCTGTCGCGACCAGTGGAAGATTAGCTCATCTGTTTATTGAGTTCATTTGAGCTAAACTGGTTAGAGATCACTTTCTTTTCTCCCGTCTGTCTTGCAAAGAAATCTTGCCTATTCAAATGACTTAAGAAGTGAGTATTACAAGATGTATCAATTGATATACTGACATGACAGTAGAACATTAGCCATGCTGCAGGCACCACTACTACTGACCATAGATGGTGAGGTTGGCGTAGGCTGAGGCGGGACTGTACGAGCTCCCGGCCAGTCTGGCCTCACACTTGTAGATGCCCTCGTCGCTGTCCGTGGGGACATTGATGGTCAGTTTCCTGTTGAAGTCACTCAGACCAGACGTGACGACCTGTCCATCTTTCTTCCAGGTGATGGTCAGGCTGTTGATGGGACTGTACAGAATGACAGGACAATCAGACAACATTCATTTTGAAAACAAGTGGATCTCTTTTACAACATAATGCTATATCACAGGATGAAGGACATGCTCACATGCCTGACATGTTTCCTACTGTTAATCCTGAAAAACATGTATTTTCGTTTTGCTGCCGAGAGAAAGTTTCAAAGAAACCAATATGTTTGTTTGTTTGTTTATCTTATTAAGGTCTAGATAAGCGATATAATATTCACTTGTCTAATCTAATATGTGTTTTCTTTATAGCCGCTATTCTTGGATATATGTTGTTGACTTCATCTTGTCATTTGCTTGGGAAGTTTGATGCAGAAGTGCACACTACAACTTACTTGGCATTAGGCACACATTCAAACACAGCTTGGTTGCTGCCCCTCTCCACATTCTGGTCTACAGGAGGGATCACAATGGTGGGCTGGATCTGTTGGGTGGAACTCACAGACCCTGATAAAAGCAAGACAACAAAACGTACATGAGACATCTTTTTAATAATCTATGAAATTCCAATATTCTCTTTATCTTGTAAAATATTCAAACAACAAGACATGCAAGACAGATCTAAATAGTTGAACATACTGCTTTTTAGGCAGAATGTAATTGAGCAACTTTTTCTGCTGAAAATGGCATTAGGCCTTGTCAAGGGTTTTGTAGTACTGCACATGTCTGCTAGGTGGCCTCATTGAAAAGTTGCTTGGCCTTAGACATCCAGGTTCAAATATGGATGTACAGTAGTTACTTACATATGTGACGGTGTATTTAGACATTCCCTAATATACAGCCTACAGACATGCTCTCACAGGATACCTGTTGTTCTTTTGTTACCACCCCTTTAATCATCAATCAGGGTGCGAAATACCCGGTTGCGCACTTGCGCAGCGCAACAATATTTCGGTTGGCGCAACTTATCTCTTAACCCAGGTTGCGCGGTGCGCTACCTGAATTTTGGGCCGGAGAAATCGATTTTGCAGCAATTACTTGACGAAGTAGAAAATAATTGGACCAAGGAAGCTCACACACCCGTGTGGTGAGCACACACACTCGCTCTCAGTCTCGTAAATTTTCAAACCAAAAATATAAATCGACCCTCAACTAAACAAGTTAATAAAGTTACCGATACTTTTTCACTCGTTTGCATCCATAGTCAACCTGTTTTAATGTGCCTGAAACGCTAAATTCGTCGGAAAGAGAGCGCGGCTCAGCGCTTGGCTCTTTGCCGCCATGTTGAATTCATCGACTCTCACTGGATATCGCGTGATTGCGCGAGAGTAATGACGTGCAATCTGCAGTACCAGCAACAACTGGTAGAGGGCAGTGTTTGAGTTGCTGTGTATTTCTATGGGCGAAATGTTGCTAGTGTGCCTTTTGGGGGCAAAATTAAAAATTGCAGAAGTGGAGATGGAGCCACTTTACTAATAATAAGCTGGGATTTAAAAAATCTTTACTTGGCAAAAATGATTATAGAATAAACTAATGTTGTGACAGTGAGATAAAAACTGGACAATGACATAGACTATAATTGTATTTATCTTATGATTATCATACATGTATATCATTAATAACCCACCTGTGAATTTTTCAATAAAAAATATAGGTTATTTTATTCCGGGGGTACTTTTATTAGATTTTGAAAATATGCCCAGTAGCAACTTTTATGTGAGGGATGAGAATAATGTACAGGTACAAGTCCTATTGCAGTGTAACTATTGCAGTGTAACTCTTCCTAGAGCAGAAAAAGCAAAAAGTCTATGAGGGTTGAAAAAAGGATTTATTTGTACTAAAAAAATAGCCGTGTTACACATGAATTGTATAAGTTTGTTTGTTGTTGGTTGTGGTGTTTTATTTACATTGTAAATCATTGAATTTTATTTTGAAACAAAAGCACATTTTAGCGCCAGTTATATTGTTAAAGGCTATTTAATACTATGTAGTACTACTTACAAAATATAATTTCAAGAAATCAGTGAATTTTAGGTGGGGCAACCTGAAATTCTGACGGGCAACCTAGCTTTCTACCCAGGTTGCACACCGTGCAACCTGGCTCAAAAAAGTATTTCGCACCCTGTCAATATAAACATTCCTGTGGAAAATCAAGTTACTCACCTCTAACACTCAAGGTGATGACTTGACTGATTCTGTCATCAGCGACATCGTCATTAGAAGCCTTGCACTTGTACTGTCTGGAGTCAGACCCCGAAGAGGACAGGAGAACCAGACGGCCATCCACAGTGATGAACCTACAGGACAATATGGTTGGAATTATGCTTCCTGCTTCCTTCATTTAGCTTGAAATTTCCCCACAATGAATTCTACAGCGAAGATATCATAAATTACTGGACACCTTGCTAGATAGAGTTTACAGTCAGGTAGAATGTTCGTCCAGTTAAGAACGCTGTTATCTGTCTCTTCTTTAACCGACTGTCACAATGGGTTTAAGGAGATGATCCAGTGTTCTTGCTGAAGCAACAACTTAAAGTATAGAGAAAGGTAATTTATAAAAACAAAAGGACTTACCTTTTCTGTGTGTTAGACTGAATCTCTGTGTTATCGATGAACCATGAGTAGCGAGGTATTGGGACACTGTCTATTGGTGGGCAGCTGAGAACTTTGGGCTGTCCTGCCTGCACGGACTCACTGGTGGGGCTGGAGGGAAACTGGCCAATAACTGCAGAAGGGGAAAGTCATTGAGTTCACTGCAATTCTACAGAGAGTATCATATAGATTGGTAGCTATTCCTAACCTCTTACTACTAACATTACCTTTCAAACTACTGGTACACAGAATTTCTGTTTAACCAAACTACATGTTGAGGTGACCTATACAATTCACAAACCTGCGAACTGTCAGAATGACGAATCAAATTCAAAATATTAGTTTCAACTTTCTGTTTATGCACACTGGAACTCCTAAGTGTAGTCAGCAAACATGCCAAAGAATCATAAGACTACTTTAAGGGCAATCCCGATCCCTGACATATACTTACAGGCAACATCCAGTTGTGCCTTCTTGCTGAGCACCATTCCCACCAGGTTCTTGACGATGCAGCGGTACTCCCCCGCATCAGTCTGAGGTGACACATTGGTCAGTCTCAGCCTGGTGCTGGTACTGAAGCCTGTCCTCTCCTGGCCATCCTTCAGCCACCTGTACTCCAGAGGACTGCTGCCCCCTCCTACACATGCCAGGTTCTTACTGTTGCCTGACAGGACAACATCATCTTCAGGCTCTGTCTGCACAGACGGGCCTAACAAGTTATCTGTAACAGAATAGAATAAGACACAAACTGTTAAGTACTGAGATATTCACCTTGAATATTCAGCTTGAAGTTCAGCCAGTAGGTACCCTTTCGAGTAATGAGGCTGTGCCTAATTTGGTGCTTGCAGTGGGTATGGTAGTTTCTTTCAATCACTAATCTATCTTTAAGACATTTAGGATATAACTACTGTGTTTGTCTTGAGTGCAGGGGAAACCGACCTACATCTGTTGAATGTCAGGTGAGAATCAAAGTTCAATGGTCAAACTGCCTTATGTATTACTACTAACTCGCAAATATTCTATATACAGTCAAACCTGCCCAAGGCGACCAGCCGGCGGACCGAGCAAAAACGGTCGCCATGGACAGGTGGTCGCCATGAAAAGGATTCCACTCACATGTTTCCAGGTCGAGGTTTTCAAATACAGTACGTGAATGGATGGAAAATTATGTGAATTTAGACAGCATGACCCCCACCATTCTCATTGATAGAAAGATCCTACAAAAATTACATTTTCCGTTATCGTTGTAATAATTGTATACCACTACATCGTGTACAAATTTTCGTCATAATTTTGACTACAAAACATGCAAAAGGTTGCCTCGATGATCTCGCAGCCCCCTCCCCCATTCACACGTTACATTAAATAGTACACACACACACGCACATCATCGAAGTTTTAAGGCCAAAGACAAATCTGTAGAAAACACCTGCTGGCCCCAGCCTTTTTTGGGGCGCTGACAGCTGGATAAAAGGGGCAAAAAGTTTTCGATCTGACAGCTAAAGATGAAAACGGAACGGTGTGATTTCGTCGCACCGCGCCGCCAATCTCTGTGCGACCGCATCGAAAGGTAAGTCAGTGCAGCAGAACGCACAGCGTCCAATAAAGATTTCTAATATTCTTGGAAATAAAAAGAAAATTAGAATAATAATTTTCATCAATAACTAGAGTATTCGTAAATGTTCATACACAAAAGCATCGTGTTTTAGAAAGGTCAGCGGTACGCCAAATCCGGGTCGCGCCAAATCCAAGATGGCGTTGGGACCAAGGAACAACATTTCTTGCCCGATGTTCTGCCGGCCGCGAAGTCATTTTTCGGCGGAATTTAGTAAGACACAGACACATTTTTGTTGAAAATACAAGAAATAGATAGTAATTTCTGTGAAATCTAACTTTTTGACGCCATGCACTACGTATTTGTTTTGAAAATTGAGTTTAAACCGAACTGAGTTTGCGGTAAACTATATTAAGATTACGGCGATAGGCACAACAACATCACAAACATTTGTCTTTACAATGTTTATAGGGGGAACGTTTTATCAAAACACTTCATGGAGGAATCGATGCTATAACATTGCTATTCCATATATTTTTGTCCTTCAAAGTCTTGAAAACATTTCCGTGAAATCCGACAGCAAAATGATCTGATGTCACCACACGCTTGAAAATTAGGCGGCCGCCATGGGCAGGGATTGTGACCTGTATGGTCCCAATTCGTGGCGGTCGCGGTCGCGTTGGACGGGTGGTCGCCTTGGGCAGGCAGCTTAATGCTGGTGCCTTTGGGGAAAATTTTCGGGACCGAGAAAAAGCGGTCCCCATGGCCAGGTGGTCGCGTTGAAAAGGTGGTCGCCTAGGCAGGTTTGACTGTAGTTTGTATAGCCTATAAAACAGAAAATCAATCTCATGTCTTGATAGCAGCATTCCATTCCTCATATTAGGGCAAGGTCAACTTCAGGGCTAATTGGTTAAACATATAGGTATGGCATATATGAAATTCATCTCTACATTACAGCCTTTGGGAAATATAATGTCATTGGAGCATCTATCCTGTACCTGAGGGCAGTAATGTATGCCTTATACATATGTTTTGGGTACTCAGACTACAGGCTGTCATGACTATAGGAACTTGACAGAATAATAGTCTTCAAAGTAAAGTAAATACCATTTTAATACCATGTTATAGCAGTCTTACTACAGCGCTCTATTATTACCTGTTCTTACAATTACTCCGACAACATTAACCTGCCTGCTTAGATTACATCATATTGATAATACTATAATTACCAGACTTCTATTTTCCAAACAATCTGAGAGGGGAAAGGCCTCCACTGGTACATGTGTATGTGTTAGAACCTACAGTCTAAGCACAGACCCATCAGCCTAAAAATGGCACACTTCCAAATTTTCAGTACATCTAAATTTGAAATCACTCTATCATCATTACAACAAATTTGAAATATTGGACTCCTGTCATGTTTGTGGATATAGATCAACACAACTGGGCAACAAGCTCCCTACAGACTTACAAATGATGATTTCCAGGTTTGACCCACACCTGCCATGGCACCAAGATACTTCCTAATTTGATACGCTTAGCTAATTAGATATGCTTATCTAACTTGTCATGTAACAATTCTCAAAATTCAAAACTCTTACAAATAATGCTATAGCCATGAAGAATGATTTCCTGGTGCATGGTTTTCCCATCCATGCCTATAACATGGCATCTGTCCCAGCCTTTTCTACAAGGAATCTCCAGAGAAACGTTATCAGGATGACCCCTGGCACTGCCTAAGTCTCCCGTGGCAGGTCTCATTTCATGTTTACATCACAATTACAACCTTCTGCTACTGCACAGCAAGAAACCATAGCATATCCTCACTGTTATGATAAACATCATGATCAGTATCATACAAAGCTTAGTGTTTTACACTTTATTTTAACTGATACCAGCAGTAAACTGTAAAGAACTCAGCGAACATGTACATGTACCTCCCCATTGCGACATAGATTTGAAGACCATTTATCTAAGAACTATTTCAGAATGACTAAAGCAAAAAGATAATTACTACAAATATGATATCATATTATGAGAAGAAGGATAAAAATGAATTCAAAAAATTTTTAACTCAAGAATATTCCAAGAAATTCTGGTAAAACATCTTGTCAAGGCTTGGATATAACAATAATGTAACACTAACAATACAAGCCAGCCTACTCTATCGAAAACCTATATTACACACCCTCCTCACAGGAGTATCAGCTGTCTGTGTCTAGTGCTCATACACAAACACAACAGCCTACATGAAGCAGGCTGCTGAAAGAAGACACAGGGCTGCACAGGGCTAATGGTGCATTTAACCCCAAAGAAAACAACAGCAAAAAGCTTCTTGTTGTCCCAGCTTGGTCAGCTATGTCCAGGAAATATTCCCGCTGATAAAGTTGCACGGCTAGTCGTCTACTATTGACTGAGGACATGTTCAGCCACATGTTTTATGTGCAGTTTTATTGACAATGTAACAACAAGGACGATAGGGAATTTGGGATGCAGAATGGATGGTTTTTATTCATCACAACTGGCAGAAAGTTAATGGAATATGTATGATTTATAATACTGTAATTAATCATGTACAAATTATGTCCGAGGAGTAAATGAAAAACCTAGTAGCCGCGTACATGCACATGGATGCAAACAGTTTACGGTATATACAAAGTATGAGGATACTTTTAATGGTATATACAAAGTATGAGGATACTTTTAATGGTATATACAAAGTATGAGGATACTTTTAATGGTATATACAAAGTATGAGGATACTTTTAATGGTATATACAAAGTATGAGGATACTTTTAATGTTCAGCATCTGCCTTAGCCTGGTCCCAGTCTCTAAGGGTCGGCTTAGGGGTGTTTTACCGGGCCCAGTTTGCTTTATTGAACCGTTTCTGATAGCCTTCCTACCGCTACTACTTCTTCCGCTTGCCACCCTACTTTCCCAGCCGCCCTAGTGGCGTAGAGATATCGAGGAGCCCCCAATGGTATGGATTCCAGGCTACATCTGCCTATGGAGCTAGGCAATGTACATGTACCTGTGTGTATGTAGGGACCTGTGCAGCCCTTAACAGTGACATGCTACTTCTGGCTGGAAAAGCTGTCAAGTCTTGCCTGGAAGGGATTATGGCTGGGTCAGATTCTTGAAATACAAGTGCTAAGTAGAAACTTCCCTCTGAACTTGGGGGCACACGTTGCAGCCACACAGTTTGTTTTGTTGCCAAATGTGTGGTTAATATCTAACCCTGCCTTATTATGCTGCAGCATGGATTTTCAATGACACTTTTATTCTATGCCCTTCTAGGCAACCAGGCAAAAGTCCAGAGATTTGTATCAACAATTATGTGCATTTATTGACTTACAAACAAAGGGTCTGTAGTTAAGTCCATCAGGAAAGCTACAATGTTTGCTTTGGACAAGACCAAAGGTATTTTTCTTGATTCAAGCCAAATACACGAACTATGTTCCAAAGTCCTGGTTGTACTGTTTCCGTTATTGTGCCTGGAGGATAACACCAGTCAGCCAAGTGAGCTGTTCCCACAGAGAACAGGTCAGGGGTCAGCATAGTTCACAGGAGGTGGTAATGTACAGAAATACCTGAGGTGCCAGGGGCTGGAGGTGCCAAGGGCATGGAGATCTGTCAAGGGAGAGAACATGTAGCACAACATGGCTACAAATCTGAGCTAACCTTTCATACAAATGTCTTAGAGTTAGAACTGTTTATATAAATAAACAAGACTAGAGAAACTTATCTATGTATGATTCATATAACCAAGCCTGCAAGTACATTGTACATGTGATTTTGCAGTTCTCCATTATAGTTCATGTCAAAATTCCATCTCGGTAACTTTTTTCAGGCATCAGTGTTCGGACATACTGTAGTTCTTGTTTCTTTCACTGTACCTTGAACTTATCATCACAGTGAAAAACCTATTTATGATTCCTTCACACATCCTTTCTGCAAGTCACTTGCTACCACCGTGAGGTTTAAGTTCAGTGAAAATGTCCATTTTTCTTACACTGTGAAATTTTGCTACCGTGATCTTAAAGTGAATTACAGTACGTAGCATGGAGGCCTAGAGTCTAACTAGGGGGTGTCTGTAGTAAAAGTTCCTTGGGGGCATGTTGGTTCTGGAGCCAAGGAGCTGGTCTGTGTGGGCCCTGGAAACAATCTGGCTAAGCATGGTGATAGGCTTCCAAGTAACGAAGGCAATAATAGAGAAAAGATAACATGCCATAACAAGGACAGCGGTGACCGCCCTATGTTCCGAAATCCCTATGTTCCGAAATCCCTATGTTCCGAAATCCCTATGTTCCGAAATCCCTATGTTCCGAAGTCCCTATGTTCCGAAATCCAAGTGAATGTTCCATCACACATATACATCGCATATTCATGACCTCAATCCGCGCTGAAAATTTTTCTTCGTATACTGTAAGTCTATTATGTTCGCAAGACAGCAGTTCGCGAGGTTTTTGAGCAAACGGGTGTTATCATTTTTTTTCGGTAGCGCAAGGTAAAATTTTGATATTTTGAACCCTCTTAAACGCTATTTCCGCACTGTGAGAGGCAAAATTGTTGAGTAAAGATATGTTTTATGCGGCAACATTTACGCCGAGGAGAGCTTGCGGAAGTTTCCTGCCACGCATATACGATTTATTTACATGCATTTAATTTTGTTTCCATGCCGAGAAAATTAAGCGAATGTTGTCTGTAAAGAGGCTTGGAATACATTTTCATCGATATCGAAACGAAGGCCGCGAAAAACTGCTTTAATTGTTCCAAAACGCGGTTAATTTTGGGTAGCTTTTGCTACAACTTACAAACTGTTGTGAAAGACTCGCGCCATCTTGATCACGTGAAACACTAACGCTTTTTCAATCAACCAATCAGAGCACAGGTTATATAAGTTGAGCCAATCAGAGCTCAGAACATGCGGGCATGTTCATGACTTCAACATGGCGTCCTCGGCTGCTTGAGTCGGCCTGTGTACGGAAATTACAGCGGTGGAAATACGTTTCATTTTTCAAGTTCATCTTTTATGTATCCCGATAGAAATGGAATTGATCGATGGCTGGTCCTCCAATACAAATTCTTTTGAGGTTTTCGGCTTTTAGTCGCAGGAATAGTTTGCAGAAAAAGTATGACATGAGTGACGCTTGTATAAACTTAGAAAGACCGACTTGAATCTTGACAAACAAGTTTTTGATGTGAACAATATATGCGAAAGGTGCCGACATCGATTGTATTCAAGAATAACAATACCAAAAAAACTAAGGAGTTGGATTTTCTGACGGAGTCCTTACACCCGCAGCGTATTAATAATTTGGATACACACAAAATGCGATTTTCTCCTATACCATCGTAACTGAAGTCACTAAAGTGTTCTTTCTTTTACCGTTCGTTGTAAGAAGTACTTAGTAAGTAAATAATGACTAATTGGATTTCGGAACATAGGGACTTCGGAATATAGGGACTTCGGAACATAGGGATTTCGGAACAAAGGGACTTCGGAACATAGGGATTTCGGAACATAGGGATTTCGGAACATAGGGCTGTAACCAGGACAGCTAGCCTGTACAGGACTGGGACCCTCATCTATGTCAACCAACGTGCTTATCTGTACATGTATGTTGTAATTGTTGTTCAAAGTAATCTCTATCACATTGAAGATGGAAAAAAAACCTGAACAACACACAAGGAGACATATATTTTGCTGAAGCCACCAAGATAATGTAATCATCAATCAAGCCTCCATCCCCAGAGCCTGCTTGACAACATTTACATATTCACTGACAAGGCAGTTGCCTTGGTTGTTTTTGATATCCACAGGGAATGTAAACAAACTATAACCTTTCATGACAACATCTGCTATTCTTTGTACCTGCCTTATCCTTTACATAGTGTCCCGATACTGCTTTACTCAAATGCCATGGGAATAGCCCCAACGAATATTTTGATGTGGGAAGAAAACTCGCAGTCCCAATCAAGTTATGATACATCATAGGTACTAGATTACAATGTATTTGACAACATGCAATACATCCAAATTTCAAGTGTGATATACCAATGATGTCCTCTTAGATATAATTTTCATATGTCAATGACAATCAGTGACAACCAGATGTTCATGTATTGTATTTACACATTTTTTTGTTCATTCCAGAATATTGGTTCCGTGCTCGATCATGTTGCAGAAGACAAAAATCATCAATAGTTAAAATACCAAGTGATGCCCTTGTGTTATCACTTTTTTCCTGAACCTCCTACTTCCTGTAGATGGGCCTCACCCACTTCCTGTTCTAATTTCTCATTCCAGCACAAAAATTAACACCTACACACAAAAACAACCCTCCTGTCAACAACTGACTATCCTACTGTGAAAGAGCATCAAAGTACAATGCTAAAGTTCAACCTGCACAGTCAACACTACAAATATGAACTCTACCAAGGATGGATAGAAACATTCTTGCTGGGTAGAAGGTCACAAGTCTAATATTGATGACCTTGTCACCACAGATTCCCTAAAGGAACCAGGGCTGTCAAAATGTGAGCCTGAGAAAGAAGATCTTTGCTTTCCTGGTACAGAGGGAGTCTTAGGAGACATTAGTGCCGCATGAGTGGTTTGAAGGTGTGACCCAGGATGTGTGTGGGAGAAGCCATGGATCTGGCACTGTTGATCTTGTGGCGGGAAAATAAACTGTACCAGCATGGACACAAGTCACACAGGCACAGATTTGCAAGTGCTTACCTCTCCCACTTATGTGTGGTGGGTAAATAAAGGACTGGAGATAAGTTCTGTGGAGGTCTGGCCCAACTTTCACATGGTTATCACCTATCAACTGAATGCAGTGAAGGCCATTTTTGTTGAAATTTTTGCTGTAGAAGAACATAAAAACATCACCACTATAAATAGTTTATTTGATGAGAAAATTCCTTCCCAAATGCATTATTCAAAAACAGTCAGGCACATGCCGCATGTACATGTAAGGCAAGATTGTGCCCAGTTCTTGAAAGTACATTACATCAAGTGAATTCCAGTTGTACCTGGCAACCAGTCAGAAAGAAAAGAAACACAAACAGCTAGTCCTGTCTTGTATACACAGTGCATACCCAGCACAATGGTCTGTCCCCTTCCACTGGCTTGGACGCTGGAGAGTTGAGACGAAGAACTTTTCCCAATTTCAAATGATTGTTGACTAAGATATCTACTAAATGATAGTTTTCAATTAGACAGGTGGATTTGATATTCATAAAACTTTATGATGTAATGCCAAGCATGGCAACAAGAAGTAAACAGATGTCTGGCTGTGTCAAAGACAATCAGTAATATTCTTCCCTTCAGAAAACTCTGCTACACATTTCCAGCTGACTTTGTTTTTCACTGCTGACCTTGATGTCAAGGATAAAGACCTCCTGTAAATCAAGCGTCGCCACTAAGTTCAGAGCATGGTGTTTCACATGGGCACAAAAGACTTGATTTACTGCCTACTCAACTTCTCTTTCAATATAGAAATCAGATACATGTAAACTAAAATTCCACAAAATTCCCACATCAGATGTAAGATTCAGTACCAGACTGAGAGTCAGTAGTTATGGCACCCAGTGTACAGACTGGACTGTCACATGAAACATTTTAACAACATCAAGTAATGTACGACTACTCTACTCTACTCTATATGTACAGCATGTCATAGCTCACAATCTGCTATCTTTGTCTGGTAAATATACTCTAGTACTGGATAACTGCATGATTAGGAAGCACAGAACATGAGATAAGACGTATACAAAGTCCAAGTAAACCTCTTCTGTATAAACTATTGAAGATGTGGTTTGCCAAATTAACAGCATGTAATGTTTCAACAACTTTCTTAGCAGGCAAGAAACATGTCATATCATGGCCATTAGAAATCTTTTGCAAGACTTGGTGGCAGTTTCTTCCAACTGGCACCTAGAGGATGGAGGACCCTTATGGGAGGCACATGTGACATGGGGCAGAAAATCAGCAGTAAAAGTAACCATGTCTGATTACACTTCCAGATGTCTGCACCCATCTTGCCTTTGGCTATACATCCCAAAACCAGGCCAAGAGTTGAGGTAAGGGGTCAATGCTATCTAATCTGTCAAGCATTCCAGATGATGAAGCTAGTTAAGCAGGTACATACAAAAACATCAAGGTAAAAAAATGCTTGACTTCATACAAGATGTCCAAATATGATGATAGTGACCTACTATAAGTATTAGCCTACACGGTATGTCTTGGATATAGCATCTGAAAACTGTGTTTCCTACATTCTTAATTTGTTCACTGCTCATTCATATTAGCCATGGTTTTACCTTATAAGTTATAATGACTTGGACCCCAAATACCAACACTTCCTCCTGACAACAGACAAGGCAGCTAAGGCATAAATTCCTTGCATAGTATGATACTACACCCATAACCAAAAAATTGACAATGCAACATTCACCTGTCAAACATATCATTATTGATTTTCACACATCAACATGACTACATGAGTTACAACAGCTAAACAACAGCTAAACAATAATCATGTTATCATGTAATAGACACCAGTAGCTAACTTCAGTTTCTCTGAAACGTGCCAGTAAGGCATGTTTCAGAGAAGGGTGAGGATAATAATGTCAAGAGCACTGACAGGGTGGAACAAACAGATCAAAAATAGAAAGTGAGTTCTCAAATATAACACCATGTCAAAACCTAACAACTTCATGTAACATCAGAATTGTTGAAAGCTTACTGCCATAACAGATGAATATCTTCATAAAAACAGTTACCGCCTGTTGACCCAAACCATAACATAACCTTATGTCATCTGTTCCAGTTTTACTTCAATTCATATGGCATTACCTCAGATTAGGAATCTCACAGAAAATGTCACAACAGTGGAAGTGGAAAGCCTTACAATAATATACACATTTGATAGGATACAACCAAACAGATGCTCTTATCAATCTATCAACACATCCACAGATGTGCAGAAAAGCCTTACCAAATCTGTCATCTAAATGAAGTAGAATATGCAACTTCATTGGACATAGTGACTGAGTCACTAACTGATGACTGTGGATGACAGAAGACAGATAACCAGATCAGATGTAAATCTATCTCTGACTAATGAAATTGTGGTTTGGTGAGAAGTGGATGGGGGTTACCACAAGGTCACCAGTGCTATCTGATGGCACAGTTTAGCCCCAAGCTGTCCCAAGGGATTCAATAGATACATCAGAGCTGACAGACTGACTAATGTTGAGGCTCATTTTGGCACATTCTGTGCTCTGTGTACTAGATCTAGTATTTCATTCTAGTCATTTATTATACATCCTAAATAACACAAAAATATCATTGGTTATGTGCAGTAGTGATAACACAGCCACTTGAATGATATGATATGGCTAATATCTAATGGCCTTTCAAACCAAGGAAGTTATCTTCCTTCCAGACAGTCTACTGAATATCATATATTGTATTGTTATTATGCTAGAAACATAACAACCTATTCCACCTACGGTTAATTTAATCTGACTGCACATGATGTCACTGCTTGTCTTGGGACCTGTTTTGAACAAAACTGTCATAACACTGCAAATCAACCAGTTCAGATTTCAACCCATGAAATCACACAGGGGATTACTGTGAAACAAAATGCCACTGTTATTATGAGTCTTTTCGAAATCTACCTATAGGCTTTCTGTTCTGATGAAAACATTCTGGTGTCCCTCATTCCTTGCTTATGACTGGAATGTCACTCATAACAGCCATGAAATCACTCATCTCCGATGTTCATGTCTGTGTGTCCTAAAATTAGTTCTGCACCAAGTGCACAGGCAGAGAGAGTAACAGTAGCTCTATGCATTATGAGGTTCTGAAAGGAGAAACCCCATAACTAATAGCATTAACATACTGTGGCCAATAGATACAAGCCAAGCCAAAGCGAGACTGAAAAGGACTAGAATTACAAACATGTGTGGCTTGAACAAAGATGGTCCTAAAAACACATTTATGCAAGTCAAACAGTAGAACAATCAAATACTGGTGGTGCGGCAACAGTTAGGGAAGTAAGGTTTCGGAGGGAAATACAAGAATTCAAATGTTGCTTTTTTCCTCTACTATTGACTAATATTCTTAGTTACGTGTACTTCTTATTCAACAACATGTCTAGAAGTTCATCATTGGAGGGGAAAACAAGGATATGGCATGGTGTGGTGAGGAAATTCAGAGTCAACACTAGACCTCAAAAATCTGCAGGTCGAATACAGTTGTTATTCATCGGCAGTGAACCTGAGACACTGGGGCCATGTCTGGTAGCGTGGCCTATTCACAACACACCTCAGTCTTACTATTCTTCTGTCCTTCAAGAACATGGCTTTGTAAATCATCTCTGTTGTCAGACTACATGATGAATTAGACAGCTGTGCTTGGTAAACATGACCAAAACAGGTAGGAAGTACTTGAACCACACAATGAAATAGACTGAAAACTACTTTGTCTCTTTCTAGAACCATTTAGGTGCTCCAAAGTTTACCTTTAATTTTTTTCGGACAGCAGCAAAGAAACGACAGGTACTAAAGATTTAACTACATCATGTGATTTCTCCTGAAGACAGTGAATGTAGTTGTCTGTCACAGACAACTACTAGACTGTCTGAGATCCTGTCTGTCAATTTCCCTGACTCAGCAGGTAAGCTGTAGTGGACAACCCCTAATACCATAATAATGAAGGCCTGCTGCCTGATAATTGCATGTTCCTGTGTGTTTGGTGTTCCTTGTAAAAGAAGCCCAACAACAGCCACAATAATAGAGTTTTGTTTGGATGAAAACTACTTGGGACGTCCAGTTATCTGCACAAGTATGCTTGCTTTGTTACCTGTTTTGCACCTTACACAAAGAGATAACGTCATGTGAAAGTCATCATAAACAAACATGCACTTTGTTTGAGGATTGTTAAAAAGCATAACTTTGAAAATCTATTTTCGATACAGAACCATATCATAGGGTTTCCCAATTTTTATGGAATTCCAAGCACAACGTAAAATACAACATTGTTCTGTGAGTGAGTGTCTGACTACTGGTATATGGGTGTCCCAATAAAAATTAATGTTTTACAAAACACCTCAACACTTCTGGGAATTGCCTCATTTGAATGCCAAATGAAACATGACAGGATGTTGTTGGTTGTGAAATGGCCTAATTTCACACAATTTCCATTTGGAAGACCTCGAATTGGTACTTGGTACAACCTGTTCACCTGCATGGTTGGTTATTTCATTGTGTTCATTCTTGTGGACACACCTAGACGTTAATGTAATCAACTATATCTCCCATTTCATTCTGTAGCGAAATTCAATCTACAATTTTGTTACTGACCATAAACGAGTCTAAAGCACATCTTTGTCTATCCTCTGTAGACCTGGTAATTTGATTTTTTCACAAAATCACATGCATGCTCCAATTCCCATTCAAGGTAGAAAATAACGAGAACACTAACAGTACATTTCTTTGTTGTAAACGCATCCTGGTGAACAAAGGAACAGGTACCGTCACGCAATGGTGCAAAATGAACTGCTACATTCAAACAGGGCTATGGGGCTGTTGGGACATGATATAGAATATTAGAATGGATGGGGGAGGGGGGTTACTTTCGTGTGTGAATCAGTAGAATCTTGTCTAACGACATTATGTCTTTTTTACTGTAGTAAGAGAAAGGGTACGTTGTGAATTATGGATCTTTAGATGGCGGAAACGGGCATGAGCAAATATCGATGTACGGTAAACATCGATTAAGTGGGTTTTAGTAAACTGGCAGGGGTCCAACACGAACTCGGGCGACGTAATACCGAGAACTACAACTCCTGGATGGACTGTTTACAACGCTGAGAGGATCTCAAGATAGTTCAAATAAACCTGACGTTGACTTATGTGAGTGTAGAGGGAATTGGACCGGTTTCAGACATCGTTTGCTGATCGAATTGTTGCAATTGTTCACGAGTAGCCGTGGACAGAAATCGGAGTTTACAGGCAAGGCCTGTGCAAATACAACTGTGTGCCATTTAAACTCCGTCAGCGTTCCTTACCCATATCTTCACACACCCTGTACATCATTATCACACCTACCTGCTGTGGCGATCCCTGTGATACAGCAGATCAGTAATATAGTCCTAAAGACCACGGCCATTGTCGTCGCCATGCCCGTCACGGTTGTACAGACGAATTTTCGGTATCCAGTCGTCAGGCCGCCCCCACTCTTCCGGACAACAGCGCGTCTCACCAGTCTCGCACGCAGTAAACACTCACGGGAAGACAACTATTACACGCCGATAGTACTTCCTCTTGTCCACAACAATCTCCTGTATCTTATGGTCCAACAGAAGGACGATAGGATATCCTGCCCGGAACAAAACTGAGGTCCCAACACTTGTGAGTTAGTTACTCTCCGGCAGCCATCTTGAAAATTGGACCACTTGGAAGTCGACTCATTTGCTGCTACACTGCTCGAAATTTGCTCACCGTGACCTTAACCTTCACCGATCGATACAAAAAGTTACCCTTGAACGTAGAAATCCAACAGGATTGCTCTACTACGCCGTGAACATGGCAAGTTGTACAGGAAGCGGCAAGCAGCCAACACCGACCGAGATCGCCCTAAAGCAGAATTTTTGAAAACACAGGCCACGTGACCAAAAGAGGTGTTCTGATTGGTTAGATAACTGGTGAGAGCAAACACTCGAGCTTTAGAGGGTGTGTATGGAGTTTCAGGGTTGTATTCTTTTTGCAAATGAACATCGTAAAGCGTTGGAAAATCAACCGCATAGTATAGACTTGTATTTTAGCATCACTACTATCCAGATATGGGGTATGGCAGAGGGTACTAAGAACTTGCTAGGGTCTATGGCACTAGAAACTTCACCCGCTCAAAGTATTCAATATCCTCCTGTTACAGCCTTCTGAATACCTTTGAGGGCAGTACCAGGTACCCCAGGCCAGGTGAGGCGCTGACTCAGTGCTTCCTGCACAACTCGTGGGTAACGTTACCGTCATTGAATCTATTTATACTGACAATTACCATCAAATCATCACTATCTAATCAGTGACTGGAGTGGAAGTAAATACTTGAAAGTCCACATGTAGTAGCAATAAAGGGATGATGTTCAGAACTTCTAGCCTGAGTACCAGCCTCCGGTCACTACCAGGCTGGTACTCAGGCTACAGAACTTCTCGGTATATCTTGCAAAACGGAATCCGTTTTCATTCCCTTCTATGTGTTGTGTTTCCTCTAGTTTCTATCGTTTTGTGAAGTGAATTGCAATGTTTCCGATCAATGTAGGTATTGTCTGTGTGTTCCTCGGGAGGCTTTGGTGGTCTTTGGTCATACTATTGAGAATCGTGACGTTGGCAGCCGTTGCAAACTATCTGGCAAAGCACTTTGGAAGTTTTGAGTTCCCTGAATAAGTTTGTTTCGAAAACACATTGACTCATAGATTTAAGGTTCTTCGCTTTGTAACTTCTTGGCTGTTTGTAAGCTGACCGGCCACGCAAATCATCATGACTTGTAAATACCTCTGCGATGTTCTCACGGTGCCGTTGGGCCCTGGGGGATATGTAACGTTGGGTAACATAAATTCGGGATTTTTCCGATAATGGTTGACTGAAATCAATCTAGCAGAACAATAAACCATCCTTTTTTTCTATAATTCTGTCAGTATCATGTACTATCTTTGCACTAATCATATATATGGTAGATTTTGTCTCTAGTCGTGCTGACACCATAATATTTCAACTTGAAACTACCGTCCGCCGCACGCACAATTACGGTGCTGTCGGACAGGGGGGCACATTAATTCGGGAGAGAAGATTCGTCTTGAATATCTTACCGCTAATCACATTTTATACAGCAGCCATTCGTTCCATCCTTGGCTTGAGGAGAGTGCTATGGATATAGACGTGTCCAAGTAAAAAAAATACACGAAAAAACGGCCGTACCGCACACATCAGGCCAGTTCGGGTACAACCCGTGTGTTGAGTCGGTAGCTATAGAACGTCAAAGTCGACATCCACCGTCATGGCAACGTGTACATTATTCATGGGAAGTTAGCTGGATGCCGTAGAAATGGTAATACTACTATGTCCATGTGTTCCTTGTTGTGTTAGGAGCAAACTTTGAGGAAAATATCTTCCTCAGTCCACTATCACACGCAGCATTTAGACAAAAAAGTGTTCCTCACAAACCTTTGTCGTCTGCTTGACAACAGGATTCTGGTTAACAATATGGCGGCGGGAAAATACACGTGCCGTAGGTTGTAGCAACAGAGAGGAGTTTTGATGATTGATCACACTTAGAATCCAGTTGCAGGTTAGCAAAAGAGATTGTAATAAGTTGTCTTGTAAATAATTGTGTTGAGCAGGAAGCGGATGTGACATTTTTCTTATAAACCAGCCGACAACCATGTTGTTTAATTCTCCCACGAAGTCCTCAGACTGTTCCAATAAGGGACGGAGAGTTTTTGACCTCGTCGCCTTATAATCCATGCTTATCGAAGCTTTTCAGACAGTGTTCTGAATACGTAAGTCTGGCAGGTTTGCATTTCTAGCGGTATTACTTATGTTGCATCTAGCACATATCCCTAAATACCCCGTTTTCGAAAAATCCCGAATTTAAGTACCCCGCGAATTTAGGTTACCCAACGTTACAGGTGGTCTGTCTGGTGCACGCCCGCAGGGCAGTAACTGTTTCGTGTAACGTCAGTGATAGGTGAGGCGCGATACGTCATCAGTTTGACATCCGCCCGATTGCACATGTAGGCAGGGAGTCCAGTAATCCAAAGGACGTTACGCTAACTTGTGTTTGTTTACCTTTGAAGGTTGGGCAGAACCAGAGTATAACGTTATATATATATATTTTTATGTCATGCCTGGGCCTGATACGGGTGTTCCGGACCGTGTGATAACTATCCGGATCACATAGGGTTCGGAAGTGTTATCACACAGGCTTCCATAGAATATTTCGAACGCATTTCGAGCGCGCCGGTTGCGCGGCCGTCGGAAATTCGAATACCGGATTCGGAGATTGGAATCAATGTTGCTACAGTTTCTTGTTCGAAGACACAAAACTCCCTCAACTTCTGGCGCATTCCGCATTGAAATGTATGTTTTCTCGGATGGGTATGACCAAGGTATGACATAAATAAAATACAACACGTTGTATTCCGCATCACCCTCGGTCCCAGCCCTCCCGCGGGTCGGATCGCCCTCCGGCCTACGGCCGTCGGGCGATCCGACCCGCGGTCGGGCTGGTACCTCGGGTGATACGGAATACCCCGTGTTGTATTCTATATGTAGCAGGCGGATGAATCATTCTATGAAAGTCAGTAGATAAGTTTATTTCTGAAGCAGATAAGGAAGAAAAGTGTAACGAACACGAAGGTTTCATACCGCAAGTTCAAAGGAATATGGAAAGGGACGTGCGGAAAAACGCAGCAAAAACTATTGCAAGGTGACCTCAATTCCTCTGTTCATACATTTTTTCAATGGTAAGGCCTTACTCACAAGAAAGATATGAAAATGATGCATTAAGAATATTCATCGTTTTCACACACACACACACACACACACACACACAAATGCAAAACATAACCTTCTTGACGAAGGTAACTTTATAGATTCATTTTTAATAGTGTAGGAAGATTATGACTGTACGATAAAGGTAATCGATCAATCAATCAATCAATTCAGTTTTTGGTCGACGCGGGAACAGTACATCAGGAAGAGAACAATATATAATGTCTAGTAATTAGAGCTGTGTACCTAAAACCTGGACCTGTACCTATAAATTGTTTAGGTACAGGTCCGGACCTGAACATCTACTGTACGTACCTGTAACGTTACATGCACCTAAACAAACGAAAACATCGGTGGACACCGTTTTTTAGACTAAAGGTAGGTAAATCGCTTGACAGAGATGACAATTTTGATAACCTCACAGTTGAAAATGAAGAAAACATGCAAAAAATAACTTCTTTTGAGATTCAAATACATAAATCCTGATACAAATGTGACAATTTATCACTACAACAGACATTTGGCTCAATGTTTAACTTACAGATAATTGACCAAACTTGTTTAGGTAACGTTACATGTAACGTTAACGTTAACTTTACAGGTCCGGACGTGTACCTAAACCGCTGCACCTGTACCGTACCTGTACCTGAATTTTTGTTTAGGTACACAGCTCTACTAATACTAGTAATCTAGTACGACAACTGTGCCATATGCTGGAGTGACGTCTAACGACCAATATAAGGACAGCAACCAAGATTTGTCTGGAGTTACTCGATCAAAAGTGGCCTCTATTGACCATTTTAAGTACTGCAGGTAAAATGACGAGTTGGGTCTTAGGATAATGGACCAATCACAGCTCGTTTCACTTAAAACACAGAGCTTGCTGCAAAAGCAGGATCATGGCGTCTCCACATTTGACCAATCAACAACTACAAAATCTGACCAATGACAACTCACTTTTTGAAAGGCAGCCAATCACTTAGCTTAGTAATGGTATCGTCATGATTACCGCCAGGGTACAAATACCTAACGTTCACTGCACCAGCCAAACTTTGTGTTCACAGAATGGCACGTACCAAGCAGACCGCCCGTAAGTCCACCGGAGGCAAGGCCCCCAGGAAGCAGCTGGCCACCAAGGCCGCTCGCAAGAGCGCCCCGGCCACCGGAGGTGTCAAGAAGCCTCACCGTTACAGGCCCGGTACCGTGGCTCTCAGGGAGATCCGTCGTTACCAGAAGTCCACCGAGCTGCTCATCCGCAAGCTGCCCTTCCAGCGCTTGGTCAGGGAGATCGCTCAGGACTTCAAGACCGACCTGCGCTTCCAGAGCTCTGCCGTCATGGCTCTGCAGGAGGCTAGCGAAGCCTACCTGGTCGGTCTCTTCGAGGACACCAACCTGTGCGCCATCCACGCCAAGCGTGTGACCATCATGCCCAAGGACATCCAGCTGGCCCGCCGTATCCGTGGCGAGCGTGCTTAAACACCTACTAGCCTGACCCAAGTGACCCCGGCCCTTTTCAGGGCCACCCACATTTTCCAAAAAGAACGATGTTGTTGTCATGTTATCCACTAGTTCTCATAAGTTATATTTGTAATGTTGATACGTGTGGGCCGTGCAACAAATATTGTTGTGATCACAACCCCTTCCCGTAGTTATCTCACATAGATCATTAACGTTATATCTAGTCGATCCAGTACTGGATCCCTTGACGGGCTATCATCCGAACCACCATGTAGATAAAGTTATATTCGTGAACTGTGCAACATACATACAGAAACACATGTATACGCACAAAACATCTATTAGTTCGCATGCGCTTCATCATTCATGTATAATGTGTAGCCCGTATGCCAGACCTCCGATCTTTGAACGTTGTCTAACTCGGAGGCTTGTAGAATTTCCTTGGTGGCTTCCTGGCCGTAGAGCCGAGGAATAGGCCTGTGTTGACCCTAGAAACATGTCACCCATCCAGATTAGTATAATGTGGGGAGGGAAAGAGAAACGTTGCAGACTAGCTTACCACAAATGAATGAAGTTTTTCAAATGATAGAAAGGCCTCAGCCATGGCCTAACTATTACAAAGTTTGAACCATAGCATTTAATGATACGAGACACTAAAATCCTTCTTTTCGCGCGTTCGCCTGGCAACCGCTTTAGTGCTCTCTCGTAGGTCGTATCACGGAATAGCAAGCGGACCTGCTCCCTTCGACGTCCGTAATACCCAGACAGAATCCAAAATTTGCATGAGCTCTGTTATAAATAGGTCGTGCACACTGCCTTCGACATTCGTTTTGTGCACCGACAGAAAACAGAATGCCACCCAAACCAGGAGGAAAAGCCGCCAAGAAGGCCGGTAAGGCTAGGCCCGCTGGAGCCAAGGGCAAGAGGAGGAGAAAGAGGAGGGAAACCTTCGGTGTCTACATCTACAAGGTGCTCAAGCAGGTGCACCCTGACACCGGTGTCTCCAGCAAGGCCATGGGCATCATGAACTCCTTCGTCAACGATATCTTCGAGCGTATCGCCGCAGAAGCTTCCCGTCTGGCTCACTACAACAAACGCTCCACCATCAGCAGCCGGGAGATCCAGACCGCCGTGCGTCTGCTGCTACCTGGCGAGCTGGCCAAGCACGCCGTCAGCGAGGGCACCAAGGCCGTCACCAAGTACACCAGCTCCAAGTAAACCGCCTGACCGCCCGACCAGTTTACCCCGGCCCTTTTCAGGGCCACCCACATCTTTCCAAAAAGTTCTGTATCGTATCTTTTACATAACGCAGAATATCAGGTCGTTTCAGAAAGCAGATGGTAATCTCACTCATGCGAAAGCCCCACTGGAAAATGATCATTAATAAAATAGGGCGCATATAATATGATTACAATCCTATGCTTGGAGGGTTCCATCACATCACCTGCGATTAGACCTGCCCCAAATTATTTGCGATTAAACCTTTTTACCTGGGGCCTCGTTAATTCCCCTGTGTGTAATCTTTGTAATGAGGAAGAAGAGACAGCTATCTGCCTGTTTTTAGATTGTAGAATAGTTGCACGTTTCTGGGCTAAGGTGGATGACTGGCCCTTTAACCTTACAAATATGAATGTCTTATGCTATTTAAGTGAACGTTGCCCAGTTCTGTCTAACTTAATTATTCTTTTAGGTAAAATCTATATTCTCAAATATCGTCAAAAGAAGTTAGATTTATCCGGTTTTATGTCTCTTATGTTCAACAATTAGAAAACATTATTGCCAGACGACTTGATAAAACTCAAAAACACATGGGAAGGTGGGGAAGGCTACATATTGTCCTTTCAACCTAAATCACTTTTGTTATTATGTAGTTAATTACCAAAATGCATGGGTTCGATTATATATTGTTTCCCTGTTTTATGTATCAGTTTTTGTGGTTTCTCATGTGTTTCATTTATTTTGTATATGTGCCAAGTTATTATTTTTGTTATTTTGAAAATCAATACAAAGAATGAATATGTAAAAAAAAATAACTAAACCCAGTAGACTCGCCCAGCTGGACTCGCCCTACTTTACGGAGTGGCTGTCCACCATTGGCTGTCTGTTGGCCAAAAGATAGGACACGGCACTCCGCCGAGGTCCGCAAGATGATATAAACCAGCGACAAGGCAGGTGGTATTTATCAGATTTAACTGAAACTTCAACATGTCTGGACGTGGCAAAGGAGGCAAGGGGCTCGGAAAGGGAGGCGCTAAGCGCCATCGTAAGGTGTTGCGTGACAACATCCAGGGCATCACCAAGCCCGCTATCCGTCGTCTGGCCCGCCGTGGTGGTGTCAAGCGTATCTCCGGTCTCATCTACGAGGAGACCCGTGGCGTACTCAAGGTCTTCCTGGAGAACGTCATCCGTGATGCCGTCACCTACACCGAGCACGCCAAGCGCAAGACCGTCACCGCCATGGACGTTGTCTACGCTCTGAAGCGCCAGGGCCGCACTCTGTACGGCTTCGGCGGCTAGACTACCTGACTGAAAACAATGATGACCCGGCCCTTTTCAGGGCCACCCACATCTTCCTAAAAGAACTGTTGCTGTTTCACGATGTAATAGTTAAAGGATGGGCGGATTGCTCGTATATGTGGATTTGGTACAGCCCCGCACCCCCCTCGGATTTTGTTGGCAGCCCTCGGGCGATTATTGGTAGTCTTCCTCTAGCTCTGCGTTCTGTCCAAAGACAGAACGGACACTTGTATCCATACGAGCTTTGTACATATTTTCTAACATGTGGCGGCGTAGACATCTATGGTGTCTTTTCAATAAAATATTAAGCAAAAACAATATCCAGCTATTGTTGCTTTGTTACGATAGATGGGACTTATATTGTTGGCTTGGCTGGGCAAGATGGAATTGAGGGTTAGTGCTTGGTGCAAACGTTGTCCCTATCGCTCAGAGTGCTAGCCTAGTGACAAGAGACTGGAATAATGGATAATTTGGGAACCGCAATGCAGATCGTTCCGTTTTCATAGATCCCACCAGAAACGTAACCTCTACCAGGCTCCAAACTGTAACTTCTTTGGCGGACCAACTCCTCTGGCATGATATCCGTCTATTTGGCCAATCCCTGCTAGATGTTCTCGGTTTGTTACATGTTTGATCCAAGAAAGAAAAAAAAAGAGGAAAAAAAAACAGCAGTGATTTAACAAGGCTCTTTCGTGAAGATGTGGGTGGCCCTGAAAAGGGCCGGGGTGTTCGGTGTTGTTCGGGCGATATTTAGCTGGATTTGGAAGCAGCCTTCTTGGGCAGGAGCACGGCGTGGATGTTGGGCAGTACACCTCCCTGGGCGATGGTCACGCCGGACAAGAGCTTGTTCAACTCCTCGTCGTTACGGACGGCCAGCTGAAGATGACGGGGGATGATCCTGGTCTTCTTGTTGTCACGGGCAGCGTTGCCGGCCAACTCGAGGATCTCAGCGGTCAGGTACTCCAGCACGGCGGCCAGGTAGACTGGGGCGCCAGCACCGACACGCTGAGCATAGTTGCCCCTACGGAGGAAACGGTGCACACGGCCGACAGGGAACTGAAGCCCTGCGCGGGAAGAACGGCTCTTTGCCTTCGCACGGGCCTTCCCTCCTTTGCCACGTCCAGACATGTTTTGTTGATGATAGTTTAGCTCGGAGTAGGTAAAATTAACTCTGGAAAGGGTATCTAAGTATTTATAGCAAGCATGTGGATTGAAGGTTCCGCCTATGCAACCAATAGGAGCACAAGATTAATTCCTTCTCCACCAATAGGGTACGAGCGCTGCAAATTCGGTCTCGGCCAGGTCCGTAAAGATTAAGCTCAGTGATTACACGCTAAATTAAAAAGAACATATTAGTGGTTGCTGTCTTTAGAAAGTACAATGTGCCGTTGATATTTTTTCTGTGTACTATACGCAACCGGAAAAGGAAAAAAGCAAATAAGAATAATCTCAGACATGAGGCTGCGCAGTATCGAAGAAGAAGAAAATTTGCCGATTGCACTGCTTCCTATCACGTCCGCAAGCTTTGCCCGGGAATCAGAAAATTTGCATGAGCTCTCGTATAAATAAGTCCTACCCCCGATCACGACAGTCGTTTTTATTACGTTAGATCGCAACATGCCGCCAAAAGCAGGAGGAAAAGCCGCCAAGAAAGCCGGAAAGGCTAGGCCCGCTGGAGCAAAGGGAAAGAGGAGGAGAAAGAGAAAGGAGTCCTTCGGTGTCTACATCTACAAGGTTCTCAAGCAGGTGCACCCTGATACCGGTGTATCCAGCAAGGCCATGGGCATCATGAACTCCTTTGTCAACGATATCTTCGAGCGTATCGCCGGTGAGGCTTCCCGCCTGGCACACTACAACAAGCGCTCCACCATCAGCAGCCGGGAGATCCAGACCGCCGTGCGCCTGCTGCTGCCTGGCGAGCTGGCCAAGCACGCCGTCAGCGAGGGCACCAAGGCCGTCACCAAGTACACCAGCTCCAAGTAAACCGCCCAACCATCGGACTCGTGAACCCCGGCCCTTTTCAGGGCCACCCACATCTTTTCGAAAGAACTACATCTATCACTATCACTTAATGCTTAGTTGACTATGTAGACTACTAGCACAATTCGCCCCTCAAAAATGCAGGAAATAGCACTTTAGCGGGTCAAGTTAGTCTGTACCAGAGGACCAACTACGGTAGTCTGTATAACGAAAACTCCAGCTGTCCGTTGATTTCTTTCCCCGGCGAGGCGGTTACAGGGCGGCGAGCCGTTGCAGGAGGCTTGATTGAATTCAGGCCATAACTACCGCTGTAGGCAGAATATTTGCAAGGGTTTCATGGCAGGCTCCGTTGTGATCTTCCCTGTGGACAGACTCCACTGGCTAATTTTTCCTTTTTTCTACCGAATTCTACGATCCATATGCCCGTAGGAGGGCCTGGTGGAGGCTAGGGTCAAGTCGAGATTTCAAAATTTTCTCTGGGGGAGCATGTCCCCGGACCCCAATAAGATTGTCGCACCTCTTGCGCAGTCAATGCACACTTGCTCAGTGGCTCGGACTGGCTCCATATGAATGCGGTTTACCCATTCAATGACTCTCAGCCTGCCTTCAATGACACTCGAACGTTTCCAAAGCTGCATTTCAAAATGAAATCAAAGACCTCTGTGAAATCAAGATAGAATATTGGTTTGAGCAAGGACCATACTCAGGGGGTTTGGGTTCTGTGCGCGTGAAAAAATTCTGGAAATATGTAAAAAAAAGTGTGTATGATATGATCTTCCATCTGTTTCCTGAATTTTTCGTTCGAAAAACTCCTGATTTTAATGTCCCTTGGTGAATAATAAAGCAGCTGATTCCCACGGGATTTTAAAATTGTACTTCAGAAAAGATGACACGAAACAGAAATACTGTATTCTGTTGTTGCATTCTAAAGTACAACCCATTGTTCTTTCAATTTTCAAGTGATTTTCAAATTCTAAGTTTTCATGCGCTATTTGATGAAAATGAAATCAAGATTATAGAATGGAGGAAAGGCTCGAGTTGTTACAAAACCTTAGAATACATGTAGTAAATTTTCCTTGCATTTCTGATTTTCACCCGGAAAATTTTTTATTTTTTTCTCTGCGAAGATAACGTTATATTGCAAATTGATCTGTTTCCAAGCTAGGGGCCTATAAATCCTGTTTTGGAACAAAAAAATCAGGTAATAGAAAAAAAATTAAAATCATCACGAATTTTTATGGATGACATCAGCGCGCTCATTAATTTTCGCCTGATTTTGAAAAAAAAAACAAGAAAATTAATTGCCTCTGACGGTGGTCAACATGCCAAAAATTTGCAAACATGTCGTAAACGTTAACAGTCTAAGGTATTTTATTGCATATGAATACCCAGTGTAGTTCCTGCCCATGATGGTAACGTTGGGTAACCTAAATTTGGGATTTTTCCGATAATGGTTGACTGAAATCAATCTAGCAGAACAATAAACCATCCTTTTTTTCTATTATTCTGTCAGTATCATGTACTATCTTTGCACTAATCATATATATGGTAGATTTTGTCTCTAGTCGTGCTGACACCATAATATTTCAACTTGAAACTACCGTCCGCCGCACGCACAATGACGGTGCTGTCGGACAGGGGGGCACATTAATTCGGGAGAGAAGATTCGTCTTGAATATCTTACCGCTAATCACATTTTATACAGCAGCTATTCGTTCCATCCTTGGCTTGGGGAGAGTGCTATGGATATAGACGTGTCCAAGTAAAAAAAATACACGAAAAAACGGCCGTACCGCACACATCAGGCCTACGGGAACAACCCGTGTGTTGAGTCAGTAGCTATAGAACGTCAAAGTCGACATCCACCGTCATGGCAACGTGTACATTATTCATGGAAAGTTAGCCGGATGCCGTAGCATTGATAATACTACTATGTCCATGTATTCCTTGTTGTGTTAGGAGCAAACTTTGAGGAAAATATCGTCCTCAGTCCACAATCACACGCAACATTTAGACAAAAAAGTGTTCCTCACAAACCTTTGTCGTCTGCTTGACAACAGGATTCTGGGTAATGATATGGCGGCGGGAAAATACACGTGCCGTAGGTTGTAGCAACAAAGAGGGGTTTTGATGATTGATCACACTTAGAGTCCAATTGCAGGTCAGCAATATTAAGAAAATAAGTTGTCTTGTAAATGATTGTGTTTAGCAGGAAGCGGATGTGACATTTGTCTTATAAACCAGCCGACAACGATGTAGTGTGAATCTCCCACGAAGCCCTCAGACTGTTTCAATAAGGGACGGAGAGTTTTTGTCCTCGTCGCCTTCTAATGCATGCTTATCGAAGTTTTCAGACAGTGTTCTGAATACGTTAGTCTGTCAAGTTTGCATTTCTAGCGGTATTACTGATGTTGCATCTAGCACATATCCCTAAATACCCCGTTTTCGAAAAATCCCGAATTTAAGTACCCCGCGAATTTATGTTACCCAACGTTACAACAAGCAAGCTGTTTTCTGAATTTGTTCTAGCAAGAACATTATATAATGTCCTTGGTTCTAGTTGATTGAGCTGTATACACAAGGTGTTTCATCGCATATGAATACCTAGTGTAGTTGCTTCAGATGTTGTAGTTAGTCTATTGAGATGTATACACATCTACAAGGACATGTTTACTGTTGAATCAAGGAGGTTTCATATTATATATGAAACTTCATTGGTTGAATACAGAAATAAAAGACCTGTTAGTCATGATATCATATTTTGTCGCCTCAATTCTTGTTTAACAAGATTTATGATCTCAAAATTTGAAAATATAGGAATCATGTTTTTTTTGCCCGCCTTTTTTTTTTCGCCCTATCTCATTAGTTTTGGAGTCTGCGGAGGATGTCATCCATAGAATTTAATTGCTGTGGCCTTAGTACACATTTTCAGACATATTTTAGGAACTTTTATTTTTTCACCCGCAATTTGCGCGCAAATGTTTCACGCGCAGAAAACATGCGTGAAGCAGGCACTGTGCAACCAAGCATTGACAACAGGACAATACATTCCTAAGACTTAACATAAAACCGAGGGAAAGTGTATTTTAGAAAAAAATCCCATGTGTATGTCTGCTCTTGGCTTTGTTGGTAACACGATAGGGAGGTAATGCGAATGATATCCCACAGGCTCCGCTATTATATGTCGGCAAAAAATCACCCCTACATATTCTTAGTATCGCCTAAACCAGTACAATGCATTCTGGGAGCGGACAAAATGGCGACCATGTTGCGAGGAATCCGTGCGGTCTATGGCTTAGCTTCAAGCCAAGTTTCTGTCCTAAATGCAACTGCTATAAGAGCAGGTGCTGTCGGATTATGTTCCAAGAAGTTTTTCCTGCCGTCAGACACTCGCCAAAGGCATTGCTTTTCTTCTTTTAGTGCTGTTACAAAGGTAAGAAGGTTGACACTTGACGAGGTCACGAACTTCTGTGTCGCCATCTTGCATAGGCCTGGCCTGGCTACTCTTTGTGCAAATATAAAGTTGTTGTGAATATGTTATAGTATAAAGCCTGCCCTACTACCAAGTTTCTTATTAAGTACCCCCTTCACCTTAAGGGGAAGCTAAATTTCAGTTGAATGTACGTTTGCAGTAAAATCATGACAGATTCGTTATGTAACGTTATCTGTACTGAGGAATATTTTTGCATGGCAGCACCATTTTTTTCTGTGCTGTAAAAAAATACGTAAGAAAAGAGGTTGAAAGAGAGTGTTAATGACTCGTTCTGATGAACACAGGTTCACAAATGATTTTAGGTCGAACAATCTAAGTCATATGTTGTAGAAAGTAGCATAAATTTGGTGCCCATTTTTTAAACCTAGTTTCATTGCTACCTTGTCCCCCCCAACGACCTGGAGGTCAAGGGACTAGGTAGGTAGGTAGGCAGGTAACCGAGCTTATGAAGGTTACTTCCAAGTTAGTTAAACATGATTTTTCAATTGTGTCTTATTTTTGTATGGTATTGTGGCTTTCTCATAATTTTTATGCACTAGATGCCATATGAATATCTGAATATGTTAAAATATTACCTTGCCATCTCGCTCCAGGCCACCCAGGAGAGATTGCTCCTGCAGAGTGTGCGCGGTTATGCCGACCTGCCAGAAATGACCATCAAGCAGATCAAGGAGAGAGTGTTGCTTGTGCTCAACCTTTATGACAAGGTCAACCCTGAGAAGGTGGGCTCAACCCTGTACCGTAAACATGTTGTAAGGGATGGGAATAATTTCTAGTCTGAAGCTATTTCAACTCAAATGCATACAACTTATTACAAGTTCAGTGTTCAACAAAATTTTGCAGTCTTTTTTTCCTTTACTTTTGATCCAAAGGAGCAAGTTGCATAAAATGGAGAAATTTGCTGCAGATATACAAAATGTAGCCGCATAGATTTTATTTAAAAAAATTTGGTATAGCTCTAGAGGTGCATGGAGAACATGATCATGAGCATACAGCTGCACCCTGTTTAGACATGCCAATTCTATTCATTAGTTTTCAGATTTGCATGGGAAAATAGAATTTACAAAAATTATAGTCCACAGTCTAGTTTGATTTAGTGATGACATGAAGAATATTTAATAGATATCAATCTGAGGAACTCTTGCTACAAAAAAGACTTGCACTTGATGAGGAGTTCTGGGGCTTCCCCATCCATGTGCAAGCACGTCCAACCCCCATATAATGGGGAACAAAAGACGTTAAATTGGAGAGAGAGAGAGAGATTGGAGAGAAGATGATATCCAAGAAGTTGAAGCTGTTATACTACATCAGTAGATGTAACTTGCCATACTTGTACCATTCTTATGCAGCTGAACTTGGAGGCCCATTTCATGAATGACTTGGGGTTGGACAGCCTGGACCAAGTCGAGATCATAATGGCGATGGAGGATGAGTTTGGTAAGTATTTCTTATAGTAAATGTAAGGATTGAAGACCAAGGGAAGAAATAGTGATGTCTCACTGATGTTTTATGTTACACATATAAATCCAGCTTGACCTTGTGTTATTTAATAGATAGAGTATATGAGAGAAGATCAATACACAGTAGATGTGAGTGCTAGAAGTTCAACCTACATTGTATTTTGCGCATTGTTGTCTTAATGCACCAAATTGGTAATTTGCAACAACATCTTCCTGTGTTCGAGTCATCATAGTCTGTATAACGCAAACTCCAGCTGTCCGGGGATTTCTGTCCCCTCCCTGCGGGTGGCTATGCGGTTACAGGGCAGCAAGCCGTTACAGGAGCTTGATTGAGTTCAGGCTAGAGTCATCAGTGCACCAATTTTGTTTGTATACCAGGGCTCGAAATTCATTTTTGGAAATAGCTGCACTGGTGCACCCAACAACAAAAATTAGGGGCACAGCTCCAATTTTGGGTGCACACAGGTGCACATAAACCCAATATTTCGAGCCGAATAATAGATTCTTCATTGTTGTTCTTTCACATCCTCTTCTTTGACTTTGGAATTGAATGGGCATTTTACGAGAAAAGAATCCGTTTTCCAATTTTTTTCTTCAATTTATGGCTTATAGTTGCTCATTTTGAAGCTGCTTTGCATGATTTATAGTATGGTGGAAAATTATTTTTGGGGGGAAACGGATGAGAATTGTTGCGCAAGCGGATATTATCCATATAATTAAATCAACATGGCCTTATTACAAGTAAAAAGCATCCTCCTTGTGTGTTCTGCATGTCCCCGTGGCGCAAGTGGTAACGCAACCCCGCTGCTTCGCCATCTGGATCAAATTCCGTGGATCCAAAGGGCCCGCGTTCGAACCTCAGTGGTCGACTCGAGCTCGGACATGTTGTAAGGGATTGCATTCGTCATTTCGGATGGTGACGGCGGCCCCGTGTATGAGGGAGCTTTGGGCGTAAGCTTCAAGCGTCAAACCTCTGCACGTAAAAGAACCCAACACACTTATCGAGAAGAGTAGGGGTGACCCGATGTGCTTGGCCAAAAACGCGAGCCGTGGGAAAGCTACATTGCACTACCACTAGCTACTTGAAAAAGAATCATGCTTCACCTCAATTGAGGATGCCTGCTTTACCTTTGTGTTCTGTCAACAGGATTTGAGATCCCAGATTCTGACGCAGAGAAGCTGATGAAACCACAGGACATTTGTGACTACGTTGCAGA
This sequence comes from Branchiostoma lanceolatum, assembly GCA_035149815.1. Lineage (NCBI taxonomy): Eukaryota > Metazoa > Chordata > Leptocardii > Amphioxiformes > Branchiostomatidae > Branchiostoma > Branchiostoma lanceolatum. Next base: position 3,663,220 of record CM068873.1, read on the forward strand.
CAGGCAGGACGTGTATGAATAACATCACAGGTAGGAATAGTTCCTGGATAAACATCTTTCAAACATCCATTTTACATGTGCTTGAAAATCAGCATTGACTGTTATTGAAAAATATGTGCAAAGTAACATTGTTTTCTATCACCAGTCTGTCCAATATATGTTCCAACCATAACATCACGTAAATGTAACACTATCACCTTATTTTGGCATTCAAGGGGAGGGGGCTTGAAGTTGAAGGGCTTGTTGTCAAAACATAAGAGTCTTCAAATATTACAACTGACTGACTGTTAATTACAAAGTGTTATATAGCTCACAGATCTTGTTTCCAAACACTGTTTCTGTCTTACTTTTATACAGTGTATAACGCTTTTGTTATTGTTTTGCAGATTGCTTTTCTTGGAGTTGATACAAATGTACAAATAGTCCACATACAGAGAGCATGCATCTCAAGATTATCATCATCAGTTCCAGACTTGAAAATAGATGACTCAGTGATAATTGCTTACTTATCTTGTGACGTTTAGATGAAAATACTGTGTTTCTCCAAGATAGCAATTCAGCAAACCCCTGTTACCTATTATTCATTATTGACCTGTTGAGTTTCAATAGATGTCTGAAGTAGGAACTGATCTGTACTTCAAACAACATTGTACATCTCAAGCACCTCGAGTTGTGCAGAGATGGAGTAAAATGAACCCTGTTTCCTGTGGACACATTTTTGTTTGTGTAATTCACTATTAAATCAAGTGTTTGCTACACAATTTACATTGAAGGAGCTTTTTTTTCCCTTGTGCCACACAAAACTTGATAACTTGTTTAATGAACTAGCGCAAATCTAGTATGTGACAAACTGAACACACACACAAGTCTAAAGAGATAAAGAGCCCAAAGAAATAGTGAAAATATAGGAAAGTTATGTTCACTTTTGGAAGATGGGGAAAAATAGAATCCCCAAAGACAATGCCAAACTGTTCTGTTGTTAGGGTGTTAATCATTATATCAAAAATGCCCCACATAGATGTTGCAAAGTGTACATTGGCATACAAAAGTATGGTAAGTCAGCCAAATTGGTACTTTGGGTGCTCTACAGCTCAGGTCACTTCCAAAGACATCTGAAGATTTCCAATGCAAACAAGACAATGCACTAAATGTGAAGTATCAGAAGCTTGTGAAAAGTGCTACTTTGCAGGTGTCAGTAGACATGACATTGATGACTTTGACCCTTTGTTTCATACATATTCTTACATGTGTGCATATATGTTGCCAGAGATGCCCCCTCTCTTTTTCGCCACCCCTCACACAAAGCCTGTTGCTACGCATTAGGCCACAGCAAGTAACTTTTATGGATGGCATCCTCAGCAGACTCCGAATCTAAGGTTAAGGGTAAAACAAAACAAAATGGGTAAAAAAAAAGATCCCTCAATTTTCGAAATAGAGACCACAAACTTTATAACAACATTTGATGCGACTAAACACAGCTAATTTTATTTCTGCATTCAAGCATTGACACTAGCTAGCTAGTGTGGTAGCCTGGTATCATTATCACTTACGAAGTTGGCGATCACACTCAACTTGACTCAAGGCTACCATACCACTTGAGTCGCTCCTACAGCTAGTGAACTATTTCTATAACCACACCCGTGGCCACCTCATTAGTGTCACTTCTACAAGTACAATTAAGGCTACCATACCACATATTTTGTCATTTTTTGGTACTGTTAAGTTGCCCGTCTCCGGAGGGGAACAGAATTTCTTGCTTGTTTTTATCTATATCAGGCTAAAATGACTCGGACATGTTATAAGGGATTGCATTCGTCATTTCGGATGATGACGTTAAGCCGGCGACCCCGTGTATGAGGGAGCTTCGGGCATAAGCCTCAAGCGTCAAACCTCTGCACGTAAAAGAACCCAACACACTTTTCGAGAAGAGAAGGGGTGACCCGGTGTGCTAGGCCAAAAATGCGTGCCGTGGTGAGGCCGCCATGCAGTTGCACGAACAGCCCGAAATTATACCCGAGGTCCCTTCAGGCTGTCTTATTCTGCATATAGCTTAATTAAGTTAGTGTATATAACATCGCTGAGGAGTAGCAGCTGTGTACATATTCCTGCCAGCTGCAGGTATAGTGCCCTGGGCCACCGTCGTAATCTAAAGCGAGTCTCAGTCACTGGACTGCAGCACTTGGCGACCTCAATGCGACCTAAATTTGGATGTGTATTACCCCTGACTTTATAATAGGAAAAACGATTTGCAAAGGGTACAACTATGACTATAAAGACCACAAAAGCGTAAAAGATTTGTGTTTTATCGACGAAATTCATTGAGAGCTCTATCAAATCGCTCGGTTGTAGCGAGGTCGCCAACGTGCTAGCCTGGAGTCCAGCCTTATTAGCTTTAGTCCGCTACCCAAGCTCCGCTCCTCGCCAATACCGTGCAAGCCTGGAGTCAAGCCTTATTAGCTTTAGTCCGCTACCCAAGCTCCGCTCCTCGCCAATAACGTGCTAGCCTGGAGTCCAGCCTTATTAGCTTTAGTACGCTACCCAAGCTCCGCTCCTCGTCAATAACGTGCTAGCCTGGAGTCCAGCCTTATTAGCTTTTAGTCCGCTACCCAAGCTCCGCTCCTCGCCTTGGGTAGCGGACTAAAGCTAATAAATAAGGCTGGACCCCAGGCTACAACGTGCCGCAGTCCAGTCTGCTGAGCGACAAATCTGTGTCGCAAGGTGCGTTTCTGCAATCTTCAAGCAGGTCTTGGGAGAGGTGTGGCACCTTGCTGACTCGCACAAAAGGGGCCAACAAGAAAAACGTCACGCTGGTCTCTCCCAACATCTGCTTGGAGATTATTGTGCGTTTATGTTTCAATCGACTCTTGGGAAGATTGAGGCTTGTTGCATGGAAAGGTACCCACACTATAAATGAGGGTTTGATTATTTTTATCCGATTAAATATTTCCTACTCGGGTAGAATATTACACCCAATACTAATCTCGACGCAAGGTTACATTGGTATGGCCCTGACAGTGGTAACATATAGGCCCAGTCCATACATTTAATGAAGACATTGATTCATGAAGTAGGGTTGTATATAGGTCTGGCCCTGACAGTAGTAGCATAGGCCCAGTCCATATATTTAATGAAGACATTGATTCATGCAGTAGGGTTGTATATACTTCTCAGTTGGCACCATATGAATCCTAACCAAATCCGAAACGCGGATGCACTTCAATCTAGTCATCGTGTGGGTGGCAGGACCGAGTCTAATCTCCAAGCAGATCTAACGGTTGTAAAGACCGTATCCAACTGGCAAAAGGAGTTTTTATTGGATTGCAATAAAAACTCCTTTTGCCAGTTGGATACGGTCTTTGCAAACGTTAGATCTGCTTGGAGATTAGACCAAGTTCACTAGTGGTCATGACAGTTTGATACGGGAGACAATTTGATGCCATGTATGTTGTACATCAGAAATTTCATTCTGTCGTCCTGACAAGGTTGTTCTCCATATTCCGGTGAACGCAAGATGTCGCAGCAAGAAAGCTGCTGGTTTAGAACGCTTGCTCTCCAATATTCTATCCAAGAATACATGCATATGGCAGCCCTCAATAGACGTCGAGTGCCCACGTCCCTAGGCCCTTAGCGGAGAAAGACCATGAACGGCTACAGAATAGGCCTCAAACGATTCAGTACACCTAGATAGTTTGAATAGATACATTTGGTGACTTGGCGTGAGCCCCCATAGACGTTCAACTATGTCACAGGTGCAGAAGCAGCCCTTTGTTCACCTTGGTTACCTGTGGTCAAGCACAACAAGTGTACGTGCGGCGGATCAAAATCACACGATTCGGGTAGACTCTGAGAGGAAGTTGAGGCCTTGGCTCCACTGCTGATAATAAACACTACTAGTATCTATGAAGACAAGAATGACCGTGTATGAAGTTCAATGAATGGTACTCATAGGCGAGGTAGTGGTTACCATAGTTCGTCAAACGCGTCGTGTTTACTGACGCTTTATGAGTCCTTTTGTTGCATTGAAAAACGATCTACCTGCCCGCCATTTCGTCGGAAAGGTGTTCTGGGGTGTGCGAGTACTACTTACGTTTGTGAACATTTTCGGAACTTAGTCTAGCCGACATTACACAAAAATAGCAGGAGGTTAAAGACAACGAATGTGGCTTGCAGATCATAGCAAAAACTGGAATGTTCGGCGCATTGGGAGTAAACAGAAGAGGTCGTTTTCATCATCAACACATTTTTCGTTAAGGTAGTTGGAAAAATATAAGATAAAAGTCCAATTTAACCGGAATCTTTGATAAAATGTCGACAAATAATCGAAAATATGAATATTTTGGTAGCTGCCAGGAAAAGTTCGACCTCTCAGACTTAGGCCATCTTTCAGAACGGACGGAGTTTCTTAAGGGTAACAAACACACTTCTTAAGGTTCTTGGCCATTTCTTCTGTGACTAGCAGACTGCTTTCTATTGCGTCCGCACGGGCACAATATATGTAGGGAACGCTGTTCGCGAAACTTCATTCTTACTCTTCAGTACGACTGTAAAAGTAATCATGTCCGCAGCAGCAGCAGCAGCACCCGCCAAGAAGGCAGTCAAGGCTAAGAAGCCTAAGAAGCCCGCGGCCCACCCACCGGTCGTCAAGATGGTCGTCGCCGCGATCACCGCCTTGAAGGACCGCAAGGGATCCTCCCTGCAGGCCATCAAGAAGTACATCGCCGCCAACTACAAATTCGACGTCGTCAAGCAGGGCCATGTCATCAGGCGTGTCATCAAGAACATGCTGGCGAAGGGTCTGCTCACCCAGGCTAAGGGCAAGGGCGCCGCCGGTTCCTTCAGGCTCGGCGCTGCCGCCAAGAAGGCTCCCAAGAAGCCTAAGGCCAAGAAGCCCAAGGCCAAGAAGGCGAAGAAGCCAAAGAAGGCGAAGAAGCCCAAGGCAAAGAAGCCCAAGGCAAAGAAGCCCAAGGCAAAGAAGCCCAAGGCAAAGAAGGCCAAGAAGCCAGCAGCCAAGAAGGCAGCAAAGAAGCCAGCAGCCAAGAAGGCCAAGAAGCCAAAGAAGAAGGTAGCTCCCAAGAAGAAGTAAATCCTCTCCTGACGGCTAAAACCACCGGCCCTTTTCAGGGCCACCCACATATTCAAAAAGAGCTTATTATATCACTTGCTGTTAGATCAATATTTTTCTGCACGGTGAGCAATTTTGTGTTACTTTGTTTTCCAAACATGAATGTAATATAAAAGGCGTGTCTTTCCAATTCTTGTTGCGCTGGTTAAACATGGCAATTTAGAGTATTTTGTATCATTGTAATTGGTTGGTCAGATTGCATAGATATACAACTGGCACTTTTTGTATGACGGTAACTATGTACACACATTACCTTTACACTGCCTCTAGCTTTCCTGGCGTCACCTTCAATGCTTTGGTGCCTCCGAATTACTAAATGTCCACGGGTTATACTAGTTGAGCGTTTTAATTGTCATGAATCAGGTTTAGAATAATACGAATGTAAATGGTGGAGGGGAGTTACTCCTTACGACTCAGACAAGTTTTGATTAAACTTTGAAAAGAAACAAGCGTGTCTAACAAATGCTGTGAGGAACTGCTGGTGTACGCCAGTCGACGTCGAACCTACAACAATCATTCCATATTCGAAAGAAGCCCAAGTATCGAGTGATTTTGCCTGCAAGAGACTCGTCGCCATGTTAGATTGCTTTTTTACTCGAGTGGGTCCGTGACCTGAGCGCCAAAACTGACCTGTGCGCCAAAACTGACCAATGACTGCTTCTGTATCAACACTCAATTGAACTCAACAACAATTGCTGTAAACGATCCCTGCCGACCCCGCGTCCTGACAACCAATGAGCGCCGCATATTTTGTTTGTTTAGCTCTTTGGCGGGATCTTCGATTGCTGGCAGACCATTGAGGAACTGATTTGTTTGCTCACTTTTTGTTCCACTTGGTTGCGTGACTGACTCAAGGGCAGGATACCGCTACCTGTAGTCACAGTCGGTATGTACCTCGAGATATGCCCCGAGGATAACACTGTGTTAGTTTCCCATGTCGTATAATAACATCTTACATGCCTGATACCCTTAATAAAAAGTTTCAAACCTGCAGATACCCAATCCTAGTATCAAGAACCCACTAATTGTTGATGTTGTGTGTTCACAAGTAGCGAAAACAGTTGTACAATGCAGTGCTGAGGTTAACGTTGTTTGATCCCCGCCAACCGGCCCTGAACGATGTTCTTAGCCGGTTAAAAGGGTTCAACCGTGGCGATTAACCAAATCCTTCACAGGTTTCATGCGTACATCGACGAATACTGCACATTTTTGTGTCGGGATATTTATTCCATTCATTCCTGTTGATGAATGGAAGAAACGTGATACTTGGCGCCTAAAAAGCCTTTTGTCTTACCTTATTTGATTCCCATTTTGGTTTCAACGTCTTTTCGGCATCACGGTATCTTTTACAACCGACGAACAAAAGCGGACAACAGACCAAGGGAGGGTGAGGGGAGAGGGTGAACAGGTTGTTAACATTTCCCGGACGGGTAAAAGATTTCCACTCGCTTACGACAATGGTTCAGTCTAAAGGGACGAAAAAAAAAGTTGTCGTATAAGGAGCTTGATCTCTTCAATCGATGATTTAACATGTTTGACGCGTTAGAAATATCAGCCCGACAATGCCTACTCACAAGAACATGCAGACAAGACCGTCTTGTCGTCGCACTCGTATATATATACGGCTATATGTATAAAGCATCTTAGCAGAAAAATCCAAACGAATCGTGAGTCAATAGAGCTCATTCTAAGATTTTGGTGGCCCTGAAAAGGGCCGGTGTTGCTATTTGTTCTTCTGGTTGTTTAAGAAGACTTCTTCTTGGGCAGGAGCACGGCGTGGATGTTAGGCAGCACACCTCCCTGGGCGATGGTCACACCACCCAACAGCCTGTTCAGCTCTTCGTCGTTGCGGACGGCCAGCTGAAGGTGACGGGGGATGATCCTGGTCTTCTTGTTGTCACGGGCAGCGTTGCCGGCCAACTCGAGGATCTCAGCGGTCAGGTATTCCAGCACGGCGGCCAGGTAGACTGGGGCGCCGGCACCGACGCGGTTGGCATAGTTGCCCTTGCGCAGGAAACGGTGCACACGGCCGACAGGGAACTGAAGCCCTGCACGGGAGGATCGGCTCTTCCCCTTCGCCTTCTTTCCCTTACCACGTCCAGACATGTTGATATCGGTTTGCTTACCTGTTTGTTGGTTGCAAAATGATGCTGTCTTGCGTTCCCGCTGCGTTTTTGTACTAGCCGCGCGGACAAAAGAACACAGGGAACAGACCAATAACAGGAACAGGTGTCAAAACTGGCCAACCAACAAGTAATCAATTGAAAACTATCGTCGAATCATCATCAGGGAGTTCCATTGTTGACCGTTATCCACACATTTACATATCGGAGGCAATAAATACCAGATAAGAGAATAGAGTTGCCACTTTTCGATAGAATCCTTCGTCGAAACGTTCTTGCATCATGCCGCCAAAGACCCCAGGAAAGGCCGCCAAGAAGGCCGGCAAGCGCCGTGCAGGTGGAGCCAAGAGGAGGAGGAGAAGGAGAGAGTCCTTCGGCATCTACATCTACAAGGTGCTGAAGCAGGTGCACCCCGACACCGGTGTCTCCAGCAAGGCCATGGGCATCATGAACTCCTTCGTCAACGACATCTTCGAGCGTATCGCCGGCGAGGCTTCCCGCCTGGCTCACTACAACAAGCGCTCCACCATCAGCAGCCGGGAGATCCAGACCGCCGTGCGTCTGCTTCTGCCTGGTGAGCTGGCCAAGCATGCCGTCAGCGAGGGCACCAAGGCCGTCACCAAGTACACCAGCTCCAAGTAAATCAACATCTACAAGACCTACCACACCGGCCCTTTTCAGGGCCACCAACATATTTCTTGAGTGCTGTATCGTTCTCCAAAATATTTCTTTGTTATCTGACAGTTTTCATCGTAAGATTTCTATACGCTTGGGGCCGGCCTGGCTTGTCAATGTATGTCAATTCCAAGATACAGTCATTTGTTGGGATAGAAACGGTACAGGTAGGATCGGACATGCGTCGCGTTATCGTATATTTCAAACAGCGAAGCAACCGTGTGTGGAAGTTGGTCTGGTTCAGTACGTATGCTGGTGTCGGGCTATGATCTGACATCCTGGTAGGCAGGGTATGGTCAAGGTACCTTAATATATAGTTTACACTCACTCCCCTATACTCGCTTTCATCACGGATTGTACCCGGCCAGGCTAGGCGGCTATATATGGCAGGACTCCTTTCGTATCATTGAGCCGTACAAGGGTGACTGTCCAATCTGCCAAACACCTGTTACAGACGGAAGCTAATAATAAACTGTATCAAGACTAATGAATTGCTGCTGAAAGATATACAGAATATATCAAACGGGCATAGCAAAGTTGCCTCGTTCTAAAACATTGTATTTTGTTGAAGGTCATGCATCAATGGCCGGGTAACTATTGCTGGGAGGCCGAAAGTGTACATGAGTTTGTTCTACTACTGCGGCGTCACACAAGACAAAGCCACGCTGATAAGGCGGCTTAAAAGTGGGGACGATTGCGCCAAAATTGTAACCCGGTATACATGAATAGCGCACGTATCTTGGTGGCTGATACTTTTGTTCCCAGGCCCATTGGTGGTCACTGGTTACCTTGTCTTTGTTGTCATGGCATGATGAGTTCGCTTAGCCTCCACCAGGCCTTCCTACGTATACGGGGGTACGTATCGTAGAATTCGGCAAAAAAGTTCAGTCCAGTTTCCTGCAAATGAAAACACATGGTAGCCAAACTCTAGACTCTACCAGTCTCCCCCGGTCGCTGGGAAAAAAAGTAAAAATTGGCCAAATAGAGTCAAATGTTTGAAGGGAGTCGGCTCCCTTCAAACATTTGACTCTATTTGGCCAATTTTTACTATTTTCCCAGCGACCGGGGGAGACTGGTAGAGTCTAGCCAAACTCTACTGGCTAGTTTTCTCCTAGCCTGAATTCAATCAAGCCTCTTGTGACCGCTCGCGGCCCTGTAACCACCTCTCAACCCAAGAGGGGAGGGGAGAGAAACCCCCGGACAGCTGGAGTTTGCGTTATACAGACTAGTTTTCTCCCTATGGTTGGCGAAGTCAGTCTGGTAGAGACTACAGTTCGCTATCGCCAGTACCGTGCACGTAAAACTTAACGGGTCCCTCTCTACTACCCCAGAAAAGTGCCGGCAGAAATTATATTGAACGTAGTCACATCTGAAAGAACCGACTGACCACAAGACACCCCCCTCCTGGAAAGACAGAATATATAGCATTCATGAGTCATTAGGAAAATAATCTATAATCTATGATATAGATTATTTTCCTATTGACTCATGCATTAACTGTCAATGGTGGACGGCACCTACATAACGTTACAGTGCATGCTGTGACAATTTTCAAGTCGCTTGACTTGATTAATCACAATAGATATCTAGATGGCAGTTGGACTGAAAGCATTTTCCAAGTGCTTTCATGGTCTTTCATTTGTCGAGTGGAACGAACTACCAACCGATATGGTATAGTGTACTAGTAGTGACATAACGCAATGCAAATCATTGGAACATTTTCAGATCAGACAGATGGGCTAGACCAGCTACATTAGCCTCTCCCTGTCTATAGTGTCCATCAGTCATTTACTGCACTGCTAATGCGCTTTTTGCATTTGCTTATGGCAATCTCATGGTCGTGTCGGTGGGCTATGATGCACCGCAATGCCGAGGGGAGATCTTTACAGTTACACACAACTGTCTTTTTGTAATGTAAAATATTGTCTGGTTTGAGGATCGGGACGCATTGACGTCACCCTACAATGTTTGACAAGACATGCAGTATGATACGTTATTATCTCCAAGCAGATACTAGGACAATGCATGGATATTACTGAAGCTCTCTATCAGGGTTGAACGTAACAGTAATCAGGTCTTCATCTTGGTTGAACGTATTCACATCTACATCGAACCAGCAATTTGGGTATACGGAGGATAAGGTAGATCTTTTATAATCGAATTGCTGGTAATAATACTTTTCATCTGAATTCAACTGGAACATTGTATTATACGCAACACTTGTAGTATATTTGGAGTTAATGTTCCTACAAATCGTGTTGATGTGCATCATCAAGTGTTGTGTAACTAGACGATTCCCCTTTTATAGTAAGACGCAAACAGTTCTTTCTGGAGGAAGTGGGTGGCCCTGAAAAGGGCCGGGTTTGTAGTCTGGGCTGATTTAAGCACGCTCGCCACGGATACGGCGGGCCAGCTGGATGTCCTTGGGCATGATGGTCACACGCTTGGCGTGGATGGCGCACAGGTTGGTGTCCTCGAAGAGACCGACCAAGTAGGCTTCGCTAGCCTCCTGCAGAGCCATGACGGCAGAGCTCTGGAAGCGCAGGTCGGTCTTGAAGTCCTGGGCGATCTCCCTGACCAGGCGCTGGAAGGGCAGCTTGCGGATGAGCAGCTCGGTGGACTTCTGGTAACGACGGATCTCCCTGAGAGCCACGGTACCGGGCCTGTAACGGTGAGGCTTCTTGACACCTCCGGTGGCCGGGGCGCTCTTGCGAGCGGCCTTGGTGGCCAGCTGCTTCCTGGGGGCCTTGCCTCCGGTGGACTTACGGGCGGTCTGCTTGGTACGTGCCATTTTGATACCTACTTCTTTGAGTTGAAGTCGATGAATAAACGTAACCGTGTCTGAGGGAATTTATACTAACGCGGGCTTAACTACAATTGGTCCATTTTGAATTTCACCGTAATGTGATTGGTCATTTTATCTTATCTCCTATTGGATAAGATACTTTCACCTTATTGGACAGGTCAGTGGGCATCAGAATCCGACTTTTGCAGCAAGGTCGAGTACTACAAAATTCTACAATCATGATTGGACATCTTTTGCTTGGGCTAAACCACGCAGTGATAGGGTTTATACTCTGGACTCAAATTATTATATGTGCTCCGATAAAAAGATGAATTTTAAAAGTATGATAAAAAATATGCTGGAAATTCTTTGTTGAATCTTATATAGTTTTTAGAGGAATGGACACGTAGAAATAAAAAAAGCCTTTCTATTAATATTACCGTCTGCTCTACTGTAATTGGCCAGATTTTCTATCACGCCATTGGTCCTTTCAGCAATGTTGGCCGCTGATTGGTGTTTTTATTTGAAATACTATTCCGCCGAGGTCCGTACTTATAGAATATAGTGGTGAGGCCCCCTCTGTATGTCATTGCATCTATCTGCAAATCTGAAATCATGTCTGGACGTGGCAAAGGAGGAAAGGGGCTCGGAAAGGGAGGCGCTAAGCGCCATCGCAAGGTGTTGCGTGACAACATCCAGGGCATTACCAAGCCCGCCATTCGTCGTCTGGCCCGCCGTGGTGGTGTCAAGCGTATCTCCGGTCTCATCTACGAGGAGACCCGTGGCGTCCTCAAGGTCTTCCTGGAGAACGTCATCCGTGATGCCGTCACCTACACCGAGCACGCCAAGCGCAAGACCGTCACCGCCATGGACGTTGTCTACGCTCTGAAGCGCCAGGGTCGCACTCTGTACGGCTTCGGCGGCTAGACTCAGTGAGCATCAACCATAAACCCGGCCCTTTTCAGGGCCACCACATATTCCAGAAAGAACCGTACAAATCACTTCGAACCCTAGCCCCTGTACTTATAAATAAGGCGTGTCAATTAAGATCATATACTGAAAGGTCTTATGCCGAATCGTCGTATTTATGACGAATGAAACATATCATTTATTACACCAATAATATACAAACTTTGCTCCACTCAATCGGTGCACATTGCACAAAGTTAGTCTCCACAAGACTTACTACGCCGGCTATAGGGAGAATATTCGCCAGGGTTTCATAGGAAGGTTCGAAATGTGATCTTCACCGTGATTCTACTGGCTAATACTACAGCAGGCTAATAGTGTAATTCCCTTTTGTGCCGAATTCGAAGAGTAATGTGGCAATATGAATACGGCAATACATACCTTACAAGGATACACAACAACAAGAAAAAGATGTAATAGTAAAACTGGAACTTGGGGAATGAAAACAGCCGGAAGGAGTCTGCAACGGAGGCTAGCTAGTGGTATCGCCCAGCATGCATGGTAGCAGTTCTCCCACTTCATAAAGGTCAGAGGTCACAACCCAACATGGCGCTGCCTGCGGTGAATGTTCGGTTATTGCTGTGTCGTTTCGCAAATAAAGGTCCCAATGGCTTCGTGTTTTCACCCATCCGGTAAGGCAAATTGGTTATCAACATCAGATACATTTCGTCAGTTGGATTGTAATATGCAGTGTGATGATAAACTAAGCTTTAGCTAACTGTTATAGCTTTTTTTGAGATTGCGCAACGTTATGCCGAACAGTGTGTGAGATCAAAAGCTGATTTTTTCCCATCATCGTGAAGTACTACATGTACGTTGTGCGGGATTGCCAAAGATTAGGCTTCCCACGTAATGTGCATGAAAAAATGTCATCATAAAGTTCTGATTTGAAATTTAGTTTTCCCAAGGTCAAGGAGGTTCTAACAAGATACAGGTTCACGGAACCAAGCAGGTTCTATTCAACCTCCTTGCGTGTACTTTTTCAGTCAAATTTATTCTACCTTTACCTCTAATTCTACTAAACACAGAACAAAGCTTTTCTCATTTGGACACATGACTAGAATAAGTCGAAAGAAATTTGTCTTCTGTTTAAAATTATGTTGTGATCATGAAGTTTTTACTCCCTTGAAAATCTCTGGCCCGGAAAATCTGATTTACAAGTTTCCACCTGCTGGTGGGAAATTTTCACACACTTTTAGTAGATCCTGCTACTAGTGCTAGTCTGGATACTATCCTCTGTAATAACCGTTTGTGGTTAGCAAGTGAAAAGATTGAGCACACTGCAGAAGATGCTACCCAGGCTAAGATCCTGTACTATCCGCACCAATTTACAGGTTGTCCCTAAGTCCCTTTCTACTTTGTAAAGGAAATTGTGATATTTTTTACCTGTGCCAAAGCAAGTGGACCAGATGTTCATATCTAATTAATGAGTCAATTTAGGATTCTATAGCGCTTTAGAAATGTGCAGCTTAACCGAAAATGTATTGCACTTCTTGTGATATCATGATATAAGGGCTTACAGATAAGAATTGCTTGAATTTCTTACACTTTTGGAAAAAGAGTTCCTGACTGTTCATAATCTTTTTGATAGGTAGTAATATAAAGAGTGTTATGTGTCTTAACTACATCAAAATACATGTTGGAGCAGCTCCATTCATAATGCATTGTATGGTTTAGACACAACATTACCAGTAAAGTGGACAAAAGTGCAACATTCATGCCTTTTCAGACAAAGTCGATGTTTACGACTGAGCAACCATTTTAGCACATCGACATATTTCTGTAACCAGAGCAGACTGAGCAGCAGGGAGCGGACAGAGGCCTTTGCGTGGCTGGGGGACATCGTCCCTGTGTTTGGAACTACAGGGGATAAAGTATCTGTCCTTAATGACCCCACAGTATTCTTCAATGTTCTGAAGGTCAGCTGTTTTCCTGTTCAATCCTTAGATCTAATACAGCTTTTGCACGATCAATATGGACTTTACACGATGTATTTTCTTAATTCTTACTATGTCACGTGCCATTTGTTTTCAGGGTAGAATATGGACAGCAGAGAAGAGAATAGTACTGTCCTCTTTATACCTGGGGAATGGACCCCTGGAGCAGGAGCTGGTGAGAAGATACTTTATCCTAGCTTGTTCAACAGTGTACATAAACAATCGCAAGAGATTATTTCTGTTCTATTTGCACAACACTAACCGTTGCCAAGGATAATCACTTGTTGTTACATAGTCACCACATAATTTCCCGTTTGTAATCTGTCTGTAATGCAGCATATTGCTTGTTGTGTATTACAACTTACAATCCCTGTGCACCTGCTGTTGGCCAGGACCCTAGTGGTTGAACTGTATTCCTAATCATTGAATCCCACATTCAGGTAGCAGCTCTTCACACGCAGCTGGAGAGGGTGAGTGACCTCCAGGTGACTGTGCTGCTGGACTACACACGCGGCTCCCGTGGCAGGAACAACTCACGTACTCTGCTGCTGCCTCTCCTGCAAAAGTTCCCTGACAGAGTACAGGTGGATCTCCTACTCTCCTACATACAATTGTAATACAATGTAAAAGGAATTATAATACTGTAGCAAATTGTTAATTATAAGTAGCACTTGTTTGGGAGAGTCTTGTTGTTACGTCACATATGAAATGGAGTTTAAACTATGCTAATAGATGTTTAAGGTAGTATACAAAGTTGTTGAAATATTTCCTTGCCACCACAGGTGAGCTTGTATCACACCCCAGATCTCCGTGGTCTGCTGAAGGCGGTTGTACCAGAACGGTTTAATGAGACCATCGGTCTCCAACACATGAAAATCTACCTCACTGACAACTCAGTCATCATGAGTGGGTAAGATCCAGTCTCTTTATTTGGAAGTTATAAAATGGATGCACTACACATTTTTAGGATATCTGTAGCCTGTAATAATATGTTAATCTCTCATAACCTATGAAATGCACAAGTCCTATCCTTTGTTCAGTTTTGCCTAACAGAAAGAAGGTGTAGCTGCACAGTTGCAAGATTTTCTTCCTGGACTCATTATAGCATTGGAATAATGTATTATGATTCTTGTTTTTTTCCTTCAGTGCCAACTTGAGTGAGATGTACTTCACCAATCGGCAGGATCGTTATGTAGTGCTTCACAACATTCCTCTGCTGACAGACATGTTGACCAACTTGGTTACCTGTGTTGCCTCCTTCTCCTTCCAACTGTGCCGAGACAACTCGGTCGTCCTGCACCCCAGCTTCAACATCCACCCATATAAAGGTACTGGTTCACATCACACACTCATCCGCCTTCGATTGTTACCTGGGCAATACTGCACTCATCTGTTAATAATGGCAGTCATTTCTTACATTACAGCAAAGAGTATTGTGTTTTAAAAACCAGTTGTCCTCTCTATTGTTTCAACATACACAAAATTCACAAATGTGATGTAATTCATGTAACGTTAGGGTCTGAAATCTCTGAGACCAACAAATGGATCTTTTATTTTAATTTAGGAATGTATATTTCTTATACATGTATGTCCATCCTAGTTCAATGACTTGAGTCTCATGTAGTTTACATGTGATAACCACTGTACAGGACACAAAAAGCATTGCCTCATAGTCACTTTTAATCTCTCCTCCATGCTTTGATTGCAGATGACATTGATAAGTTCAAAAGCGAGGCCCGCCAACGAGTGATGGACCTGCTAAAGCCAGGTTACTTTACCAAACTGGCAGATCCCTTCTTCACAGATGCACCCTTCCGTCATAGGAAGAAGGTGATCGGTTGGAAGAGAGAGCGAAGAGAAAGGACTATCCAAATCCAAGATGGGGATGAGTATACAAGTCATCACGAGGTGGAGGAAGATGAAGAGAGTGATGAAGAAACACAGCAGCTCATACAACAGGGGGCCAGGGTCATGGTGGACACTCGGACTCAGGAGAAAACAGTAGTGCATCCCGAGAGCTCAAACGTTACGCAGCTGAAAGGGACGATTTACGTGGACACATGGATCTGCCCGCTGGTGCAAATGGGACCCCTGGGAGTGTGGCACGATGAGATGGTCACACGGAGACTGCTGCGGACGGCTCCTAAGGAGTCAGAACTGCTGCTGGCTTCAGGTTACTTCAACCTGACAGAGGACTACATGGCTGTCATGCTGCAGGCTGATGCTGACTTCAATATCCTCATGGCCTCCCCTCAGGTGAACCCTCTGACCAACTGCATGCTGTTTATTACATTGTCAATGATAATACTAGTACATGTTTCATTGTTGTTGTTTTTTGTATACTCAAGGCCACTATGTAACAAGGCCAGAATGTCACTCTAGGTTACAAGGTACATGAACAAGACTGTAACTGTAACATTAAGTATACTAAGTGATGATTTTACCCCAAAAGCTCAGAGATGTAAGTATCATGTTCAACCATATCTACTCCTTGTTTCTAAATTGCCCTTGAAATTCCTGTGGTAGAGCAGTATGCACAGATATCTTTTGTAGAGAGTGTATATTGTAGGAATCCATAGTATGTATATGTATAGAACGCTATTTGTATAGAACGCTATTTGTTTGTTTATTTAATTGTATTAACGGCCGCACGCTTTCGTATGTTCTCGGAACGTCGACGTTGAGCATTCGCGTTCTGAGAACATCTGCGTTTGAATAAAGTTAGTTGCTTATGAGAACAAGCACAGACGTGTCTTCATATTCTCTGACTTCTCATAGTATATCTCTAACTCTGCCCCCTCCCCTGAACAGGTAAATGGTTTCTATGGTGCTAAGGGCATTGCAGGCAGCATCCCCACAGGGTACACCTTCATCGCTAGGGAGTTCCATCGCCGGGTGTGGCAGCAGGCGCAGCAGAACAGGATCCAGCTCCAGGAGTACATCCGCCCCGAGTGGACATTCCATGGGAAAGGTGGGAGGGGGGCACAAACATAAACCATGTAGTCATAGCAATGTGCCTGTTGCTCTTCAACTGTGTGCTGTGTTGCATGAGATACTTGGATGTAAAGATTTTAGATGTAAAAATAGAATTTTCATCTCAAAACTGGAAGGATGATCCGATGATATCTGTTTTAGTATGCTCACTATGCTGTATTCCAGGCTGAGTAACTATAACATTAATTGTAAACTGCATCACATAGAAACATTTGGTTTATACGTTATTCATTAATGTAGATGATTGATGTGATTTTTGTGGCCGAGACTGCCATTCTCGTATAGGGCTGTTTAGCCATAGTCAATGCTGTAGGGCTACTGTGAATTAGGATTTTACCATGGTCAATACTGACCGACGCCATATATGCCATATATAGATGATTGATTGATACATTCTATAACAGAGAAGATTGGTTAAGAATGATGAAGAATACAAGTTTGTTCTTTTTGTATTAAGGACCAGTATGTTGTAGAGTTTTCTCGGAAAACCTTCTCCAGCTTGATCATGTATAATGTCTGTTGTTTTCAGGCCTGTGGTTCTACCATCCCGGGGAGGAGCTACCCTCCCTCACCCTGGTCGGATCTCCAAACTTTGGTAGGTTCTTTCTGACAGAGAAATCAGTTGATGTACAGAATTCGTACCCTTTTACCGGTACACATAACGTTAGGAGTGACATGACTAATAAGTTACAGTACTGTTCTATTGGTTGTACTATTGTGTCAATGTGTGTACATTTAATATTGTGCTGTGTATGAGTGTTCTTTCTGACAGAGAAATCAGTTGATTTACAGAATTCATACCCTTTTACACATAATGTTAGGAGTGACATGACTTATCAGTTACAGTACTGTTCTATTGGCTGTAAGATTGTGTCAATGTGTGTACATTTAAATTTGTGCTGTGTATGAGTGTTCTTTCTGACAGAGAAATCAGTTGGTGTACAGAATTCTTATCCTTTTACATATAACATTAGGAGTGCCATGACTTATTAGTTACAGTACTGTTCTATTGGTTGTACTATTGTGTCAATGTGTGTATGTTTAATATTGTGCTGTGTATGAGTTTTGTTGTTATGTTTGCAATGATTGATTTACCTACTTTATGTGCTTTGTCTGTATAATAGTCAGTGTTCAATTCATTGCATTCCATATTTGGATTACGCTTGAAATTAAAAACTGATGGTTTTGCCTCAGATTGTTTTAGGATGTAAATATTCATCTTATGTTGCAGGCTACCGTTCTGTAAACCGGGATCTAGAAGCTCAGTTGGCCATAGTTACAGACAACTGGACCCTCCGCCAGCAGCTACATCAGGTGGGGCTGCTACTGATGTTTAATTTAACTGAATAATAGATGCATGGAAAATATTTTGCCTGGACGTATTGTGTCAAATGTGGCAAACTTGTTACTGGTAATATGATTTCCAATGGGCTTGGTGGGAACATTGAGTTAGTTAATGTTTGGACCATTGTTTTCCTTTGTTACACAAGGGTGCATAGCAGTAGCCTGGAATCCAAACCTATTATAGCCCCCGAGTCTCTCTCCGCATAGGTTTGGATTCCAGGCTAGTATAGCAGGGCTGTCTCCAACTTTAAATCTGTTTCTGTCCCATTCATTGCTTGGGAGACCACGTTGTAAATTTCTGTTCTTAAATCTGTAATTTTTACCTTGCAAAAATTGACTTTCATCAATTTCATGTCATGAAGTTCATGTATTTTGGACGGAAGAATTGACATTTTTTTCCATCCCTACTAGCAAATTTCCGTCCCGGGACGGAGGTACAGGTCCTGGAGACAGCCCTGGTGTATAGTGACATTGGGCTCATAGAAATTTCTGACTGAATGTTTCTGTGTTTTGGTCTGTTGGAGTACCTTTCAATTTGAATGAGTGAGGAATTTTGAAGACCTGTATGTGCTTGTGTGTGTTCATCTTCCTCCCATTTCATTCCTTCTTTACACATAGTCTACATGTGCCAATATTGTACTGTACTGTCACTACTTCTGAGAAATTCAGGGTCATATCTAAAATATGGTATTCATCCCACTGCACCTCATCCCAGGAACAACGACATCTGTACCAAGGGTCAGAGGTGGTTACCAAGGAGACCTTCCAACGTCCAGATCGACAAGTTCCCACCTGGGCCAAAGCTTTGACTCGAGTCATCAAGAATTTCTTCTGAAGCGGAGAAACATGGTGCTGGGCATTTCGTGCTGCTACAATATATTATTTAGGAGGAAAGTGTCATTCATGATGCAGATGCATATATTCCCAATACAGTTCACAAAAGAAATTCCACTGTGTTATCATTTTAGGAGTTATCTTTGGTTTGCAATGTTTACAAGGTTGTAAAATGTCACACTAGTGCTGCTTTCTTGGTACAGCATACATGTACTTGAATACTTGCAGGAAGATAATGGTACTGACAAGTCCCACTCTGCAGCTGAAGTTGACACTCCAGGCACCTATAATTATAACTTAACCAGCCTCAGTGTAGCCATAAATAGGTACCTACTTGATCCTTAAAATAACCTTTCACATGACCAAATGATAATTTTGAAACAACTTCTTTATTGAAAATCCCTCGAGACAGTACATGTCATTTGGTAAAAAAAAAATGTATGGAATTTCAGTACCAAGGAATTCAAAAGATATTGCCACATGTTCCAAAGTGAAGTAAAAAATCAACTTTATAAAATTTGCTCATCATTATTCGATTTAATACCAATTTATGTGGTAATGTAGTACATGTACATAAACGAATTAGGGCTTTACCATGGTCAACAGTAACCGACCAGGCCATCAATATATTAACCTTTGGTTGAGGCCTGATTCCATGGATATTGAACTACCCTGCCCATCTGAGATGGTTTTACATGGCTATGCTTTCAAGACAACTATGTCGGTTTTAAAATTTTGGGAAGTCTACCTTAATGTTTCACCATAACTGGGCCAAAACGAAGGCTGGCTTTCAAAGGTACCCTGCGATATTTGTAAATAATTTTGATCAACGTTAAAAATAGTGGAACAGTGTAAGTGAATTCGGCAGTGTGACTTGTTATAGCTCTTTCTAGAGGAAGTGGGTGGCCCTGAAAAGGGCCGGGGTCAGTTCTTGAAGGAATGACCTAGCTAGACTTGGCGGCAGTCTTCTTGGGCAGGAGCACGGCGTGGATGTTGGGCAGCACACCTCCCTGGGCGATGGTCACGCCGGACAAGAGCTTGTTCAACTCCTCGTCGTTACGGACGGCCAACTGAAGATGACGGGGAATGATCCTGGTCTTCTTGTTGTCACGGGCAGCGTTGCCGGCCAACTCGAGGATCTCAGCGGTCAAGTACTCCAGGACGGCGGCCAGGTAGACTGGGGCGCCGGCACCGACACGCTCGGCATAGTTGCCCTTGCGCAGGAAACGGTGCACACGGCCGACAGGGAACTGAAGCCCTGCACGGGAAGATCGGCTCTTTGCCTTCGCACGGGCCTTGCCTCCCTTACCACGTCCAGACATAGTTGCGAATGATCGCTGGGCACAGATACTACACGGGAATAATCGGTGATGGCGAATGACTAAATTGGTCTCAGAGAAATACTTATACTCATCAGATGGATTCAGTAAATGTCTTTTTGACCAATCACCTTTGCAAGGTTTCTAAACCAATCAAATATGAGTATTTTGAGTCAACCACCAATCAGTGTAGAGATAGCTGTTTCCGATCACGTCCGCAATTCCTGCTCCAGGATCCGAAAATTTACATATGGTAAAGAATCGTCCCAACAGCTATTTCTGTGCTGAGTTCAGCTTCAATGGCGGCTCAGTATGCCACTATGTGTCTGTGCCAGCACTAAAATGAAGACCAATTTACACTGCACCATATTCTGGTTAAGAATAGAGTAGAGTAGAATAGGCTTTACGGTCAGGTAGGATGTCCGACATACAATGTGAAATATTACTCAGCTTCAAATTATCAAATCAGACAAACATGTCCCACTTGAACAACATGCTCGCTCCTTAGGGTACTGTGCATCAGTTAGCTATTCTACAAAGTAAACCAATAGATCGAAATACACCAGAAGATACTGACTGAGTGATCATTGCTATGGATTTCTGAAGGCTGGTTTTGATCTGCGACATTTATTCAACGGGACCCTTCACCGTCACTAGGTGGCGCTTTTCCCCATAGAATCGGTCATCATCATCATCATCATGGCGACGGTGGAAGACGTGTTGGAAAGTGTGACTCAAAGTCAGGCCTCTAAATACAAAACCATAGAGGTACAAAAAGATATTGAACCACAATTGGACTTGGGAAATCTTCTGACAGTTGACCAAAATCCGCTGGAACTGAAGAAGTTTAGGTAAGACTGTTAAAAGGTTACAATATTTTTTTAAAGGGGGAGGGGGGCAAGCGTGGTCATGCTCCTGGCACATGTATATCTTTCATCCATCTTCCACATTGATCACGTTTGACGTACATGTGCCCCTTCTCTAGACAAAACGTTACGGTTACATTACGAACAAGGCTCCCGAAGTTACTCTTCTGTGCTTTAACGTACAAAGTACCAAGAATGATAACGACAAAAGAGTAGTTACTATTCTATTCATAATAAGTGAAGCAAATGAAAATTATGGAATGCATTGGTTTCAAAAGGTTGTGTGAATCTACAACAAGCACAACTCAAGTAGAGGACACTGCAATGGACAGTAGTGTAGAAATTATGAAACAACAAACACAATGATGTCCATGCATCCTGTGACTGTGAAGGTAGCTCAGAAACCACATGATAATTCAAGTAATCTCCAAGCAGATCTACGGTGGCTATAAGAGGGCCTGCATGGGGGGGGGGGGGTCCTGACAACGCTCTACGCTAAATTCGGAGGGCCGGCTACGTAATACGCTGAATTCAGGAGGCCTCCCTACGCTCTACGCTAAATTCAGAAAGCCCCCCCCTAGGCTCTACGCTAAATTATGGAGTGGTCGGCAACGCTCTACGTAAAATTAAAACGGCCGATTACGCTCTACGTAAAGGGGGCATGCAGGCCCTCCTATAAGACCGTATCCAACTGGCGAAGGGAGTTTTTGTCACCGATTATCAATCATGTATTTGTTACCAAAAAGTTTATAACCTTCATTAATCATTGGCAAAGATGGGTTGCAAAGGAAAAAGTAATGTTACTCACCAACTATAACTGCTCTAGCTTTAGTGTATATTGAAGATGTGTAAGGACTACTCTGAACCCTGTATGTATATCAGAGGTGACAAGGAGGCATACCTGAAGTCCCAGGCCAGAGACAACACTCAGCTGTTGTTTAATGCCATCTGGAAGCTGCCCACAGAGAGGGTGGAGGAAGCCATTTGTGTCAAGGTACTCCAGTCTTTGGTAGTACTAGCTCCGCTGATACAACTTGCAGTAATGAGTGACTGTAGTCACTGTGTATTTGTCTGTGGAATGCTTTCATATCCATATAAGTGATTCAGTGCTGCTATCAGTGTCTCCCTATGTTATGAATATGAGAAGTTATATTTTGTCTATTGTAATTGTTATTGTGTCAATTTCTGAATTGCTCATGTCTTTGGCTACTTTTCAGCTCCCTGAAACGACCACTGTTCTGCCAAGAGAAAAACCTGTAAGTCTCACTGAAATAGCAACCATGGATTAGATTGTCAGTGTCAGACTGTATTTTTATAGTACAACTTTTACTATCCTTTTACCTGTATTGTTTAAGACTCAAAGAGACACATGTATACTATTAAAATATAATCATGTGAGAAGTGTGTGTATTTAATGTTTTGTTTGCTACATCGTACCGGTATTTCAGATTTTACCCATAGTAGTCCACTGTTTTCTGCTGCTGCAGTAGTAGAAACATCCTGCAGCCGCAATCAGTCTTCCTTCATTTCACCCATATGGTTTAAGATAGACATTTACTTTTCTTACACAGATTCCCAAGGCCAAACTTCAGACCAAATGGGAGCAGTACGCCCTCCTGAAGGGAATACAGAAGAGAAAGAAGGGCAGAATGGTCTGGGACGAAGAAGCGAAGGTGAGGCCTTGAAGTTGTAGCCATGGGCGGCAATACGATTTTTCCAGCTAAAGACCCTGGCCCCGATTAGGGGGCACACCCCAGTTTATTTTTGGTCTCAATTCGAGGGTGCAGACCCTCACGTCTAGCAACCGTCTCGTCCAGGAAATACTTCTGAGCCAAAAGAAGTGTGTATGGGAATTTAAGGATATCCCTCTAGCTATAAGAAGAACTGAGTTTCAGTTTCTGCAACCTTTCCAATTTTAGTAAATGTTAGGGGGGGAAAGGTATTTTCCTGTGAAAAATGATGCGGAAAGTTGGGCATTTTCTCATGGAATTAAACACACTACCACGGACCCCTGTCGCGGATGAAGTGGTGTGTGCACCGATAAGTTAAAAATCATGAATCAGCACTCCTAAAAAAACTAAACGCTGGCACCGCCCAGAAGGAGGCTAGAAGCATTGCGTATCTATGGTGTGGTGAATCTGGACATGTCTGTGATAGACAAGTGCTGTAGATCACTTGTCTGTCATTACATATCATTGTGTAGAGAAGACAAAGATCTCCTGACAGTTCTGATAGACTATCCTGTGATGTTTCTCCGTGTAGGATTGGAGACCCAGGTGGGGCTACAAGAGAGCCAATGACGACACAAAAGACTGGGTCATCGAAGTACCTGGAAATGCAGGTAAGAAGCTGGTTATGACTGAACCCACAGTAGTAGTTTGGTAGGTTTGTTGTTTTGAGAGATCTCTGTGTTCAAGATTAATGTTAACATGTGTCCAGCTGGCAATGATCCTTCCAGCAATTTTAGCATTTGTTATATATGACAACTGTACATTGAATCAAGGTTTAGAAGGAAGACTTTTGCTTGATGGGCCTGTATTTTAACTGCTTTCTTTTTAATTTTAGTCTGTATAACGGAAACTCCAGCTGTCCGGGGGTTTCTGTCCCCTCCCCGCGGAGTTTAGCTCCTAGGGTGGCGAGGCGGTTTCAGGGCGGCGAGCCGTTATAGGAGGCTTGATTGAATTCAGGCTATTTGAATTTGAAATCTCACTTCATCTTCCCAGACCCAAATGAGGACCAGTTTGAGAAGAGGATGAAGGCTAAGAAGGAGCGAGTGGCCAAGAACGAGCTGCAGAGACTCCGAAACATCGCCAGGGGAACCAAGTCTAAAGGTCTGACGACTTCTTCATAGTAACAGTTCATGCTTCTTTTTTACCATGGATTGTGCTGTGTCTTGAGTGTCAATGTGTAAGTTTGTTTGAACCTTTGTTTATTCATGATAAGCTCAAATCGGCACGCAGGCCGCTTTTCATTGAGGTCATGAGGGAAGAGGTAAAGGTTGAATACAATATAGCAGAGATACACTGTCACATGAGTCCTAATAACACTATCAAAATATATCATTACATATTCATGGTACAAGTGACTGAAGTATTCCTTCATTTCCCCTTGCAGTGCCAGGAGTTGGACTCACTCCCACTGAAAAACCCTCCAAGGAAGAGGTAGGTGTGAAACTTGTTACCCTCCAAAGTGTATATTGTGCTGGTATGGATTTTCCATTTTAATCAGACTTTTTTTGGTAGGTGATTGATGATGTGTTTACCTACAGGTTGGATTGGCCCTCCACCTAGCTAAAAAGTCTACTGCGTCTCTGGGGAAGTTTACAGAAAAACTGGTAAGTGATGTTACAGCTCTTGAAACTTTCAGACTTCCAGTTCATTTTCCTAATACATGTAGATGTATATTTTGACTTGCTGATGCAATGTCAATAGAGACTTCAAAGTGCAAATTTAAACTATGGTTTATTTTGACAGTTTTTTTCAAGGCAAGTAAAGTGTTTAATATGAAAATCCAAACAGGGACATGATGATACTAGTAAGCTATTAATATTGTCGCTGGAAAAAAATTCCCTCAACCGATCTACAATATACATGTAGTAGTGACATCTACTCGATGATGATAGAAGTAATTTCTGCGGAATTTGTTTGTGTCCAAGGTGTACTGAAATTAACATTTCTGTTTGCAGCCTAAAGAGAAGGAGGCAAAGCATGTAGGGAAGAAGAGAAAGGTGAGACATAAAAGATTGTGTTTTGTCAAGTACTGACGGACAGGGGCTCATCATAGTCACAGGGGTTTTTCTAGAAAAATTATACAAGAGGGAGCACACACAGGCGAGGGAGCGAATTCTATGTACATATGGAAGACTCGATTGCTAGGTGATTAAGCTAAAATCTGAATTCGACAAGGGGGCGCTGGGCTGAAACAAGAGGGCGCAGCGCCCCTCTTTCCTGATTTAGATGAACCCCTGAGATATATACTATAGGTCAACATCATGTCTTGACAAACGTTTGTCGCAGTGAAAACTGCTTGCATGGACTCATTTGTTGTTGTATGTAATGATTACGTGTATTCAATAATGAAACCTTTATTGTCTGAATTCTCAAGGCCTTTGTCCATGGATGGCAAAAACGGAAATCTAGCGGTATAATCAAAAGAGATTGCTTTTAATAAAAGAGCAAAGTAGAACAATTTCTAGGTGTTTACGATTTGCAGATTAGTCTGCAAATTATTTCATTGATTAGTTTGTCAGATTTTAAAATAAATTATGCATGTAGGCATAGTCTGCTTAGGACTAGGGATTGAATAGATTGTTTTTGTTCGCAGTAAAATCAAAACAGCATTTAAGTTTGATGTCTGAAGTTCAAGATTGCATTAAACTTAAGTGAGCAAAATATAAGGTTCCAGTTTTTGACCCATGGAAAATGTTCTGTTGTTAGTATGTTGAATATTCTGTCTGAAGCCACATTTTGTTCCTGTCCTTCCCAGTTTGAGCCAGCCATTGGGGACTTCAAAAAAGAGAAGGAACAACAACTGAACATCATCAATGTTATGGAGAACAAGAAACCCAAAATGGATATTACGAAGGTAAAACATACCTTGTCTAGAATTTGTTGAAATTTTGATCAAATGTAATAACTGTTATCTTTAGTTGATATTGTTTTTTTTTGCTCTTTGTATTCGCCACTGATCAGTCACTGTTAGTTCCTTTTGTTATTTATGTTCTCATGATTCTGTTGATATGGACTTTTCATATTAATTTGTCAACTTTAGTTCTGTTTAATTTCAATATTTAGCTATCTTTGGTTGATACTGATTTTTTAAAATTTATTTGCCAATGAGGCTGTTATTACTATTATTTTGGATATTACTTATATTTACAAGTAGTCCATTACTGTTTCCACCTTTACTTATTGTTTTGGATCCGTGGGGAAAAAAAAAGGTAAAACATACTCAGAAAGACTATTTGGTAGCATCACTAGCATGGTTGAGGTATTGTAAGAAAGCGTTTGAGTCTCTATGCTCATACTGAATTCAAGGTCTCAGTATAAACTTTAAGAATAAAGCAATATAGTGGGGTCATGTGGCGCAACAGCAGAGCGTTCGGCTCAGAACCAAGAGGTCCCGAGTTCGAATCCTTTCATGTCACTGATCTTGTGCCCTTGGGAAAGGCACTTAACAAGACTTTCCTCACTCCACCCGGGTGTAAATGGGTACCTGACATCGGTTGGGGAAGGTCGTATTGAGGTCACCTGGTGGCGCCGAATGGCAGCCGCCCAGACCCTTGCGACAGTTCCACAAAAATGCAAGTGTGGATGAGATATGTATATGTTGTGTATTATGTGAAACCTGTAAACCCTGCATCAATTCAGTTTAGAAAGGCTGCCATTGCGGGTAGTTTCTGACCAATAAAAAATACATGTATGATGAATTGTTGTTGCAATACTATGGCAAGCCTCTGTATGTATGTATGTGACTTCAATTGACAGATTTTGTTTCTTCCAGGCTGTCAATAGGGTGATGACCGAGGAAGACCAAGAGTAAGTTTGGGCATTTTTTTTACTTACCATTTTTCTCGTGAGATTGGAAAGTATCTGAATATCTTTCTATCTGAGTATCAGAAAAAAAGCTTGGAATACCTAACTTTGTAAGAAAGTCTACTTGGTGTAGCAATGAATTGCATTTTATTTGGCCACAGCATACAAACATGTATGTCGCATTAGTTTTGCTGTCATCATATCCCCCTGCCATTTCATTCACGTTTGGTTGCAGTTTTGAGAGCGTCTTAAGTGTGCGAAAACCTGATGATTCTAACAAAAGGTTGATTTTTGCTGTAACATTATAGGTTAATCCAGCTTATCAATTGCCATACTTGAACTGAATAAGGCAGAAACTAGGCTAAATACACCAGAACAATTAGTGTATTTTAAACTAATGCCAGCTCAGAAGAGGACTAGAAATAGTCATGCATTTAAGTACCAGAGTTATCAGCCAAGGATTGATGTGTTCAAAAACTCAAATTTTCCGAGAACCATAGCAGAATGGAACTCGTTGTCATCAAGTACTGTAGGAGCATCTTCACTAAGTAGCTTTATAGAATGGTTGCAGTCAGATGTGCAAAGACTAGGTGTAACAGACCGTTCGGTGTAATATAACCAGCTGCTGCCGCGTGCGTGCGAAGCTGGTGTGTTACGCCTAATGGCGATTGTACCGGCTTTATAGACACAGATCAAACCAGGAAACTGAACCTTTGTCTCTTGAATTCTCAGGGCCTCATCAGATGATAGGAGAAAACGTGCTGGAAAAGTGAAGAACAGGAGAGGGCCTCCTCGAAAAAAAGGATCTGGAGGTTTTGGGAAAAAGGGATCTGGAGGTTTTGGGAAAAAGGGCAAAGCTGGAAAAGGGAAGGGGGCCAAAGGAATGGGAGGGAAGGGGAAAGGAATGGGAGGGAAGGGGAAAGGGAAGGGAAAAGGCAGATAAATTAATGTTAAGTTTTCTTCAGTTTATAAGGCCACACCGTTTTAATTTCTTGGTTAACGGAATTTAAAAAAAAATGCTAGATTGGAAAATCAACAGGAAAGCAGAATCTCAGAGGAAAGTTTGTACTTTGGTGCACACAATTTCAGGGAGTGAACAGGGTCAGGTGCAAGTTTTCACCCCAGCCTTCTGTTTTCATGATTTTTTGTGTGCTAAAATTAAAAAAAAAACTGTTAACCAAGAAATCAAATTGGTGTGGCCTAAACAGGATTATAGATTATAGTTTCCTTTGAAATAAGATCCAATGGAATTACAAAGGCTTCAGAAAGATTTGTCTTTATTTACTGCCATACATACTTTCACAGAATATGATTTGTCAAACTACAATACATGTAACATTACATGACTAGAAAGTTCTGTTTTGTATCCATTATTGCTTCACAATATAACTGACACTGAAAGAGAAGTATTTTTGTTCTGATTATAAATAGATATCATTGGCACAAGTGTCACGCCACATATACATACCGGTAACATCTACATACTCAATAATAAGTTCTATTAGGACATGATTTTTACTCTGGAATAATCAAATATCAACATATCAGTCGTGGTTGCATCCTGTTCTTGTCGTCCGAAGAATACATGATCAATTCCCCTCCAAATTGTCCCAGTACAAGTTTAGAACTTTTATTTGCCAGTTTGTTGTGTGTCAGATAGGTCCTAGGGTGAAAAGAGGACACTTAGTGAGTACAAAGGAATCTATTATGGAAAACACAAAGCAATAAACATGTAATTTCATCATGTATAAATACTGACCGAATAGTTTTTAAATAAAAACCATCAGACATGTTACCATGTTGTTCCCATCTTGTGCAAATTATGAAAAGAACAATTTGATGCACTTAAAATTGCCTACCTGGATTTCTGGAAAGAATTCCAGTATTGCAAGGTCAAGCAACACAAACCCCAGCTGAAACAGAACAGGCAAAAAGTCAGAAAAATGACCCACAGGAAAACATAATTTGCGAGTAGGGAAATCTACAACTGATATATATAAGTCATTTTGGCTTATCTAATGTAACAAAATCTTCAAATAACATTATAGTCTAAACGTTGAGTAAGGATCTCTCCAATTTTACGTCTTTTCTTCCCCCCATCATATGGGGGTTGGACATGCTTGCACATGGTTGGGGGAGCCCCAGAACTCCTCATCAAGTGCAAGTCTTTTTTGTAGCAAGAGTTTTTACGGCTTGATGCCCTTCCTAACGCCAACCCAAACCCTACTGCTGGGCTTAGGACAAGGATGTGAGAAAAATAACCAATTTTGAGAAGTCGGCCTTCTAGTACATTTACCTGCTTATTCAGCCTGGGCTTCTGAAGTGCGTCAAATATAGTCTTGGTCCCAATATGCTGCTTCTCAGCTCCAATCACCATCACAAACAGTTCTGTGGAGGGTGACAGTAAACAGTTATTTCTTGGAAAACCTCTCTTGCCAGTATTAGAATACTGTAAATGCAGAAATGTTCGCGGTGGTTTTATGTTCGCGGTTTTCGTGGCAACCGCTTCACCGCGAATTTAAAACCACCGTGAACATTTTTGTCCAATACTGTAGCCGTCTGTGACTAAAGCACTGTGTAATCGACAGGACGTCGGCCGTACTTTGGCCGAAAATGCATACCGGTATTTGAAGCTCGCCAACACGTCGGCCAAGCTGAATTTCTTATTTGTGACGGGGGCTTAAGGAAAACTCACTTGGCAAGAAAGCTTTCATCTCCTTCAGCGTCACCTCACCCCGGACTCTCTTGTCCTCATCAGTTCTGTGTAGGGAAAGCAAACAAAGACTTTTTTAGATAATCCTTGATGGAGACATAAATGAAATCCTGTTACAAATAAAATAGTCTAGAAAATATTGCAGACCTCGCACAACCTACATACAGCAGCTGTGTGAGGATGCAGGCTGCAATTTAGAAGAACTACCGAGAGCAATGGAGGACAGGGAGGACTGGAGGAGGAGGGTGATGTTCATCCGTGACACTCTCACGACAAGATGATGATGAAAGATTGCCGAATAACCATCATCATTTAGTGCAGATCTAGAGTAAAGAAATTCCTTACCTGGGAGGGTCATTGTCGAAGAACAGCACATCTGAAAAGTGATGAAGGGGATAATTACACAAAGCACTGCTGTAGTACACTATGGTTCGTCTCTTTTGAGATGTAATTAAGCAGGATGGTATGCTGTCCAACAGTGTTTTTGTAAACTTAACACTTTCCTTTTGATCTATGTACATTCCATTATACACAAAGCATCTGCCCATCATATTAAGCAATTAAAGGGTAGTACAATTAACTGAATAGTAATCACCTTTTAGGCAGCCATGATCGTATGTTACGATTATGGTTGCCTGAAAGTTTACAGTAATGATCTGACATGGAATCCAAACCATACCCGTCTCTTTAGAATGAACTGTATCAGTCTCTGCTTTACTATGCAGTGATATTGAGACAGACTGACCTCGGAGTAAGTGGATGAGTCCCACCACCTGGTGCTCCTGCTTCACCTGCTCTATCTTGCCAGCAAGATAGCTGCACGAAACAGACCACCAAATATAAATTACTTGTTCAATCACATCATAATGGAAGTGCAGTACGTGTATGAGGCCAAGACACATTACTTCTGTCTGGCTAACAGCTTTCCAGTATCACAAATATCGTACAACTGCACAACAATGATCTCTTAGTAAGGGTAACCACTGCTGACAGCTTATATTTCATTCAGGACTTGATCAGTCATAATTAAACAGTTTAAACAAGATTCCTCATGTGGGCACCAAAACATGGACATGCAAGAAAAGTGTAGGCAGACCTCACACGACCTACATACAGCAGCTCTGTGAGGATGCAGGATGCACACCAGAAGAACTACCAAGAGCAGTGGAGGACAGAGGGGACTGGAGGAGGAGGGTGTTGTCCATCCGTGACACTCTCACGACAAGATGATGATGAAACAAGATTTAGATTTGAGAAAGATACACTTACAATACCAAGTTTCACAGTATCACACAGAGCAAAGCCAAAAACAAGGAAGCATGGTTCCCACCTGTCCAGGTAACCTTCCAGTGCATGTTTGCCAACGATTCTGGCTGCCATGGCAACATGGTGGAACCACGTCGGGACCTTGTACACAGTTCGTGCTGAGGAAAACAGCAGGGAAAGCAGGATGTTAATTAGCCTCCGTTGCAGACTCCTTACGGCGGTTTTCATTTTCTAAGTTCCAGTTTTACTATTACATTTTTTTTTCTTGTTGTTGGCCAGCAATTAGAAAAAAATGTAATACAGTAGTATAAAAACAATACATGTAACTTAAAAAAGAAAACAACCGGGAGGAGTCTGCATCGGAGGCTATTAATGACGGCCCCACTGTGACGACCCTGTATATATGCTTCTGCTGATGTATATACCATGGGATAATGCTACTGTTTTCTTAAACAATAGCTCCTATGTGAGAATCAAAACTTCCTTAGAGTTTGACCACTTTTAGGTGGAAATATTGAATGTCTACTATATGAAAAGACAGAGGCTAGACATAGAAAAGGGAGAATTTACCCTACTCTACATTGTTCCTACTGATGCACAAGTAGAACGGTGCCCTACTATATGTTGTACGTTGTAGCAATTGTATATTGTTGTACCATAAATATGTAATGATATATGTTGATAGAGTTAATAGGACTCAAATGACTGTGTATCTCTGTTATATTATATCTGACCCTTACCTCTTCCCTCATGACCTCAATGAAAAGCGGCCTGCGTGCCGATTTGAGCTTAGGCCACACCAATCTAATTTCTTGGTTAACGGATTTTTATTTTTCCCAAAAAAAAATTTTAGAAAAAAAAATCATGGGCTGGGCTAGCCTTCTGTTTTCATGATTTTTTTTTTCTAAAATTTTTTTTTGGAAGATAAAAATCCGTTAACCAAGAAATCAAATTGGTGTGGCCTTATCATGAATAAACAAAGGTTCAAACAAACAAACAAACTGACCTATGTACAGGAGGAAGTCCGCAGCCCCGTGCAGCCCCCTGACCTGCAGCCCTTCAGGCTCTGTGTTGTGGATGCTGACCAAACCAGCTGCATTGTTCCCATAGATCGGGTAGGAGATCTGCACATGGTCAAATAATATCACAAATGTATTTCTTAATTGGGAGGGGTGTCCCTGTGGTCTGCGCTTCTGTCTCTCACCACATCTGGTTCAAATTACTTGGACCAGAAGGACTGGGGTTCAAGCCCCAGGTAGGACACCTCTGGACAAGAGGCGCATTGAGTCATGCCAAAAACTTTATAAAAATGGTACATACTTCTGAAATAGTATGGAAGTTAAACACACTACACTGCCAGTGGACTAGCCCCCTGCTACAGTGATTTCACCACAGTGTGGCCCAGGGCTATGAAACGGAGATGGGCACCACCCTATACATCAATAATGGTGTGGGAGGATTTTAACTTAATTTCTTAATTGGACTTTGAAATGTAATTTACATAAAAGTTGTTAGATATCTATAACTATGAAAGTGAGAACAGAAACTCGCTTTACATGTCAATGTTGTAACAGTTTGCAATAAAAGACTTAATCTTTTTTTTCAAAATTGTTGAATTTTTTTTTTTTTCAAATTTAAAATGACTAGAGTACCTTCCTTTCCATTTTGTCTTTGGGACTTTCTTCAATTACCTCTGGATTGCTGCAAGAGAGGAAATATGCTATGGTTAAAAAGACTAACTAATCAATGTCCATGTTTGGAGGAAATGTAGTAACCAATGTTCTCAGCAGTGCAAAATGTACTAGGTGTTTGCTACTTAGTAGACGCACAACGGATTTAGTACAGCATGGCAGTTTTGTTACATTTGCTGCACCAAACTCTCATTAGTACTAACTGTAAATGCAGAAATGTTTGCTGGGAATCAATTTCGGGGTAGAGAGAAAATGCAGTGTTCACAGTGGTTTTGATTTCTCATTTGAAACAATAGTATTAGTAGCCCTACAGTCACACAATGGAACGGCTTTTCGCAGTGGTTTTAAGTTCACGGTAAAAACGCGAACATAAAACCAGCGCAAACGTTTATGCATCTTACAGTACTGTAGACTGCACATGTACCTCTGCCGTGGCTTGGTTGTCTCCGTGGAAGCCAGGAAAGCCTGTAGGAAAGGTTCCAGGTGCTGCCCTTTCTGTGAGAAAAAGTTCAGGTTGTCAAAAGGATTGATAGTTTCATTGCAAGACATAAGAATATATTGTGAAAGACTACAGTCATGTACAACAGAATTTAGACATTCCCTATGAAACAAATCAGCATATGAGGTTTTGAAAAGTCAGTTTCTACAGGACTGGTAAAAGTTCACTTACCTCCTTAGTGAGTTTGTTTGGAACTGACTTCAACATTTTACCTGTACCAAAAAGAACAAAACAGTGATTACCGGGACTGTAAAGCAGCAAAAGTTTGTCACTATCTTACTTTGAATAATTTGTTTCTTACTGCTATACTATCATGGGC
Organism: Branchiostoma lanceolatum; assembly: GCA_035149815.1. Taxonomy (NCBI): domain Eukaryota; kingdom Metazoa; phylum Chordata; class Leptocardii; order Amphioxiformes; family Branchiostomatidae; genus Branchiostoma; species Branchiostoma lanceolatum. Next base: position 3,696,210 of record CM068873.1, read on the forward strand.
AATATAGAAATGTTTTTACATCGTTTTTGGACAGACAAGGACGACGTGGCACTGCACTCAAGTTTTTCATAACTTATTTCAACAGTGCCACGTACAGAGAACAATATACCCATTTCTACACCTGGGTGGAGTGAGGAAAGTCGTGTAAAGTGCCTTTCCCAAGGGCACAACATCGGTGGCGTCAGGGGGATTTGAACCCGGGACAGCTGGGTTCTGGGCTGAACGCCCTGCTGTTACGCCACACGACCCCACGTCGTAGAAATGGATACATACTTGTAAATTGACCTGGAAAGCTCTGTTTGGCCGAAATAATCTTTCCTTATACATGTAGCTGTAACATTTCCAAAGTATAGACATGCAACATTAGAACGATATACATATGCCCGTTGTTCATGATACATGTACTAGGAAGGTATAGTATGTATCAGAGTATGATGACAACCCTAGTAAACAGTAGAAAGGAAAATGAGATGTATCTAATGTAAGATTGTATGATAATGTTGTATATTCTAAAAACCCAAAGTGTATATTCGTATGTGGAAGCATGTGACCAAGCATGTTTTCTATTGTTTTAACGTGTAATTGGGAATAACACTTGTTTTAATTGTGGCCGTGTACTATGTAAAACAAACCGCAATTCAGCCTCTGGCTGCGAGAGTTTTGTTGACAATAAAAAACATTTGATTGATTGATTGATTGATTGATTGATTGATTGATTGATTGATGATGGTGTTAAAGATGTTGATTTTGTTTGATGAAGAAGAGTTTTTTTGTACCAATGTTGACATCCATCAGCAGCCTGGTCTCGAACTCCGGCCCTGGTGATAGGAAACTGTGCACCAGCTCGCTGCCTCTCAGTGCTGGCTTGGTCAGCAACATCTGCACAGCACACAGGCAAGGCCACATCAGCAAATACTACACTTCTCAACATCTGCACAGCACACAGGCAAGGCTACATCAGCAAATATTACACTTCTCAACTAGGGGTGGGTACCGGTACCGTGTATTGGTACAAAACCGGTATTTCTTAATGGACCGGTCCAAAAAAAACGATTAGAAAATTCATAGTACCAGGCTACCAGCAGGCGGCCACATAACTGGTCTAAGAAAATACAAAACAGCAGATTTAACGAGTCGTTTTCGAAGATGTTAGCTGTAGATCATATCTAGAAACACTTAAAGGATGAGTAAACAGACGGCGAGGAGAGTATAGTTATAATTTTGAGACAAAGTGCAAACCTAAGAAATCATATCGTTCCAGACATTACGTTTGGAGACTTTTACGTGTGTCTCGCTCTCCAAAATATGATGTACTGCAACACCACTATAATCAGGTACAGGTACAGGTCCGGACCTGGACCTGAACCTAGACCTGGACCTAGACCGGATCTGAATTTTATGTACCGGTACCCACCCCTATTCTCAACTACATTAGGTTAATACAAGAGGTAAACTAGTAATTTGGGTGGGACTTGTAGATTCCTTTATTTTTCAATTCAGTCCTGTTTTCTTTATCCTTTCAATCCTCTAATATATAAAGCTGACCTTCATTGATAAAAAACTGACAGTCACATACAATGACCTTGACATTTCAGAGAAGGTAAGCATACTGTAAACAAGATATATCACATAACTATCATATTACATAACCTGTACCTCTTGACTATTCATTTCTGTTGATTGTCTGAGCGTCATGACACAATCATGAAGTGCTGTTCTTTCTTCTTCTTATCTGAATATCCTTGACTGAAGTCTTGTGAATAGACAGACATTACGCCCACACAATGATGTACAACTCAGATCAAGACAATTTCAATCTACATTACTGTAAATAGGGGTCTTTCAGGTTTTCTAGTAGTTCTGTACATTATATGTATGGAACCTAGATTACAAATTATAATATTAGAGATCCACTTACCCTGAGCATACATGTGGGTAATGCACTCTTTATGTATCAAGTTTTGTCAAAAGACAGTTCTAAAGCAATGATTAAGTGTACTATCTATTTCGCAATACCTGCAACCACTTTTCAAAGATGGCTATTTTGGAGTCGACGAACTCCTGACTGGGTTTGGTGAGCTGGATCCTCTTGGTGGGGAGACAGCAGTCCTCCAGCAGGGTCTCTCCATGGAACTCTGTCAGCTTGTTCTCCAGGACATAGAACTCGTTGTACCTTCTGTGAAGTAGATTTAGATTCAGTTTTGTTTCTCATGACTTTGCATGGGACATTATATAGAAATATGCACAATCAAGAAGAGTGTCATCATTTACAAAGGGGCTCATGATTTTAAATACATTAAAAACTTTAACTATAATATTACGACTTTAATATATAATAACTTGCGCGAAAATATTAAATAAGACATCGAATATAGTTTTACTTATACATAAAAATTTCATAACTTGACAGTCTGAGCAGTGGAGTTACATTAGTTGCTCAATGTTCATCCGTAACACTATTAAACAATTCAGTAAAACTTGGTGGTATGAGGTAGTAGGAGGAAATGTCTGTTAACATCTTAAAAACTCACTTTAATCTTCATGCCATGGGAGAAAAAAAGAACGAAAAGACCACAGAATGGCAGTGCACAAACAAAAACATTTCTCAGCTCAACTTTCCAGGGATATGTAAGACAGATGAATGCATGTAACAATACAATCCCTACCTTGTAGTCTCCCATCCAGAGGGTCCTGAAGTTTCTGTAACAGAAAGATATCAATATTACATCGTCCGATAATAACTTAAGAGCAATGGATGGTGATGGGCAGCTAGCGTTATCAACTTATGACAGAGAAAAGACATACAACAAGAAGTACAAGAAGGCTATATATATATAGAATACAACATATATATATATAAATTCCGTATCACCCGAGGTACCAGCCTGACCGCGGGTAGGATCCGACCCGCGGGAGGGCTGGGACCGAGGGTGATGCGGAATACACCGTGTTGTATTTTATTTATGTCATACCCACCCAAGAAAACACACATTTCAATGCGGAATGCGCCAAAAGTTGAGGGATTTTTGTGTCCTCAAACACAAAACTGTAACAACATTGACTCCAACCTCCAAATACGGTATTCGAATTTACGGCGGTGGCGCAACCGGCGCGCTCGAAATGCATTCTAAATATTCTATGGAAGCCTGTGTGATGCAACTCCTGAACCCTATGTGATACGGATAGTTATCACACAGTCCGGAACACCTGTATCAGGCCCAGGTATGACATAAATAGTGCTATAATGGATGGCTTTACCCAGAATGATTATTAACTCACCTCCTTCCCTGATGTCTATTCTTTGTACTGAGATGATGTAGACATAGTACTGCTTGCCATTCTCATACCTGAAGCACAAAACAAAATCCATACAGTTACAGGGTGAATGTAACAAGCATCTTGCCAACATTTCCAACATGAAGGGTTGTAAACTCTTAGCCTCTGTTGCAGGCTCTGAAGCGGCTTTTTGGGGGGCTAAATGATACACATTTTACAGCCAGCCCGTAGCTATCAGCCGGCCCCGTAACTATCAGCCGGCTGCAAAAAACGTATTATATAGCCCCCCAAAGAGCTGCTTCAGAGCCTGCAACAGAGGCTAGTAAACTCTACTGTCTTAAACAAAATGTTACATTTCTTAAGTGTGTAATTTATATACATGCTAGTTGGAATAATATTCGAGTGGGAACTTCATCAATATGAAGGTGTTTCATTGTGATTTGCGACCAATTTGACTACTCAGTTTTATTCAGAAAAGCAGTCAGCTCGCAGTCGGTATAAAAACAAACTGAATATCGCTGATTTTACAACTTGTGAATACAGAAATATATGTACAAACATTAATAAACAATTACAATACATGCCACCGAAACACCTAAAACAAAGTTGTACGTAATGCCTTACAGAGAACGCCGAAAGTAAGGACAGGAATGCCATACACACTAAGTGACATTAAGATGATTCGTTATACAAGCGGATGGCCTGGTGTAGAAATGACCTTCTCAGTCTCTGTGTCCTGGCAGCTGGCACAGTAAGTGCAGTGCCGTTTCTAAGAGTCCTCCCAGTGACCGTAGACCTGGCCGGCGGCACCAGGTCATGGAGGGGGTGACCCTCGTCCAGCATGTCCCTCAGTAGCTTCACTGCCGCAACCTCTCGCCGTTCCTTCAGCGTCGGCAGAGGAGGCACCTCTCGTCTTCCCCCCAGTGAGACGATACGGAGTGCTCTCCGTTGTACTCTTTCGATTTGTCTCTCCTGCTCCTTACTACACCCTACTAGTAGTACGTGCCCATATTCGAGCACAGGTCTGATAAGTGTGACGTACACCTGGACCAAATCCACGACACTAGTGCCCTGTTTAGTAAGGAGCCTAAGATAATGAAGCCTACGAGAGGCCTTCGTGACCATGGATGTCACTTGGTTATTAAACGTCAAGTACCTATCCAGTATAAATCCCAAACCCTTGGCTTGTTCAACCCATGGCACCTGTTGTCCCCCTAAGATAATCTCTGGTGGGACAGGAACTGATCTGTTAAAACATATTTGCATTAGCTGACTTTTGCCTCCATTTAAAATCATCTTGTTGTCGCTAGCCCATACATCCAGCTGAGTCGCTTCCTCCTCCACTGCCCTGTCGCTGTTTGCCACAGCCACATGGAGAGATCGCGACAAGCTGACGTCGTCAGCATAGCCAACATTTAGTGTGGAACTATACACTGGTGACCTAGTGCTCATAAAGAGCAAAAATAAGTAGGGTGAAAGAACACCCCCCTGTGGGACTCCTGATGTTAAAGTGTGCCAGGTGCTGAACTTGCCATGGGTCACGACTCTTTGCTGTCTATGTTTGAGATAGTTGTGTATCCATGCCAGCATATGTGGACTCACTTGTAGATTGTTAACACACATCAGCAGCAGGGCGTGATCTCAAAAGCTTTGCTCATATCTGCAAAAAGTGCCCTTACGAGTGTTGGCTTGTAATTCTTGTTCCTTTCATTGTCACTGTTTTCATTGTCACCTCTGTACAGTGAACTTATCATCACTGTGAAAAAGCCTTTTGTAATCATCTATGATTCCTTCAAACATCTGTTCTGTGAATCACTTGCCGCCACCGTGAAATTGAACTTCAGTGAAAATGTCCATTTTCCTTACACCATGAAATTTTGCTAACGCAAGGCCACACCAATTTAATTCCTTGGTTAACAGATTTAAAAAAAAATGCTAGATTGGAAAATCAACATGAAAACAGAATCCCAGAGGAAAGCTAATACTTTGGTGCACACAATTTCAGGGAGTAAACAGGGTCAGGTGCAAGTTTTCACCCCAGCCTTCTGTTTTAATAATGTCCTTGTGCTAAAATTAAAAAAAAAATCCATTTAAAAACCACGAAATTAAATTGGTGTGGCCTAAAGATAAAGTGAATTACAGAACTATCTAACCAAGTTTCTTAAACCATCTATTAGGCTCATCAAATAGGCAGTTATAAACTCTAAGCTTGGGTTGGCGTTAGGAAGGGCATCCAGCCGTGAAAAGTCTTGCTACAAAAAAGACTTGCACTTGATGAGGAGTCTACAGGATCCCCCATCCATGTGCAAGCAAGTCCAACCTCCATGTGACAGGGAATAAAAGACGTTAAATTGGAGAGAGAGAGAGAGAGAGGGAGAGAGCATGCTTGTTTAAGAGAGAATCATGGAGGAATGTTGACCTGGATTCTGCCCTCGGGATGGCCACCCTCCAGGCACTAAGGTCCTTCGGGATGAACTCGGACTCAATCTCATCCTCAATTTCCTCCTCATACGGCTCCATGGGGCTGGTGTCCTGAGGAACAGAGTGTGGAAGAGATGGACATTAAACATTGACATCCTGGCAAATTTTACAAACTTGTACTACACATAACACCATCACAAACTATTTGCCTCAGAAAATCATTACTGTAACAACAAGTCAAGTCAAGTTTATTGCATCAGGTACAATGTACGGCAAATAACATGGAATATTAACAAGTACGGACTATTCATACTAGTGCACTAACCATAAGGATAATGGCATGATATATTTAATGTTATGGCACGGCTTCTCTTTTGCATAGCATTATATATGAATTGGCCTAGGTAGACAGATACTGAGTCAGGACATGACAGAAGTACATTGAATATTTCTCTACTTGTTTCAGGTAGTGTTATTTCCTTCAAACAACAGAGAGTATTTAAAATGTGTAAGCAGACTCCAAGAAGAAAAATGTGAAATTTGTTAGAATTGAATGCTAATGAAGCTCTTAATAAAACAGACAAAACAGGCCTCCAAAAATTACAATGATTATGAATCATGTATCCATGAACAATATCCTGACCTCGGACATTGTTTTCAATATAATGCAGCAATAATTGTAATGACAGGTAAAAAGGACAGGGTGTGCAGCTTACTGGTGTTTGGTCCTCCTGGTCATCATACAACGCAAGCAGTCGGTCATCAACTGGAAGAGGGGTGGAAATTGGACAGTCAGTATGAAGCATGCTTTTGTCTACAGCTAGCTAGCTATATCAATATTGTTGGGACATGCAAGGTAACATTACTTTTCTAATCATGTAATCTGAAAGTTTTATAAAAGGAAGGGAGTAAAAATCACCACTAATACTTTTGAGTATCTCCTCATGGGAAAAACTGGAATTCCACAAATACATATTTTACCATTATCTTATAATTTACCTGTATCATTAATGTAAAGCCATGCTATATATATGAAGCACTGTAAATACCTCTCATATTTTCCTTGCATTAGACAATATTCTATACAAGATGCTGACTACTCACAGTTATGTTATCTACAGTGTTGAGTTATAGATTATCATCATTATCTACAATGTTATGTTATTCATCATGACAATACACAGTAACAGGACCTTGATGTGATGTGTTATGATGACAGTGTGATGATCTGACAGCTGGCATGGGAACAGTAAAAACCATGGAGACATGACAGCCACATGTGACAGACAGGTCCACCTAACCAGTAAACCTTACAGACCATCACCTGTGTTAGACCTCAGCATCCCCTTCAGCTTGTTCCCAAATTTGGACACGGCAGCAAACGGCTCCATGCCCTTCTTACCAGCAGACCTGGGGGACAAAGGAGAGCAAACCTTCATGAATGACGTTGATGAAGGTTAGACATCCAGGTAGTAAGATACGCCAAAAATAGTTACTCAAGCAACTGGATAAGATTTTGAAACAGTCAGACGGTTCTAACAGTAGCTAATTGAACTATTAGCATAAACCTTGTCTTGAATTAACCTTCTTTTGAAGACTCCATCAAGACGTTTTGGGATCCATACTCGGTTAAAGACATTAACAAATTGGAAAATGTACAGCGTAGAGCAGCCCGGTGGGTGGAGAACCATTTCAGACGCACCTCCAGTGTGCAGGACATGCTTGAAGATCTAAAGTGGCCCACCTTGCAAGCCAGGCGGAGGAGAGCGAGACTCATCACTTTTTATAAGTATCATAATAGTCTAGTAGTTATAAACTAGGGAGTTGCCCCCACTCCTGCGGCACCATCCCGCTCGTCCAGACATTTGCATACGGCAGCGTACAGAGTCCCTGCATCCAGAACCGAGTACAGAAGACATGTACAGTCCATCTTCCCCAGGACAACCGAGGACTGGAGTAGCCTTCCAGCCTCGGTCGCCCTCAGTTCAACTCTTGACAGTTTCAAACAACAGGTTTAACTCCCCACCCCTCCCATTCCCAACCCCTGGTTTGTTACATCTCACATCCTCACTCCCAACTTGCAGTAGACTTCCAGTAGTAGAAAGGCAGCAAAATCTTTTCCATGTTGAAAGCGGCTGTCTTAACAGAAAGAAGAAGAAGAGACATCCTAAATTGTCCTAACCTCATTAACATACCTATTTAACATTAACAGAATTTTGGTATAAATCTGGATTTTCAATCCTTATCGCTAGTCTCTGACGAAAGACAGCGGATGCTGTCTGAAACGTCTGACTGTTTCAATATTTTATCCAGTTGCTTGAGTAACTATTTATGGCCTTGATGAATGACATCTCTATATACTACATAGCAATGAAGTCTTATACACTATATAACAAGAGGAATTGGCACCACATCAAGAGCTTCTACTGCTAATTCTACTAAAACATTAACTGGTTGAAATACAACACACAAGTCAAGGACTCCACATTGTAGCCTCCGTTGCAGACTCCTTCCGGCTGTTTTAATTTTCTAAGTTCCAGTTTTACTATTACATTTTTTCTTGTTCCCATCCAGCAATTAGAAAAAAAAATGTAATAGTATAAAAACAATAACTTGAAAAAGAAAACAGCCGGGAGAAGTCTGCATCAGAGGCTATTCATACTTCCAATCACAAGACAATTAACAACTGCACCACAAAAAACAAACATCCATAACACTGCCATAGTTTACTCACTTGCACGAATTGACCATGTTAGTCATGGCAGAGATAGGAATATTTTCAACGGAGGCCGAGCCAGTCGGCAAATTCAGCCCCACACTCACTGTCTCTGACTTCCCATCATAAAGTACACTCTCTAGGTTAGGGCTATGTCCAGAGCAGCAGAGAGGAAGTGAGGCAAAGTTGGTTAGGAACAAAGGAGGATGCATGTTGAGTTGGACATGATTGTGCTCTGTTCTACTGTCACTGGACAAGGATGCATTATAGATTAGTGCATGAGAAGCCCAAAACTTTAACATACTATGCCTATAAGTAGTGATGCTTACCTAAACCCCGGACCTGATCCGGACTGGACCTAACGTTTAGGTTCAAGTCCAAAAAAACCTAAACGTCTGGAAACAAGTCCGGACTTGAAACAAAAAATCCAGCCCTTATGTATAGTTATACTCCCTTTTTATCTTAAGCCATCATAAACCTTCCTTAGATCATGAAATTTGCAATGAAAAAAATATGAAAATATTGCTGTTTTTGTGTTTTATAACTGAACTTTTGTGTTTACTACTGATTGTATATAATTTGGCATACATAGTTTTCAAATTGCATGTAAGAAATATGCCAATTTTTGTAACAGGAAAAAAAATATTTTAGCACACATATGCCATGGGTTCAGATCCGGAGTTATAAGTCCGGACCTGAACCTAAACCCCTGGATCTGAATCCGGACCTGAACCTGAACACGGGTTTAGGTACATACCACTACCTATAAGTATAATTTTTTTGCACATATGGAGAAAGGTTGGCAGGGACATTGTTGAAAAAAGGTGCAGTACCAAACATCAAGTATGAAAGCCGCCAAAAATATTTTGAAATGTATAAGATCATAACCATTTCTTTGAATGTACAAAGGTTTGTAAGGGAAATTTTATGAATCAAGTCTTGTATTTCTTAGGCCACACCAATTTAATTTCTTGGTTAACGGATTTTTGTTTTAAATTTTAGCACAAAAAAATCATGAAAACAGAAGGTTGGGGTGAAAACTTGTACCTTACCCTGTTCACTCCCTGAAACTGTGTGCACCAAAGTACCGGTACAGACTTTCCTCTGAGATTCTGTTTTCATGTTGATTTTGGAATTGGCATTTTTTTTTAAAAATCTGTTAACCATGAAATTAAATTGGTATGGCCTTATAGTCTGCATAAGAATATGCCACATGTAGCTGTACATAAAGCCGGATGGAAGCAGCATGTTCCACACACACGCTGGAGACACACAAACCTGGAATGGCTGCTTTACAATGCTGTGTAATGGTGTTAGAAAGCAGAAAGCGCTGTGGGAGCATCGCATACATGTACTACAAACAGAAGAACTGAGCAAGTACCTTGAAGCTGATTTAGGAATGTTGGTTGGCAAACGGCCCCCGCACAACATAGTGTAGTACTGCAGCATGGGAATAAATAAAATTACAATTACATGTTGTATTAACATGGCTGTAAAGGAGGAACAGCTCAGCCCAAAGTCAGATAATAATTCAGGAATATGTGCACGATACACTCACATCATCACTCTGGTAGAAGAGTGGCAGGAACGTGTTTTCCAACAGTCCATAGGCATGCTCATAAGCACTGGAAAACAAGATATGGAAATACTGTATTAGGCATTTCTGTGACTATCAGACATTAAACATTCAAGCTATAAGATTATGTACTTGTAAAATGGAATGAAATGGTCACGGTCTTCTTACCTGAAAAGAGGTGTACTTGTTCTCAGCCTAGTCACACCCTCTGGTGGTCCCTCCACAACTATAGATTTAAGGATGGATATGTCATCAGTTTTAAAAGGCTTAATGACATGGATAAAGATTTATCAAAGGAAGCAAAACACATATTCACTGACATCAGCAGTTGACATGTGAAGACGTATCTTCCACTACAATAATCTATTATTATCGTGACTAAGAATTCTGCTGTCTTGCTGCTAGTGTGTTCATCATTATGTTATACCTGGGCCGCAAAAACGTTCGATACGGGTGTTCTGGACCGTGCGATAATTTTCAGTATCACTCGGGGTTCTAAGTTGTATCACACGGGCTTCCATAAAATAGTTAGAATGCATTTCGAGCAAAAACGTTCGATACGGGTGTTCTGGACCATGCAATAATTTTCCGTATCACACAGGGTTCTAAGTTGTATCACACAGGCTTCCGTTAAATATTTAGAATACATTTCGAGCGTGCCTGTTGCATTGCCGTCTAAAATTTGAATACCGGATTCGGAGGTTGGAATCAATGTTGTTACAGTATTTTGTTCGAGGACACAAAACTCCCTCAACTTCTGGCGCATTCCGCGTTGAAATGTGTGTTTTCTCGGGTGGGTATGACATAAATAAAATACAACATGGTGTATTCAGAATACAACACGTATCACCCTTAGTCCCAGCCCTCCCGCGGGTCGGATCTGCGGTCGGGCTGGCACCTCAGGTGATACGTATTGTATTCTCTATATATTGCATTATGTAGATCTGGGACCACTTGAATAATCTACAAGTACTAACTTGACTTAATCTCTGTCGTAACGTCAGCAGGAAACTGGATCTTGTCCACAGCATCAGACTTGAAGTACATCTCATAGATCATCTTGGCCTCCTGATGCAGGTCAATCTTCTGCTGGTCAGTCATGTCAGGGTTAAGACTCCTCCTGTTGAAGTCCTCTGGATGGGAAGAAGGTTTTTACACATTTTTATTACAGTGGATGCATTGGTTTGATGAAAATAATGTGTGAATCCTACTTTGGGACCATGAATGAGGCTGGCTGACAAAACCTCATTTAGATAGTCCACATTTAAAGGAAACACACAAGTATGAGAACGAAAGGTACTGCAGATGATGGCATACTGACCAACAGACAGACAGAACTGCAGCACATGTACAGATGCCTCGTCCTTCAGGAACTGCATGAAGCGGAACAGTGTGGTCTGGTTGTTCATGATGTCTGGTAGATCCAGTCTTAGAGCCTGGGAAAGAGCAGGATGAAAAGGGCAACTTGTTTACGACATCTTTGCATGCTTTTATGTGTCTATCTATACATGATTTGTCTAAAGTAAAGGTTCCTCTTTAACAACCACACTCCAGGTGAGGTACGTAGAATGTAACGTAACATGACCAATTTACGTCTGATTTATTCAAAACGTATTTATCTTAAAACCGCACGGACAGAGCCAAATTTTAAACCCATGGGCAGAAATATCAGCTCTTCTAAAAAGAAAATGCATGGTCTGTAAATTTTTCTCCGCCTATTTAACGCTGTGCGAGCATGTATTTATACTGTGGTATATGATGAAGAATTGTGCTAGGGTAACCCATTATCGTCCACCTCGGTCTTTTCCCTTCTAGCTTGAAGAACATAGACCAAAAAAAAATGCACAGTAACTGTCCAAAGTAGTCTGCAGACAAATGATAATAAAATCACTATGTCTGTCCGGCCACTTGCTTAACACGATGGAAAAAAACAATGTTTATCTGTAAATCCCCCCCACATGCGCGGCACGTGGCGTTCACGTGGTAAACGCATTGCCATTATGTTTTGCTGTGCAAAAATTAAAGAGATGGCTAAGGATCATGCTTATGATGTTCTTTATTGCTCATGAGAACAGGCTTTGGCATAATACACCGCGACATGTGGACATGAGCCAAACCGGACGTAAATAGGTTCTGCACGTAAATAGGTCATGTTACATTAGGTTCAATCACACTCAGAGGTAAAGATTTAAAACACATCTACTCATACCTACAATGAGTAATGGTTCAAACTACCTACATTGCATCAATGTACAGCAAACTTGTCATGTAGATCTACTTGTTATACATGTAGATTTCTACAAGTATTATTATATCTAAAAAAAAGAGAGGATCATACAGATTCAGTAGGAGCCTGTCTGGGCTGGCTGAAGTGAGCGAGCAGGTCTACATCATGAGAGGGAGGTTCTGTAGCCACTGCCATCTGTGAACATTCAAAGCATTCGAAGGAAAATTAAGGCTTTGACTTGACTTGACACACAAAACATGAATTGCATTAGAGAGTAACATTTAAGTTAATAGATAATTTCATCGTGTAGTAAAAAACACAAAAGTAAAATACTTTAAAAAATAGGGATATTACATACTGGAGTTTCATCAAGGAAGATCAGCATCAAGTTGTTCACAAAGTCCTGCAAGGCAACAGAAGGAAAACATGAGTTTTCATTTATTCTATCCCTTGATGATTCCATAGCACAACTTCATTGTCTTGCCAAAACATATTTGACAGGAAAGGGTCCACACAACACACTTACAGGATCAGCTATTTTGTCAATGGCAGGCATCAAGACTGAGGCTGACATCAACTCCCTCAGCAAGGCACACAGGCTCCTGTAAAGTGAGCAAAATCAAACGAATTTCAAAGTGCATTAAGCATTGAAATATAACAAACATATAAATACAAATGCTGCAGCACTACAATATAAATGTAACAATGGAATACTGTGAATAATAAGGATGAAAGAACTAAAAACCTACTTGCACTTGAGTGACCTTGCAGGAAGAATGTAGGGGAAAATTTCCCCTGACAGGTGGCGAAGGTACTGCAGCTCCGTGCGTCTGCTGTTCATGACACAGTGGAGTTCTGAGCCGTACAGCTCTAATGTGGCCTTCTCTAGATCAGCTCCAGGTGGGGCTAATACAGGTACAAAATGTTGCAAAGGTAAGTAATATGGTTAGAGGAAACTTTATCAAGTTATCATCAAAATTTTGGTCCTAGTTTTCGGACCATTTAACTCAGACAATAGGTAAATCTTAAGAGTCAATAAGACTAAGTGCGTTCCTTAATCTTCTCCCTGCAGTTTGCTCATCATCAATTATATCTTTTACAGTACAAAGTGTCATGCAAACAGTCAAGGATAGTTCAACCGGTCCACTCACCTGACTCCATGGCCCGGACATACTTGTCCAGGTGGCTCATGGCAGCTTTTATCAGCTTGTTAACAATGAAGGTAGGGAGGTCCGTCTAAGAGGGATATAACACAAATCACATTAACACAGTAATACAAGTACAGGTAAAATGCACTACTTTTCATCATCATCATATCGGGCGGGTTGCCCGGACTAAGGTTGCTCTCTCCCTCCAGGCGTCACGGTCCGCCATTAGTTGGTCTAGATCTTCAGACCTCACCCCTACATCCCCAGCAAGATGGTCTATGTAGGTCCGTCGGGGTCGCCCGACACAGGAGTGCCCATGAGTTGGTGCCCAGAGCAGGAGTTCACTTACAAATTATCTTATCTACTTTTAACATTCCTATACGGATGGCAAAAAATGTCCACTACACAAAGATGCTACATGTATTTCAGTGAGAAGCTAGTTACCTTCTTGACCCTCCTTATCAGACAGGATAGGATGAATCTCAGGCTGACCCTCATTTCATCCACAAATGCCTCGTCTGTGCTCAGGTCTCTGCAAATGGTTAACAACAGTCTGGTGTAAGGATTGTGGTACAGAGTGAGAGTGATCTGGAACCAGTTTAGCTCAAATGAACTCATTGAACAGATGAGCTAATCTTCCACTGGTCGTGACAGAGAAGACAGACGCTATGTACAGTATTTACAGGTTCATTGTACCGGGGAAATTCCCCTAGCTCTTTTGGACAAGCACAATGAACAGTGGACCACGGCTTAACGTCCCGTCGTAAGGACTGCGACTCTTTCCCGTAGCGTGCATGTCGCGTGAGCAACACAGCCGGAATCGAACCCGGGGCTTCTAGTTCCAGAGGCAAGATCGCTAACCACTGGACTACGCACGCACGTACAATGATAACCAAAGGTGAATGGAAATCATCAAGCAGGGAATTGCTTTGCCAGCGACATTTGCAAGCAGCATGGTTGTACTTACCTGTACCAGGTGTACACAAAGTCCCTCAAAACCAGCTCCAGAAACTGAAACATGACAAAACACAACATTTCTTAATATACAATCAGGAAAACAATCAATGCTCAAATGTAATGTTAACGTTACATACACCAGTGATAAAACAAAGACAATAGCAACCACATCTCTTCCTATTACAATATCAAATTTTATAACAACCTAAACATTTTACATGAAATGTAAACAATTTCAACATGTGGGAATATTGCTGACCTCAGACAATGCCATGTCCACTTTTTCTGTCACCTTCAAGTTGGTCCATGGCTGAAGGTCAAGTATGGACAGACCAGGCCTGTGTAGAATGATAGTACAGAGATTGTCAGGATGCAAGGACTCGGATTTATCATGGCAAAATATTTCTGAACTTTAATGTGTAGATCTTTGAAATTACATTCACGTTCACAGCTTGATAGCCTCTATATCTGGCAGCTTACTCTGCTATAGTATGATATACTGTAAATCACTTTAATATAGCGGCAGGAAAATACAGCGGTTGGGGGAAAATAGAGTAGGTCACAGCACTTAATTTTAACGGTGGGAACAAACATTAGTGTCTCAAATAATAGTGATCAAATATCAGCGATGATGAAAATTTTAGCTGTTGACTAGTGACCGTTAAATCAGCTAAAATTAAGGTACAGTTGACAAATCAAGAATTACATGTATGTAATAAGGAATAGAAAAACAATGGTGCAGGACATGTAATACCGGTACCTGTGCCTAGCACATCTAGGGTCCCCACACACAGGGCAGCTTTTTCTCAGGGCCTCTCTCTCCAGCTCATCCAACACTGGCTGCAGGGGATGGAACAAATACAGTATCAATGGTCTGGCTTTTGGTTTGGATGTTCACATATATACTAGTATCTTGGCTCAAATAAAGAACACATGAGATTTGTACATGTTGGACAAGGATAGAACAATAATTAAACAATAAGGAGACCAGCTAGTATTCTAAATAATGGCCAACAAAACGCAGTCATGATTTTAATTGAATATGACATAATGTTGTATGGATACAAGCCCAACACTTGAGGTTTGTATGTACCATCTGAACAAAACAGCTCAACGTGGAATAACATACCTCTTTCTTGCGGTTGTACATGATGAGAAAATTGGGCATCATGTTTTTGCTTCTTCTGTAAAAGAAGACCAAAATGATGCATGCATAAAACTGCCATTCCTGTCAAATCAATAATCTGTGAAATTGAAACTACTAAGTACAGGTGCTGGTAAAGGTACACAGGTTAGGTACAGGTTGGGACGCAAGTGCACTATACTGGAATACCAGTACACAGCTCTACACTACGTGACCTTAATAACCAAATTAAGCAGTTGTTTTCCATATCACGTACCAAGCACTTACCCAAAAAACATGTAGCTAAGTACCATTCCGCCCACAAACGACCAGAAGATCATGAAGATATGTGCATAGCTGTGGAAGAGAGAAGTAGAATCATTTTAGCATAGATGGATCTATCATATATATTTTTGCCTTACTAATATTACTCATGATTAGCCACTCTCCCACTGATAGGTAATTACTGACCAATAGAATGCCAGCTTAATTGTAAGTGGAAATAAATGTCAGCCTCAAGTCAAGTCCCAGCTGGTTTATCTGACATGCTCATGGCTGCCTAAAAATAAAATCCACACGAGGAAAGGGTAAGACAGAACTTAGAATAGAGCTTTACCTACTTGTATCTTTATTTCATGAGTATTTGTTGCTACCTGTGTATTGTGAGTGTAAAGAAATCAAAGAACCTTCAGGTGTTCCTATACATGCTGTGTTGTCCTCTAATGTTTTTATTTTTATTTTTCTGAACGAGACAAATGGACAGTCATATACCGGTACCACCTGTCTACGTAGAGACAGGTGGTTTACTAACTTGTTTCTGGTGAATGAGTTTTGAAATCTACATGTTAGATGATATAAATTCAGTCAAATGCTATCTATTTACTGTTCTTCATTGGGGTACAATTATTTATCATCTGGGTCCCACACAAGCCTTTCTGACCTTCCATGCACCACCTTAACAAGCTTTTAGCATGCCTGAAAAAAATGCATAACTTCATGATCAAACCAGGCAAAATCATGATGATGCACATGACATGCATGGACAGCAAAGATCCAATGCTCACGTATATCAATACAAAACAAAGATACCTAGAGGACACCCACTCCGGTATGGCACCACTTCAGGTTGGCGTCGAAGACAAAAAAACACAAAATGTCTGGCATTATATAACTATTCTGGCATCCAGTCAAACATTGTCATAGGAAGTTAGATCTAATTAAGGAATTATATTGCACATTTCTTTCACTTTAACTTTTTGATAGCATATAGTATTCACTAAAGTTGTGCACTAAAGGTACACCTTAGATTCCTTTTGATTATCAATATTTTTTCACAGGGATTGTTGATAGTTAATGAATCTAAGGTTATTGCTTTAATAGATACACTGGATTTAGATCTGGGTGGTTTAGGTGCTTTTCTAAATACCTATACTTATAACAACCAATGGGGTACTGAAAATTGCATGCAAAATGCAACAATTAAGTGTGTATCTAAAGCGTACATGACATTTGAATTACCTCTCTATCTTACCTCCTTTGCTTTGATACATATTCATTCATAGTAATGTCACCTTGAAAACATCTTCTACGTGACATCTGATGAATTATTTTAAATAAAAAATCATACATCTAAATTTTAATGATGTAAGCATTTTGTGTCTTATCGAACAACATAGAATGATCCGTGATCTCCAAACATCATTTCACAACACTTTATGAAATGTCCCCAGTCCATGATAAACCTAGCATCTGCCAGATTGGACGTCCATATGATGGGCGGGGAAGCATCAAAATCATACCGGTGAGCAACATCATCTTTATTTCGTCAATCGCCAGGTTTATGCAGCTTACAGTGATGAATCTAGAAGATGTCAGAGATACACGACTTCATAACGTAAGTGTGTTTACCTGTACATGATGACTGTGGCCAGGAAGAGCACGGCCCCGGCCGCAGAAAATCTAGAGTGGCGACGGAACAGATCCATCATAACACCGATCGCCATCTTGGCCCAGCTGAAGAGGGGTAAACCGTTGTTTTTCCTTCAAGCGTGCGGGGATTTCGTTAAAGGGAACTAACCCAAAGTTAGACTATCACTATGGACGCTGATAAAGACAAATTTGGAATAAGATAGGATGTTTATGGTATATTTTGGTATTATTATTATTTTTGCCTTAGGAACTGCAATATTAGTTTCATATCTAATGGTTTGCCCCTAAATTTCTCCAGGTACGGGTTGTGATATGCATCACAACGCCAAATGTATTACAAAGTAGTAACTGCAGCTATTGTTTGAAATTGTAATCTTATAGATAATTCAGTATAATAAAAAACATTATTTTATGACGACATTAGTGAAGAGTTGCTTTTTATTTGCATAGCTAGATTGAATTATACATTTTAGGAATTCTTCGTGTTGCTGCTGTCTACCCAGCTGGACTGTGAAATGTGATGAGGAGGAGGGGCGTGTGCGAGCATGGAGGACGAAACTGAAACATTTCAGCATCTTTTTGTACAGCTTACAACGTTTCTTGGACAGGATAGATGGCTGCTAGATGCCTATGTTTGCGAGTTCTTCACCGAGAAACACTGGGGCAAGATACCGGAGTCTTGGCGGAGTGTTTTACATGGCATTGCCCCACAAGGTAACGGTCCAACCAACCTCCTTGGTCGATGGTCCAACAAAGCAACATTCTATCTGAGATCAAGGGGGCTCTAGCAGTGGGGTGGGAAAGAATCACAACATAAACACATGAATCATACATTCGTTATGAACTTGTTTAATGAACCATTTTGATGTTATAAGATAGATAAATCATCTTGACTTGGTATTTTCATGTATTTTTAATGTATTTTTTTGTACAAACCAAAAATCTACTCAATTGTATTGCAGAAATAGCAGACGACTTACTCTGCTCAAGTGGTAGAGGTACAAGAACTGCAGTGTGGCCGCTGTCCCTGTTGGCATTCCGTGCAACAGCGCACTCCCTCACGCTGCCCAGACAAGCCTGCAGCCTCGGTACACTGGTGGGACAGCTGGGGTGGGTGTCCATCATTAAATCGTTTTACCACAATAGTGAAAGTGAAAGTGATCTCGAACCAGTTTAGCTCAAATGAACTCAATGAACAGATGAGCTAATCTTACACTGGTCGTGACAGAGAAGACAGACGCTATATGCAGTATTTACAGGTTCATTGTACCGGGGAAATTCCCCTAGCTCTTTTTGACAAGCACAATGAACAGTGGACCACGGCTTAACGTCCCGTCCTAAGGACTGCGACCCTTTCCGGTTGCGTGCATGTCGGGTGAGCGACACAGCCAGAATCGAACCCAGGGCTTCTAGTTCTAGAGGCAAGATCGCTAACCACTGGACTACGCACGCTACCTATAGATTGTGTTACATCCTATATTATGTCCTTGGTTACGTTCAGCATGTCCTTGTTATTTTTTTCTGTGGCGACTTTCAGCATATTTTGCCATTATAATATGAAAAAGGTAATTACCACTTTATAGCTATAGTGAATAATAATCTGATGATTCATCACCAAACAGGGCTGATGGTTCAAGCCTTCCAGAAGACATTCGCGATGGACAGCTGCGTAGCCCGGAACTGCAGCACTGTTTCCGCAGGCACGTCAAGCCCAAGAAGCAGCACGAGATCCTCCGACTGGCCACAACAGTCAGGTGGCTGTGCGACCAGGCGGGGTGCTCCAACGTGGTGGACATTGGATCGGGACAAGGACATCTGTCACGAGTGTTGTCCTTCGCACACAGGCTGAAGGTTACAAGTGTGGAGGCCGAGGGGTGTCATGTCACCGGAGCTGCCAGGTTCGACAAACAAGTGGTGACCGACATAGCGAAGGAGAAGATTAAGAAACAAGAGGAGGGTGATATCAAGGATGTTCTGCATGCTCAGCCTAGTCATATAACCTGTTTCCTCAAACCTGACATTTCCGTTGATAACTTTCTGTCTGTGATCAACCAACATAATTCAGTTATCAATCATGATGGAAAGGAGTCAGAACAACCATCATTTGTTGTTTCTGATCAACTTAGTGGTTGCAATGTAGACATGGAACTTCCAAATACAAAGAAAATTCGAACATCAGAAGAAGCAAGTACCAGTAAAAGTGACTCTGGAGGGAGGAAATATTTTAATACCGATCTGACACAAAGAGAGAAGGTTGTTCATGAGAGTGACACTCCTTTGGACAGAAAGCCCTTCACCATGGTTGGATTGCATACATGTGGGGACCTGGCACCCACCATGTTGAGAGTCTTCACATGTTGCAGTGACATCCGTGCACTTGCTTCGGTGGGATGTTGTTACATGAAAATGACATGTGCGAATGAAAGCACGAGCAGAAGGGATGGGCCAGTAGACGTTCAACCTCAGCCTGCATGTTCCGAATACGGCTTCCCTATGAGCCATATGGTCAAAAGGCTAGATGCTGAGCTGAGTTACCAAGCCCGAGAACTGGCATGCCATGCCATAGACATGTACACAGAGAGGTTAAAGAGTGATGATAGTGAGGTGATGATGCCACACTGCTTCAGAGCCACACTGGAACACTTTATTGTCAAGCATGACAGCACCAAGAGGAGAGCCGGGATTAGGAGCATTCGTAAAGCACACAAGATGGACTTCAAAACCTATGCAGAGAAAGCGCTGGCAAGATTGATATATCCCACCGACACACAGGTCCCAGTTGACTGGGCAGAGGCTGCCGAGATGCTGGCCTGTTGGAAGGACGTTGTGGTGTTCCACTGCCTACGTCTGGTACTGGCACCTGTAGTGGAAACGCTGCTCCTGCTGGACAGGATGCAGTACCTTAGAGAACACGGGGCCAACTGCCAACTGGTACCCTTGTTCAGTCCAAAATTGTCCCCTAGAAACTTTGTATTACTTGCAATCAAACATTAATAAAGATCTTAAGTGTAAACCCAAGTACACAAATGTAATGTCACACTGACTACTAATACCGCCAAGTTTTACCATACTGTACAACTGTGTTACGGATGAACATTGAGAAACTAATGTAACTCCACTGCTCAGACTGTCAAGTTGTTGAAATTGTTATGTATAAGAGGAACTAAACTTGTTGTCATATTTTTAATCTGTTCACGCAAGTTACTTTTAAATTCTGAATATTATAGTTAATGTTTTTAGTAAGTGAATTTTAAAAATTTTGAGCCATGTTGTAAATGACACACTCCATGTGCACATTTCTGTGAAATGTCACATGCTATTCATGCAAAATAAAACTAAATCTGAAATAGTAATCTTTATGTTCTCTTTGCCCAGGGCTTCTTACAAGAAGGCTAGGTGTATTGGTGTCCTTGGAATTCAGGAATGATGTACACAGAACAATATAGAAGACAAGAAATGATTTATTATCAGGTATTCTGTATTGTATTTAATATTCTTTGTGCATCTGTACAAAATATACACTAAAATTATACTACCAATAGTGCAAGACACCTTAAAGTAAGTTCTTCCAATTGAGAAGTGATACTTTCTGCTGTCATAGGTACATTAGATTAATTCATTTTTGTCAAGTCCCAATCAGGTAGTTTTTGTGCTGTCACCCCTCTACCAACAATATTCAGTGATACAGCATGTCTGAATTTTTGTGGGTCTGTATTGTGGGTCAGCCATTACCGACGAGAGCTGCCTTGGCTGACCCAGTGTAATTACCTGTCTTTAATGTCAATAAATACAAAAACAAATACCATATTACAGTATTTCATTTCCTACATATTAAATTATATGTATATACATATTGTAATTCTGAGTACATCTGTTCAGGTACGTTTGTATGTACAATACAAAATTACAGTTCATTGCACTGAATAGAACAATTATAGAAATATTCAACACTGTTTACATACACATACATTGTGATAACTTTCTCCCATATTTCCTAGTTTCTCCAACAAAGAGACATTACCAGGTATGGCCTTGAGTCTTTTGTCGGTCGAACCTGGCAGCTCCGGTGACATGACCGAAATGTTGAGAATTCCATTTATTGGTGTACATGTGCATGTGTTTGAAAAATAAAGACTTTTATTCTTAAATTCATATCAGCAGCTGAATTCACTATTCTCTATGTTCAAGCAACAACTTTACATTTTACATTGTATTGTTAGGCCACACCAATTTAATTTCTTGGTTAACGGATTTTTATTTTCCAAAGAAAAAATTTAGAAAAAAAAAGAATCATGAAAACAGAAGGCTGGCCCAGCCGTCTGTTTTCATGAATTTCTTTTTTCTAAATTTTTTTTTTTTTCCGGAAAATAAAAATCCGTTAACCAAGAAATTAAATTGGTGTGGCCTAAGCTAGTGAGAAACAACTAGAGATCCCATTGGTGGAGTTATATAGGAGGTGAGGTACTGATTGCTGATGATAGCATGTGTGTCCGATGTTGATTACTCAGTCCCGTCATCCAGAACTTCAGCATCTGCGTGTCCTCCTCTGTAGCCTCCAGCACCTGCAGCAGCTTCAGGGTGTCCTCTCGGGAGCGGCTGCCGGCTCGCGAGAACTTGAACAGAACCTTCACTTTGCTGGGGATTACAGAAGGGAGGACGTTGTTAGGAAGTCGTGACTCCAAAGAAGAAAAAAATGGAAGTTCTGCTGCAGTACCAAGGTCACATATCAGGGGGCCCAAAATCGACCTTGAATTTCGGCTTTGCAACACCTGCCCACATACCAAATATCATCGTAGTCCATCAAGAGGTTCTGGAGTTATGCTGACTACAGTAGTGCGGAAACACAAACATACACACACACACACAGACAGACACACCCAAAACTATATCCCCATTTTTCATGGAGATTATTAGTGGTTCCAACAGATCATGGGAAATTCTGATTAACGGTAGGACTTGCATGAGTGTACAAAAGGGTATAGCGAACAATGAGTCACAAAACGGCATCTGGCAGAACTGGAGCAAGAACCTAACTTGTCCAAGGAAGATGGTGAATAGTTTCATCAGGTTGGTAAGTCACTGAATAACAAAAGACTCTTTTTACACAACCAAGAGATTTATTCCACCGACGTTTCGGTGACCATCTGTCACCTTCAAGGTAATTCTGACTGGTTCACATAGCAATGCAGCACAGGTGTTGCTGCTTATACATATTAATGAGATGCAATCCCAAACGCAAAGTATTTACATACGTACCATGTGAACCAGTCAGAATTGCCTTGAAGAAGGTGACAGATGGTCACCGAAACGTTGGTGGAATAAATCTCTTTGTTGTGTAAAAAGAGTCTTTTTTATTCAGATGGAAGTACTGTGTTGGATATGAGAAGGGTGACAATCAACTCACTTCATCCATTCTTCCTTCAGGGACACCAGGCAGGCATCTACAACCGCACTGGACAGGTTCTCATTCTCTAGTGCAAGTTCTATCTTCTGGAGGATGGCAGGACCTGTAGTCAATATAGGATATAAGAACATGGTCAAGTTAACAAGGGAAAAAAATTGTACTTCACATTAGAATGATAAGACAAAAAGATGGCAAACTAGATCCAAAGAGGTTTTCTCACCTTTTTCAGGTAACTGAGCCTTTGTGGTCATGAGGAAGGAGTATTGAAAGAACACATCCGGCTCCGATGTCTGTTTTACTTTTGCTGGGGACAGCACATCAATGATGACGTAGTACTCTGAAGACATGACGTGTGCTGGGATCTGTGCGACAAGAGGGAGACCCAGGAAGTTGCACTTCCAGGAGTCTTCATAGGTGGCGCTGTATGGAACCATTCGGCAGCAACCCATTGGCAGTAAAGACTGGAAAATAACAAGTCACAAAACATAATGTTTTAAGAATAGCTCTTTTAAACATAAAGAAATTATTGGATGTAGAAACAAAAATATTCATCTGAAAATAAACACATTCTCACCTTTAAAACATTGATGATTGATTCTATTGTGGCCCTTTTCTCTCCACGGATGATGATTTGATTACCGATCAGAATATGATGAGCAATAGAATGGAAGCCTTGACTTCCAATTACCTATGTGGGAATATACAACATGTTTGCGTGTCTCTAAAACAATCAACACTGAAACTGTATGCTGTATTCAATAGTCACAGAGAAACTTTCAGGACAAGAGAATACAAAATTCCTCCTACAGAAAGTTCCTAGGAGAGGAATTCACAGACTCATGGAGGTCAACTTCTGAAGTACACATGTTGATGACCTACTTGTCTGAAGTGTCTTAAGGATGTGAAAACGGGAGCTGTGCTGTCTGTGTCCCCCTCAGCACCTGCCTCCCCTGTCTCTGGTGGGGACGTCTGTCGTAGCTCTTCAGTAGCTGTGGGTTGGTCAGTGCTTGGCATAGGCTTGGTGTTGATCTTAATGAAACCCTCTTCCGTTTCTGTATTGATTGATTGATTGGTTGATTGATCAAGTTAATTTAATGCATGCAGATTAGACTAAATTATAATACAGCATTAGTATCACTAAGAGATGTAGGAAGGAGCTTTTCTCAAAATCACAAAGAGTAAATATAGAGTGCATTTTGGGCATGATCTGCCACCAGATATTGGACTCTCATTATTCTAATCCCATGTTATTTCCTGTCAGAAGGGTGCATGGAAACTGACAAATTTGATTACAATTGCTGAGTTACAATTGAATGTGTGTACACCAAGCCACTGATCAGGGGTCAATTTTTAATTTGATGTCTCCTTTATAATTCTTTGTAATTAGTCAATTGTTATTCACTGCTTTGAGCCATACAGTATGAAGTAATTCTCGTACGCTGCACAATAGTGGTGTTTTTCAATCATGTTTTGTCATTTTCCAGGCCTGGATATCGCTTTTTGCCACAATTTCTTACCTTCCTGCTTCTCCATGTCTATAAGGACATCTTCTGTCGGAGGGCCTTCTAGTAGTTTCTCTGTCATCCTGTTTCCCCCAGCCTTCAGCACCCATACAAACCACTGGTGCAGCCACCTTTAATACAAATACAACAAGATTGGCAACATAAAAAGATGTTGCCATGGCGACGGTGGTCTCTGTTAACGTTTTCGTTTTTAGCCCACATGCAAATAAGGACCTCGCATAAATCATATCAGCCGATCACCTTCTCTACCAAAATAACACAAGTTGTCCCCAAAAAACATGTATGAAAATCTTGTTTACACAAAAAAAGATATCGTACCATTTCCTCATAAATTATGTAAATGAAGCCCTCTATGCAAGATTTGTGTCTAATAGTGGCCACATTTGCTTAGAGTCAATTCCACATTACCGAGAGGGTGTTTGTTGCCTTTTGTTCTAACATTTGCAAAACCTTTGTAACAATCTAAGGGAGATAAGTGACTGTTTAGAACAATTTCCAACATTCATTTGATGTTCTAAATAGTTTCTGCTGTGTTCCAACATGTTAGACAAATTTCTAACATTGCACATGTTCTTTGTATTATTTTCGAAACTGTTGGAAAATAGGTTGATCATTTGTTCCTACATGTTCCAACATTATAACAACATGGTATAACTGGGTCAGTGGGATGGGAACAGGGCAATTCACACATCCCTTCAAAGTATAGGGGATTAGGCCTGGGTGCCATGCATAGACACCTAAAGACAAAGGTCCAGACGTAAAATCTAAAAATATACAGAGGCAGACAATAGAGTGCGATTAGCACCTATTTTTATGGGGGCAATAACCCAAATCTACCATTTGAAAAATGATGCAAATTGTTCCAACATATTCGAACAGTGAAACAATCACATAGATGTTTGAAAATTGTTCTAAATAAAGAGATATTTGTGCAATTACTTTCCGAAGAGTTCCAACATATATATATTAGTTCAAACATGTTCAAACTTTCATTCTTGATTGTTTGAACCATTTAGAACTACTTTGACTGGAATAGTCTTTTATCTAAAATTGTTTGAACTCACTAGCAATATTACCTGAAAACCCTCTCGGTGACATGGAATTGACTCTAACTTCCAAATGGTGCAAAAATGAAATCCCCATCATTTGCCACTATGTATTTATAGTATTTTGTCATTAATTATACAAATTAAGTATTAATTTGCATAATCCAAAATCCCATCATTACAAAGTCTCCCACAGACCTACCAACCTACAAAATATGAAGACAATACATCCAGGCATTCTTGAGTTATCGTCCCATGGACTTTCACATTCCTGTACAATTCCTAGAATTCTTGCAATCTGCACACAATATAGTAAAAATTTGGCTCGCCCCTGAGGCGTCGCCAAAAACACAGCCACTATTAGCAATGTGTGTTGTAAGATATCAAGGTATTCAGGCCCTTCTCGTTATATGGTTTTGTCATTCATTATCTTGATTTGTTGTATGACAACAACAAAACTGGAAAAAGCCACCATATTGAAATGTCTACTTTATAAAAATGGTACGATCAATGAATTACAGTTTCAAACCATAATCTGCTGACATTACAAAAATAGAATGAGAAAATGAATAAGAGAGCACTTTCCAACTCACTTGAATAAACCATCGTCTTTTGTGAGCGTGACAAGTGACCTGAAGTGATCCCCGCCACGCTGACGGCGAAAGAAATCCCCCGGTGCCATGAAGGACTCGTTCATTCTCCTGGCTCTCTCTGGACACTGGTTCTGTTCCTGATCGTATACCTGTGGAGCAAAATAGAACATAACATTTCTACGTGGTTCTGCTTCTGTTTCTGTGATGCAACAGAGAACATCATAACATCTTAACATGATACTGCTCCTGCTGGACAAATATCTTTGATGTAACATTACAACATGCCAGTCTGTCTTGTTATTGCACCAAATTGAAGTGATGACTCCAGTTAGAGCCATCCCTACAAGTGGGGCTTAAATCAGTCAACAAACAGTTTTTTTTTAAAGTTAACTATCCACCTTAATTGCCTTGTCCTGTAGTTTGCTGATGATCTCTCCAATGTGCTTTACTAAGAAGGGCCATGAGTTGATCAGGTAGATTTTGTCCATCATGACGACAATGATGGAGTACCAGCGCTGGAAGCCTCTTGCCTGGCTGTCCTTAATGAAGAATGTGTGGCTGAACACATGACCCCAGTGGTCATCTCCAAAAAATATAGGACCCTCTCTACCTGGGCACACCTAGAGGGAATGACATGGGATACTGTTTTTATTCAGTTTTACTTGTTAAATTTTAGTTACAGTAAAAGAGAGTACCGTATGTATCATATTTCTTCAACATGTTACACCATTTTCATTAATGTAGTAAGGTACACCCTATCACTCTTGAATGATATACTTTGGGTTTCAATTGGGCAAATCATCTTCACTGAATGAAAGGACTAATAAGGAAGTTAATGTGAAACACCATAGAAGAGAAGGACAAAATGACAATTAGTACATGAAGATCACCAATGTTTCTGTGTTGATTCTATCCTAAGAATATATGGACGAGACAAGAGAATTGTTAATAAACATTCCATAGAGCCCAGTCCCTGACTGCAGTAACTAATTCTGTAGACTTGCCCTATTATGAACGAGCGGCATTCCACGCTTCTCAAGCAATAAGTGTCTTAATCTCTTTTCTGCATCATCATCAGAGAACACAGCAGAGTCTGTTCTTCTCCTGACAATCTGAGATCAAACAAGGGCTGATTAATGTTCTGCAGCAAATGCAGTAAATAACTTCGCAAAGTAGCCTTAAGATTTCTTTAAAAACTGACCTTAAAGAAATTACATACCTCACAGCTGAGACTTCGGACACAAGCCTGTCTGACGATACTGAAGAGCTGGGGGTGTTCTGGGTACTGACTGCTCACATAGCTTATCTTGGTGTCCGGATCTTTGCTGACGAAGCCTGGATGGCCTGAGGGAACTGATCTGCAGGCCTGTCACAACAAAAGTAGCCTGATTTAATGGTGCTCATAGCAGCCGCATGTAACCGGGAGGGGCCATTACAGCCCCGGACAGCTGGAGTTTGGGTTATACAGACTACAACAAAAGGTGTGAAACAATTTCAATAGTTTTTTGCCTCCAGGCTAACTTTTGGTGCAAATTAGGAGTATTCTTCATTCACAGCAGGGAGAATGTTGAAACAAGGGTTCCTTAGCAACATCTCGTCAATCAAGATGTGACAGGCAGTTTATCAACTAACTTGTGACCAGCAACAAAGCAACTGCACACGACACAAAAATTTCTTGCCTAGTGTTCAATGTGCTGGACACTCTGGGAGTCAGCAGAGCCGACTGGAGGGCTCTGGCCGAAAAGAGAACATCCTGGAGGGAGATGTCTGCAGCCGCCATGCATCTGCCCTGATGCCTGAGGTTGATTGATTGATTGATTGATTGATATAAAATCTAAATGTACTTGTTAATTGTACCTGACATGTTTCTGACTTCTTGGGAGTGTTGGACACACTGCTGGTGCTGGATGCCGCTGACTGGGAGCGGGAACGGCGGCCTGATGACAGGAACGAGGCGAGAGAACCTGACTCTTCCGCAGACTCTGCCTCCAGTCCCTTCAGTTTGAGTTAAAAATAGAGATGTTGCATCATCAAATGATTGTACAACCAGACCCCGACATCACTGTTTTCTGATCAAAATCTCTATATTAGACTTAAATAACATTAAATATTACGTATATGCAGTGTTAACGATAATTCTTTTCCTAAAAATTATGTGGGATATAAATAATTATAATTTGTAAACAAGCCAACAGGGACCCTGGATTATACATATCATGTTAAATCTGCATTAAATGATTTCTAAGAACTGGAGTAATAATCCTGTTGGTGTCTGTGGTCAATGTCTGTTGTGTTTCTACAGTTGCTAGTTGATAACTCGCCTATTTGCTTATAGTTATCACAACAACAAGGAAGGTGTTCTGACCTGTGGCTCCCTGGAGTGGAAGGCCTGTGTGTGGAACAACACACTCGGACCGTGCAGTTCACAGAAGTGACACAGAGCGATGATCGCGTTCATCTTCCATCAACAGCAACGTTATTCTGAAATTACGTTATTACGACCAACTTTAGTTCTTCAATATGTGGACAAAATTTCTTGAGCCGAAAAACCTTTGTGGAGAGTCCCCGTATACGGTATACAGATATTATTACGTACAGAAATGATACCACAGGCGTAATATGGCACCTCTCACACACAATCCTTATTTTCCCCCACA
Source organism: Branchiostoma lanceolatum (assembly GCA_035149815.1). Taxonomy (NCBI): domain Eukaryota; kingdom Metazoa; phylum Chordata; class Leptocardii; order Amphioxiformes; family Branchiostomatidae; genus Branchiostoma; species Branchiostoma lanceolatum. The sequence goes on from CM068873.1 coordinate 3,724,806, forward strand.
AAAGACAGCCAGATGAAGCAAGAATATCACCTTATTTCTCCAGAACTGCTCTCGAGAGCTCTCAAAACCTGTGGTCTTGTGTTTATGACTAACTACTAACTTCACGTGACTGGGAGCACCTTTGACCCCAGGGCAAACAAACGGAAAACGACACAATACTACCAAAATTGTCATCTGTTACCTATTGAATATAAAACTTCAAAGGAAAAAAATATCAAAAACTGTTCATTTCAAAACTATCCACTAAAAAGAGTTATTGCATAAGATATTAGGCTTTCAAGCTGATTCAGTCGTCTTCGTCGTTTTGATGCCTTCTCCTGTGGACACAAAGTCACGTGATCAAATACCAAAATATGGCGGGCGTTAGAATTTCAAGTTTGCGAGAGGTGAGTAGATATTGGTAAATATTCGGTTATTATAGGGCCTTTGGTCCTAAAATAATAGGCTACACATGAAAAGTGAAAACTAGACACTTCTTGTAATAAGGAATGAGACCTACGCTGTTCCGGAGGGTGTTTATACTTATGATAAGGGTGCAGCAGCAGAACTGAACTGCAACTGATCATGAACGTTCAAGTCGAAGAAGAAACAAGAGCTTTTAAAAAAAGCTGGCGTTTCGGCTACGTTTATAAGTGTGAATTGTCTTTTCCCTTTACTTGAAGTAAAATCTGCCAGAGGAAGTCACTCAAGGGCTGTTCAGTCTATAAGAAAAATTGTCATTTTGGGAAATGAGTACTGTTTTAATAGAGAAAGGCAGATTGGGGAAAGCAATTTTGAAGTTACGTCACTTAACTTAAGTGCTTTTGAAAAAGCTGGTCTTGGCCTACAACTTGTGCTTATTTGTAAAATGTATAATAGGCTCATTATAAAAGCTATCAATGTAATTATGTACATGGCACGCAATAAAACATAAAATTTGAAAAAGCACCATTGAATCATCAGCACTATGGTAATTAAGTGAAATAGAAGTTCATAACAGCTAAGGTTCTATCTAAAATGACTACCAAATGTCAAACAAATCAACAGCTACCTCATCCGTATTATTCTGGTTTCCGCATTTACAACATTTCTTCCTTATTTTCCTGGGTAATTTTGCTAAAATTCATGAAAATTCCCATAGTTTTGTGCCGAGGGGCGCCACTTTCCACGTCCGTGTTGTCTGAATGAAGTCGATACTGAACAATGGAGCATTTGCTACTGTAACAAAGAATCGCTGTTTTGCAAACAACATCAAGAGCCTCTGTTTACATCGGGGATAGAAGTTTAGTGGCGAGTGTTTTGCAAGAATCATCTTACCGCGCATAGGAGCCGCTGCACGGTATTTTCCATTACAATGAACAGAAAAATTCGAATGCCGGGTTTGGAATCTATGAAGTCCTGTTCATAAGACAAAGGCCTTGTATATATTAAATGAATATTTAAAAATAACAAATATAAAATATTTCTTTATTTATTAATGAAAAAAATGATATTCATAAATATGATATTGATAGATTAATATAATATCAATATATATTTTTGATATTCAATATCTAAAAAGAAAAAAAAAATCCATGCACGGAGACGAACCCGGATCTTCTGGGTCCGAAGTGCTTCGCGTTGCCAGATCGGCCAAGCTGCGGTACGTAACTATCTACTCTGGACGTAATGCTATAACCTCACTATATGGTATCATTTATGCCGATTTTTGCTCGTTTTCTTGACGAAATAATTTTTTTTCTTCTGCAATCTTGTGGAATAGATGTAATATGGTCATTTTTCAGGATATCAAAGTCCGAAACCACAATGCAATGATATTTCCGAACAGTTGTAGCAGTTACATGCGGTCGCCGTCCTGTGTCACATGCAAATCTGGCGTGCCTGCCTTTTCCTGCTCTCTTGCCATATAAGGCAACGGCTATACAAGGATTTGAGAACGTATTGCCATATAAGGTCTTATTGTGTGCGACACAGTGTTGAACCAAGCTTCCCTGGTTCCTTCCTTGAAGCATGCTTGCTTGAAGGTAAAAGCCAGGACATTGCGTTTCGGTGCGAAGGCACCGAAACGCAAAAACAACAACAGACCAGGGAATTACCAAAAGAGGTTATTTTATTCTTATAAATGGTATTTGACAGGCAATATTATAGTGTGATATATTTTTTTTCAGTACCCTATTTTACTAAGTATGATAATATGATCATAAGCAACTGCAGTTTATATCCTTGATAAACACTGGTCTCCCTTGGCCTGAAACTGCATATTAAAACTGACTATGACCAAAGACTAGCTGTGGCGACTAACGAAGGGTGTTTTTGCTTGATATTACATATACTATGCCTTATAGTATATGTAATATCTATAGTATATCTAATATCAAGCAAAAACACCCTTCGTTAGTCGCCACGGCTAACCAAAGGGTAGGGGGAAAACCCTGTATAGGTACCCGTACCTGTATAGGTACCCGTATAGGTATACCGGTATACCCTTTTGGGGCCCCAACAAGCCAGGAAACACGCTATGACGGCCGCCATATGGGGCACCCAGAACGGCTGTTTTTTACGGTCTGCCTATTGATATGAGACACAAACAGTTGACTATGCTCTGTCAGAAAATAGCTGAACAATCATATTTTACGATATTTTGATTTCTATGAAGGACGGACTGGAGTTTTGGAAAATACGGAATTTGCAAAGTTCGTACGGAGCGCCTGTCAGAACGTGCGGAGACCTTTCAACTAAACCCGTTCTGAAAAGAAATAGAATAAACACTTAAACTATCAACCTTTCCGCTATTCATTATCTTCAGATGCAATATTCATGATCTGTTTGGCTGGAGCTGCCAGTAAACCTGCGTAAAACCTACAGGAAATGCCCGGTGTTCTACACCGGTTCTTGATGCACCGAAGGTCCGCCATGACACATGTGCGTCAACCAGCAGCTTAGACGGATTTGTCTAAATATGCCGTGCTTGGCCTCTGTCTTTAGCGTGAGGCGTTTCCTGTAGGTTTTCTGATCCGTATTAAACCTTTTCAGAACGGATAGTTGAAAGGTCTCCGAGATCGGTGCTCGCACGTTTTGACAGGCGCTCCGTACGAACTTCATAAATTCTGTATATTTCAAACCTCCGTCCTTCATAGAAATCAAAATATCGTAAAATATGATTGTTCAGCTATTTTCTGACCGAGTATAGTCAACTGTTTGTGTCTTATCTCAATGTGGAGACCGTAAAAAACAGCCGTTCGGGGTGCCCCATATGGCGGCCGTCATAGCGTGTTTCCTGGCTTTTGGGGCCCCAAATGGGGTATATCGGTATACCGGTATACCTATACGGGTACGGGTACCTATACAGGGTTTTCCCCCTACCCCTAACCAAAGACTAGTGAAATCTCACATACTTTAGTAGAGCTGTGTACCTTAACAAATTCTAGGTACAGGTACTGGTGCAGGTACGCTGGTCGTTATCTGTACCTAACTAGTTGTTCAAACCTAGTCGATTTTCAATAAGCATATTACTTTATTACTATAAGCATACTTGAACGGATAATGTTTAACTGTGCTATACACAAGCCTATTATAGCATCTATAGTTCTTTACCACCACCAATAATTGTAGCATTGACGATATTGACCTTGAGCTCTAGAGCCTTTTTATCTGATTCCTGAAAACAGGGCTCATAGTTCTAATCTCCAGGGAAGCAGTGTGTCAAATGAACTAGACCTCGTGCTGTCTATACGTACTGTAGGCAGTGTAGCTAACTCTCTGACCTCGGAACGTACGGTCCAACACAACCTAGAGTTCCAACGGGAACCTTGCTATCGCGCTACTCTCTAGTCTCCTTGTATCTAGGTCATCTCTATCCGGGACCACGCAGGGTCTCCTCCTACTGTTCTACTCTAGGTCTCCTATAACAGTTCTACACCGTGCTACAATGGTTCTAATCTCCGGGGAAGCAGAACTTCTGGTGGCAAAATCTTGTCTTCCCGCATGATTATTCCGGCATGTTAAAATCATAACCGCCAGCCAAGACTTGGCTGGCAGTTACAATTTTGAGACTGGAAGTTCTCCTTGGAGATTACATAATTCTGCATTGCTGAGACTGCTACAAGTACAGTATATGTATATGCATATAAGAGTAGAGTAGAGTAGAGTTGTTTCAGCCAGGTAGGAACTCCAGTTTAGGCCGCTCTTCAGTAAAATATTTTGTGATCACCATTTCTTATTCATGTTGCTCTGATTTGACTCAAGTTTCAATGAACTGATGCATGTATATTTTCCACTTTTTACAACTTTAAATGCTGATGTACACATAAGAAGAGATCATAAGATTTGATTGTACTTCTGTGTTCTTAGGAAAACTTTTCTGTGTCCTGATTTACATCTAGATCTGTATAGGACTTATCAGGTAGAACAATGAGAGGATAGTAGACTTTGGACACTATGTCCTTGTCAGGTTTGTACAGTTTAGTGGAGAAGAAATCCCATAACATCTTGTTGTAGCCCGACGTGCCGATCACGAGCAAGATGTCCACAGCTGACAGCAGTTCACTGTAGTTGGAGGACACGCTTGTAGCCAGGACGCTCAGTTTGAACACAGCCAGGACAGAGCAGTAGGCAAACTGAATCAGGTAATTGAGAGCATACAATGCCAGACTCAAAAAGTACAGGTAGAACACCTTGTCCCCTTTGCTGGGTGGGATGTGATGGGCGAGAGAAATGACAAGGACAGCATCGCTCACATCTTTGAACATCCAGCCAAGAGCTGATTCAGCGATAGGGTTTGCGTTTTTTTGAGAAAAGCCGATGGACATATTCATCACATCCCATGCAAAGGCGACGAGGAAGGATGATAGAAAACTCAAGAACCATTTCTTAGATGCACATTTCAGAAAAGACTTCTTGAACCCCAGAAACCTGCCCTGTGTTGCGACCAACACAAGTAGGATAACTGTGTTGACCACGGATATGCCAACCTTCAGCTTTGGCACTAAGAAGGGAGGTCCTAGCGCAGTGTCGTTGAAGTTTGTGCAGATGGTTGGCATGCTATTGTGAGCTTTACACCAGGTGATCTGGAAGGCGATGACGTTGCGGTACGCGCTGAGGACGATGACACACAGGTGGACCAGGAGGAGCAGGTAGTAGCCCAGCTGGCCAGCCTTCCCAATCGCTGCATGCATGGCGCGATCTGACCTGAGAAAAAAGAGTCATAGCCAAAAATAGATTGTTGGAAACATTGTTTTGATAAGTTGTTTATATGATTTTGTAATATATGTAATTTGCTGCTCAGATCAAATCATGTTGACAACCATATGCATTGGCACTAAACTTGACCATGTATGTAAAATCAGCTACAGAAGTTGCTGCAAAAAGCAGAAATTGTATTAATCATTTTTGAATTTTGTAGATACCAAACAGCCATTCAGATCCTCAATTGAAAAATATCAAATGTGAAGAGTGAGTTTCTGCCATGTATGCAACGTTTGTCAGATATTGATTGTTTTCATTTGGCTGTTGGGAAATGTCATCGGCTTTTGAGGAAATTTGTTTGAGGAATGTTTACTTAATCAGAGTTGGACAAACAGTATTGTGGCTATTAGTTCTAAGTCAGGACCTCCGCCCAAGTCCATGGTACTTCCCCTTAAACTTTAGGCTTGTTATCTAGGAGGAAATGTTATTTTTAGACTTGGCTGTATTACAACTTTGAAGACCAAAAAACATATCCTGTAAAGCCATCCAAAAGTACCAGAAAAAGCCAGTAATACTTAATGGATGAACGTTTCATGTTCACCTCTCAACTAAAAATACCAGAAAAAGCCAGTAATACTTTCACGTTCACCTCTCAACAGTACCTCTCAGATGTCTCTGACTTTCCAAAGATAAGTTTAAAAGGTAGCGTTTCACAGTACATTGCATTTCATTCTAATCTATGGTTTAGTTACCTAGAGCACTGCTTGTCACACAGCAACAGGGCAGCAGCTGAACAACTCAAGTAGAATTCCAGCCTTGGATTGGAGTCAGCCCTACAAGCACAAAAAACAGCACTTTTGAAACGTCTTCATCAGACTAGCTTCTCTAATGTCACTAAGTTTAACAGATATTTAGAAGGACTATTACTAATGTGTCATAAAATAAAGATGGTTTTATTCCATTGAGCCAAGTTCAAAAGTTAACCGTCCTTACAACTACAAGCTACAAAATTAAGTTACTCACCCTAAGAGTCTGAAGCTATGAACATGGTGTGAAGTAGGCAGGAAGGAACTGATACCTGTACCTAGTTCCCTGTTTCATGTAGTGCTACACAGTGTAGCAATACATGAAACAGGGAACTATGGTCCTACACAGACACGAAGTGGCACAAGCCCTCTTTGGAGCAACTGTAATATATGAATAATGAGAGCTTCCTGTTTTTCATTTCTTTTCTCAATCACAGACTGGGATTGGCTACCTTTAAATTTGGGAAGTACATTTTTTGAAACCTGGCAAGCTTCCAGACTAGTTAAATTTACATATAACTACCCTATTTTTTAAGAAATTACGGGAAGACCAGAATCTAAAAGATATAAAATATGAAGGGTTAGGGTTGGTCATCATGCTTTTGAAAACAAAAGCAATGTAGTATTTTTAGATTATTATCTGTATAGAATGATGATTCCTACGACCTGAAACAGACACGATACTTAGACTTCTCCATGCCAATTGAATCTTGTCAAGGACCATATTTGGTAATGATGTTACTGGGTGCCAGGGAACAAACTTTACTTATTGACCTATCTAATAGATTCTAGTGGACTAGTTGTAGATAAGTGTACTTGCGTATCAGTCAAAACTGTTACTGTTTTATATTAAATTATTGACTCTCTGATTACTAGTACTTTGCAAGTAAGCAATTGCAAGTAAGCAACAATTGGAAGCAGAGATCCAATAGAGATGCTTTTATTCCTCAGTTTCTTCAACTTTCTTGTGTACACTTGGATTTTATAACATGTACAAGTAAGTTAGGACTACACATATATTCTAGTATTAGGAATATAAGTATCATACAGGAGTACTCCATTACCACATGTCATACAAAATCTATACAGGTGTAATTAAGGTACCGTTGAAGGTTTGATAACAAAAAAGAATCGCCAAAAATCGATATTTCAAAATATACTCGTTGACATGCATAATTCTTTAAGTATCACTATCATGTACATTCCAGCAAAGTTATATTGATAAACATCGAAGTATAACCCCAGGAGAGCCTTTTTTCTAAAAATGGACGTGGCCTTATTAATCTTGATGACGTAACCATGATGTCACACTAATTTGCATAAATTTTCACCTTGCTATAAGGTACTACCTGAAAAAAGAATTAAGGTTGAGGAAGGTTTATAAAGCTTAAGAAAGGGATTTTTCAATAACATTCCAAAACTCTTCAGCCACCCGTCAACGGTACCTTGAAAAGTTAAAGCAATGGATCTCTATGGCTGTTTTTTACCAAAGTACAGTATACTAGCCCTATCCTTCTGACAAGCTAACATTTCATACATGCATGTCTTATAAGGCCGAGTATTTGATGACTGTATATCAGCCTGTATGCATGTATCAGCTACATTAACTATTCTTTCTAGTTTTATCATCAAGATTCTCTGTCCTTCAACATTTGTTTAACAAAAGTTTTCTTTATAAGTTATTTTCTAGTTTCTGGTATTTTCTGTACCAAAGTTATCATGCTCAGAGTTGTTGATTTACATTTATGAGCCCTATCTTTTCTTGGCTAAATGTTATGCTTCAAACTCAAAAGTGTCACTGTTAAATGTCATTATCTCTTAACTAAACATAGAATCATTACATACATCTATTGCTTTAGTCATATTTACTATATCTGAATTGCAATTCAGTTCAATGTATCTAGCACACAAGGTAGCTTTACGTTTCAGGGCTCGAAATTCATTTTTGGAAATAGGTGCACTGGTGCACCCAACCCAAAAAATTAGGTGCACAGAAAGAATTTTGGGTGCACCACATAGAATTAAGTTGAATGTCAGCAAAACTTAATTACAAAGTTTAACGCTCTTAAGAACTTCAATCTGTAATTCTACAGCTAACCTTAACTTAAGATTTAAAACAAGTGATACATCAAATGAAGTACAACAAAAGTTTATATTGCTATTTCTGATACTTACATTTCAAGACTATTCTGAATACTTAGTGTACAATAGAGCCTTTATCCTATAGCTTATAAAAAATATCTAGGTGCACCAGTGCACCCACGGTCAAAACTTAGGTGCACAGCTCTAATTTTGGGTGCACACAGGTGCACATGCACCCAGTATTTCGAGCCCTGCGTCTACTATTCCTTCAAACGTGTACATGTGTTTGTGGTGTTTGCCCTGCCCTATTCTTGATAACCTTGTCTTCCCATCTCCCCCCCTACTACATGTGATTCTGACTCCCCATTTGAGCTGACTGTCTGCAGGTGCAGAGGGTAGTACACAGAGGTGACAATGTCCCTGTCAGATTTGTACAGCTTAGTGGAGAGAGAATCATAGACGGTTTTGTTGTACCGTGATGTGGCAACGGTCAGCAGGATATCTATCATGGACCAGAACTGGGATTTAGTTGCCACAAGGCTGATCTTAAACACAGCAAGCACTGAGCAGTAGGCAAACTGTGACAAGTAGTTAATGCTGTAGACAACCATAGTAAAGCTGTACAGTAGGAAGGACTTTTTGTTTTCTCTTGGTGGAATGTAGCGAGTGAGAGCAATGACCAAGACAGCATCAAGGATGTTTTTCAAAAGCCAACCAAATGCTGTGATTGTTATTATATCTGCTTCAGAGTTCTGAAGGTCGATTGCGATTGCTGTGTTTACAAAGTCCCATGTTACAGCCAGGGACAAGGACAATGCAAAACTCAGGAACCACTTTTGTGACAGACACTTTACAAGAGACAGTTTGAATCCGTCGAAGTGGCCGTAGTGTTTGAGGAAAACAAAGAACAGGAGCGTATTGACTAGGGAAGTCACCAGCTTGAATTGGGAAAAAAAGTAGCGAGGCAAGCCGAACTCAGCGATGGTAAAATTTGAACAGAAGCTGCCACGGCCCTTCTGGTTCTCACACCATGTGTGTTGGAAGACTGAGATGTCCTTGTAGACATTGAAGCCAATGGCAAACAAGTGCGTGAGCACCATAATGCAGTAGCCCAGCTGGCCTGCCTTCTGGATCATTGATTGCTTGTCATGCTGAAAAGAACAATAAGAATTTAATGACATTGGAAACAAGAATTACAATTCTAATGACATTGGAAACAAGAATTACAATTTCGATGACATTGGAAACAAGTATAACAATTCTAATGACATTGGAAACAAGAACTACAATTTCGATGACATTGGAAACAAGTATAACAATTCTAATGACATTGGAAACAAGAACTACAATTTTAATGACATTTGAAACAAGAATTACAATTTTAATGACATTGGAAACAAGGACTACAATTTTAATGACATTGGAAACAAGAATTACAATTTTAATGACATTGGAAACAAGAATTCCAATTTTAATAACATTGGAAACAAGAACATTACTACAATTTTAATGACATTGGAAACAAGAACTACAGTTACGTCTATGAGAGTGTTTCTAGCCAGCATCACTTCCTCTTTGACTTACGCCACTAAGTGGCCAAGAGTGCTAGTAACCGACTCAGATGCGTCGTTACAACGGAGCTTTTTTAACACAACCATGGCGGAGTCAAAGATGGAAACGACTGAAGAACATGTGATCCTAACTATGATGTTATCATTAACAAAACCAACTCTATGGCGTTAATTCAATTAAAACTAAAAGATGAATAGAAATTTCCTACTTTTACATGTCTGATGATGTCTCTGTGTAGGTTGTACACTTACGTACCTTGGAAGCATTCAGTGTTGAGTCGTTCTTGAGCAGTGCAGACTTTTCACTTGTACTTGTGGTTGGAGTCTTCCTAATGTTTGTGGCCATGTTAATCTGTAGCCGAGCCTCAGCCTCCAATGTACTGGTAGTCTTTCACAAAACTGAGATAGCTTTGTTATACCTGCAGAAGATTTTAGCTGAATTAATAATGAGATACTATAGATTGCATGCAAAATGCATGGTACTGTAAAACGTACTTAGGTCACATGTTTATGTCTTAAAACAGTAGGTAAATCTGGAGTGAATGGAAGGTGTATAACTATAGGATAGATGGGTTAGTAGGCCCATTGCAGGCATAAAGTATGAATATTTCCCTATCATAGACATTTCCCAGACAGCGTGCTAGAGGTAAAACTAAATGTAGGAAGGTAATGTGGAAAGGCAGTATGCCATTTGTTTATCAAAATACAGATAAAGATACATTCACCTCTACATGTCCCTATATGCTGATGATGTCCACCCAATCTCTAACTGTAAGTCTTAGTATTTGCTTTAAAACAGTCTATAATTGGTTTGTCTAACGTCAACATGAATACAGTCCACAGTCAATAGAGACTTCTGCTGAATACAGTAAATGCATTTTAAGTTCTCTGTGGTTCAATGCCTCGAAGGACTACCAATAGTTTAATGTCTGCATTTTGTGTGGTAACCTCTGAACCGTAAACTTAAAACCACCGCGGAAATGCTTGTTCTCTCTTAATTAAATCACTATTTACAGTTACTGCAGTTACATTACCTGCGAAATATAGTCGCTCGTTCATCATTTTTGACATTTTATATTGTTCATTGTAGCACAAATATACTTGCGTGCACATGGCCACGTAGAACTCGTTCTATATCACTGTTGAGTGTTCCATTGTAAACGTAAACATAAACAAATGTCAAGACTCCATGTGACAAGATATAACAGAAAGGTGGAAATGCTGGACATGTATGAAATTTTAAATGTTAGTCATGTTACAATCACAATGATACAAAGCACATACCTTAGCAATCTTTCAGTCCGCAGTCCTAGCTGTAGTATGTAGCTGGTAGATGTATCTTCCTTATATACAGAGGTTATGTAATTGTTCAGATCAGGCAAAGCTGCTATGAACTGTTCCAAGCTGTTATATCCGGCTTGTTAAATGCATTCATCAGCATCTCCGGGTACCGAAACAAACTTCCTCTTTTTAACAGAGGTGCTTATTGTGGGTTACTGGGGTATGTAGATCTGGCATTGCAAAAAGGGAAGTGAACATGCTCCCTCAACCTGTGTGAACACAGAACTTCCTCCTTCTATAGATATATATAGAGAGAGAGCTGACTACTGTGTACTGAGATAAGAAACTTGAATAGGAAGTTGCAAAAGTCATGTCTCATTTGTATGTTTAATTTGATGGGGTTAGCTGTTTTATACATGTAGCACACGTTTTGAGATTTGTATCATAATCACCTTTCATATAATATATTCTAATGTATAGTTTGTGCAAGATTTTATACAACTTACAAGTAGGTTTTCGTGATCGCCACATACATGACCTGGTTGATATGATTAAAATTTAATTAAGGAGTGTACAACACCACAACTACATACATAATGTACATATATACATGTACAGGGCTCGAAATTCATTTTTAGAAATAGCTGCACTGGTGCACCCAACCCAAAAAATTTGGTGCACAGAAAGAATTTTGGGTGCACCACATAGAATAAAGTTGAATGTCAGCAAAACATAATTACAAAGTTTAAGGCTCTTAAGAACTTCAATCTGTAATTCTAAAGCTAACTTTAAAATTTCAAACAAGTGATACATCAAATAAAGTACAACAAAAGGTTACCGTATTGTCTCGAATAAAGTACGCACTTTTTAAACATTTCAAAATTCAAAAGGCACCACAAATCATTGCTAAAGTCAGGGTGCGTACTTTATTTGAGGTTTTGCCAGGACAAATTGGAAAAGGACATCAAACTCAAACCCTTGCTTAATCAAAACAGGAACCCAGCTGCGGTGAAACAATACATGGCTCAATACTTGCCAATTTGTAACTTGTCGTAGGTAATCCTCAAGTTTGCAGAGACGATGCTGGCGGAGTAAACAAGAGAATATTTTATGAATCTAAGGAATGGCAGTATGTAGAAGTCCTTCATATAAGAAAAATGACCTGGAGATAATAGAAGGAACACCATAAATTTGAATTTATCCTGTTCAAAATTATTCAAGATCAGTGGAGAAGGGGTGCGTACTTTATTTGGGGTTTTTGACTTTACGTTTCAGTTCTGCAAATTTGTCTGGAACTAGCCCCAAGTCAGGGGTGCGTACTTTAATTGGGGTGCGCACTTTAATCAAGAAAATACGGTATATTCCTTTTTCTGATACTTGCAGTTCTGTATACTAGTGTACAATAGTGCCTTTAACCTATGGCCTACAAAAATATCTAGGTGGACTGGTGCATCCACAGTCAAAAATTAGGTGCACAGCTCCAAATTAGGGTGCACACAGGTGCACATGCACCCACTATTTCGAGCCCTGATGTAGATTATCAACCGATAGCATGGGCTCTTCTGCCTCCACATTTACATGTAATTATAGTGTACACTCAAACAGGTCAGATGAAGTGTATTATAAACTTGACATAATAATTATTATAATAAGTACTTCGATCTGGAACGAGATATGATGGGCTAGTTCTGTGGGAAAATGAAGAAAGCTATACAAAGCCAAAGGTGCCTGTAATTTGGCTGGTATCAAGTTGTAAAAATGTGATAGCAATTTGCACATTTCAATGAGAACGATACTGAAGCTTTCTACGTAACATATTCCAAGACCACACCAATTTATTTTCTTGGTTAACAGCATAAAAGAAAATTTAAAAAAATGTTAGATTGGAAAAACAACATGAAAACAGAATCTCAGAGGAATGTTTTTACTTTGGTGCACACAGTATCAGGGAGTGAACAGGGTCAGGTGCAAGTTTTCACCCCAGCCTTCTGTTTTCATGATCTTTTTGTTGCTAAAATAAAGTAAAAAATCTGTTAACCAAGAAATTGAATTGGTGTGGCCCAAGTGCTATTTAGATCATACTCGTCTTGTGGTGGTACAGTTATTGTTGACACTAGCTTCTCTTTCATTTCTCTCTGCCTCCTCATCCAAAGATAGGTATGAATCATCACTGGGAATGATAAGAGGATAGTAGACAGTGGACACGATGTCCCTGTCAGGCTTGTACAGTTTTGTGGTGAAGAATTCCCACACCATTTTGTTATAACCTGAAGCAGCTATGGTAAGCAGAATGTCGATAGAAGTGAAGAACTCGTTGTCTGTGATTTTGGAAACAAAGCTCATTTTGAAGACGGCAACAACTGAACAGTAGCCAAACTGAGCAAGGTAGCTGAAGCCATATAAAGCAAGCGTGCAGACGTACATGCGATGCTCAGGCGTTGCCTTGGGAGGGGGAAGGTAGTGGGATAGGCCAATCACAAAGACAAAGTCCAGCAGGTTTTTAGCCATCCACATCAAGGCTGAAGCAGCAATGTCAAAAGTCAGATGTGTCTGAGACAAGCCAAACACTGTGTTAGCTATGTTCCAGGCTATAGCGAGACTCAAGCTCAATGTGAAATTCAAAAACCACTTTTTGGTGAGGCACCTGCGAAATGAATTTATAAACCCCAGAAACTGACCCCTTTTTGACATGAGCACAAACATGATGATGACGTTTGTCAGAGATATGGACACTTTTATCTTAGGAATAAGGAACTGGGGCAGGCCCAGGTCCTTGGAAAGGGTTGGGTCGTCCCATGTTGAGTTCCAGCACGACAGGTTGGCTGGAGGATGCGTTGCTATCATCTGTTTCTCACACCAACGTTCACGGATGGTTCTGCCATTGCGGTAGATGCTGAGGATGACGGCAGCTAGGTGTGTAAGGAGGAGTAGGTAGTAACAGCCACGCGCCACAATGTAGAATGCTGTCTTCAAGTTTTCCTACAGTAAAAGTATAGGCACCATATAAGGTCTCATGCCTGAATTACTCCGCGTGTAGATGCCCAAAGAATGCGGGCTAAAAAAATGATTGGGCTCCAAAGGCAGGTGTTTAAGTCGATCATAAATTGCCTTTGATCGATCCCACTTGATCATGATATACAAAGGATTTGAGGTGAAAGCTTGTTAATGTCTGACAGGATAAGGCAGGAAAATTTCGGCATCCAAGCGATTGTAGGACGTACACGCTTTTTTAATCTGAGTACTGCGGTCGGGCTCTCTCGGCACCAGAGAGCCTCTTGCGGCTGGTAGGTAATGGCAGTTTTCTAAGCCATTAGATATCGCTCCCTAGGTTATATTTTGATGACTTTTTTTCATTGTCTAAAGAGCGTGTGTGCTTGCAATAGAAAGTAAAATATCACCAGAAACGCTGCGTTTTTATTGGAATTACGGCCATGAAAGGTTCGTATTTAAACGTTATATCCAATGGGATGGCCTAATTGCCGTGTGAGACCATAATGTAAATTGTCATTGAAAGCCTTGTATACGTTTGAATGTGTAGCTGCAGTATCATTGGCTTACCATTTTTGTGGCAAACTTGTGAGCATAACATGTTATTGTTAATGGTAAATTCAGTATAGCATTGAAATAACTTGTCATTAACTGAAAGGCTGATGTCATCTTTCTGGTACTAAGCATTTTTGGGTCAACTTCGTCTTCTGTTTTGGCAGCTTTATCAGTACAACAGGCCAGTGTTTGGTGGAAACCTCCATTGTAAAAGCTGGCCCTTACCCAAACTTCATAACAAAAATGAATAGAAAAGCCCCTTTTTTTAATACTTGTCTCTGTGTGGGTAGTACACTTGCCTTGGAAACTCTGATTGCTGAGCCCCTCTTGATCAGCAGTGCAGACTTTGGAGTCTTCTTATTGTACGAGCCGTCGTTAATGCGTAGCCGAGCCTCTGCTTCCATTGTACTGGTAGTCTTTCACCAAACTGTGATTACTTTGTCACACCTGAACTGATGAAGAATATTAAATCAATAATGAGGTATTGCATGGTGCTTTCGACTTCACCTGTCTGAAAGATTTAAAGGAGTGGGCCGGTCATACAGCCAAACAGATGACCAGACTGGCGGAAGACCACCAGCAGTGGAGAGCCTTCAGTTAATGCGTTCTGCATGAAGTTTTCCTAGTTATTTTGTTCCTCGTCCCACTGTTTACCTTAGCACGTCCGTATAGACCCAAAAACGTGACGTTTTTACGTACGTAATTTTGACACGGAAATGATGCCTTATCCCCCCTCATTATACAATGTATTCATTGTCCTGTCGCCTACTTACTTTCCATCACTTTTGAAAAACTGAATCTTAAACAGGCAGGCTTAAACAGATTTATAAACAGATATCATCACTTAGCCCACGTATTGAGATAAGGTTATAAGCTCACTTTGCACAACATGTAAACAATGGCAATCGTTTTTTCCTGCCATTCGATGAATGCAAAATGCACTGTAGAACAATATGTTCTTGATGACAAAATCTATGCAACTAGAAATAAACATTATTAAACATGGGAGGTAGACAGAGTGTTGATTTTCAAGTAGTCTAGATCTTACCTATCAGTGGCAGTGGTTACATCAGGGCATGCACAGTATTGCAGTTGCTGATTTTAACAGTTAACTAGGCAGACTGTTGCATGTTCCAGAAGGAAGTTGAAAATGTAAAGCTTGAAAAGTCAGCTGTTGGCTGTGTTCCAGAATTCGTAGGCTCACTTCCTCATACAGCCTACAGGCTACACACAAGTTCCCCTTTCTAGTCCCTACTTTCTGATTGTTTATAACTTTATGAAACATTTGTATGGGCTACCAAGAGTATTAAAGGAAGAAAATATTGAGGAAAATTTTGGCTATTAATATTTTTCCTTGCCAGATGAGTGTTCTGAGATGTGGGTAGTGTTTGTTTTAATATTTTGCTTTTTTAAATATTTCTTATACTTTTTTAAGTTTCCATAGAATGTTCTTACTCATATTCAGGTTATAACTAACAAGATATTGTTGAATTTAGGAAAAATTACCTACCCTACCTTTAGGCCACACTAATTTAATTTCTTGGTTAACGGATTTTTATTTTTTATTTTAGCAAAAAAAAGATCATGAGAACAGAAGGCTGGGGTGAAAACTTGCACCTGACCCTGTTCACTCCCTGATACTGTGTGCACCAAAGTAAAAACATTCCTCTGAGATTCTGTTTTCATGTTGTTTTTCCAGTCTAGCATTTTTTTTAAATCTTTTTTTATTCCTTTAACCAAGAAAATAAATTATTTTTCCCTTGCAGGTTCCCACCTCCCTGTCTGCCATGCCTGAGTTCATGGACTTCCTGCAGTCCCAGGCTGAGGCGCTAGATGTCCTCACACAGAGCATGGATGCTCTGGGGAGGGAGGAGGAAGACACAGGTTTCCAATCTTGCATCAAGTTCAATGGAATTTCAATACTCCCACCTGTGGTAAGTGGATAGATAACACTTAACATTTAATTTTGACAAACAGTCAAACCTGCCCAAGGCAACCACCCGGGGGACCGAGCAAAACCGGTCGCGATGGACAGGTGGTCGCCATGAAGAGGATTCCACTCACATGTTTCCAGGTCGAGGTGTTCAAATACAGTGTACTACGTAGATGGATGGAAAATTATGTGATTTTAGACAGCATGACCCTACCAGGTTCAATTCGCATTGACAGAAATATTCTGTTCTTTGATTTTGACATATATACAAAACCTACAATAACTTACAATTTGTGTTAGAGTTATATAGAGGATACAATAGATGCAGCATTTTGGAGTTGATCCGTAGAAAACAAATGATAAGGTGAGTCCAGCGTAGCATAAGCAGATCTTCTCAGAATCTTCCCCTTAGGCCACATCAATTTAATTTTTTGGTTAACAGATTTTTTTTTTAATTTTAGCACAAAAAAAATCATGAAAACAGAAGGCTGGGGTGAAAATTTGCACCTGACCCTGTTCACTTCCTGAAATTATGTGCACCAAAGTACAAACTTTCCTCCGAGATTCTGTTCTCCTGTTGATTTTCCAATCTAGCATTTAAAGAGAAAATTCTGTTAACCAAGAAATTAAAATGGTGTGGCCTTATGTACAGTTGTACACCCATACTGCAATGGCAGTAACCGGTGCAATGGCCTAGTGGGTAGAGTGTTCGCCTTGCATACGGTAGGTCGTGAGTTCAAACCCCCGGCTGGGTCATACCAAAGACTCTAAAAATGGTACATACTGCTTTCTCTGCTTAGCACTCAGCATTTGGGAAAGAGTATGGCAGTTAAACACACATCACTACCAGCGGACCAGCCCCCTGCTGTAGTGACTTGCACAAATGTGTGTGGCCCAAGGGCTATAGAAATGGAGATGGGCGCCACCCCTGTGCGTCTTTTCAGGACGCCCGGGTCACTTTAACTTTAACTTATGTACCGTTGTACACCCATATTGTGATTGTCCTACACAGATGGATGAAGGGCGGCGTCTTGAGATGCGGCGTTACCGGCAGTTGGCGGCAGGAGTGGAGCATAGACTGGCTGTACAGAGGCGGGACAGACTTCTCAACAGAGTTCAAACGGTCATACAGAAGATTGAGGTGTTTACATAAGTTCTAACCTCCAGAATACCAACTGTAATTTTGGTTTCCTATTACCAACTGCTGCCTTTGTTGGCAGGAAAGATTCTGTAAAAACTTGTAAAAACTTATAAATTGTAGGAACATGTACAAGGTGTATCATACTGACTGCATAGAGAATAGCAGCTTTCGCAGAAGAAAAAGCTTAGCATTTGGGCTGAAAACATCATGTCTGCTGTGAAGTAGAATATCAAATGAATGTAGATTCTTGTCTCTATAGCTTCACCTGTTCTATCTGCATTGCTCAGTTGGAACTATAGTAACTTTGATATGGACTGATAGTTAGGCTGTACTTTATTATGATGCATTTTATTATGCTCCTTTTTAGATTGTATTTATTGCTTTGTTTGTGACTTGTGCAATATGTGTTTTGCTACGTGTTCTGTAATGTTTTATGTGTGGGTCAGGACACCAGCAGTAGTATTGTACCATTGCAATTCTTATAAAATCAAAATCAAATCAAAATCGAATCCCAGTATTTTGTTTTCCAGGAGAGGAGAACTCCAACCCCAGTCATCAGTCCTGGTATGAGTAATGGAGACCAGCCAGGTGTCCATGCAGCTTCTTCCTCTCACAACACTCCATCCATTCCTTACAACCCTCTCAACTACTCCTTCCATGATCCTCAGTCTGACACTCTGTCCTCATCAGATAGAGACACTCCAATGGACAATAATGCAGACCTGCAGAGAAATGATTCAGAAACAAAGTTTGGTCAGGAAAGAGATGTTGCAGATCATGATCCAGGTAGATCTGATAAAGGCAGTGTTGATGGATCAAGGCAAATGTACAGCAGGGAGTCCAGCAATCAGTCCAGTGACTTTGGAATGGATAGAGATCCTAGTAATAAGAGCAATGAGGCAGTTGCAGAGAGAAGAAAGTGGTCCTCTGAGGGAGAGGATAGCACAGGTCAGCGGTCACCATCCTCAGATGGTTTTGAGGGTAGGGTACGATCAGAGTCAGTGTCTACAGAGGAATCTGAAGCCAGGCAAAGAGTGGACAGTAGTTCTGGTGATGACTGGGTAGGAAGGGACAGGTCCAACACAGGGACCACGGAGGGGAGCGTGGAGGAGGTGGATTACTATGGTATGAGCCTGCAGAATTTGATACGCAAATCAGTGGAAGAACAAAAAGCAGATAATGCAGTTCAAACCATAGCCAACCACCCTGCAACCTCTGAGAGTGGATCAATGATCATTAATTCCAGTGCAAATATGGGGGATGTCAGGGATGATGTATTGAACAATGATAATGCAGAATTTAGTAACAATTGCAATATAGAGGGACCAAACATCACAGGGCAGCTTAAATCTTCTTCCTCCTTCGAGGGTGATCCAAAGATGGAAAGGTCCAGCCAATGTACCACCAGCAGTAGCAGCAGCAGTGACAGTGCTCTCAACAGAACCATCATAGCCAAGGATGAAAGCTTGCAGGACAAACTCACAGAAGTGCAAGGAGAAACTCCTGGCCATGGTGACAACAACGTACAGGGTACAAACAATACAGTAGATTGTGCAGACGCCTCTGAGAAGCAAAATGAGTCTAATGGCATGGATATCAACAAGGAGGTTGACAGATCACAAGGAGGAAGAGAGAGTACTGTAGACAGTGGCGTTGGCACAGTGGAGTCCAGAATCCGTTCTGGTACTGATGATAGTGTAACCAGTTTGTTGGGTGAGTACACACCTCTTCCCACAGTCAGTCCCAATGTAACACCTGATGTCTCTGACATCTTGCCTCCCCATGGTGGACCTTCTGTGCAGTCTGACATGTCAGACACTGTGCCACCATCAGGTGGAGAAGAACCATCACAAAGAACAAGCACGGCAAACTCAAGACAAGATGAGAAGCTTCCTGAGTCCACTGAAGAACCATCTGTGCATACCCAGACACTGACGACGAGTTCTATGTTCTTCATGAGTACTGATGAGTCCCTCAATACTGTAGCCCAGTCCTGTACCCTTCCCATCAGCCCTGTGTCAGAGGACAGCGATGCAACCTTGAGGGATGTTACTGACTTTGATGAAGAACGAACGAGTGCAACTCCAGTGCCAGACAAGCAACAGACAAAACCAGATGCTACTGTTGCTGGCAAACATTCGTCAAATAATGACATATCTGCCCATTCCTTTAGCACTAAGCAATCTCCACATGAAGGCCAGGAGTTGACCACAAAGAAGGGCGATGAGATGTCCACACCTAAGCATGTTCGCAGGGGCTCCTACACCCTGGAGATGCCGTCCCCTGCACTGCTCCAAGCAGAGGAGAAACAGAAGGTCAGCCCAGAAGGGAAAAGTGATTACCTTGTTCGACAACCAGCACAGTTTCCTGCTCAAAGCAGACAGAATGCACAAAGAAGTGGCGTTTATATACCTGACAGTGGATTTACGACTAGATACAACAACACTACAAGTGGAGCAAGCCAACTTCCAACAACTAAATCTGTAACAAGTACGACAACCCCCTATAATCCATATCAACATGGGCAACAACCCCAACATACCTCTAGACCCAACAGTTCAGATGTTGTATCGGGGGAAACACAGGGAAATGCTGCACCTGATGGCTCTGCTGAGGCATCTCATGTACCAACAATCAATCCAGAATTCCTTGAGCAGGTTAGTTCTTGATGTCCTAGAATTTCACAAAGGCTACTGATGACCCAATTCACCTTATGTTTTATGTAGATAAAATGTACTTATTAAACCGTTGAAGAGGTTCATCAGTCACGTATAATCACAGTTACAAGAATATTCTTCAAACAGTGACTTGATAAAAGGTAGCAAAATACTAACCTCCAAATTTTCGACGTCTAGTCTGTACGTCTTGTTCACGGAATGACCTAGTCTCGCGAGAACATGAGACTAGGCCGAGACTTGTGAAGATCGTCCTGCCTCCCCCGCCTCCTTGCGGATTAAAGAGGCAATCCACATTCAGTTGGAGCGAGCTGGGATGAACCGTACCGGAGGTTGGGAGCTGCCCAAGTCCTACTTACCCCTACTCCGCAAGGAGGCGGGGAGGCAGGACGATCTTCACAAGTCTCGGCCTAGTCTCGTGTTCTCGCGAGACTAGGTCAATCCGTGAACAAGACGTACAGACTAGACGTCGAAAATTTGGAGGTTAGTATTTTGCTACCTTTTATCAAGTCACTGTTTGAAGAATATTCTTGTAACTTATTAAACCGAAGTAAGGAAAATGTCTTGCTAGTGCTAAAAGTAACTGGACTAATAACAAATCTTTTGTTGTCTCAGATATAAATGAAACAAAATGTAGTTCAATCAAATGTAATGAGGAATCTCGTAATGAATATGAAATCATCTTTAGATATGATCTTTTACGTAATACGTTATTCAAATTTCTCGAAACAAGTACAAGTTTTAAGAGTCTCGATACTACAGACCGTTTTGAGTATATGTATATTCAAATGCAGCAATCCCCACAATGCGAAAATAGGTAAATATCTAAACGACAGCTTTCACATTAGAAAAAATACCGAATCTAATGATTAAACCAACTCGATTGTAACTGTTACACTATATCAAAATATATGCCAGCCCTTATTGTATTGTATTAGTAATTAGGATGTTAAGTTTTATTCTATATTTATACTTTATTTGTATTATGTTTACAAATTCTTGCCATACTTTGTACCATGTACAATTGTCATGCAATAAAGTTCTTCTGTATTCCAGGAGCTTGAGAAGTATGAGGACCTAAAGGCACTAATGCAGCATCAGCACAAGATGCAGCTGGCACTGCTGATACAGGTAAACATATTTGAGCTCAGTTTGCTTTGGCATCTACTACATGTACATGTACAGTACTGTAATTCTTGATTTGTAAACTGTAACTTAATTTTAGCTAATTTAACGGTCACTAGTCAACCGCTAAAATTTCATCATCGCTTATATTTGATCCATAATGTTTGAGACAGTAATATTTGTTCAAACCGTTAAAATTAAGGGCAGTGACCTATTCCATTTTCCCCCAACCGCTATATTTTCCTGCCGCTATATTAAAGTGATTTACAGTACAGGCAAACCTGCCTAGGCGACCACCTTTTCAACGCGACCACCTGGCCATGGCGACCGCTTTTTCTCGGTCCCGAAAATTTTCCCCATAGGCACAAGCATTAAGCTGCCTGCCCAAGGCGACCACCTGTCCAACGCGACCGCGACCTCCACGAATCGGGACCGCACAGAGCACAATCCCTGCTCATGGCGGCCGCCTAATTTTCAAGCGTGTGGTGACATCGGATCATTTTGCTGTCGTATTTCACGGAAATTTTTGTGAACTTTGTGATGTTGCTGTGCCTATCCAAGGAGGTTATATATAACCTCCTTGGCCTATCGTAATCTTATGGTGTACTGCAAACTCAGTATGGTTTAAACTCAATTTTCAAAACAAATACGTAGTGCATGGCGTCAAAAAGTCAGATTTCACAGAAATAACTATCTATTTTCGTATTTTCAACCAAAATGTGTCTGTGTCTTACTAAATTCCACCGTAAAATGACTCTGCGGCGGGCAAAACATCGGGCGAGAAATGTTGTTCCTTGGTCCCGACACCATCTTGGATTTGGCGCGACCCGGATTTGGCGTACCGCTGACCTTTCTAAAACACGCTTTTGTGCATGAACATTTACGAATATTCTAGTTATTGATGAAAATTGATATTTTTATTTTCTTTTTATTTCCATGAATCTCACAAACCTTTATTTGACGCTGTGTGTTTTGCTGCACTTGCTTACCTTTCGATGCAGTCGCACCGAGCTTGGCGGCGCGACGAAATCACACCGTTCCGTTTTCATCTATATCTTTAGATCCTTTTTGATCCTTTTATCCAGCGGTCGGCGCCCCAAAAAAGACTGGGGCTAGCAGGTGCTATCTAGGGATTTGTCTTAGGCCTTAAAACTCAATGATGTGCGTGCGTGTGTGTGTGTGTGTGTGTGTACTATTTAATGTAACGTGTGAATGCGGGAAGGCGCTGCGAGAGTATCAAGGCAACCATTGTTTTGTAGTCAAAATTATGACGAAAATTTGCACACGATGTAGCGGTAACGTTATACAATTATTACAACGATAACGGAAAA
Organism: Branchiostoma lanceolatum; assembly: GCA_035149815.1. Taxonomy (NCBI): domain Eukaryota; kingdom Metazoa; phylum Chordata; class Leptocardii; order Amphioxiformes; family Branchiostomatidae; genus Branchiostoma; species Branchiostoma lanceolatum. The sequence goes on from CM068873.1 coordinate 3,747,457, forward strand.
TCAAATTTTTGTAGGATCTTTCTGTCAATGAGAATTAAACCTGGTGGGGGTCATGCTGTCTAAATTCACATAATTTCCATCCATTTACGTACTGTATTTGAAAACCTCGACCTGGAAACATGTGAATCAAATCCTCTTCATGGCGACCACCTGTCCAACGCGACCCTTTTTGCTCGGTCCACCGGGTGGTCGCCTTGGGCAGGTTTGACTGTATTTGTATTCACTTACTCATCCTCTTGCACATGGTGCGTAGAGCCAACTTGTTTCACTAGGCTTTGCCATCTGCATGTCCTCTGCCATCTGCTGTGTATGGAGAAGCATTTATTTGTATACCTGTAATAAAGGTTCATCTGCAGTTTTTTTTCTGCACTGATGAGATTCTAAAAGTGAGAAGCCTGTCCTGTGGAAGAAACCAGTTTTGAGCTCAGTTGTGGCCCAATCTGCTTTTGCATCTACTACATGAATTTGTTTACCTAAGGCCACACCAATTTAATTTCTTGGTTTAATAACGGATCTCTTTTTTAGCACAAAAAAAATCATAAAAACAGAAGGCTGGGGTGAAAACTTGCACCTGACCCGGTTCACTCCCTGAAACGGTGTGCACCAAAGTACAAACTTTTCCCTGAGTTTCTGTTTTCTTGTTGATTTTCAAATCCAGCTTTTTTTTAAAAATTCCGTTAACCAAGAAATTAAAATGGTGTGGCCTAAAGGTTCATCTGCGCTGATGTGATTCTAAAAGTGAGAATTGTCCTGTGGAAGTAACCGGTTTGCTGATTTTATGTTTCAGGAGCAAGAGAGGCAGCGGCTCGCCATGCACCAGGAACTGGAACTGCAGGAGGAAAGGATCAAAATGCAGAAAAATAAACTTCAGGAGCAATACAGCAGGTTGGTTGGGAAGCTCTGTTTTAGAATACTACATTTGTACATTGTTGCTCCTTATAGCTGATGTTACTTTTTTAAAAGAGCTTATGTCCTGAATACTAACTGTTCATCATCTATTAGATTAATCCTTATGCCTTTTCTGGACCCCTAGACAGGCAGAGTTATCTGAGCAGGAGAGATGGTCAGAATCAGCTGCAGCCTTACGGCAGCTGGAGGGCAGAGATGCACTTCCACCATCTCCAACCCACAACTTCAGCAGACCCATCCTTCATGGGACGGCACCTGTTACAGCAGCGTCTGTGCAGAACAGTGTGACCGTTCCTGGGACTGGCACTGCGAATCCTTCCTTTCCAAACCAAGGAATCCTTTCAAAAGGACAGCTTACAGAGGAAGTCATCCCTTCCGATTCCACTGGTGAAGATGCTGGATGGCGACGCACAGAGTCTGATACCAGCACCAGTTATGCATCTCCCAGTACAACACATAGTGAAACAGCCTCTACGTCGCAGAGGGATGCTGTCAGGATGGGAGTGCAGGAGCCCTTTGTGTGGCATGGCTCCCCTGTACCCAAACCTGAGGTCCAACCACCACTCAGGATGACTATACATGACATGGTAGGATGATATACTTTGTTGTTTATTGTTTATTCGCATATATGTACAATTGTAAAAAGATAAACAGGGCAAAAAGAAAACATGCAGGTGGGCCAGAAGCCTAGGTGGCTTTTCATGGGCCTCCCCTAAACTAGACAATGGAAATTTTTATAAAATTATACATAATCAAAACTAAGCAAAATTAACGAAAGAACACATTGAAATTTGTACCATAAATCCTAATGAAACAAATGGAAAAGAAGAGGAACTACAAAATAAATTGAGTTGTAAACATAACAAGTAAGATTACGCTATATGATAAGTGTGATTACACTGTACATTATCAAATTACCATTTACAATTTATAAAGAAATAGATCAAAGTTATACAAAATAATAATCATATGAATTACTCTTTCATCAAATATCAAGTAGTGATACTAGTAGTGATTCTCCATTTAACTTGATCATTCATTATGGATGGTTAACCTTCATCAACGTATACTAGTAGTAGGTTGGGCATATCTATATGGGTTATTCCGTCTAGACCTGCAAGAAGGGCAAAATGGACTTCCCTTTTTAGTCGCCAGAAGTTTGTGCAGTAATTACTACAGGTCTATGAAATACAGTGATATCCCTGTAATGTTTCATTACATTGTGTAGAAGCCATGTATGTTCTGAATGTTTGCTAGTAATGGGTTTGCTGCCCCGTAGCTTCCAGCTGAGACACCTCTAAATTGCGTACTCAATACTTAATGCATTGTTTTGTATTCTATCATGCATTGTTTTATATTGTATCATGCTATGAATTACCTAAGTGTCTTATTGTCCTATTCAGTGTAATTGTAATGTTGAGTGGTCCGCAGCTTGTCTGCCTGGCGTTCCACTGTGTATTGTATTGTTGCAATTTCTAATAAAGAATAAAGAATAGTAATAGATTCAATTTTTTTCAATGTGTACTTTTTTGACCTAGTCTTGACATTGTGTCCTACCTTTCAGACTTCTGTGCCACCCTACGTACAAAGCAAGTTTGAGCGACTGTCGGCAGCTGTAAAGGGTTACCTGACTCGGAGACTCCTCAGAACTGAGAAGGTGCAGGCATTAAGGAAAACAATCAAGGTACAATATTACAGTTGACCTCATCATCATCATCAGTCCTCCTCTTATGAGGTGTTGCAAGTGAAGTTTGCTTTCCAGAACTTGTGTTCTCCAGAACTTGTGTTCTCCAGAACTTGTGTTCTCCAGAACTTGTGTTCTCCAGAACTTGTGTTCTCCAGAACTTGTGTTCTCCAGAACTTGTGTTCTCCAGAACTTGTGTTCTCCAGAACTTGTGTTCTCCAGAACTTGTGTTCTCCAGAACTTGTGTTCTCCAGAACTTGTGTTCTCCAGAACTTGTGTTCTCCAGAACTTGTGTTCTCCAGAACTTGTGTTCTCCAGAACTTGTGTTCTCCAGAACTTGTGTTCTCCAGAATTTGTGTTCTTCAGAACTCCAGTTGACCTCAATTAGTCCAAAGAGCAATCTTGCATCAGCCTGATAAGACAGATTAATTTAGGTATTGGTATCTAACCTTACAGCAAAGCACACCTGTGTCACGATGCATTACCCAGATTAAAAAGCATGCTGTAACCATGGGTTAGGTCAGAATATGTTAACCTGATCACCCTGGTGTCAACCTGGCTCCTTCACTTCATTAACCTAAATGTAGGATGCATTCCACTCATTTGTGGGGACCTGGCCCCTGGCTTATCTGGTTTGTTAGGCAGTGTGGCAGAGATGTAAGAACACCTGTCTGAAATTACATGGTTTGAAGCAATGAAAAACATAACAAACACAAGACCTGATCATTTAGTAAAATTCATCATGTGGGAGGGCGACTTGTAAAGGTGCTTAGGCACCTGTTTTACCCTTCCTTTCACATTGTGAAGAACTTAAATAAAGAAATAAAGAAACACACAGCATAAAAGTTCTGAAGATAATTATTATTATTATTTGTATTCTTGCTTCGGATGTAGCAACTCTACTGATAAATGTGACACACAACCACTTCTGACGTCATTTGTGCTGCAGTTCTCAAATCAGATTATTGGAGAAATTTAGTTCTTTTCATGATTACTTCCCAATAGCGCATTAACCTGTAGCTGGTTTGTTGCTCTGAAGGACACGACTGAGCTGATCATGAGTCTGCAGCAGGAGACGCCCATCAGGAAGGGTGTGGTGACGACTCAGGACGCAGAACTGGTGCAGAGGGTCATGGTGCAGGTGGGAACCACTCACTTCTCACTTTCTCATTTATTCATTTATTGATTTATTTAGATTTACAACATTTGTGGAAGGATTGACATAACAGGTGACTATCACCTTTTCAAGATGTCAACCCAGACTGTAAGGTTTGGACCATCGCACACCGGGGCATGCCTCTACTCTTTTTCGAAAGGTGTGGTGGGTTCTTTAACGTGTGAGGGGTGTGGCTCTACCTAAACACGGGACCTCCATTTATTAGATGATTTAACGTCCTATCAGAGGGACATCCCTAACCGAAGCTAGGTACTCATTAACACAGTGATGTGAGGAAATTTGTGTTAAGTGCCTTTCCCAAGGGCACAACGTCTGGGCGCATGTCCAGACATGTCTGGGGGTAAGCCAGGTTCGAACTTGGGTTCCCTTGTTTGACAGCCAAATGTTCTAGCCGTTACGCCACACGACGCCACGACGACTTTCTAATGTCTTGCAGTTATTCTAAGTAACACTAACAGAACTGATGTTACATTCCATGTGTCTTGCATTTGTTCTTAGTAATGCCAATAATTCTGTTCTTACTTGCAAATGTTTTATACATGTGTATTTATTCTATGTTACTATAGGCAGTAGTAGTGGGCAACCTCAAGCCAACCGTACACGCTCACACCGTATCTTCAGAAAAGACACTTTAGCCGCATAGTCCCGCATAGTTTAGAACTTTATTCAAGCCTAGTTTCGCCTTGGTGTGGCTTTCTCGATGGTATAACGCTCGAACCTGATCTTTATAAGACAGGGCACACTGTAATACCATCGAAAAAGCCACACCAAGGCGAAACTAGTCTGGATGTGGGCTTGAATAAAGTCTTAAACAGGGACTATGCGGCTACAGCGTCTTTTCTGAAGATACGGCGTGAGTGTGTACGGTTGGCCTGAGGTTGCCCACTACTACTGCCTATTCTATGTTACTATGTTAGTTAGTTAGTTAAGTTAGTTAAATCCTCCCTCACCATTATTGATGTATAGGGCAATGCCCATCTCCGTTTCATAGCCCTGGGCCACACTGTGGTGCAATCACTGCAGTAGGGGCTAGTCCACTGGCAGTGAAGTGTGTTTAACTTCCATACTGTTTCAGAAGTATGTACCATTTTTATAATTTGGTATTACTCAATGCGCCACTTGTCCAGAGGTGTCCTACCCGGGACTTGAACCCCAGTCCTTCTGGTCCAAGTAATTTGAACCAGATGTGGTAAGAGACAAAGGCGTAGACCACTACACCACAGGGACACCCCCTATGTTACTATGTAATACTGAGAAAAAGCATGACTGGTAAATATTAATGTGCAGAGTTTAAAATGCTCCTGCTTGTGTCTACAGCTGCAGGCAGCTCTCCTGGAGGTCCATGATGTGTTCTTCCAACTGCCTGTACAAGGTCAGATGGTCATCATCAGTCAAGATCGTAACATCCAGGAGGAGAGGAGGATGAAGATGGTACCTCGGATCTCTTAATGTTTCACTTGTACAGGAATAGGTTAATTTAATGCCAGGAAAAATGTCCTGGGGGCCTACTACTCATAGAAACTGAACAAGGGTTGGGAGTTAAATCAATATTAGAATGGACAATGGAATGCTGTAGATCTTTCATCCCAAAGATCTTTACTTAGATTCTAGTGTAAAGTTCCTTCTTTTTTATTGCTCTGCAGAACAAAGCAGAGGCTAGAGCTGCTGAGAAGAGACCCAGCCGTTTATCCAGCGCAACCCAGAAGGCTCTGCAGAGGAAGCGGCAGATCAGGTACTAGCTCATGATGAATTCGCTTTCAATTTTACTCAATGAATTCCTTTCAATTTTACTTTGTGAAGTTTTAGTAAAATATGTGAAATGGTCATACTAAAATATGGCTACAGCCATAACAATATACATGTACTATGATGGTCATAGTACATGTTTATTATTATGGCTGTAGCCATATTTTAACTTGAATCAAGTTTTAAGTTGGGTTTTAGAAGGTTAACATGAGCCTTGTTTGTGACAAAGGACTATAGTTGATGTACATAGACACATCACATTGATATGCTTCTGTCTGTGCTTCAGGGCGGCAGAGGCAGCAGTGTTTGGTCATTCCCTGACGGCTCCTCCAAGGTCAAGTTCCACCAGTCCAAGCAGAAGGAAGAACACCATTAACCCCAGGTACCATATGAAATAGGAACCAAAGCTTATATTTCATTGAAATGATTTGCTATTCTGAGTTGCACTGGGGTATGTTCCACATGCACCCCATACTCTCCCTATTCAAGTCACCTTCTACAGGGGTGCCAAAGAATTTAAACGAATTTTACGGAATACATACGAATTTTACGGAATACATGTACATACGATCCATTACTAGAAACATACGATACTTACGGAATACATACAATCCATTACGCAGAAACAAACGATCCGTACGGAATACATACGATCCATTACGCGGAATACATACGATCCTTACTAATTTGCTGGCCATCGCGCTAGCCCCGAATTTAGCTTTGTCTGGTCCTCCTAGTTGGTCTAAGCCTACATCAGTCTTAATTTAGTGCAGCTTGAAATTTATCGTATGTTTCTGCGTAATGGATCGTATGTATTCTGTAAGGATCGTATGTTTCTAGTAATGGATCGTATGTATTCCGTAAGATTCGTATGTATTCCGTAAAATTTGTATGAATTCTTTGACACCCCTGTTCTACTTGTACTCATTTCTACTCATAGTTATCAGTTAACCAGTAATAAAAAATATTATTATAAGAATGAAATCTTGTTTCATTTGTCTGATCTGTGGTTTAGAGATAACCTGTTTGCATGAATGTTGCACTTTATGCTTGTAGTGTTCTGGTTCTGCTCTTTCTTATTTTGTTGAGAGAGAAGCCCTAAACCCAGAGGACTCTGTTGTTCCAGGATTCTAAGGCCTATTCAGGGATCCTCCCCTGTAAGATCAGGGACTTGGAACAGGTACTGTCTGCTCATTTTGAAAGCTCTTATGATCTCATATCTTCTTGTGTGTGAAGAAACAAGACATTTGCTAATCATTCATGAAATATGCATGAGAATGACGGCTAAAAAGACAGTGCTGACTTAATTCCACTGGAACAAAAATTGGATCTCTGGTGGGGCAAGCACTATATAGATTTTCCTTTTCATTCTCTTGCTTGCTTTCAATACAGTTTTGTTGTTTATATTTCTTCCAAATTGTTTTGTTTAACTTGGGTAACAGTGCAGTTTTGTTTAATTTGGTAATTTATAGGGCTGCAAAACATGCAACCAAAGCGTCTGAAGTTCGCCCAAAGACGGCACCAAACCTGAATAAAGACAAAGGCAAACCTGGAAAAGGTGAGTATAGAAATATATGTTACTGCATCAGATATTGATAATCATCAAGCATTAGTGTACCATAAGCTAACAAAATTTTGCCCATTTTTATACAATATAAGTGAAGTTTGAAATGTGATAGTAGTCAATGTCAGAAGATCAAGGTTTAGCTTTATTCTGATTTTGCTGATAAATCCTTTTCCTTTGATATGTGAGTTTCAAATATTGTAACTTCTTCCTTACAGCAACATCCGGCCCCAAGACTGCCAGAAGAAGCCTGTACTCAACAGTCAGTACAATGCCGGCAAAAGGAAAGAACACAAAATATAGGAAATAAATACGATAAGATTTCACAGAAGTTCTGTAATATTAGAAGGAACATTAAGTTGGGTGTTAGTTTCATTTATGTTGGAAAGAAAGGTTTGACTTGTCTGGGGCGTTTATTGTTGCTTGCCAGACTTTTTTCATTGATTACAGGTGCATTGATTTACAACATTGAAGATGGATTCATTACCATTGTTTGCTGTAATAGTTAAGGCAGTTAAAATGTCAACTTGGTTTCCAGCTGTATGAGAAAAAGGGTATTGGGTAATAAGGTGCAAAGTACTTGGTAAAATTTACATGTTGGATGTGGCACTCACCTTGTTGATATAGACTGCCACAGACAGCTGAAAGCTAACACTGATGATCTTTTATTGAATAATGATTACAATTTAAACTACAATGCAATTTTCAAAAGTTGTTCTGCAGTTCTGAAGCAATGTTTTTCCTGTTGTTGTATCATTGATGCACCATAAATGTACCTGTTTCTATTACAGTTAGTAAGATGAGGGTGAAAGCAAATAAATGTATGTGCTTTGAGTGTAAAGAAAGCAATAGTACATGTACTACAGTTTTGGGGGAACGAAGTTCACATATCACTAGAGTACAAATGTATGTGTGCAAATGCTTGACTTAATGTGGAGGTTCTTATCACACAATTTTATCTCACATGCAAAATGAAGAATGTTCACACACTTCTGTGTGTTTTGCTGCATCTTGAATGTGTAATAAAATGTCTAAGGTCAACATGGTGAAGGTGACAAAATAAAGAGAATTATTGCACAAATGTGACTTACCTGATTACTCTGATAGAATACTGTTCTAAAGGTATGGACTGACAAGGTAATTGACTTTACACATAGAACATTTTGGACATGTTTTGTAATGAGCTGACAACTGACACGTATGTACATGTATATACGCCAAAAATGATTACTCAAGCAACTGGATAAAATTTTGAATTGTATTTTGTTCAATTGCTTGAGTAATTATTTTTGGCGTATCTTACTACCTGGATGTCTAACTTTCATCAACGTGTCCATGTATATGTATATTCAAAGTGGAATTTTCTCTCTTGTTCTGCTCTGTTTTCTCCCAGCTTGTGACTCTTATGAAGGTTTAGACCACACTTTGCTTGACATAATCTCTGGTTCCTTCTATGGTTATTTGCCCTTTCTTAAGTGGATTAGGCTAATCTTAGGACAAATTAATCTGATTGCTGTGGACTAATTCCTGTTTGAAGATGGCAGCTCCGTGCTTGACCTAGCACCTGCTCCCTGCTCAACATCAAAGGTCATCTCCTATCCCAGCTTTACCAGCAGCTTTTGTAGATTACCCAGTGACCTGTTTTCCTTGTTCCACTCTCATAGGTATGTCTTCTCAGTGTTCTATTATTTTTCAACTTCAGCTCTATTTCATTTCAGTATGACTGTAAATTATGTTATCAACCACAAGACAAGTTCCTTCAAAAATATTGTAGATACAATACACAAAGTACTTGAATTGTAATGTGTCAACTTCATAAATCATACATCCCTCAATGTCTCTTGTTGAAAATTTAATAATTGGTTTTTCAACCACTTTTTCACCCAGTAATTTGCATAGAAACTGTGACAGCAAACTAGTGGCAAAGTCAGGCTTTGAAAGGCTAAACTGCGAACCTTTGTTTCCATGTTTGAAAGAGCCGACACTGCAGCCAGACGGATCCACGCTAGCTTGGAGTGTTTGTTTAATGTGTTTGTGGTGCGGTAACACTTGGCCACTCAAGTAGATACTGTAGTGTGGGGGCGATTACTCACCTTTGAGTCATGAAGCAGCTGATCTTTGAAAAGGGATTTCGGTTACTTAAAGAGATTTTGAAGCAAAGGAGGGTTCCTTTGTTGTGTAACAAACAATTCTTGCTTATTTTTCCAAGGGCTCTTGTATTTTTTTTTACTACATACTACCCCTTACCTACATAAGCAATTATCAAATGTTTATAATCCTCAAGATAAACAAACTTAGAAGTGATCCAGGCAAATAAGCAGCAGAACAGTTGGTATGATGCAGGACAAATGGATAGTTTCAACAAAGTAGGCTATCATTTTACCATTGAGGAACAAGTACTGGGGACTTGGTATATAAGTTTTATTGCACTTTCTTGTGGCCGGATCACATGGTCACAAAGTCAAACAAAGTGCAATAGAACCAAGGAGATAAAACTGATGTGCTTTTCGAATGGTGACCAATGAAGGAAACCAGGAAATATTACATGAAGAACCTAGATACCCTATCAGAGAACCCTTCAATGTCCAAGCAGATGTTGGGTATAGTGTTCCACACATCACTACCCTGAGGTGGAGGAATTAAGGTTTTTGAAAAAAAAAGATATTCCAAGGAGATTTTAAACCTTGCACGTACGAATATAAAAAGGTATTGAAGACTTGAAGAAATTAACCCCACAGCATCTCATTCATGATCACTTCCATGGTAAATCTTCTATCAGAAGTTGATTTGCAAAAAAAAGATTTGACTTTCCTACACCAAATCAGTCCATGAGTGTCTTTTTTTACATCATTCAATGATGTTGAAATCAATGAACAACTAATATTATGAATTGCAGTGCTCATTTGAAAAAGAATTTGCAAGACAAGAAGTTGACTAACGTGCAATGTGTAAACTTTTCACAGTTCTCTGTAAAGCGACCCGCCTATCAATAATACCAGTGAATGGAGTTTTTCATGGGCTTTTGACATGCAAATTTTCAGCCCAGACTTTTTACAAAGGGGATACGATGACCCAAGACCAGGCGTAACGGCCCATCCACTGACCTCCTTAGTGTCTATGGTCAGAAATATTCGAAGCTTTCATCTACTTTGTTGAGGTCGGGTTCGTAAGATCGGGATTTTCTGGAGGAATAAGTTTTGTTTTGATGGCGGCATGTGAGTTCTGGACTTGTCTTTCCCGCGATGAGAGGGAAAATTCAAACAGGGTGATCGATGCCTCGCACCGCCTCCTCGCAGCTGGACAGTCGGCGGGCGATGTAGGTGGGCCCCACAAAACTTTGTAGCCTCGATCTGTCAGTCATTTGTCTATGCTGTTATCAGCTTCTATATTTTGTACCCTGAAGCAGCTGTAGGTTTTCCTTCAGCTAACAGTTCATCGGAGCAGAAACATCGGACGTGACCGTGCAGTGGACCCTTCTGAAACCCAGTCCCGAACATGGCCGTAGGAGGTGTGACTTACGACCTGTTCGACTCTTTAGAGGATTCTTTTTCCTCGGATCTGGATAGTTTACCTCAAGAACTGTTGCTGGGACTTATCAACCAGCCCAGACAACGAAATGGCATTGCAGGAAACCCTCTACAAGACGACATGGAGGAGGAAATCGAGCTGGAAGTGGGGGCGGGACTTGACGAAGGGGGCGAGTGCCCTGTTGTTGACGGGCGAGTGCGCGCCGAGTTCGTTCCGTTTTTGGAGGACTCAGATCATGAACTTGCAGAGGACGTGGCCTTCCTGAGAAGACGTCTAGCAGTGATACACAGAGACGTGCTGGACCACCCAGTCTTGAAGGATATGATGAAGGAGGATGGACGTAAGTCTTAACTTTTCTTGTCCTTTTTGTTTGGTATAGAAATCGGAGCCATGTTGGTTTGTTTTGGTTCTGAAGCTACGAGCAGCCCTGAGCAGAGGAAACTGATACGCTCTCCTCCATATTCCATCTTTTGTGTCGAGTAGAAAAGCTAGTCTGTTCTTTGATTACCTTGCTCTATTTTTGTGGTTTAGGGATCTGTTTATCTTTCAAGGTCAGGCAATTTTTCATCACTTGTAGGCAGCACGATAACAAAGTAGGGCCACGCGACGTGACTTGCGTTTGAAGACTGAAAAGAAACTTTCACCCACAAACCAGACTTGTCAAACGTGCCGACAAGCGACATCAGGAGTCGTTGCAACCCACAATGTCCATCAACAGAATCCCCCAAGTCTCAAACATAGTTAAAATGATCTCTCATCATCTTGGACAAATCACAACCTCGCTGACCTCTCCAACGCCTCACTGTTGTTTCACACATTTCCTTTTAATAAAAAATAAAAAATAATGTGATGACAAGTGAAATCATTTACAAAGAGGTGACAAACCGTGCTTAACGTTTTGCTATATTGTAAGTTAATGTTAATGTTACATGTATCTTTTTTTCTAAATGCCAGTTAGTACTTCTGGACATGTAGTTGCATTTAATGCTAATTTCGCTTGTCTTGATGTCGTGCCTGTCATAATATTTATATTTTTTATCTGATGATTCACAATGCAGCTCTTCCTACATAAAAAAAGACAAATGCTGTCACTCATAAACATGACCTTTATGGTAACTTAGAAATATTTGAGATGAGTTTTCCTTTAGAGTGCTCGGTTTTACTAGAGATTCTGTGAGGCTTTACCGAAGATCTGTAAAGGTCTCAGTTCAGGAGGATTGTTCCAATTCTTTAGAAGTCTGACGTGGGAGACATTTTCAGTGGGGACCTTAAAGCTTGTATAGATCTCTTTAATACTTTTCAATGTATGCATAGTCAAAAGGTAACTCTTACTCTCAGTTAGACAAAGTAAAGGGAGATTTTCCATACCGTTTGATGCACATACAGCTGCTCTCCACATAGCTTACGCCTCTATTTCCATCTACATAGGTCAATTCCTCCATAAATCATTCCAAAAGCGAGACAGGATTACCCATACATTACTATATTGTAACCCATATACTGGTTTCGATGATATTTTTGTACTCAGAATTGTAGGATAGTTTAGCCTTTAGTATTGTTGATTTGATGCCATACATTGTACCATGTGCGATTGTTGGGCAATAAAGTTCATTCATTCATTCATTCTGATTAGCATGCCTCGGAATCGGATTGCATTCACCCAAATCACCTGGAAGTGTGCAGATCCTCACCTTCCTTGGCAGGTTCTTGGTGCAAGCTATAACTTTGCTAAATGTGAACTGCTGTCACGTTTTTGCATGAAAGCTTTGCTCCTTAGCTGACTATGACTACTCTCCAAGCAGAGGAGGGGTTTCGGCTGGTTTTTGACGTGTTTTTAGGCGTTTTTGTCGGGCTTTCTGCTTTGTCATCTTTTTTTTGTATAGCCAACCCACATATTGTTGGCTATAGTGGTATAGCAGGGGGCTGCTGGATCAATGTTAAGTCAGGTGTGAAATAATCCGTAATCATCCACATCAGTTGTATCAGTTTTCAAATCCAACAGTTGATCCCTTTCTCTTTGGTATTTCAATAACATTCTACACTCTTGGCAGTGACTTAAATTTGTGGTAGGGGTAATTGTCTAGTTAATGGCCTGTGAAGCAGCTGGATTATAGAGAGGAAAAGAGCTAAATGTCATTTTAATGGTACATTTGTACTGTTGTATTGTATTGTAAACGAGGGGTAAATAATTGGTTTCAGTGTTTCCAAACCGAGGTGCATTATAAACATTAGAATGATTAGTGAAGATGAAAGAGCACATTTTGTGAAATGACGTTGGTAAGAAACAATCGACAAAAGAAAATATTTATCATTATGGTGTAATAGATTTATGAAGTTGGGTATGGAGACATTTTGAACAGTAATATACTAATAATGAATGAATGAATGAAGACCTTTATTGTACATGTTTGCCCCACTGCGCTAAGCACAGGTCACATGTTAACAGCTATATACATATTCATGAGTATATAAACATCTACCATACTCTAGTACTTTGGACTTGCTCTTGTTTCTTGGTAATTGTATAAATGTAGGAGGCTGTATTAGAGTTGGTTTATCGAAGACTGAAAGAAATATAAATTTCTCTTTACTATTCAGGTATCTGAAGTAGGGGAATTTACTTAACTCAAAACTGAAAAGAATAATTCTATCGCTATCATACAAAGGACAGTCTACAAAAAAATGTACTTCGTCTTCTACTTTACCTAGACTACAATGAAAAAAATGAAAGTCTTCCACCATTTGTAGACAAACCAGTTCCAGCCTCATCTTGAAGCACCCAAACTAAGCCCAGGGTGACACATGAAAGATACCAGATACCCAATCTCCAATAATTAAACCTGCAATTGGAAAATACCTCTTACTTTGTTTATCAATGATACTTATAATCATTGAGTGAGAGCCTTCTGCACAGGAAAAGTTATGAGAACCTTCCCACCTGCAGTGTGAAAAGTTCAGCTGTTTGACCACTAAACTAGAACAGGTAGTAACAATGCACAAAATGTCTGACATGTTGAATTTTGTCTCAAGAGAAGACAACCGTCCTTCCATGTGTCTTGACAATTGCCAGCCCTAGGGAGGCAACAGAACATGTAATTTTCCCACAATAAGTAAATATTGCCTCCGGAGTGGGCGTCTTCCCATTGTTTGTACCAAAGCAGGTATCAAATGCCATCTTTGTTTAAAGTGTGAGCACTTGTGGAGGGATACCCTCAAGCATTTAGGGCAATCAATTTCTGCTATAGAAATATTCTATGATTATACAGTCTGGGACCCCAGCTGTCACAACCTTGCCTCAGACAATCATTGTTTGTCACCTGTGGAGTTTCTATCATTATCTTAGTACTGAAAGTCTCTCATTGTGGTATGTGCTATGATTATGAAGACTGATGACCTCTGTAACAGTGGGGGTTCAAGCGCCTCCAACTGACCAGGCTAACTGGTCGCGACCTTTTAGCGTAGTGGTTAAGGCGTGCGTGCCTGTGATCTGGCCTCCGGTTTCGGCGTGAGTTCGATTCTCGGTTGGGATCACTTCTGTTTCTACTCGCTCCTTTGATTTGTTTCACTGGTTCCCACACCGGCCCTGTGAGCCTGGCAAACGTGTGCCACACAGGGAAGATCGAACTCGGAGATTCGAGGACGAATCTTGAAAAGAAAAGGGGGAGTAGTGTAACAGTGGGGGTTCAAGCGCCTCCAACTGACCAGGCTAACTGGTCGCGACCTTTTAGCGTAGTGGTTAAGGCGTGCGTGCCTGTGATCTGGCCTCCGGTTTCGGCGTGAGTTCGAATCTCGGTTGGGATCACTTCTGTTTCTACTCGCTCCTTTGATTTGTTTCACCTCTGTATGAAGATCGGGATGCAAACATAACACTTCATCATCTTGTATCAACTATTACAGTGTCAAAAGGTTTCATATTTACCAAGGAGGTTATATAGTCTATATAACCTCCTTGCTTTTACTTTGTGCAGGCCCTGACTTTGTGTAAGGGCTGATTATAGTAAGTTATGAGGGGCATTCAATACGTTCCAAGTCTGGTAAAGTGCAATGATCTCGCAACTTTTAATGCTGGAAGTGACATGTGCAATATTGTAAGACATAAGAGCTTTTAACCTTGATGTTTGTAAATTGAATGCAATTCAGTGTCAACTTCACCGTGAATTTCAATAAAGATATCTTGAATCTTGATTGAATCTTGAACCTGGTAACACTAACAGGTAGATTTTGTGGTAGGTGGAGTGTATAACAAAAGAGTGAAATGGTCCATGCAGTGATAGTCTGAAACCCTGGTAGGGACAATATAAACAGAGGTGCATATGAGTCTGATTGACGTCATGTATATTCTTGGAGAACTTGGCAAAAATGAGCCCTCACCATGACACTATTTTAGTCGCATCATCACCATCTGAAAAGCAGGATTGGAAGGTGAGGTCAAGTGGTCATGACCTGAAGGTCAGGGACACCTAACAAGAGTTCAATTTCTTCTACCAGACAGGAAGGCTGATCTTTTCCCCATTTCTTGGAGGGGGAGGAGCTGTACTTTGGGATTCCACAGCTGGATTTTAGATTCATGCGAGGCAGATTGAAATGTTGCATGGAACATTTCATACAGGCCATCTACCAGAGGGCATTCAAAATACAGTATACTCCTAAGTTACCCAAGCAACAGGGAGAGAGGTGTAAGGCATCTTGTTTGGTAGGTTTCTTTGACATTTGCTCAGCTAAGTAAACATCAGCTACTGTACAGTATTTCCAATTCCTTACAATGTCTGTATGTCATCAACTCATGGAAGTTTTTCTGGAACACTTTCTCCTTGCTAAGAATATGATAAGTAGGTCGATTTTAATCTAATGGTCAAGCAGTTATTCTCTTTCTTGCAGTTGATTGCATTCCAGATGATGACACATATTAATGATCTTAGTGTTCCACCGGGAATGGTTTCAAAACAAGAACAGGATTCCATTTACCTGGTGTGTGCCATCCTGACTGGTGAGCAGTTCTGATATTTAGGCCACACCAATTTAATTTCTGTTAACCAAGAAATTAAATTGGTGTGGCCACTAGCACGAGGACATCATTAAAACAGAAGGCTGGGGTGAAAACTTGCAACTGACCCTGTTCACTCTCTGAAACTGTGTGCACCAAAGTACAAACTTTCCTCTGAGATTCTGTTTTCATGTTGATTTTCCAATCTAGCATTTTTTTTAAATTCGGTTAACCAAGAAATTAAATTGGTGTGGCCTTATGGAGTAGATATAAACTTATGAGGTATGATGACAGGCTCATATATGCAGAATGCACTCTGTGCTCAAAACTCATCTACATTTGAGTTTAAAAACACGACCATGACTATAGACTTGTCATTGCAAAACTGCCTTCATGGTGTGAGTTTTAAAAGCAGGAACAGTCATTTGCCATGACCCATGCAGCAAAGCCTGACTACACTTCAGCTGATGTGAATGTTCTGCATTGAAAAGTTGACCAGGTTGAATAAAAAAGAAAGTTTTGTCAGGTGATTTAGATATCTACAAAGGGCCTGTGAAAGGTCTATTGACAAACAGACAAATTAGCCACACTCCTGAAAACAAAGTCACATTTTCATTTTGTTTTATTTTGTTGTAATCCATCACCTATGCCATTCACTCCCAAGATATTGAGTTCTGTTTATGCAGCATAAACTTGCAGCCTCCCCTTTAACCACTTATGGCCAGGGAGATTTCTTGAGTAAACAACTCTTACCTCTTCTTCATGAACCAACCACCTGTTTTCATACTATGATTTTGATGGTTTCCCACCTTGTTAATTGTAAGCTATCAACATGAAGTTGAAAGTTGGTGTGCATGCTACACACACCTCTCCTCAAGTGGTTAGGGTTCCAGAGGCTTGTTCAGATTTTGGTTGGACCAGCTGTCTTCTATCAACACTGAGCTGTGCTGTGTACACAGTCCACCCTGCCCTCAGTCAACCCCTGGGCGAAAGTGATACCTTCTAAATGAATTTTCTTTATAAACTGACAGAAGAGCTCAGGCCTAAGGTCAACAGTGCTGCCACCTGGAGGTCAACTTTGTTACTCTTCAGTCCAGCACATTAAATTCTTATGTAGTTGCGTCATATTTAAAATGTCTTTTATCATTTCAGTACATCCAGTCTGAATATGCTCAGAGTGAAAGTAGATATGAAATCATATCTGTACTACCAATTAGAACAATGAAAATAATTGTTTTAATGACAACATTTTTAGCATAGATGGGTCTGACCTACAGACTTTTATACTTACCTTAATTTTTAAGATGTGGTTCTACCATCAGATTAGGACAGAGGGTAGGTTTCAAGGTTGAAGGTATTTGCAATGATTTACAACTCTTCACAGCTCACTTGATCAAGTCGTAAATTATGTAGCACTCTATTATTCCCTATCAAACACCTGAAGACATCTTCCAGACAGGTTCTTTTGTGTGCCCCTACCGAGCGGAAGCAGTAAAGCTGGATGTTGTGGAGCGTACAGTAAAAGTCAGTTGGAGTCAGCCTAGTTATTCCATGATGGGACTGAAGTCCTCCCCCTGAGAGTGATAAATGGTTTTGACTGGAAGGTCTGGGCTCAGATAACCTCGCAGCCCCTGTGCCAGTCCTGCCTAGGGTTTCAGGCACAGGACTGTCTGTTCTTTGGGAGTAATAACACACAAAGTCTCCAGCCAGAAACCGTTTTGGCACGGAGAAATGCAAGGTTTGTTGAAGATACTTTCTTTCAGTAGAATTGCACATAGATTCAGATCATTGGTGTTTTTTTTATTTTGTTATAACCTTGTATCTTAATATCATTAATCACTACTTTTAGTTAGTTTGAGTGAAACATATTTCATTGACAGGATATAAACAAACCTTTGGCCTAGAAATGGTAAGGTCATGTGCCGACTTCACACTTGCAGACTGATGATATGGCATTAGAAGTATATAGTAGTAGTAGTATCCGGTATTTTGATTAAACTGCTGCCGGGGTCCCTGACACAGGGGTGGGCAGCAGCCGGCATTGATGGAACATTTTTGTTTTGATGGTCATAGTCGATAGTCAATATTTTATTTTGTAGGCCTTATTGTCCATGAACTTTCCCCAACAGTCCAGTGTATGGAGTGGTAATTGTCAAGAGTGTTCTACCCCCAGTCTGAGGAAGTCCAGTGACCACCAGAGAAGATCACAAATTGATTGAGAACCCCCAGCAGGAAACACAGTAATGAAGTTTTCATTCTCACCAGGACACTATTACCCATGGCTGCTCACACATCAGACTATGGTCATCAGATTTCACCGGCATGAGTCAGTCAGTGTCTGCATGGTTGCAAATGATTTGGATTAGAATTGAATACATTTCCCACCTACAACTCACTGTGTGTTGGTTTAGTCTGCTTGGCCTTTCCTTTGCTGAATGAAGTGTTCAAAGTACAGTTGGTGATTTTTTTGTTGCTTCCCACTATGTTTTCTGACTCAACCTTGATGGAAGCAACCCATACTGCAGACTTCACCAGAAAGTGTAAGCTTTGTCTTTTTTGATATTGGAAGGAAAAGTTTTTCAGCATTTCATCTGTCATCATTATAAACATTTGGTCAAGTACAAGTACTAGTATTGACTATAAGTGAAGAGTCATCTTACTTTGAGGTAGGAATATATTTGGACAATCACTGTTCTAAAGAGATTGCACAAAATATTACTGAGAGTGAATGCATTCAAACTCAAAGTTGTAATGGAGAATTTGCTCTAGCGTTATATTAGATCTATTTGTTCACATTAATTTTGTTCTTTTGTGTTAATATCTCATCATGGAATGAATGTTTTGGAAGGGCTCATATGTTTATTCATGACAAGAGGGAGGTTTTATATGAAACATTTAAAGGCAAGCAAAGCAATATTAGTGCCCCAAAATGGAAATGGAAATAATGCTGAAATAATGCTGAAATTTTTATGGTAGTGACATCTACTAACACTACTGATCACATTTTCGTAGTAACTTCATACTTTGGGCATCTTAAAACCGCGCAAAAACGTGCCGTACGATGATCCCCTTAGTTTCACCAAGGAGGTTGGTTTCACGAGCCTACGAATCCCCGGCAATGATTTTCAGTGTCTTCTCACATCACAACGACAGCGTATTTTTGCACCATGGACATCGCTATACCTTGTGATAGTGTTGTTTGAACTAATTATGTATGGAAATGACTAAATAGATAGACTTTCAAAATTCAAAATTTTCGGGCCCTAATATTGCTTAGGTTTCCTTTAATAAACCTGACATAAGAAGGTAGATTCCATGTGTCCTGTTTGCCAAGAGCGATGTAGCCACCCTGGCTCCATGCCCCACTCTACAGGAGACATGCTCGTCATGACCGGAATCTCTGGCATCCATTTGCTGAAGGCAGTGGAAACCTGGTCTGCTGACAAGTTTGTCTGATGAACAGTAAACACCATTCTGTAGCTTATCACAGAAGTGATGGACTGATACAACAGTGAGGTAGACCTTTGGCTCCTCCTCTCATAAACAACATGTATCTGTCTGGCTTCCAGGCGTGTCATCACTGAGATCTACCCCTGACCTAGAAATAACACAATAAACCCCAACTACACCCAAGGAAATCCTTTTGAAGGTACAAGTATCGGTGTCATCTTTTTTCTTGTATTTGATGTCCTTTTCCCCATGTTTTCTGTACTTGTGGCCTTTTGAGTGGAAGTAGAATTTCCAAACAAGTTCTTATGCTAGACAAAGATGCCTCAGACATGCAGTTTTGGTTGCTCTGTTGCTCCTTCAGCCTTGAAGTGATACAGGGCTAACATCACAGAGCCAGACTGCTGGTACATTAATTCTACTGTAACACCATAGATCCTGTGCTGTGAAGTTATTTCCTGAACTAAGCTGCAAGCATTTGACAGGGATAAGAGGCTTCTTTCATGTCTGTTTTGCCCTTTTTGTTGGTAGCCATGTAATGGGCCAAATGGATTAGGTTGTAATTTCGTCTGATAAGGAGGATGATCACACACTATTGATTAAATCATTAAAGTCGAGTAGAATAGAATAGAGTAGAGTAGAGTAGAGTAGAGTAGAGTAGAGTAGAGTAGAGTAGAGTAGAGTAGATTAGAGTAGAGTAGAGTAGAGTAGAGTAGAGTAGAGTAGAGTAGAGTAGAGTAGAGTAGAGTAGAGTAGAGTAGAGTAGAGTAGAGTAGAGTAGAGAAGAGAAGAGTCAAAGACAATGTCATGAACGTGAGAAGTAATAAGTATATGCCTCCTAACTTCTATGTTTGCCCCATATAACGTAATAGGATTAAGATCCAGTCCCTCAAGGTCACCTGTTCCCACTGAAAGTTGATCCTATTTCTCTCCAGTGGAGCCCTGTGTAGTGACCTATAGCCACACACCACCAGGGAAGGGTCTCCTGCTATAATAGTCTTCTACCAATAGTTGAGCTCCAGCTCTCCATGTGACCCTCTGAATGACCCAATTACTTTTAAACTGTCATGTTATTACTTTCCCAAAGTATGGCAAACCGGCCATCAAATTTATGTTCCCCTTCAGTTTTTGTATGACAACCTTTTCACACATGCCATGTAACACTAATAGCCACTTTGTATGGATCAAAACATGTTAGGCAGGAGCATCGGAGTGAACACAATTCTCAGCAGTACATCCTCCAGGGGAATATCTATGAAAGTTTAATTTGAAATAGTGCCTGAAGGTTTGATTACTACTTTGATAACTGCTTTTTTTCTTCTGATGAGCCAATATTAGAATGTGACCCATCTCCTGGAAATCTATCGTCAGTGAATTGTTGCAGTGTGATTTGGTTGCCATGGTAGTTGGCCCTGCTGGCTATGGCAGTTTTCTGATGGAAGTGCCGTTGCTGCTATGAGATTCACTGCACATTTAGTGCACAGTCAATACTGGCATAAAATTTATATGATGGGAACAGGGTGCTTGAGGTCGGAAAGAAGATAAACTGCATTCTCATTTCCATTGTAACCTTCTAGACCACAAATCACACTGCTGGGGGCTCTCCCCACAAAAGCTGTCATTCCAAATTGTCCGCTTGGTGAACCCCAAGTTCAAAAACTCTTAGCATATTCATTGGCCCTTGTCAGCAGGAAATTGCCAAGTTAACAGTCATGTAATTGCTGTAATTTGTCATATCTAGCCAGTAGGTTACATGAATATAGAAACAGATAATAGCCTGTGTCACTTGCGGTGTCACATTTAGAGTGGCATACGCCGCTTTGCTTCAGCCCCAGTAGGTAGAAAGTAGAAGGTAGAGAGTCGTTTTATATCATATCATTGCTGCAGAAGTGAAGGAAAGTTGTCAAGTATTTCCAAAGCTGTAGAGCAGGATGACCTCATATGATGAAGGTAAGCTGAAAATTTACAGTTCTGAAAGCAAATGATGAGGCTTATGTTTACTTTGTGCCTTGGATTGATCATTGCTGTTGGAAAGGAACTAGCTGGCCAAGTGGGAAGGATCCACTAACATTGTATTGTTATTATGTCCAGGGGAATGTATGATTTTTGAGAATTTGTTACCCTTTTATGATGAACTTGCAAACCTTTTCTGAGAAGTCCAGTTGTTGGCGCAGCTGCAGGTTTATATGATGACCAAGATTTAGCAGGAAAAACACAGAATTTGAAAGAGATGTGCATGTAGCAAATGATGAGAAATACTGTCAAATTGGAAAATGCAATCTTAGTTTCTCTAGATTAATTTCTTGCTTACTGCTATGATTAATACATGTACATGACATGATAAACCATCCAGGGAACCTTAGGGGACCTAGTTAAATCTCCCTCAATCTCTTCAAACAAGTTATTACTAATCTCCCTGCACCACATGGTCAAAGTCTAGACTTAATGACATGTTGTTCATTATGATTTCTGAATTGGTGATTTGGTTTGTCTTGCCAAATGAACAATGTGTTTGATTTCAGAATCATGCATCTGGACATCAGTTGGCAATATATGTTACTTTAAGAAGGATATAATGTACCGCTAGTTCATGCAATCTAGCAGTCTTGTAGATGGAACAGGCCAGAAATGTCAGGGACAGAACCTCCCGGCAAGCTATGCTCTCTTGACAGGAATCGTCTGGTGGGTCTTTGTTCACTGTGACATTGATGGGTGAGTAAAGGCGATTTTATACTTGTAAGATACACCTTAAGGTGGTTTAACTCAGTGAAGGAATGACTTTGATATTGTTTTTGACCCAGAAAGTAGATTGTGTATCAGTTTGGTCAGGCAGCCCGACCACAAGGGAAATTATCAGAGCAGCAGCTGGTCATGATGAATGATTGAACTTGATCTTCTCTTCATTTATAAGTTGTAAACATCAGTGTTGCGAAAATAAAGTTGAATGGTTTATTCTGCCTATATCGCGCACCAGTTATCAGAAATGTTATCGAGTTTAAGCTGAATGTCAAGAGAAGACCATAACAACAGTAACTTAAAGTTTTTTCCGAAAATAATTTCATCAGGTTGGTAGAAAATAGGATATTTGGAGTTTCTTTTGTCACAACCAGGAATCTCACCTGCTGACGTTTCGGTGTTTGTCAGACACCTTCTTCAGAGCTTCTGACTGGAGTACTGCTTCTCACCGCTATAAGTAGCCGATGTAGTCATTTATATACAGCTGGTTTTGTCTGAACGTTTGAGTTTTGTCAATCCAATTTTGTGTGTGCCTCCAATTAAAATGTCTTGTTGTGGTACAATACATAATATGATAGTCTCAGTCTATTGGTCAGCAATAGCATCTTTAGTGTGACCTCAGATCCTCATTGTCAAACATCACTCAAAACACCAATATGCATCTAGCCTACAATTAACATTTGTACCTCATTTCTGCAGAAACTCCAGGGAGTGTAATTCTGTTAATTCTGACTGGAGTTGCCCCTCAATTCCATTAACCATCTCGCAGGGTCAACCACAAGGGAGCTCTTGCCGTAGATTTGAATTGATTGCCTACTCTCATATTGTCCACTGTGCATATGTGATAAGCGGCTTTGAAATTCTAGTTTTGTAAGCGATACATGAACTATCCATAACTTCCTGTTCAGCTGTATCATTAGTTGGAAGGTATCTCATTGGTGCCAGATTCCTGAGCCTGTAGGGTACTTAAAGGAAATTTGTGGCAGATGGAAGTTATTGTACAGCTCATTAATTCCGTTATTGCTCCTTGAGGGAGCAGGCCTGACATTAATGGATGAGCCACAGATATATGTTGGCTGTCCTGTGGACGTGTGACATTATGGAGGCTGCTGGAGACCCACGGAATATGATACCTGAAGGTGAGCCTTTAAATTCTTCAGTTCCTCAAGGTCCAAGAGCAGCTGGCACGTGGGCTAGATAAACGCATTGATGTTTATCCAGACTTTCCTCTGCATCCAACCTTAGTCAGAGGGGTACTTTATATCAACTCTGTAACTTACAACCTGTGTTATAAAACTCAACCTGGTTTTACTGATGTAATTCGTATTTTTCTAGAACGATCGTAGAGTGGAACTCGTTGCAACCAAGTACCGTGCAAGCATCCTCATTAGACAGCTTTAAACAATGCATGCAGTTAGGTATGCGAAGGTTAGACGTGACAGGATCTGTATCTCTATAGCCGGTATAACCGCCATTTGGCGTAACACACCAGCATCGCAGGCACGCGGTGCAGCAGCAGCTGGTTATATTCGGTGAACGTTATACCGGCTATATAGATACAGATACAGATACAAAATCTGTCTGTGAGCTGCTAAAAACATTTTTCTAACATTTCTGCAATCAACGGATCCAGGTGAACTCAGGTGAAATGTGCAGGGCTGTTGAGAGGCAAACGGAAAGCTTCAGCATATGGGAGCACTTAGCTAGGTGGCAATGCAGTGGCCTTGTTACCTCTAAAGGCACTTTGAGACCTGGAGGGTTGCCACCAATAGAAATATATTGAGATGCCGGAAACTTGGGAGGAAGTAGTTTGAAGACATTGGGAGCCGATGCTGTGCAGAGTACAGAGTCTTGCAAATGTAGCTGCTGTTTTCCATGCACATGTACTGTATGCTCATAATCCATACAACAGACAATAGGCAATGAAGGATCTTTTCAAATGATGCACAATGTCATATTTTTCTTGTTTTGATTTCAATGTGTTTTACTTAGTATCCTTCCTGTTTGAATTTCTAGCATGATGAAATTTTTCATCTCATAGATATCATATATTGGTACCATTTGTTTCTCATAGTCATACCATCAGTTTTCTATGGGTGGAATACAGTTCTAAGATAACTTGCATTAGAATTTAGAAATTAGATGTTTTAAAGATTCTATCCTGACGCTGTCTCCTATGTTTTTTGAAAAGTTATAAAGATAGGTGTCCAGATGCAATATGTCTGACAATGGTAACCTCTTGACTTTGTCAGCCATCAAGTTTATGGTCACATTTTCCTCGTAAGACATGCAAGGGAAATTTGTCTTCCCAAAGAAATGTAACTACTGTATAACAAACAACTTGGTGAAGTGGTATGTTTAGGGGCAACGCTAGAATGACATGGTTCACATGAAGACTAAAACTGAAAGATTTTGTTTTTCCTTTCTACTACCTTTAAAAATTATTAATATCTGTACTACAATCCCCAGCCCTCTCACTGCTACAGTTGAACAGTAGGATTTGATTATCGTTTGATGTGCTGTTCAGTTCAGCTCTATGCAAACAATCAGTAACCTGAAGAACAAAATGTATCCAGTTAAAGCAAGGGGATTTCCACTGCTGAATCCAAAAGCTAATTTGTATCTCCCCTGCTGACTACATTAGTCTCAGCATGTGTGTTTAGTTTGTGCTACCCAGATCACTGTAGACCGGCCCAAAGTCATACTGACAACTCTTAAGCCATTGCTTGAGGCACCCAGTTTCCAGTCGTTTGTTGCTCACTGTGCTTCCTGTATGGACTCTTTTTGATGGTTTCAAGCTGGCGGTTCAAAGTAGGACCACTACTGTCAAGAATATGTCAAAACAAGAGGCCTGCACACTGCTGTTGTCTGGGATTAAAAGTTCTGAGTGGACCGTTACTCTTCAGTAGATACTGGTGATGTGGAAAGGAGCCAATCTGTCTAGGCTCTTAGGGCCAACCAGTTTACCTTTATCTATCCAGTCAGGAAACTTTCAGCTATAATAGGAAAAACAATTTACTTCCTTCTGTCAGTTCAGATAACAAAGTGTAGATGTTTAAACCTGATGAATGATGCAGATAGGGAGATGTCATCACTGACTAAAAGTCCTTCACTACGGACAGCATCACTAGAACTGGACCATCCAACTCTCACCAGTTTACCCTACTTGGAGCCTGGGGGAGGTCTTGGGAGAAGAACTCAAGTTACAGTAAGGTTTAACTTCAAGATTACATATCTTAACCTGTAGGCTGTCAGAGGAGTGGATGTTTCCTGTTTTCTGAACTGACAGTGTCTGTAAGTTCTGGCTGGAAAAGAGCAGGTACCTGAAGGTGGGTGGGTGAGAAATCACCCTCCATGTGTTTGGAGCAGACACTGCTGAGGCCCAAGTCGGAGTAGAGTATTACTTCAAACATGTCATGGCAAGGACATTTTCCTGGCATGCTGTCTAATATGGAAGAACTCTGTTTTCTTGCCCTTTGACTTGCTCTTGAACCTTGGAAGGTAGCTGTTGACTGAAGGAGAAACCTCCAGAATTGAAGATTGAGACTGCCACAAAGACTGTTAACATTCTGAACTTGGTAAGAAGTGTGGATATATCATGGAGAGAGAGTCACGTCTTTCCAAGTATCTTCAAGAGGTTGTCAGGATGGCCTTTCCTGTTCATCATAGACTTGCAGCCAGAGGTAGGTTGTGGTTGTTCTTTGTGTTATACTGCAGTTCTGTTTCCCAGAGTATTTTCTTCTTTGCCCTTACAATTTCTACTTTAGGCTTTCAGTATTCCTAAACTTTTTGTAGTTTGAAACATCATCATCATCATTCGCGAGTATCAGGAACTGATGCATAGCGGCTACAGACATGCGTTTGAAACAGGAAAGTCTGATTTGTTATATGTTCTCTTGGATGTCCATTGCAGAGCGATTAGTCATCAATGGCTCAAATGTGAGCTTGCAGCCCAAAAGCTCTAATAAAAGTTCAATATAGACAGCTGTAATATGAACTATACCTTGGATGTTTTTGGTTATGTTTAGGCAATACATTTCAACAGGTAGATCTACCTGAAAAATGAGAATGCCTTTATTGCCCAAGCTTTTCATACTTGCCCCAACTGGGTTGCTTTGATATACATGTCTGTATAACACCACCCCCCCTGGGAGGTAGGACAGGTGCTCCCCATCCTCCACTCCCAGCTCCAGTTTGTAATCTCTACCAGGTGTGACAGACTACAGGAGTCTCCTCCTGTCTCCAAGCAGATCTACACGGTGCCAAAAATCGTATATGCTAGCCAAAGAAGCTCTAGTCAGCCAGATATCAAAGCTCCAGTCTGCACCGGACTGACTCCAGTCCGCACCGGACTGGAGCTTCTCTGGCTGACTGGAGCTTCTCTGGCTAGCATATACAGTTTTTGGCACCTTGTAGATCTGCTTGGAGATTAGTTGACAACCACTGGGTATCCCAATTACCCAGTACCCACCATGGCCGCTTCTATTGCCTGATCTTTAATTGAATTCCGCTTGGCTTCTGTCTGCTGACCCCGTGGTGACCTGTATTGAATAGTAGGTTTTGTTATGTGGGTTCCTAACTGTTATTGTGCACAGATTCCCATGTGTAAATCTACATCTGCTTTCTTTGTACAGCCAGCAGTGGGCAGTTCTAGCTGTATCAAACTCAGGCAGTTCTTAGTGATTAGTATACCTCAGGGGGCGATGTCATTGTACTCGTGTCCCAGGGGTGTTAACCAAACTGGTAAAATAGAAATTGTCACAGCTCAGAAACACTAATGACAGAGGCCTGAGTTTAGAGATAAGAATATTATTACCAAAATATTTCTTGATTCCTGTTCAGATTTCTGTTACCGGTATGTTACACGGTCATCAGTGTTATCTGTGATGAGTTTTGGACTGTTGAAGATAGGTCTGGATGCACTTGTGTTTGCTTGAAGCAAGGAGGTTATCGGCCTATATTGACCTCCTTGCATGAAATTCCCTATGTAGGAATAGACAGTAGGAGAAATGAGGCTTTTACTTAATTGGGAGGAGAAATGAGATAAAATTACAAATCTGTCAAGCTCAAAGAAAAGCCACATATTTCCCTTGTTTAGCCAAAACCTCTGCTCCAAGATAACAATTATATAAAGACTCTTTTTCGTCACAATTAGCAAGCATAAATTGATGGACATCATTGGAGCAGGTTGTTGCCATAGCGACACATGACATCAGGTTCTTAGCAACAGCCTGCAGTTGGATCAGCTTGATTCTAGCCCTCCTATATCTGGTGTGCTGGAAGATACCGGGGTAATAAGTCATAATGACAAACTGCATGTCGGACTCTGGTAGCATTGATTACAGTCTGGTGCAGTCAGCATGGCTTCTAGGGAAGGTAAAAATCTTCACTGTCTTACTATTAGTTAGCACTCTTCAGGATCTTGTTTATCTTGCTTGTTCATCCCAAGATCTATGACTGTAGCTTGATAACTTTTAGCTCATTTTTGATAATCAGTGCAAAACCTTGGAGATTTGCTCCATTGATGCAGACATCAATGTCAAATGTTTGGCTTGGATGGAATTCAGGAGTACATGCTTTTTGTGTGTGGTTGTGGCAATAACTCAGATGTCATTCCAAGGAGTTATTTTTTTCATTACAAGCTAATGTCTGACAAATTTCCAAAATGCCATATTTTCCCAATGCACTTTTTTGTAGTTCAATCTGGAAATCTGAGGTAGTTGTGATTTATTGGCCTTTTGCTATGGATAGGTTAAAAATTAAAGAGAAGACATGAGTGCCCCATTTATCTCATAAGGAAATGACATGTAAGTACATGTTTCATGAGATGTTGCTATAAAAAGGTTGTTTTCACCATCCAGCTGCGTGCCACAATCTACTTAAGATTTCTTCTGCCTAGAGACTTGTTTGTTAAACCCAGCAGGTAGCCCCGCCTGAGATGTCAAACCACAAAGTGCGGAGCTGTATGGTTGACAGGAGAGCTGTCATTGCCATGGTTGCCATGGTAACAGATTAATGGTACAACCTGAGTCAACCTTTTGACTTTTATGTCAGATATTGCAAGTGATTGTGTCCCCGTTGGACCTCTTTGATGTTGAAAAGGCATGCCTGCTACTTTACCACTACCTCCTGATGACAAGTGCATGTCCAGTCGAGTGCCTTAGGGGGAGTCACTGCAAAATGGGATGTGATCAAATGGAGTGTTATGTCAAGGAAAATAATGACATTACAACCCAGGAAAATCGGCTTATGTCACGTCTGGTGAGGTTAGTGTGTGACTTAAATGGTTATGGTCAGGATGACATGGATGTCAATGGCCTGTAACGAGGAATCATTAAGTTGTAAAAGCAAACTTGAACATTCGCACTGGTGCAACAGTGGTGCGTGTTGCAGAATAAGACATATGTTTGAAAAGACGTTCTTTCTACTGACTACATCCCACAGAAAGAACATCATCAGTTTTGTATTATTATATATTTCACTTTTTTAATCTAAAGAATGCTAATGTGACATATTAGTACATCTAGGTGATCGATACTTCTTTTAAGCCTGGACTTAGTCCCTTGTCATTAAAGATTTATACAGCAGAAAATCACCAGCATTTCCAGTCCGTTGCAGAAGTTATTTGGTCACTAATGTCCCCTGTTGTAATCATGTTACCTGGAGCATGAAATGAGATTCTGATAATAGCATTAATGTATAAATGGACCATAAAACTTTCATGGAATGATGAATAACATTTTGTTTATTGCTGTCACTGCACATGTATGTCAGTACAATAAATCTGCAGATTTCTTCAGCTTGCCTTGAAGATCACTTTGAAGCAATTTGTTTCTTATCATAAAACAAAATTAATGGAAAAACGGTGACCTTAAAGTAATAAATCTTACTATCTATAGAGATGCTTCTGATTAGCTCAAAATCACCATTGCAGGATGCAAGTTTACTCTTACAGGACCGTTTGGGCTTAAAGTTGGATTTGATGTCCTAATTAATTGATTCCCATAAGTATACAATATAGGGAAAGTTTTTATCCATTATTTACTTCATTCATGAAACAAACTACGAGTACTTTCAGCATATAAGATAATTGCCAGGTGTTTTGTGACTTTTCAGATGTATTCAAAACGTAATTGTTTTAAAAGTGCAAATAGTGATATTTTGGTATTTGAGAGAAGTAAGATGCGTAACAAGCTAACACACTAAATGGAAGGTCAAAGTTGAGCAGAAACATTTGACTTTGCCACCCCAATCTCAATTTGGATTTTCCGCATTGAATAAGAGCACCATTGCCACCATTAATGCTTTGGGGGAGATGTTGCAGGCCAGATGGCAGTCTATAGCCGGAACAAGCTGCATTAATATTTATTGCCTGGCTGTGGTCTACTTTAATTAGCTTAGACACAGTTCACGTGAAGTAAGGCCATCTAGTATCAGACCATTAATCCAAGAATAATTGTGATTTTCAGCTACATTGATTGGCTATATAACACGGCACTTGGGTATACAGAGCTCAAGAACAGCAGACAGCCATTCAGTACCATGGAAAGCGCACATGAACAGATGGAACTGGAACATGGAAGGACAATACAGGGAGAATACATTAGGTTTCTCAATGTTTAACCTATGCTGAATACTGCTTCTAGATGTTACATGTTAAGACTGTTATGATGCAATATCATGCAACAGCTATTGTATCTTTAAGTGTTTTGCTAGATATTCAAGCATACTTCTAGTGACCAGGTTGTAGAGCACCAAAATAATGAAAAGGTATTTTTTATAACCTAGCATGTTACTTGAGAAAATTGATACATACATTTCTATTCTGTAATGAATGAAACATTCCAATGAGCTAGTAATGGAATGACTATTGTATAACGTCTTCTTGATATGAATATGTGTGTGTTTACTACCAGGGGTGATCTGCAGAAGGCTGTGAAACATTTCTTTTGTCAATACCACAGAGGCCACAAAGTCTGCCTAACCGTATGCTGGTGCCAGGCCAAAACTGTTTAGCAAACACTTGTCCCTAATTTGTTTAACCATTTCATCTGAAGTATCTGCTCCTGTATTGCTGCCTAAGTTTGCCTTTTCCAGTTGGATTGAACAGTATGCTAATGCAATTCAAATGTGGTCCTTCCAACACTGGAGGGCCTTTCAGAGGAGAAGGCCAAAATCAATCAAATCTGCCAGGGCCTGATCTGAGCTGAGCACCTGAGCAAACAAACCCATGGTGTACTACTGGAGTGGACTGCTTTCAGATATTAGAGCTTTTTTACATGTCTTTGTATTACTCTTTTCTCGACACCCTCAACTTTTGAACAGCAAAATCACCTCATACTGTGTTATAACTACCTAGTGCTTGCTTGGGCCTTGTGCCAACTAGTTCTTACTGTTGGAAAGAAGCTGACACAGTCATTTTGTAACTTGTCTCATTGTCATATTGTTAGGATGAGAATGAAAAGTATATCAGCCAGTCTAACGATGTCAATCTTACTTATGAGATGAATAGTTTCACGTAGACAAGAGATCAATGACTGGATTACAGTAACTCACTGAACCCATCTGAAAAAGGCATCTCGGATAAAGATGTCAATGATTTTCGACAAAATGTCTAGTGTGAATGATGGGAAAGATTATGTACCTAAAGGACCAAAGAATCAGTAAATCCATTGTGCGGGTATATGTAATGTTATGTGATGTTATCAAACATATTCATTTCTTTCTTTCTTTCAACAATGTGATGAAACATATGGATGGAGGCCTGGCGAACCTCCGTCTCGTATCAGCCATATGGTGATTTACACCATTCACCCTGACGGGAGGCCTGGCGCATCCCCATCTTGTATCAGCTAACGAAAGGGTATGTCCCCCCGTAAGGGGCGGTATAACCCCGACGTCGCGAAAGCCCGTCGACTGATGATGATGATGTTGATGATGAAACTGCTTGAAATTCCATCTGCAATGTTCTATTGCCCCATGACTTGGCAACCATGCCAGCTCTTTGCTCCCCTAATCTACTGACGTTGCCATTTTAAATTGATGCTTGGAGAACAAGTCAAGTGGTTCAATTTCTGGGTCGTCTATAAGTGATCACCATCAGTTTTGTTGCCAGCTGTAGCTCAGGGAGCCATTGAAGTGCGCTTTGATTGGCTGTGATGGAGGAGGCAGCCTTGCATTGGTTAGGCCACATTATTTTTTTTTAATTTTAGCTCGAGGACATCATTTAAACAGAAGGCTGGGGTGAAAACTTGTACCTGACCATGTTCACTCCCTGAAACTGTGTGCACTAAATTAAAAACATTCCTCTGAGATTCTGTTTTCATGTTGTTTTTCCAATCTAGCATTTTTTGTAAAAATTCTCTTAACCAAAAAATTAAAATGGTGTGGCCTAAACTAGGGTGAAGACAAAGACTAAATATGTACAAAGCTTCTGTCACGTATAAAAATCTGAAATATTGCTGTCAACCAACCCTGTACTTAATTCTAAGGGACCATACGATATTTAGCGGGGGGGGAGGGGTGGTGCATTGGAAGTCCGGTCAAAAAATTTCTCCATGACCCTCCCCCCCATTTCAAAAAATTTTTCCATGACCCTCCCCCCCACCTCAAAAAAATTTACCATGACCCTCCCCCTACAGGTATCGTGTAAAAATGGTAGAAAAACGACCCCCATTTATGAAACAACTACTATATGGACATCGGGCGTCCACTTGGGATAGCTGACGCATGCTATAAAACAAGAACCGGGAACCAGCGGTTGTCGGTACCAGAGGCGACAGCAAAAAAATCAAATTGTATAGGGGGCAAGACAGTTGAGAAAATTTTGGCATCGGGACCCTTTGAACTGCTATATGAGAGACAAATTTTGCTGGAAGAGTAAGCTAAGTTTAATCTAGCAGATATATAGACATCTCTATTGTAAAAAGAAATACAGCTTGATTTTTTGGGGACGACATATTTTTCGCCGCGGGAGGCGCGACATGCACCCGCAGGAAAATCTAAAAATCTTTAACCATTGAAATGCTATTTCCCGAATTTTGATGAACAAATTTTGCTGGTAAACAAAGTAAGTTTAATGACCCAGGGGCGAAGCCCCCCGGAAGCTCTTGCATTTTTAGGCTATTGAGAAGGCTTCTTTTTCAGTTTTGAGGGTTATATTTATGATAATCATGGTAGTCAATCAACTTCTATTCTCCACAGGACCTTGACATACAATACTTAAGTTTAGGTGAAACCGTGAAAGACAACTAAAATCTCAGAAACAACAATATCAATAGTTTATTCAAGGAGATTTTAACCTCGCTGGTTTATTTAGCCACTCAAAAATATCAATAGT
Source organism: Branchiostoma lanceolatum (assembly GCA_035149815.1). Classification (NCBI taxonomy): domain Eukaryota; kingdom Metazoa; phylum Chordata; class Leptocardii; order Amphioxiformes; family Branchiostomatidae; genus Branchiostoma; species Branchiostoma lanceolatum. The sequence goes on from CM068873.1 coordinate 3,779,571, forward strand.
CGATACCAGTTTTCCGGTTGTTTTTTTTTCTGTGTCCGTCTCGTTCTCCGAAGTCGAAGCGCTACAATATCGTCGCTGTCAGAAGTTCTCTTCGGTGCGAAATAAGAAGCGATATTCCTGGTATTCCCACGCTTAAACCGCTGACATGTTTCCAGAAAAATCGCCGCCGAGGCGGTCGTCCCTCGGCGTAACTCTCTTTGCGGTGAAAGTCCCTTTGTCGGCACAATTTAGAGAACCTTGGCCCGTGTTAATAGAAATCGCGTCACCCCCCTAGATTGCCCAAATATATACGCCGCCGTTCCAGGAAGCCTCCGAAACCGCTGTTCTGCGTCAAATTATAACTACTACAGAAAACGTGGAACTGAAAGTTCAAGGAACGTAAAAATCACCGGTCGCCAGAAGTTCGCTGGTGACTGCCTGCCACACGTAGTTCCAACTCACGTATTTTCCCAGGAAATTGCCGCTGATTGACAGTCGGCAGCCTTTGATGACAGTCGCCAAGGCGCCAGAAAGATAGCCTCCGTTGCAGTCCTTTTCCCCGCAGCGTGTTTTTTTTTCCAATTTTTTTTTGGGGGGGGGGGGGGGGGCCACGTATCTGCTTGGGATCCCGTATCCGCCGTGCCTCTGTGTCCGCTATAGACCCTGTGTGACACAGGCAACGGAGGCTACCAGAAAGACTAGATGCCCTGGGAACAAGGAAAGTCGTGGGCGGCGCCACAAATTTGAAGCAGCCGAATCGTCCAATCATGGCGAAGCTTATCAATTTAGTTGAAACATTATCTTCCTACTTTGGTAGAAATGAATTTTATGTGCATCAATTCACTGTTCTGGATGAAAAAATGACATAACCTTGCTCCAGAAATTTGTCAGAAATACAGTTAAAAATTAATTCTCTCCCGCACTGACAAAGAAAGGAATCTTTTACGTTATTAAATAACAGCTTCTGTGTTGCTCAACTGCGGACTATCAACTTCCAAATAAGGAGATTACCCGGAATCTGATACATTTACGGCTGTTCTAATAGTCCGGGACCCACCCCGCTGATCGTCACAGAGAGGCGTACTCGGCCATGTCGGCTACTGTTACGTTTTGGCGCGATGCTGCCGGGCCGGGTGTACTCTCCAAGCAGAGCATGGGTTTCGGCTGGTTTTTGACGTGTTTTTAGGCGTTTTCGCCGGGCATTCTACTTTGTCTAGACAAAAAAAAAGATGACAAAGTAGAAAGACCGACAAAAACGCCCCAAAACACGTCAAAAACCAGCCGAAACCCATGCTCTGCTTGGAGAGTAGCCGGGTGGGAGGGGCTGTGAGATAAGATCGGAGCGGTAAGGCGGGGTGCTAATTTAGTATTTGGCACCTCCCTTAGAGCTGATAGCTGGATAGCTTCCTGTGAAACAGTGGAGGCGCGTGCTGGACGTGTGCTTCGGCATGTTTACTACGGTAGTTTTGTATTTTTTCGCCGCTACGCTGGGTGAAAATACAGCATGCATAGCGGGCTATTTACAGCGTCAGTTTGTCGGCCCACAGCATAATGTTTATGCACAACAATTCAACGGATTCGTAAAAAAAAAGTCCATGACCCTCCCCCCCAACCCAGAATTTTTTTCCATGACCCTCCCCCCCACCTCGAAAATTTTTTCCATGACCCTCCCCCCCCAACGCACCACCCCTCCCCCCCGCTAAATATCGTATGGTCCCTAAGATGATTAAGGGTCAAATTTTGTTTTATTCCGTTAACCAAGAAATTAAATTGGTGTGGCCTTAGGTTGATGTGATTAGGGACTGACCAGGAAGGATCATTTGCACTGCTGGTGAATTTTTTCCCCTGTTTCAGTAAATCCTTAGCCTGGATACCAGACCTTTCGCGGGATGAGATAACTCCTTTTGGGCGGGGAAGACCTAGTAGGGAAAGAGTTGGCACCCGGGTGCTCTTGGCAGCCGAACTCTAATTTCTATCGCGCCCTGTGCGAGAGGTAATTAGGGGCCCGTGTGCTATCTGTGACGGCGGCGCAAGTTGCTTCCCCGGCCGAAGGATTAGCCACCGAAGCGCGGTGGTCCGGCACGCAGGCTAGTCAATCCTACCTGTAACCTGATTGACCTGAATATAGTTGTGATTATTGATTTTGCTGCTGCTGTATTGAAGGCCAGCATAAGAAAGATGTATCTATATTGAGTACTGTGCAAGCTTACTAGTATTAGAGTACAAAATGTGTTCCAAATTTACCCATTTGTTCCTAGTCCTTCACTTGAGACCTGAATGCATCTGAGCATTGTTCCAGGAAAGTTGGTCTTGATGATGAAAGCTTCTATGTATCATATCATCACTTTTAGGGTGGTACAGGCTACTGTTCAAGCAGAGGTTTGGGTTCGGCTGGTTTTTGACATGATTTTAGGCATTTTTGTCAAGCCTTGTGAAGCCATAAAGAAAACGGGACTAAATAGAAGGCCCAACAAAAACACCTAATATCACGTCAAAAACCAGCCGGAGCCAAACGTCTGCTTGGAGAGTAGGTAAAGGCTACAGATGTGTGTCTGTGATGGATGAACACATCAGCAGGCTAGGTCATGGCTCCCAGATATTTCTGCTTCGCCTTTGACATTGTTTTATGCCCCAGTACGTTTAATGTTTCCACCTATAGAAGTATATTGATCTGTCTGGTGATGGGCTATTTCCCTGATTGTCTCAATATCTACAGTCGCTAGTTACAGATTTTCTACTTCTAGTCACAAGCATAATAGCCCACAACAGGGTAAATTGCAGGGATAATGCTACCAGCTGTGAGTTGTTGGTAGAGTAGGTTTTAGTCCTGGAGACATACCTGATATAATACTATAAACACACCTCCGGTCTGAACCACCAGCCATGTCAGTCAGGCCAGATCAAAGTCTCAGACTGGCCTGTATGAACTGTGAGGGAACAATGGTTAACAACAGTACAGCTAAGGCAACACCAATTTATTTTCTTGGTTAACGGAATTTAAAAAATTGAGAGAAAAATGCTAGATTGGAAAAAACAACATAAAAACAGAATCTCAGAGGAAAGTTTGTACTTTGGTGCACACAATTTCAGAGAGTGAACAGGGTCAGGTGCAAGTTTTCACCTCAGCCTTCTGTTTTCATGATTTTTTCTTTGCTAAAATTGAAAAAAAATGTGTTAACCAAGAAATTGAATTGGTGTGGCCTAAGGTTGTATGATACACAATGAATATTTGGGCAAAGTTGTTGAAAACGGTTGTACATTTATTACGATTTTGCTTTCTTAAATACGTTGTGTAGAATGTGCCGCACGTTTGCATTATGATCTTCTGTGCATTATTAATAAATATACATAAGTAAAGACAAAAACATCTTTATGAACGGCTAGATATGCCAAATGCTATTAAGCATTTGAAATTGATTTTGCCACTTTTAGTTTCATGGTTAATGGTTGGCATAATATTAGTAGTTGAATCACTGTACAAATCTTTGGTGAGGTCATGAGTCAGGCCACAATTGTTTTGGTTTTACAATGTAGCTGTCACAAAGCATTTATAGGTATTGCATAATATTAGTATTACTAATTCATATTTCGTCACATGGAATGTAAGTTATATGAAAATGACATATATTTTTTATCTTCATGGATGGAAACAAAATGGTAGGATTGGTAAATGGCAATGAGGTTAAGAAGCCAGTAACATTTTCATTCTGCAGAGTGGGCATGTCATTTTACTCTCGTCAGTTTAGTTAATGACTATTTCTGCTCCAGAAGAGTAGGGTAGATAAGAGCCATGGATGATTGCTCACCCACCCTTTTTGTCAGGGTTGTCCCTATCAAATGTTCCAAGCTGGTTGGGTGAGTAACGGCCAGCAAGTCAGGTGACAAAACTCATACTGAAGGTATGTACAGGTGTGCTGTGACACACACCAGGTGATTAATACCTGTGATGGGTCATCACACAATGCGGACGGAAGCCGTTAGAGGAGCAGAGGTGAAAAGGACATACAATAGCCTTTTGTCAAACGGTATTATGGAGTCAATGTCACTTTCGACAATGTTATTCATATCAGAACAATGGGTAACCTCGCTTTTAGATAGTTACATTATGTTTGACCTATCTGTGTGCCCTTCAAAGTTATGAGAAAAGTTGTCATTTGTATCAATTAGCAACCCCCTGCTGTGGATACCTTTATTACTTAATGACCCTTTGAAATAAGGGTGACTGTGGTGTGTCCTGTGACGTTGTTCCGTTTAATCCGGTTACAGTCAATTCATCATTCTGTTACATGGTAGTTGTGAACGTTCACAACCAGAAAAGTTTTGGTATGCACATTCCTGTTCATTAGCAGTCTGCAGAGGAAACCATGCAAGATTCCGATTTGCACCCGAGGAATTTAGCCTTTGGTTGTGGGTGACGAAGGTGTTTGTCTAATTCCTTCACACATTCTACAAGTTGTTTCTGTGTTGTTTTGAATAAACACTAGAAAATGTAAGACATGTATAATCTCTATCATGTCCATTGTGGCTCAGGTATTTCTGTGAGAACTAAGGCCACATTTTGTTTTTTGTTACATGGATTTTTTGTGACAATATGAGGCAAGGTGGCTTGCCACTAGTCTTCCACTTCAGTCAGAATGCCTGTTTGGTGGAACAGTTGATGGATGGCAACTCTCTCTAATTACTAGCTACTGTTTCTTTATTTCTTATAAGCAGGATTCCCTGTGCACGTCAAACAGAACAGTAAACAGAAAAAAACCCTGAGCGTTGTTCTTCTTCTTTGTGTAAAGTGTTGTTCTTTGGTAACCACAACACAACACTGACATTTGTTGTTGTTGCCTTATGAAAATCGTCTAACCAGACTGGCTAAAAGGAAGTTTGCTCTAAACAATGGAATATTTGTTTTGCTGTGAAAAGTGTTGCCAGGGGCATATTATTTTGTCACTGCAAAAAAAATGCCTCTGGATACGATTCATCTTTCAACTGATGTATCACCACTTCAAGCCTTCTTATGTTGTTTTTAACCAAATGAATGTTGCAAAACTTGCATTGTAGGAGGGATTGACACTTTTTTTTATTTTATTTTTTTATTTTTTATTTTTATCTATTTTTAATCTTTCTTTATTCACGTTTTAACAAAAACAAAGAAAAGCATGGCAGTTTACAAAACACTTGCATTAAGCTGTGATCTAAATAAAATGACTTTTCAGTCCTCTTGCATGCTGCTATGGCTGTCTGAATCCATGTTATCACTGCAAAATTTGGAAAGAGTAAGACATGCCCCATTTATACTTGAGAGTTAGTTATTGAAAAGCATACTCAGTTATTGACTTTTCCCTTCTCATTTAAAAAAAATGTGTATCTAAGTTTTAGCTACCAACACCACAAGCAAAGATTTTGTTATGTTGATGCTCACAAAACTTTCGTAATTTCTGTTTGAAACGTGATCAGGACATGATCATTTCCTCAAGCTAAAAGCGTTGTATTGTATTAGTCAGTTAAGATAAGGGTCATCATTGATAAGACAGAATCCTCACCTATTGTGTGGTGCCTCGTGTAATTTGCTCTAAGATTGTTTCTGGATTATACTGTGAGACCTGGCTTCTTTGATTGCTTCTAGATTGTGATCAAAATTAATGTCTTTCTGCTTGTATTCAATAATTGAATGAGAGGAATTTATATGCTCTACAGGTAGGATTGACCGAAACAGGAATGTTTCAGGATAGCTGGTGGCTGTTCACTATTCTTCATGCATGGTCATGGGAGTGAAAGTGGGGAGTCTTAGGCCACACCAATGTAATTTCTTGGTTAACGGATTTTTATTTTCAAGAAAAAAAAATTGTAGAAAAAAAAATTCATGACAACGGAAGGCTGGGCCAGCCTTCTGTTTTCATGATTTTTTTTTCTAAAATGTTTTTTTTTTTGGAAAATAAAAATCCGTTAACCAAGAAATTACATTGGTGTGGCCTTAAGTGCACACGTGTTCTCAAGTGCATACCTGTCGAAAGAGTGATACAGGTGTAAACCTACCTTTGACTATTCTTAAACGAGTTTAAACTGTAATTTCCAACACAAAAAATTGGACTTACCCAAATTTTCGACCGTACGACATCGGTCTTTGTCAAGGAATGATCCATCCACCGCTGGGGTGACGTCACGTTATGCAGATAGCACACGTGACTCCGTGAGTAGTGGATCGTAAGTATTGGAAAGTCTGTAGCGCCTGCCGTCTCTGTTGAGGGATGGTCGTAGGGCCCTGATGTAAATGGCTTCCTTGATGCCTCTTGCAACAAAGTCCGACTCAGTGTCCAGAATTTTAACTTTATCCAGTGAAACTGAATGTCCAGGGGATTCTATGTGTAAGTGCTGTGAGACTTCTGAGGAGATGGTGCTTGGGCGTTTGTGCTCGTTGAACCGGGTCTTTAGTGATCTTTCAGTTTCCCCAACGTAGGTTTCCTTACAAGGCCCTTTGATGTTTTGACCTTGGCAAGGTATATGGTAAACCACTCCGCACTTGCCTCCCTTAGGTGTCTTATTACCTTTGACTATGATGTAAGATGATGTCACAAGTAAACATTTACAAAATCACTGGCAAACAAACCCAGCATGATTTCTGCAGGACGCCTGACTTCCCTTCTGAACACACGGAATTTGGTAATTGGTGCGATGAGTGAAAAAAGCAGGACTGTTAAACAGTTTTCAGCAAAACTGAACAAAAGTAACAAGGAAATGGGAAATTTTCATTTGACGTTGACCCTTAATCATCTTAGAATTGAGTACAGTGTTGGTTGACAGCAATATTCCAGATTTTTATACGTGACAGAAGCTTTGTACTTATTTAGTCTTGGTCTTCACTTTAGTTTAGGGTCATTGTTAATTACTGGCTTTGCTACAAGGTACTGCTGACCCATGTAATAGAAGTTTCAGGTGACAAGAGCTCTGCTTCCTTCTCTATCTACACAAGTCAATAATGTACAACAGGTGATGACGGAAGGTGCACAGGTGTGAATCCACCTGTCCTCTGCTGATTACACGGCCTGCACATCCAATCTCTCCAGGTTAGACACAGGTTATGAATTCTGACCCCTCGGTCCAGACATGTTCCACTTTCCAAGCCGGGTAACTCTAGCCTCCCATTCAGACTCCTCCCGGCTGTTTTCTTTTTCAAGTTATTGTTTTTTTACTATTCCTTTTTTTTTACTTATTGCTTGTCCTTCCTGGCCAACAACAAGACAAAAATGTAATAGTAAAACTGGAACTTAGAAAATGAAAACAGCCGGAAGGAGTCTGCAACGGAGGCTAGGGTAACTCCCCTTCAGTGATGTGTGTGTGTCCTTCCCAATTTACCTGCAGGGAGAATAGAACCAGGCCATTGAGACTAAAAGGGGCTTAGCCATAAACCATTGGTGTATGGTTCTTATCCCGTGAGACATCTCTGCAGGGGACCCTCCTGTCGGTATTGGTGCCGCCCTGTACGGATACGCCATGCACCCCCGCTCACCAATGGGCTGCTGTAGACTCTGTAGGGTCCCACTTCCGAACTACAGTTTCTTGTAGACTGCAGGTGTTTACCCAACTTCTCGTGTGGTGATTTACACAAAGGCTGTGTTCTGTTGCAAGGTTGTGCCTTGTAGGTACTCTCCAAGCAGAGCATGGGCTTCGGCTGGTTTTTGACGTGTTTTTAGGCGTTTTTGTGGGGCTTTCTACTTTGTCATAAAAAAAAAAAGATGACAAAGTAGAAAGCCCGACAAAAATGAGCTGACAAAAATGCCTAAAAACACATCGAAAACCAGCTGAAACCCATGCTCTGCTTGGAGAGTACCTTGTAGGGACAAATTCGTGGTACAGTTTTCCTCAAGAAGGTCTCATTCTTCTTGTTCTAGAGAGATGTGGAGAAGGTGACCATTAGATGTAGCCAATGATTTCTATCAATGTTATCCTCCTCTCTAAAAAAAATGTAACAATGATACAGTATCAGGAAAATATTGGAACAACACAAGTTATAGGAAATACACATCTATATCCTCTTATGCCATCATGATACATCTTACTAAGTCCATCTCTTCATGTATTATGTATTTTGACTTTGACATACATGTACTCGGAACTTGGCAGGTTTTATGACTAAGAATAAGATACATGATGCAGTGTCTAGTAATAGGCAGACATTCTTATTTGTCCTTAGAGTCTAATGCACATTTTGTTGACATCATTTGCTTCAGACATGTTTTAAATTAGAAGGTTGTGATAAACTTACCATTTGTCATCCAAATTTCAGTGCTGAAAATCCTAACAATAAAGGTTTCATTCATTCTCCCAGGATGGGATTGTCTGTGTATTTGTGTCAACCCACCAATCACACCCCAGCCACTCAGCTGTGTCATGCAAATGAGCAGGCAGTGGTGGGTGTGTTGCTTGCCTGCTTGGCCAGTTATCAGTCACTTGTGCAGTCAATTGCCAGAGTGTTCTGTTACCTGGCCTGTGTTTCCCCACACAAGGGGAACATGCTGCTGTGATGTCACACTCTTGCCGTTGTTAACCGACTGTTGTCTACCCAGAAATGAGCTACAATAAGAGCTTCCTTCTGGATAAGTACTTCTACGAGCTGAAACTGCTGGAGGACACTGGGAAGAAAGGTAGACTGCTTGTGCGTTGTGTACTCTAGAGTATTGCCACTGGGGTCATGCTGTAACATTGTTGCATGCTTTTCAGTGCTGGAAGCCACCCTGGGTAAAGCCCGGCCTTAACCCAGTGTCTGTGATGTGCCGCCCATGTGTCTGGTTTGTCGTAATACCGTCTTTTGTGGGAGTTTGATAAATTCTGTGTGAATGCTTGAATTCTGTTCAAACCTTGGAAACTGTAGTAAATTGCCCCAATAAGTCTGCTCTGATACAGGTTAATTGGTGTGCCTGACCTGTCATTCATAATCACAGCTTCTCCTGTCTAAACTCTGACCTGGAGGTCTGTTTTCATGAAGAACTGCTCATGTGACTGTAATCTGTTTAAACAAAGCTGCCAGTCCAGACTTCAACATGAACTGGTTTATTTACTTGTGGATTCTGTTGGCTGTTACTATTTCAAGCAGCTCGGTGGTCCCAAGTGGCCAGCAATGTTGTAAATACAACCCCCTGAGAATGAGTAATTGGTCTAGATGGCCACCTTTTCAGGTGTTTTACTAGTGTGCCTGGTGTTTCAGCTATAACCTGTTAACTTAGATTAGTGATCAGTGCAATCTGACAGCCAACCAGTTTGAAGTTGTTGTTCATTCTGCCATAAATTTTTGTATAACAATTGTAGGTGATCATGTAAGCGTCAAAATAGTGCAAAACTATGATCAAACCTTATTCTATTGAACCACCTGAAATTGTCTTCACTTCATTAACATATCTATTCAGAGTTTTGGTATGAAACCTAGTTCAATCAGATCTTTCTTTAGTCACTGACGAAAGATAGCGGATGCTGTCTGAAACATCTGATTGTTTCAAAATTTTATCCAGTTGCTTGAGTAACTATTTTTGGCGTAAAATCAAACCTGTTTACAAGAAATCAAACTGGTAATTTTATAGGAACTACTTATTACAAATATATATGACACAGAAAACTTGTTGGTTTACAGTTTTAGTGTTTTGAGTCAGTCATCTGGTTCTTGATATAGTAAGGAAATGATCACAGGTATTATGACACTGTATACTATTAGGTGCTTTTATTGTTTTCCCATTGTGTCCTACAGGAAGGTAATTATGACTGAATGACAATTATGAAGATAGCACCATAGTCAACCATAACATGAAAAGAAAATTATAGAACGCTGGTTGGGTTGATTATATTAATCAATGTTTAAAAACCACTAATCAAATGGTAAGTTACTGATCATGTTACCTCCAGTCTTTACATGGTAAAGCTTTTCAACAATGGACAGAAATAACACCCACATTTTTCTGCACTATGTTTACTTTACCATACAGCTTCAGGCAAAATCATCTGTGAAGCAGAAAGGAAACTGCTGGTAAGGAATGAACAGTATTTAAAGTTACTGATCGGGATTCCAGAAGCATTCAAAATGCCGGCCTGTTGACCTATGTTACTTACTGTGTCAAATTGGCTTACAATCCAGTAAGTTTCACCCTAACATTTCTCTGGCTCAGTGGTGAAATGCTTTCAAAGGATGACATTGACAGGACAAATATAGAAACAGTGGGGCTCAAGCTCCCTCTCTGTGAAATTTGTCTGATGGTTGCAGGGTCAGATTTGTATGGTAGGAACCTTACAGTAGAACGGCACAGCGGGTAGCTTTACATTGGCTCCAAAAATAGGGCTTCAGTCCTTCAGCTATTGTTCATTCAAATGGTAACTGGTTCGAGACCTTTGGTACATGACCCTCATCATTTGTGAACCTTGTAGTGTTTTGTAATTTAATGGAATAAGTTTAGAAAGTTCTGGAAATTGTAACTGTCTTGGCTATATATTGTGTGTCTTGCATCTGTCTGGTGGGATAATGGTTTCTCCAGTTTCCCATTACTGTTTAGGGATGTGTGACTGATGTCTGTACCAGATACCCAGGTGTACATACCATACCAGCATGATAATAACAGGACATGCTGGATTCCATCTGTTAAAATGAAGTTGTTGTGTATGTTCTGCCTAAATCCTGTTCTCCATGCTCCCAGTAATGGGGGTCTCAGGACAGAGCGTGGAGAAACAATTTAGCCAATTTCACTCTGGGAAGCCAGCAGCTCAGATTTCTTCATAGAAACCTGTGAGGTGATGGAGATGGTTGGGAGACCATGCAGACAAATGGTCATGAAAAATGGACCTGTGTGGAGGATGGTGTGTAATCAGATTAAATATACTAGAGTCTAGTCAAGTGGTTTTATCTTCTTCCTAAAGATCGTGTTCTAGACCTTTGTTGGCCAACATTGTCTATGGCATCTTCATTCAGAACCAGAACAAAGAGATGAGTATGTTTGCCAATAGCATCTAGGAGGGAAATAACTCTGAGCAACACTGCACTTTAAGGCAGGTTGGTTTACAATGAACCCAAGGAGCACTACACATGTAGGAAGAGCATCCATTGTACTATTTGTAGTCAGTGGTTCATAGATAAATACAGCAGGTATGTTGATTTTCCACAACTATTACTGGAAGGGGCAGGGGCAGATGGTGCTGCAGGTCTTAGTGACTTTCACATGTTAAATCTCTAGCCTTCACACTGGTCTATGCAGAACATAACAGCATCATAACATCAATAACCAATTGTATCAACAAGAACCGGTCTATATACTAGTAAGGTGTTTTACAGTGTGTGTGAACATGCTTTTTTGGGGAAGGCTTTATTGGGTCATTTTTTCAAACAGGCTTATCTATAGGTGGACTTCCATATCAAGTTGGTTGATTTAAGCATTCAACTTTCACTTCAAACACATGGCTGCATGTTTTCAAAATAACTGACCAGAAGCCCTCAATATGCCTAGCTGCCCTTCCTCAGTAAAACCTGATCTGGTCACCTGCCAGAGATTTGCATGTGTATTGCCTTGTCCTGGCATCACAGGGAGACCCTAACTGACCACCTGCCATCTTCTAAATTAGGTGTGAAACCCTGCAAATGTCAGTTATGTGTTGTACTCATTTTACAGAGATGTCATGCCCTGAGCAGGACTGTCCCCTACTGAGAGGGTTTCTCCAAGTTGGTCCATTCTTCAAGTAGTTTGTACTATATAGGGTCAATCTACCATGGCTGTCACCTGGTAGTGGGGTCATGTATATTCTAGGGCAAAGATTGATGACAATATGGTTTGATCTAGAAAGAAAACCATGGTCAGGAAAGTCATAGCCTGAGTACCAGCCTTTTTAGCTTCCGTACGCTACCCATTAGCTCCACTCCTTGCCGGCAGCGGAGCTTGGGTAGCGCAGCGGGGCTAGGGTAGCGGACGGAAGCTAAAAAGGCTGGCACTCAGGCTAGGAAAGTCATGCCCCAAGCAGCCTGCACACATGCCCCATGTAAACAGTAGCAGTAGGAGGGGGCCATTGACACCAGTCTGGTGAGCATTGGGGCACTTTATGTGAAGCACTTCTTTTATTGTCGGATTAGGTAATGAAGTCAGCAGAAGGTCTGTTGTTCATTTTATGGACCAAGCTGTTACCTCATGCATAGCCGGAGGTTCATAAAGAAGGCCATGCAAAATAACTAACTTTTGGGCATGATTCGGGGCAGGGGTCAGGTGGTTTTTAAACACAACTGCTATGAACAAAATGAATTTACCTGAGTACCATCGTGGAGTTGGACAAAGCTACATCTACAGTGACCTGTAACACAGTACAGTAAAAGAGCTTTGTGCATTACAGTCCCATGTAGGAACAATCTCATTATCATATTCGGATTATTCCCTGTCCCTTGTCCTTCTATCCTTTTTTTCATTTGCATGATTAAAGCCCTTTTTGGTAGATATTTTCTCTGACATTTTGATATGTGGTAAACCTTGAGATTACGAAATCGTCTTCCGGGAGGGACGTAAAACGGGGGTCCCGTGCTCGAGGAGGTGCCTCGAACACGTTAAACAGCCTCATTACCCTACACATTGGGTACCTGCCTGTGGCACTGGCTGCAAATACACCTGATATTATTATTATTATTATTATTATTATTACTGGTACTCTGGGAAACAAAAGTTCCCCACCCTGTACACAAACTGTTCTGCCATGCCTGGATCTGAATGGAAAGGAAGAAGACTTCAGCTTTGATTGACAGTTGATGTGATGGATGAGTTGTTTTGCTCAGACCCACTCTCCAGAATCAGCTCTCTATCAGCATGGCTGAATGGCAGGTAAAACTCTACTCCATGCAGGTTTGCAGTTGTGGACAGAACATCTTAGTTTTGTTTGTTCCTGTTATCTAGTTACAGAGAAAATATCAACATTATTTACAGGCTGCACCAGAAACCAGAAAATGGTAGAGAAATGACGCTGGCATTGTTGCGGATGAAAAATTTGTTTCTTTGATCTAGCCAGCCAGGATTTTCATGCTAAGATGTATTGTCTGCAGAAAGAATGTGATATGAGTGTTTATGCCTAGCGTCTTCCGGATACCAAGAATTACATATAAGGGTCAGGATGAATTAAGTTGTTGTTTCCTCACCCTCCCATCTTCAGGGAGGTTTTTGGCCACTTGACCACAAGGGCTTGTTCTACCTCTATAATGTTTGCTCATCATTTAGAGCATAAAGCATGGAGAGTCGGTGGGAGAGACAGGACAGGTACCAGGTATAAACCTGAGGCTTTCTGTGTTTGAGGTTATGCTTATTTCTAACCCCCATCTTTGATGACTAATCCTGACAAGTGAAACCAATCCATCCCCCTAATCCACCTGGCTACCAACCATCTCTATTACCTGCTGTGGGATTCGCATCTTATTTTTGACCCACCCCTCAGAACATCAGACTATCCCCTCTTGTCCCTGCATAGCTGATTAGTTCGCAGTGAACGAGAAACTCCCTGCTAGCTGTAGGAAATGGGCAGGTTGTATTAAATATCCATCTCAATGTAATAGCTGGTGTTTTGCTGCATGATTTGAGACCAGCCTAACAAAGTGCCATAATTGCTGTCCTGTTGGTTTATTGGCAATTTAGTTTTTGTGTTATTCCCAGGCAGAACAGGTGTCCATCTGTAACTTGAGGCCGCTGTTTTTGCCTACTGAGGAGAACTTATCAGAAATTACCACAGTTTCAGCATTCAGATCATGTAGGGAGGATTAAGCCAACTGGTCTGATAAGGGCACAGATACTATTGAAAAATTGCTGTACCCAATTTATGATTACATTCCTCTTATTTGGTGAAAGAAAAATACTTCTATCTTAGATTGCTCAGATCATGACATGACTATATAGGACAGAGGTGCCTTTCTGAAAGTTTTCTTTTTCTGTGCATACTGGGTGTCCAGAATAAGGTAAATGCAATTGAGTAATGAGAAAACCACATTGAAATGAAAGTGGCAAACCCATTGTTTGGCAATGAAACAACGTTAAGAGCGGTGGCTGTGTTGCCATAGGAATACGGTGCAGACAGATGGCCAGAACACAGAGGGGGGACCACAAAATTATAGTGTTCTTGGTGTTTCCACCCTAGCTGGAATCATATATCTATCCCCTTATGTATTGTGTGGCTAAAACGTCTGTCACACATGCAGCCAACCAGCCATCCAGGCTGCTGGTTAGAAGCTGGGTGCAGCAGGTGCTTTGTCTTGCCATCTCCACTGGCTGGGATAACTAGATCAGTATAGTTCCTGCCTACATGTACCACGGAGGAGGCATGTGCTGGCTGCGTGTGCAGACGTGGGCAAAGGGCTTGGTTGGTTGGGTTAACAGTTGCAGAGAGTGTTGAACATGATAGGTAATGTTGTAAATCTTATGTTGCCTTTAGTTTGATATCTATAATGATAATGATACTGGGTTGTTGTTTTGATCCTATGAAAGGTATGAACCTGGGAGTGAGGGCTACCAAAAGTGCTGCAATGGCTTAATATGATATTGCTTGGTATGTTTATATATATTGGTATGATATTGATTCTGTCATGTTTACTACCAGTTGATCTAATACCATTATGTTTCTGGAAATCTGATTCAGTTTGTGCCATTGTGGTCAGCATGAAGTAGAAATGAAGATAAATGGAGTAGAGGTCTTTGTTATACACAAACCAAGGCCCCAGAACTCAGAGAGAGAGTGACTGCCTCAGTCCATGGTAGAAAGTTGTAGCTTGTAGACATTATTTACCCTCCCTTCTTAAGTCTACATTGTAACTTCCTGCCCTAGTAAACTATATGTCATGCAGCATGTAGTGTGAAAGTTGCCTTCTTTATTCTGGAGCAGCCTTTGCCTTGGTAAAGTTTGCTCAAGAAAGTGTTCCAACCATTACAGGGGGCCATTAATGTCAGGAGAACATCCTGGCAGGGGGTTTTGTCTGACAGGGCAAATCTCAGGTGTCAGCAGAGGTTCTAAGGGGATGACAGCAGCTCTCACCCCTGGTCACTTGACCTGCATGGTCGGGTGGGGCACATAAAAGAAATTCTGAGGGAAATTAAAAGTGCAAATTCCTCAAAGTCCATAGTGTCAAGGGGCTCCATTAGGTTTGAAGGGCTCTCAATGTTACCAAGTGAATGTGCTCTCCTGCGTGGGTACGGTATTTCCTCTTCATGGGCTGACTAAGTCACCCCCTTCCTGATGTTGTACAGAGTCTCTTATATGGTATTTCTGTGATTTTAATGCTTCTGACAACTGCTTGCAGTTCTGTAGTATCAGTGTCGGGCAGAACTCTTTTGCCTGGCTCTCCAGACTGCTAATTACATTTTGACAAGTGTTTGGTGTTGTTTACCATGGAGCAGTATAGACTTCTGGTGGACTGAGTCAACAGCCTGCTACTTCAGTTAGACAGGTGGTCTCTCCTTCTAGACATTATCATAGAACTTTGGTTTTGACAAGAAAAACAGCCTGTTTGAAGTTGTGGTTACTAGGGAAGTGTTTGAATCAAACAACTTCAGCGCTTGAACTTAATGTCTTTGATGCAGACGCTTTACATGGGATCTTTTAGGCTTCGGTTTCTATGAAACATAGCGGACCATATTTATAAGGAAAAAAGCAGTGCTGAGAAATTTGTCATAATTTATACTCATAATATAGGTCAATGTAAACTGTGGGGGTAGAACTTGTAAGGAATACATCTGTCCCCATTCTGGTGCTTCTTACCATTTAACTACGAGCTTTCTGAGATACCTTAGGCCACACCAATTAAATTTCTTGGTTAACGGATTTTTATTTTCAAAAAAAAAATTCTAAAAATCAGCCTCATGATTTAAAAAAAAAAAATTTTTTTGTTGGAAAATAAAAATCTGTTAACTAAGAAATCAAATTGGTGTGGCCTTAAGTATAAGTACATGCAGAAAACTGGCCTCTTTTTCTATGTATCTATAAGGGATGAGGCTACCAGCATCTGTAGGTGTTGGTCAAGGCTGTTGGATATCCGGATGAAGTTGTTGATGCAAATACAGACACTGAGGTCAACAATGTATACCGTATAACATTATATTTTTTACCTCTAGATCATTGTTCCACAAATTTTGTGTCTCCTCCATCTATTAGAATTGAAGAAGTTGTTCCTGTTGTACAGTCAAACCTGCCTAGGCGACCACCTTTTCAACGCGACCACCTGGCCATGGCGACCGCTTTTTCTCGGTCCCGAAAATTTTCCCCATAGGCACAAGCATTAAGCTGCCTGCCCAAGGCGACCACCCGTCCAACGCGACCGCGACCGCCACGAATTGGGACCGCACAGAGCACAATCCCTGCCCATGGCGGCCGCCTAATTTTTAAGCGTGTGGTGACATCAGATCATTTTGCTGTCGGATTTCAAGGAAATGTTTTCAAGACTGTAAAGGACCAAAATAAGGACAAAAATACATGGAATAGCAATGTTATAGCATCGATTCCTCCATGAAGTGTTTTAATAAAACGTTCCCCCTATAAACATTGTAAAGACAAATGTTTGTGATGTTGTTGTGCCTATCGTAATCTTATAGTTTAACGCAAACTCAGTTCCGTTTAAACTCAATTTTCAAAACGAATACGTAGTGCATGGCGTCAAAAGGCAGAAATTACTATCTATTTCTTGTATTTTCAACAAAAATGTGTCTATGTCTTGCTAAATTCCGCCGAAAAATGACTTCGCGGTGGGCAAAACATCGGGCGAGAAATGTTGTTCCTTGGTCCCGACGCCATCTTGGATTTGGGGCGGCCCGGATTTGGCGTAGCGCTGACTTTTCTAAAACACGATGCTTTTGTGTATGAACATTTACGAATACTCTTGTTATTGGTGAAAATTAAAATTCTTATTTTCTTTTTATTCCCATGAATCTCACAAACTTTTATTGGACGCTGTGCGTTCTGCTGCACTGACTTACCTTTCGATGCGGTCGCACAAAGCTAATGGCGGCGCGGCAAGACGAAATTACACCGTTCCGTTTTCATCTTTAGTTGTCAGATCGAAAACTTTTTGACCTTTTCATCCAGCGGTCGGTGCCCCAAAAAAGGCTGGGACCAGCAGGCGTTTTCTAGGGATCTGTCTTAGTCCTTAAAACTTCGATGATGTGCGTGTGTGTGTGTACTATTTAATGTAACATGTGAATGCGGGAGGGCGCTGCGAGATCATCGAGGCAACCATTGTTTTGTAGTAAAAATTATGTCGAAAATTTGTACACGATGTAGCGGTATACAATTATTACATCGATAACGGAAAATGCAATTTTTTTAGGATCTTCCTGTCAATCAGAATTGAACCTGGTGGGGGTCATGCTGTCTAAATTCATATAATTTTCCATCCATTTACGTACTGTATTTGAAAACCTCGACCTGGAAACATGTGAGTAGAATCCTCTTCATGGCGACCACCTGTCCATCGCGACCGTTTTTACTCGGTCCGCCGGGTGGTCGCCTTGGGCAGGTTTGACTGTATATCTAAGTCCAACACAGTCTTTAATTCTAGTGGGCATGTTATTCACATTGACGTGGCATCTAGTACTGGGATTAGGTAGGCGTAAGCTTCAATAGTCTTGGTCTTTTTAACTTTCTGTTGAAGCTGGAGGGATAAGCCTGTCACAAAAGGTGGCAGGCAGAAAAATGTCTGTTTTGCGATGAATGAGGGCCCATGAAGGCCAAGGTCTGTGAGGTTCCTTAGCCCCACCTACAATGTAGATATCAATCCAATCCATGGCCAGTTTAGAGTGTAGGTAGAAGACAGGTTGGTCTTGCTCCTCCAATCGACATTGTTCCATGATCAGGCCTCTTAAAAAGTTTCAATATGTTATCAGGCATCAGACTGATGGACAATAAAGATACAAATAATAATAATGATAATATCTTTATTGCACAACTCCAATTGTACAAGGTACAAAGTATGGCACTTACTGGTACAAAGTACATGTAACTACAGTTCCATAAAGCTAATCTACCTAATACAAGTATGGGATGAGAATGGGCCTTTACAAATGTATAGTATGGTGCAAATGAATGAAAGATGGACATAAGCCTCCAGTATTTTTATCCCGGTTGTAGGGCCTTTATCCTGCACCACAGCTGAACTAACACTTGAACCATGCATACATGTGCCATTGTTATGAGTCAAGGATGCACAGGTCATCTTGGGTCATCGGGAGGGATTTTTAGGATCTGACCCTGTCACAAGGTCTTTGTTTCTGTCCAGGAATCTGGCAATAACTGTGTGGTCATGTTCTGGCATTTGGCCTTATTAGGTTATTGTAGCATGTGTGTATGTGAATATGATATGATTAGCTTAGATTAGTTGATTCACAGTTGCAACTGTATCAGCAAACTAGACAACACTTTGACTGTGGAACTGTGGAAGTCAGAAGAGTGTTCCTGGTTGTAAGAACTTTAATTTTAGAAACATGAGATTATTTCTAGGCCATAAGGAATTCATCTTTTGAAGTGAGAAAATTGTCATTTACATGCATGTACAATAGTATTAATCACTTTCTATACGATGACTAGCATTCCTGAAAGTGAAAGTATTTCTTAGTACAAGAAAGAACCCAGATGCAAACATCTGCAAACCTCACTAGAAGGATAACATTCTTGAAGTAACTTTAATTTATAAAGCTTAAGCTTGTAAGAAAAACAACCTTACTTAAAAAAAAAATGCTGTAAGAACAAATTACTGAGAAAAAATTCTTAACTCGTGGACAAAATGTTCTTTCTTAAACACAGAAAGTGTCCTTCTTTTAAGAAAATTTTTCTGTGTATAAGAAGAAACAAAAAAAGTAAGAAAAGGTACTTTTTGTAGTGTATGTGTTGGTTAGGGCTTCAGCCTGAGTTCAGGTGTGCTGCTGAGGTAGTAAGTGCCAGTCAAGATGTTTGCACAGCCTCAAGTTTGTGTTGGGTACTGTAGATTTCGCCGGAGAAGTTACAGCACCAAAAACATGACCTCCCAGGTTGTGTTGGGTAACTACCATTTATCCGGAATGTCAAGTGGACTGGAGACCTGTTATTTACAGTGACATTGCTTGTAACTCTAGGTCAATGATGTTGATGTTACAGCATGGTTCAACCTTGCGGTTACTCTGCGATGATGAAAGGAAAAGTTTGCGGCCTTGATCTCTTAAAGTTCTGTATTGCTGTGATCTTTTGTAGCACGTATTTGGACTGCCACTTTCTTGCTTCAGTTTAGCGACATCTGCCTAATGATTGGTTCCAGAAAGAGAATGTCAGTAAAGTGTTATGGACATCAGGCACTGTTTCTATGCCTCGATCAGAGTGTGCAGGGATATATCAGCTATGTGTGTGGCATGGTTGTACCTTGTGCACCACTTGCATGTATGTCAGCTGCCAACTGTAACATTTACCTCAGCTGAGGAGGACAAGTGTTTATTTATCTACTAACAGCTGACTAAAGTATGAGACTAACTGGTAGAAACAGAAGCCTTATTGCTGTCGGACTGTACCAGAGTGGTTATATGCAGCAAGGTATGTATATTATGGGTGGGCATATACAGTACACGTGTGAGATACAGACTAGCTGATATAGTCATTTCAATGAATTACTTGACTTCTGTCTTCTTTGAAGTTTGATCCAATCTGACAGATGCAAATTTTGTTTCAAATTTCTCAGTTTGCTCTTGAGCTAATAGAGGAGGGCCTGCATGCCCCTTTTACGTTGACCGTAATCGGCCATTTTAATTTTACGTAGAGCATTGCCAACCACTCCATAATTTAGCGTAGAGCGTAGGGGGGGGGGGCTTTCTGAATTTAGCGTAGAGCGTAGGGAGGCTTTCTGAATTTAGCGTATTACGTAGCCGGCCCTCCGAATTTAGCGTAGAGCGTTGTCGGGACCCTCCCATGCAGGCCCTCGTAGAGTAGAGTAGAGTACATTGTATCGTCATTCCTGTTGTAGCAGGACCATTGTGTGCAAGATATCCGTACGGGATAAGAATATACGTTTAAGGGGATGAATCATCAAAAATGCTACATTCCAGCCTTCTGTGTTTTTTCCTTCATGATTCACGATCAGCTTAGCACATTTTACATCCAGTTGTCCTCTCCCAATAGAGCATTCCAACTGAAAGGTGCATATTGTCTGCACTCTCTTTTATATATGCTCAATTGACTACAGACTGATGATTATCTGCATTTCCTGACCTGGAAAGATCAAAGGGTCTGTGATGACTCCAGGTCTCAACCTTGGACAGGTGGCAAATATGCTGGATCACCATTTTCTTCAGAGTGGAAGAAAAAGTCTTTGTCCTGAAATTGTTGTCTTAAGGCTAAGCCTTGAGGTCCGGATAAACTTAATGACTTAAGGTAAGTAGCCTTTTGAACCATTTCTTCTGAAGATATACTGTACTAATAAAAGGAGGAAGTTGTTCCTTGATAACTTTTCTCTCGCAATGTTAAAGTTTTTTTTCTTTCCAAGTACATACCGTAATGTAAAAATGGTGTATTTTTGCATGTCTGGTCTGCAGTTCCTTCCCTTTTCTCAGTGTGTTTGAATCTCAGCTGTTATTTGAGAAGTTCTAACAAGGGATCTGCCCTGAGGGAAGACAGCAGGATTGATGAGTTGGCCTTGTGATTTGCTGGTAATGAAGAAAGGAAACCCTAATGGACCTGAGGGGTTGTAGTAAGCACAGTTGACATTCCAGCTGTTTTCACACAGGAGTATTACAGCTTCAAACCTATTGGATGGAGACTTAAAGGTTAATATCATAATTTGTTACTTAGGAAGTCATTGTGGGATCTGCACTTGCAGTAAATTATCCTTGCATCACTTTTGTGGAGCATGCCCACCTTTGTATAGTCAATGAGCATATCATTATTGCAAGGATGGAGGTATAGTTTCAAATCTGTCAATCAAGATTTACAATGAAGGGCTTTGTTTAGCATTGGCTAGGCTTGGTTCAGGATGGAGTCGAAGTCTAGAAAGTGGTCATTGTCTTAAATGTATTTTACATGTAGCAGATGAAATTCATAGCTTGTATTGAAATGTTTCAGTTTTTTAGATGATAGAGCCTTTATAACATCAGAGTTGCTGTATTTTGTCTTGAAAGCAGGTGCCTTGTTTGAGGATAGCTATTTGGCAGAATAGGGTACATTCAAATATACTTTATATATATCAAAGGTTAACTGCTGTAAACAAGGGCAGAGTCAGGGGTACTAAAGTGTTTTTCCTGCCTGAAGCACTACCAGTATATCAAACGCCTTATCAGCACTGTCCAGCTATCTGGGTTGTGCAGCATAGAGCGATCCATCATTGTCAAGTCATCCTGTCTTTGGCAAGCTCCATTTGAACTAAGTCATCTGCATGAATTGTCATGTTTTCTAGATGCACAAGCATGTTCTTTCACATTGACCTCTGTCCTGTCATGTTCAGTGGTACAGGCTCTCCATCATGTGGTGTAAATTGTTTTCGTCAAGGCCAGCTTGGATAGTAATTCCTCAATAATATGTCCTGGCAGACCTGTGGAGATGTCCATCAACGGTAGCTTTGTACATTCAGGCCTTCCTTTGATTTCATACAGGTGGCCTGCATACTGATTAACCCTGTCTTATCACAGGTCAACCCTAGAAATTGCAATGCATATTATGCAGGGATTGTAACAGTTGGGATCAACCTCCACTAACTGACCAGTCTAACTGGTCCGGACCTTTTAGCCTAGTGGTTAGCACGTTGATCGGGATTGGCACGGGTTCTAATCCCGGGAGCGGCGTATTCGCCCCTTTGGGATTTTACAGGATAGGTCTTATTCTGTCTGCACTCCACATGGACCAATATAGTGCATCAGGAGTAATAATATAAGTCTGTAGGTGACTTATGACCTTAGAAAGTTTAACATTTGATACCTACCTCTACATTATATATACCAAATGTACAACTGTAATGGTTACACTGTACAGACATTAGTGACATCTCTGACAAGCGACCTTATATCTGTTTCCTGTCTTCCTCCTTGAGAGCAGGTGATGACCCTTCCAACATGTCCTCACCTCTTTATCATGCCTATCTGTCCCAGGATTAACTTGCCAGAACTCACATTCCTGTCCTGATTCATAGCAGGAGGTGGTGGTAAAGATAAGGACCTCCCCAATTGATTTTATGTCTTTGGGGATAGAATATGATATGTCTGGGGATGAGTTATGTCAGGTGAGGAGGTTGTATCTGTCCTGGATCCAGGAAGTGATGGCTTACTTGGTGAGACTGAAGGTTTGACAAAAAGGTGTCTGGCTCGGAAGTCCTTTGAAAAATACATTTGATTATATATCTGATGACTTGTATTTTATTCCCATGCAGCATCTACCTCAGATGATGTTGAGCTGTTGAGAGAACAGCTGAAGTCCCTGGGTTCGGAGCTTGCATCCATCCGCTCAGCCCTCAGCATCAAAGGGGAGGACGACACCAAAAGTCGCACCTCCAGAATGTCCAGTCGGAGAGGTGAGAACTTCAAAGTACAGTAATTATACCTTAGGCCACACCAATTTAATTTCTTGGTTAACGGATTTTTATTATCAAAAAAGAAAAAAGTCATGAAAACAGCCCAGCCTTCTGTTTTCATGAATTTTTTTTTTCTAAATTTTTTTTTTTTTAAATAAAAACCAAGAAATTAAATTGGTGTGGCCTTAGAGCTTCTTTTCTCTGCTGTAGGTCCTGTTGGTCGTATACATGTAAAGCAGTCTATCTATGAAAATATACGGAAAAAAAACATTTTGTCTGTTGGCTTTTATCCTTAGGATGATGGTCTGTGAACAAAGTCTACGAACCAAAGACAGTTAATAGGATTAAGGTTAATTATGGAGATTTACTGACCCTGGGATATTGCTGAGGGTGTAAAGCCTGTCCAAACACTCTATTCAACAAGTATGTTAAGAATCTGCTTTGGAAACAGGTGTTCTTTTTACTGTCCCGTGACCCACATGCCCCTAGTATCAACTTCACCTCCTCTTATAACAGGAGTCTTGGTACAGATTGCCCAGATTGTAAGCCTCACCATCTAAAACGTGACCCGGTCTCCTCCAACCTGTAAACATACCAAGAGGAGAGTGTGTTGTTTATATGGACCTTGTCAGTACAGTGGTCTGACCCTGGTAGTAGGGCACATTCCATGCATGAGTGGGGACCTGAGCAGATCAGCCTGGGAAGACCCCATACAGATCTTCTATGTAACATTAGCCAGACTTGTATAGGTAGGATATTAGAGCTATTTGATATAATATGTTTAATCATGGATGGACCAGGAAGGCCGTGGGGGGAGACTCTCCCTTAGAAATATGAATAGTCTCGAATAGAGACCACAAGAAGCAGAGCCAAAGAACAGGAAATATAGGGGATCAGCCATTCAATATGGAGCTTAATGTAGCAGGAGACAATTTTGTTCTCATGCATACTGTTTGATGGAACATAAACAGAAGCTTTTTTCCCCCTGGGCACCTGGGGAAAAAGCTAAACCCACTGTAGGGGCGATGTTAGATTTTTGAATATATATATAAATATTATTATAACAGACCATGGAAGTTGGAAAAATGTTTAAGTACAACACTTTCTGCTCCTTTGTAGGGGTGTTGTGCAGCCTTGTAGTTCTGTTTGTGCTTATCCACGGTAATAAGCCGCAAGGCTGCCCATATTTGTTGTTACACAGAAACCTTTGGAGGGCAAACCTATCCCATTGTGCCAGGTGCAACAGCAGTGAAGTCGGCACCTTTAGAACTTTGTCCTGCCTTCATCCTAGGTAGCTTTGACAGTGCTTGCAAGTTATACCTGCTGGCCAGGTACTTGGATTACCAAAAAGGTGTGACATATCAGGGGGTTCAAAAGAACACAAAGCACGAACATAAACAGAACAGAGGCTCTGGTATGTTTGTTGGTTCAATTAGAATAACTGATACTATTTGCCGTAATAGAAACCCCAAGGTTGTGCAAATCATTATCCCAGGGTCAAGGTCTTCAAGTTCTTTGTCCTGGCAGGAAGATTAGTACTTGAGCTGTTTGTAGTGAAGTGTAATGCTGTGTTGTTCAAGTACATTTGGCAAAATACATCTGAATAGCAAACAGCTAATGAGCAGAGGTGTCTCTATGAGAGGTATGGAATACTTTTGTTGGCTTAAGTTGTAATAAGTGTCCAGACAAGTAGTGTCTTTATATATTTGTTTCATTATGAGATTAATACTGATATTCCACATAACATTCCATTTAGTTAAAAGTTTGGACGCAAGGTGCCCATTTCTGTTCAAAACGAAAAGGGACTGTTTTAACATGCAACATTTGCAAGGTCAACATCCAGACAAAATGAAAATAGGATTTCAAAGGCACCTTAACCTTAAGGGCAGATCAGGGTGGATTAAGGGAACAATACTCTCTATTTTTTCGCCAAATCTACCACCATCCCTTGTCATGCAAAGCCATTCAATTGCCATGTTGTCTCCATGGTGCTAAGTGGATCGTGTCAGCTGTTTCATCTCCATAATGGAATATACTTAATGAAATTTTACCAACAGAAGTGTAGGTCTTTTTATTCCTTAATGTTTATGCTTTCCCCTAATGTTCATTACACACGTGAACTTATCTACGTTCCAACCATTTCATCCTGTTTACATGTCTCCTTCCTGTTGAGGGCGCTATGCTAAGTGTCCTGAGTTTCCCCAAGACATAAACACAGAATTCCTTTCTATAGGAAGTTAGAAGAGTCTCCAAGGTTTCTTAATTGAGTCTTGGCTATATACTGGAAATACTTATTGGATTGTGGAGAGTGAACTGAAGCAGGTTGGTCCAATTCAGAAAGGGCTTGTTTGGATCTTGTGTAGATGTTGTGATGTAAAACTTCTGGCCTCTCCTGCATGTATTCTTTACTCTATTTCTCTTTGTTTTTTATATTGTATTGTATATATGCGAAGAAACAATAAACAAACAAACAAACAAACTGAGGATGAGGGACAGTGAATCATGTGGAAAGGACATGTTCAGGTATTGTGTCATGTAGGTAAGGATATTCATGTTTGACACTCATAATAGTTGGGTTTGAAATTTAGTTATTAAGTTCTAAGCCTTGACACTAATGGTACATGAAGAACTCGTTGTGCCAAGTTGTTAAGTTTTTGTTGGTTATTGCAGCTGTGATTTTTGCTCTCTTAGAGAATCCACGTAGTGTTTGTCATTGTTTTGAAAGAAACAATATTTCCCGGATATCTGCGAGTGTAGAGATGAAGGGATGAAATGAGATTGTCAGACATATACAGTAATACTGTCACTTAAGGCCACACCAATTTAATTTCTTGGTCAACAGATTTTTATTTTCAAAAAAAAAAATTTAGAAAAAAAAATCATGAAAACAGAAGGCTGGGCCAGCTTTCTGTTTTCATGATTTTTTTTTTTTTTCTAAAATTTTTTTTTGGAAAAATAAAAATCTGTTAACCAAGAAATAAAATTGGTGTGGCCTTAGTACTGAAAAATTTACAGGTTATATTATCAGCTGTTTGAGTCAGAATATGGCCCACTCATTCTGTTGCAGAAGATACAAGATAGACAATTGGACAACTATCCGCCATACTTCAAACAGTCTGACCTTTGGCGCCCACCTGCTGCTGGTCCAGTGTTTATGTGTTTAGTGTCCGGTGATGAGTGGAAACACCAGGACAGGTGCCCCACTAGATGGTTGGGTAGTGATGCAGTACAGGTTCCTGTGTTGGAGGACACAAAGTAATACCATGATGATGGATGCCCCCACCCCCCTGGACATATTTGTTCCTGTTGTTTCGGCTTTCTCTTACCTGCAGGTTAAAACCATCATGAGGGCCTGCATGGGGGGGGGTCCCGACAACGCTCTACGCTAAATTCGGAGGGCCGGCTACGTAATACGCTGAATTCAGAAAGCCTCCCTACTCTCTACGCTAAATTCAGAAAAGCCCCCCTACGCTCTACGCTAAATTATGGAGTGGTCGGCAACGCTCTAGGTAAAATTAAAACGGCCGATTACGCTCTACGTAAAAGGGGCATGCAGGCCCTCCATCATGTGTGGCAGCAGTTATTCTGTATGTCTAAAGTAAAGCTTTTCAAAGCTTTATTTAAAGATGACATGTGGAAGAATTGGCTCCAGAAGTAGTTCCAGGAGGTATCTTGTAAGACCAAGGAGGTTATAAAACCTCCTTGGTAAGACTAAGATGCTGTTGTTGTCATTTTCATGGAAGTCATGAGCCATGGACATGTATTCAACCATAGTGCAGAACTCCTGCTGTCCTGGCTGGCTGGTTTGTTGTGTTCAAAGTTGCTCAATTCAAGGAGGTTACTATTGTATAGGAAGTTATTATGGGGAACAAAGCTGACATTGAGGGAATGAATGATAATGTTGATAGACTTTTTATATCAGTAGATCCGCATTGCTTTCTGATGACACAGGACCTGCTATTAGTTTTTGTTTCCGTTTCACACAGCCCTAACCCTATGATCCTTCCCCCATACAACTTGTAATGAGCCAAATGAGTGCTAAATAGTGGGGAAAAATGGCCATGTGGGAATTGAATATTCTCTTGGGATTTGAGAGTCAGCAAGATAATGGAAGAAATGAAATGGCAGAAAATCAGGACTAATAACAGATGATTCATGCACTTTTCTTGTTGTACTGTTTTTCATTCCCCAGGAACAATTTTAAAGGTTGTCTTGCCAAACGATTTACATTTTTGGGTTGTGCATTTCACAGTTAAAAATTTGTACTTTTTGTCTGTTTTCCCCAGGTTCCCGGAGAGCGTCTGTGTCCAGCCAGTCCAGTCCAGGCCGGTTCTCCCACATGACTGACCTGATCCACCTGGCCGGCCCGCTGACAGAGGATGCCATCCTACGCACCCTGCAGTCCAGATTCTACAGTGGGGAGTATTATGTGAGTGTTGATGTAAAGGCTTTGCAGACATGAAATATTTTAGGTGTAACTTAGTTGTAGGAGCTGAGTTTAATCTTTATTACTTGTGAGAAAATTGGTAGCAATTGACTTGGCAATATAAACACAGGCCACTAGGACATTACTACCAGGTAGTTATGCGCTTCTACTAGTAACCAGCAGGTTCAACACTAGTCATCTACAGAGTTTGTTTGTAATTCAAAATCCCTAACAGTGAGTCTGAGTGACTACCCTGATGTAACACAATCACAAAGTGTGCAATCCTGACAAGACCACCTGTTTGACAGGGGCGTGTCTTGAAAATGTAATCTTTATTTCCTCAATTAGTGCTTTCTAGTAATTACCAAAATGTTGCTATCATTATCAGTTCTTTCCCAGGAATTCCTTTGGTCAATCTTGGTAACAACCCAGCATAAATAGAAATTACGCCGATTCAAAAACTTCGCAAACCGTGTGATATATTGCTGTCTCTATGCAGGCTTTATGCAGTCATATAAATCACCAAGTACTCCAAGCATGTTGAGTTGCTCTTGAATTATGCAACATGTGTTGGTTCTGTAGCATAATGTGCACTTATCGAGCACTTTATTGTGTAGCAACAGTAAAAATAACTGACATTACCAGCCAATGCCATCACATAAAGCTGCCCCGCATCCCAGTTCCTGTCATCATAATGTAATAAAAACTTTTGTCACTGAGCCATGAATGAAATTCCAGAATGTACTTGTCATACTGGAGATGTATGACAAGACGGGGGTCTAATTAGGATGTCTGCACTCTGAAATGACAGTTTTTACACCAGTTTAGAATCCTAGTGTGCTATTTATGATGCACAAGTTGGATGAAAATTAGAATGTTTGAGGATTAGAATGATTCTGATTTTTAATGAATTGTACTTGTACTGAAGGCTCCACGGGTAACGTTATATTCATGATATATATATTTGTATGAAGAACGTATGTCGAATATAGGAGATTCTTTGTACACCACCAGGTATTGATCTCACCTGCTAACGTTTCGATATCTATCAGACACCTTCTTCAGAGCTTCTGACTTGAGTACTGCTTCTCACCGCTATAAGTAGCCGATGTAGGTGGCAAAAAATCTCCTATATCCTATATTCTACCAACCTGATGAAATTATTTTCGGAAATGTATGTCGGATTCTAAATTTGTTTTCAAATCCTCTTGCAGACGAATGTAGGACCTATCACCGTGCTGGCGAACCCCTACAACTGTAGCTTCCCTGATGTTGCGCTACATGCGGACCCCCGTAGACACCAGCCCCTGCACAGGGTGGCTAAGGACACGGTCAAGCAGCAGCTGGAGACGGGTCACTCACAAGTCGCCATCTTCAGGTGGGACATTTGTTTGTTTGTCTGTTTGTTTGAACCTTTGTTTATTCATGATCAGTTCAAATCGGCATGCAGGCCGCTTTTCATTTAGGTCATGAGGGAAGAGACATCAAACTTCTGGGCATGATTTAACTTCAAGCGGACGGCTGAATTATAATATTTTTCTACTGTAGGCTATAAGATCGAAAGACTGTTCTAAGAAAAAGTGAATGGGCCAAACAACAGTACTGCAACCTATACTTAAAGGCATCCAGAGCATTTTATGAGGCTTGAAACTTGAATAAAAAAACTCCAATTTCTAGACATTCCTACAAATAGTAAGTTTCAATAATACTATACCATTACATATTGACATTACGGGGGTAAGGAGCAAAGATATGATGTCGTTGTGTGGTGAGAACTGTGGTAAACAGTGGCATTAAATGTCAATTTCATGAAAATTACAGCAACTAGAATATTTCCAATTTTCAAGCCTCATAAAATGCTCTGGGTACTTGAAGCGGACAGATAAATCATTGTATTTTTCTACTGTAGGCTAGTATGAGATAGAAAGACTGGTCTAAGAAAAAATAAATGGGCCAAGCAACACTACTGCAACCTACAGTATACTTAAGTTTGTCAATCACTGCTATGTAAAATGCTTAGACACCCTACATTGATATTTTTTTATTTACATTTTGCCAACTATAGCCTTTATATGCTGTTATATGCCTAACCACCGGTATTTTCTGCTACAGTAATTGTTGTATTTTGTTTCCCCAATAGTGGTGAGAATGGCAGTGGGAAGACTTACTCCTCACAGCTACTGCTGAGACAACTGTTTGATGTGGCGGGAGGAGGGCCTGAGACAGACGCCTTCAAGGTAAAACACTCTTGGCGACCTTCTTTTGTGGACATTGCTCTGAAGCAATGATAGGTAGCCTGAAATCCAAACCTATTATAGCTCCTGAGTCTCTCTCCACAAACGCCTTCAGACTCCAGACAGGATATTCGTGCTGTAGGCATGTCTCTGGACACATCACTTCTGACCTTCATCAAACAGAGACAGCTGTCTTCATCATGTGCCTCATATCTCGCTCGGCCATCACCAAGTGATACTCACTCAATAAACAGTTTGAAGGGGAGTCACTGTCTGAATAGTACTCAACACCTTTCGACAGCTGAATACTTTATGACACATGTTCAAAAGTACCACCTCAGATTTGCGGAGAGAGACTCGGGAGCTATAATAGGTTTGGATTCCAGGCTAATGATAGGCTGATAGACCAAGTGAAGATTTCCCCTTTCATAGCTGTCATTTGACTTTATGTGCTTGAACAGGAAGGACAGTTAGGGAAAAGGAATGTCTTTAATTATTTTGTCCTTGCAATTAACATCTCACGTAGCCTATTCCACCCACCAACATTCTTACTGATACAGATATTCATCTTACTGATACTGATATTCATCTGATACTTCATGAACAATGTTAATCTAATTGGTGACAAATGATACTTGACATTTTAAGGGAGGCTATTGTTTTGTTTCTTTGAGTGTGTACTACTTCTGTACACAATATAATGTCCTGTTTTTTATTTAGTTTTTTGTGACTCGTGTATGGCAAGCTTATGTGTATTATTTGAATGTATAATTTCCTTTTGAAAAGCCAATAAAGAGGAAGAAAACAAGATTCTTGCCACAAATCATTTCTACTCCCTTGTCCCTCAGCTTCCTCACGCTATAATTTTCACATATCAAAAGTGTGTTTGTCCCTTCCTCCTGTAACAGTCAGTGCGGGTTCGAATCCTGGGGGCCAGGAGACTGTTCTGCTCGCTTCTTTGTTTCACTGGTTCCCACACGGACCCTTTGAGCCTGGCAAAATGTGCCACACAGGGATATCGAACTCGGAGATTCGAGGACGAATATTAAAAAGAAAAGGGAGTAGTGTAACAATGGGGTTCAAGCGTCTCCAACTGACCAGTCTAACTGGTCTAGACCTTCTAGCCTAGTGGTTAAGGCATGCAGTCTGCGGTCTGGCTGCCCAGTTTCGGCGTGGGTTCGAATCCCGGGGGCCTGAGGAGACTGTTTCTACCCGCTTCTTTGTTTCACTACTGTTGATTTCCTGCTGCGCCTGAGGTTTCTGACTCTGATTCTCTCTCTAGAGCCTGAGGTGATTACTTTGCCCACCTGATGTCTGCTTCTTTTGTTAGGTTTATCATTAGGAAAATGTCAGCCCTTCCTGTAGCTACAATGACAATGACACCTGAATGCAACGGCATGATCAAATGTATAAAGATGTATGTAAGGCATCCTCCTAAAAGCAGGACCCCTATCGCTCGATTCGTTGGCTCACTCGCGTAGGGGCGACGTCGCCACCAAAACAGCTTCAGCGAATCAGAGGGTTTGCTAAACCTCATCTGGAGCAAAAAAACAAAGGACGCTGGGAAGCTATCAACCAATCGGGTTACGTCTCACATCGTTACTCTAGGTTCAGAACAAATTAACCGCCAAATTGTGCCAAATAAGGATAGCTCATTAATTATTCATGAGCAACTGTCAGTAACGTCGCCAGAACCGTGTCTACCGGGGCTAAAGAGCAGGGCCCCTACGTGACCGAGCCAACGAATCGAGCGATAGGGGTCCTGCTTTTAGGAGGGTGATGTAAGGTTAACACATCCTTTTACATACTTTTCTGTAACATGCCACCTAAAACTATATGCTTTATTGAAGAGTACACAGTACACAATTATGTAGTACCTTCCAAATGCAAATGACATATGCTGAAAGAACCATAGAAGAAGCTCACCTGAAAGTGTATTTCTGTTGTCCTTGGGTGTGGTGTCTTGAGGTGGGGCATCTCTTGCAATAGCAAAGAAGTTTGTAATCTTTTCAACAAACACTATGCTATTCACACTCTTTGTGAAGAAGATTATACCCTAGAAGTAGTTATTTATGGAGTGGAGAGGACTAAATCTTGGCAAAGTGAAAGGGAGGGGTGGGGGTAGTCCCAACAGGTTGGAAATAAATGGCTGTCAAAACTACTTTCACGTCTTACAAAAACATTGCTGAAAAATCTCTGTCTGGAATTTTGAAAAGGTTTACACAAGTTGAGACAGCATCTTAGGAAACAAATATATTTGGAAATATTGTGTAGG
The DNA here is from genome assembly GCA_035149815.1 of Branchiostoma lanceolatum. NCBI lineage: Eukaryota > Metazoa > Chordata > Leptocardii > Amphioxiformes > Branchiostomatidae > Branchiostoma > Branchiostoma lanceolatum. Next base: position 3,810,962 of record CM068873.1, read on the forward strand.
CTACAGCGCTAGCTGTGTTTTCGCAGTGGTAGCCAAATCATTGCTGTTTCAGTGGCTCAGTCTATTTTGTTTCCATAGTTACATATGTGTACATTTTTTTAGAAATCCTGACCTTGTTTCCCCTACAGCATCTGTCTGCAGCCTTCACTGTCTTACGCTCCATAGGAAGTGCCAAAACTGCCAGCAATAGTGAGTCTAGTAGAATGGTGAGTTATTATGTGTGTACAGCTGCTTGTATATGTACATAGAAACTACATATTACATCTTGATTTAGAAGTATGACATTTCATAGAGAACAATCTTCATCACCAACTATCTGCGTGAGGACACCTTTTCTATATACATTCTTTCTAATCAAACTGGCAGGTGTTGGGAGAAGTACTGTAACAGTACACTGTCAGGTATACTTGCTCATCAAAAGCTGTCATATAAGTTCACATGGAATTTGGTTATGACTTATTTGAGTACAGTTATGATATGGCAGTCTATCATGACAGAGAATCAGTAGGATAGTTCTGCAGTGGTGTTATGTGTGATGCTAATACAACAAAGAAGGTCTTCAGAATGTTTAGCCATAGGGGAAAATACATAGAATACTGACGGAGTTTCCATTTTCCCATGTCCAGGGTCATTTCATTGAAGTGCATGTAGTAGATGGAGCCATCTTCAGGACCAAGATTCACTGCTACTTTATTGATCAGGTAATCAATTTTTTATTTTTACTACGGTTTTTGATAGACAAGGACGACGTGGCACTGCACTCAAGTTTTTTATAATTTATATTAACAGTGCAATGTACAGATAACAACATACCCATTTTCATTTTTATACACCTGGGCGAAGTGAGGAAAGTTGTGTAAAATGCCTTTCCCAAGGGCACAACATCGGTGGCGTCAGGGGGATTCGGACTCTGGACCTCTTGGTTCAGAGTTGAACACCCTGCTGTTACGCCACACGACTCCACGATCAAAGTTTCATGTCAGCTCTAATAATAACAAGTTTTCCCCATTCCTACGGATGGAATGGCTAGAAACTCCAGTTTGTATAGCAATTAAGAGAGGCAGACAGGGATTTGTCTCCAGTTGTGCTTACATCTATTAAAGGTAGACAGACAAAGGGGAGAAAAACCAACAAGGATTACAGAGGCACCAGGCATGGGGAGATCTTATCACATCCCAGGCAGGGGGTGGAATTAGAACATCTAACAGAACCATCAGGTACCTGGGGAGTGGGGGCTTATCTTATCTATACACTCTCAGGTGAAACTTGGGACTAGGTCAACTTGTGCAGTTTTAGCCCATCGGCTTTTTAGCGAATGCCCACAAACGCCCACTCTGGCGAAGTCCTCTGGTGTGGCCTAAGGGGAATGAATCAAAGAATATGTTAAGGTCTCAGTGTACCAAGAGCATGGATAAATCTTCCTTGTTCCATTTTTGGTCTCCATTTTCACAATCCCAGGTTGTGTCATCCTTAGGCCACACCAATTTGATTTCTTGGTTAACGGATTTTTGTGTGTTAATCTTAGCAAAAAACAAATCGTGAAAACAGAAGGCTGGGGTAAAAAACTTGCACCTGACCCTGTTCACTCCCTGAAATTGTGTGCACCAAAGTACAGACTTTCCTCTGAGATTCTGTTTTCATGTTGATTTTGGAATCTGATAGTTTTTCAAAAAATCTGTTAACCAAGAAATTAAATTAGCGTGGCCTTATCTATACACTCGCAGGTGAAACTTGGGACTAGGTCAACTTGCGCAAACAGTTTTGAACCCTGCCTGGTGTCACGGAATAGGCAGCATGCACAAAACCGGAGCTTGGCTAATGACTGTGATAGTTTGGCACCATTGTTTGCCTTTTGTACATGTAACATTTACTAAAACCAAGGAGGTTTAAAGCATGAAATCTCCTTTAAACCCCCTTGCTAAAACTAAGTACATGTAATTGAAATGCTGTGTAGGTGTGCTTGTTTTATATGCTCATGATGAAGGACCAAGTGCTGACTACAAAAGGTTTCCTAGAGCCCTTGAAAATCAGTCAGGACATAACTTTACAGAGCAGTATCATTACAGCAATGAAGTAGGTGATAAAGATCATAATGACTATCTTCTAAAGTTCTATGATTGGCCTTGTGAGTAAGTTGCTTGCTTATGTCGAGATGGCAGCCCAAGTGTTTCTGTCCTTCATTGCCTGGAGCATACTGATTTACTTAATGTTGTAGACAGGAAAACATGGTACTACCAAACATCTATCCACTTAATTTCTCATGATATCAACATCGACTCTATGCATAATGCCATAGAAACAAGAACATGAGAAAATCCTTTCTCCTGATAATTATCTGATTACTACATGTACATGTACCCTCACGCAGCCCTCTGGTCAGTGATTAGGCAGGACTATAAACTCTATAATTAGTTGATACCTTCATTTCAGAATGTCGGGAAGGTTACATTTTTTCATGGTTACTGAGAAGTTTGATTGGAATGATTCTGAGAGAAAATGATAGCAGTCTTTTGGACAAACTTTTACTATAACAATGAAAATAGAATGGTAGGATTATCATTTTCAGTTTTCCAGTCGGCCAAAAAGGTTACGTGGGTAGTTCTTGGTATTAAAAACACATTTTTCAGCCTACACAAACATGACTTCACATGAAATGTGTACTGTATAGTAAGGCCACACCATTTTAATTTCTTGGTTAACGGAATTTAAAAAAAGATGCTAGATTGGAAAATCAACAGGAAAACAGAATCTCGGAGGAAAGTTTGTACTTTGGTGCACACAATTTCAGGGAGTGAACAGGGTCAGGTGCAAGTTTTCACCCCAGCTTTCTGTTTTCATGATTTTTTTTGTGCTATTAAAAATTAGAAAAAAATCCATTAACCAAGGAATTAAATTGGTGTGGCCTAAGGGGAATGAATCAAAGAAAATATTAAGGTCTCAGTGTACCAAGAACATGGATAAATCTTCCTTGTTCCATTTTTGGTCTCCATTTTCAATCCCAGTTTGTGTCACCCTTACTGTGTGTCTCTGATGTTGCTCGCCTGCATGTATTTTTGGCAAGTCTGACCTTTACCTGTCCCCTCTCCTGTTCTAACTATGGGAATCTGCTATTTTTATAAATGACAATAATTACTCAACAGTATTGGTTGGACAATGGAGGACATAGCTTGTCAAATATGTTTGTTTCAACCAAATTACCCTGAAGACCAGATTCATCATGTGGAGGTTGACATTGTTAATCCTTTCTGTCATCACCTTTTGAAAAGTCATATTGTCATGCAATATTTTACTTGTCTTCCAGCAAATATCAGATTTTTATAAATTGACATTGTCTGACAACTTTAATCCCACATTTCACCCAGCCCATTGTGTCATATTGATATACAGTGAACTAGCTGACACTAGGAGGCAAATAAAGAATTTGTGACATTTTAGAACAATTTGGTGATGGGTTAGCTTTGCTACCTTTTAAGGCAACCATTGTAAGGCAAAAGAAATAATAACGTAGATTAATTTCTCAAATGTCAGAGTTGTGCATAAGCGTTTGAAACTTTCTTTGCAATTAAGATTTGGTAGTGAAATACATGGAACTGAAGAAAAATGCTCCAATACTTTTAAGCAAAGCTGTTCCCATGTTTTTTTAGTTAAATGTCCTGCCCACCTGCCCTTTCTTGCCCTGTCTCCTATCTGATTTAAACAACCTTTAGGCCACACCATTTTGATTTCTTGGTTAACGGAATTTAAAAAAGAAATGCTAGATTGGAAAATCAACAGGAAAACAGAATCTCAGAAGAAAGTTTGTACTTTGGTGCACACAATTTCAGGGAGTGAATAGGGTCAGGTGCAAGTTTTCACCCCAGCCTTCTGTTTTCATGATTTTTTGTTGTTGCTAAAATTTAAAAAAAATCTGTCAACCAAGAAATTAAATTGGTGTGGCCTTAGGTCAAGCTTGTAATCATCATCATCATGTATGTCAGGTGGCTTGCCTGGTCGGACCAAGGCAACTCTGTCTTAGGACGACATGGTCGCCCTTAAGTGCTCTAGGTCTTCAGCCCTCATCCCTACGTCCCCAGCAAGTTGGTTGTCAGGGTCGCTTAATAAAAGAAACATATTATCAGCTTCAGTTGTAATAATATGCTGTGACAACTATGACTGTATCTGTATGACTATCAGTATAACTGGCATAACTGCCCTTGGGCATAACACACCAGGCTGATACTGGTATATCCTATTTCCATATCTACCCTCTAACAAAGGCGCAATTGGAGTTAGCCATTCTTTGATGTTTGGTGGTTCATTCCACCTTATTAGTTTCAAATTAGTTTCTCCTGATTGCCTTCAATACTGAAGCACTCACCACAGGTCTTCAGTTGAAAACCAAACCGATCGGTTTGATAGCTGCAGGCACTGTATATTGTCTTGGCACGTTGCATACATGCGGGGTCATGCAGATGAAATAGATTGTGAGCAACATGACAAAAATACTTTAAAAAACCCCCAGAGATACCTGACTGGACAAATTGCATACTATTCTATTGTTACGAAGTAACATAATCGGCATTCCTCTCATATTTGTGCCTTAAGATATGATGACCTTGGGTACAGTATTTGACTGCAGGTTAGATGACCTACATTGTGGTTATAATAATTATATGTATGCAGAATATCAGATGAGAGTAAATGCTCCAGGGCTTAAGATTGATTTGTATCAAGATAAACAGTAGTTGAAGGGTTTCACACCTGCAGTATGAAGCTTAGTATCATATATCCACTGTCTTGTGGATATCCATGAGTCTTTTGTTGTTCAGCAAAAGTAGTCAAGTTCTAAATGGCCGTGAGCTGAACAAATATTGGATTGGCATGAATTGCACAGTATCTGATGAGTCTGAACACTTCTGTTTTCCAGTCCAGAGTTGTTCACCCTGCCAGACACGAGAAGAACTTTCACATCTTCTACCAGATGTTAGCTGGTCTAACACCTGAGGAGAGAGGTGAGATTGCTCTTTGGATTCCCTGCTAACTTCTGGCTGTTGAATATGAAATGCAGAAATACAATACACATGTTATATGCATGTGTTCTAGTTCTAGTTCATAGTCTGCAAACTCCCTGGTAGGGATATCACGCATACTAGTATGTTAGTTTATTGTACACACTGTTTTTAACTTGATCTTATTATATGAAATTCACAAAAGTGATTTGAAATTGGCCTTATAGGGGTTGTGATTGATAAGAGATTAAGAAAAAAGACAAACATGGTAAGAATTCCTAACAGCAAGAACCCAAACATGTATGTGTAGTACCTCCTGTGTGCTCTAGGGGGCACTTCTGTACTGTTTAGCAATTTCTCACCAGAGTTTGTGTCTTGCAGTAAAACTCCACCTGCAGGGCTACTCCGCCTACAACCTGAAGTACCTGAGCTGCGGGCAGCTCCTGTGTGACGACATGGAAGACAGATACAGATTCGAGGCCTGGAGAGTGAGTCTGGAACAAAGTCTTTCTTCCTTGATTTGAAAATTGTTAAACCAACTCTTCATTAGTTCATCAGTAGAAAATGCAATGTTCTTTGCTTAAATCAAGGACAGCTGCTATACCATATCTTCCCATCATTGGCAAGCCTGAAATACTGTAAATGCAGAAATGTTCGCGGTGGTTTTATGTTCATGGTTTTCGCGGTGAACTCTTAAGCGCAAACTTAAACCCAACGCAAAACTTTTTGCCTGCCTATGACTGTAGTGCTACTATTGTTTCAAACGGGAGCTTAAAACCACCGCAAACACTCCACTTTCTCCCTACCACGAAATAAAACCGCGCAAACTTAAATGCATTTACAGTAGTTCATTTAAGATAATTGAGTAATGTTAGCATTCTGCCTCTGCCTAACCATTTGAAAGTTATTTCAAAACAGTCCCACATATATTGTGTATCATCCTGGTTTGTGTAAAACTTTTTAAGGAAGCCTGGTAAAATTGTCTTGTCTTGTTGCACAAAGAGAACATGTTGTAGTCTGGTGAAAAAGATTTATTTTGCCAAATTATGCTATTAACATATTTTCTTGGTTAGTAAAGCAGTAAAGCTAACAGTATACATTATATATTACTATAACAATGGTTGTCTTCTGTTAACACATTGTTATTCGATCGCTAATGGAAGACCGGACTGAGTGGTGCAGAAAAACCCATTGTCTCCTGAGATGACATCACCGATGTCCTCGTTCAAGGTATTAACCTATGATCTGTCTTGCAGAGCTCCCTGTCAGTGTTGGGCATCCCGTTTGCTGATGTGATGAGGGTGCTGGCAGCAGTGCTCCTTCTGGGCAACATTGAGTTTGTTGAGGGGGATGGACTGGAACTGGATGTGCAGGGGAATAATGGTGAGATATGACTATAGATGCAGAAACCAGTAGACGATGATGAAGACCGAAACTCACAATGAACAAGATGGTCTGTTGGTGTATTTTTTGAAATACTGTGCTGAGACAGGGATATGTATGTTGCTCTACAAAGTTAAGGCATGCAGTTTTTTTAAAGGTTGTTCAAATATGACTTTATGTTGAATTGGATAAACACATGGAGAGTTTCTGTAAATGCAGAAATGTTCACGGTGGTTTTATGTTCAAGGTTTTCGCGGCGACCGTTTCACTGCGAACTTAAAGCCACTGCAAACATTTTTGTCCAATACTGTAGCAGTATGTGACTTTAGCGCTGCCACAAACTTAAAACCACTACGAACACCCCATTTTTGTCTTAGCGTGAAATAAAAACCACGCAACTTAAAATAGTTAAATGCATTTACAGTATAGCACAGCAAATGAAATACATCTGTTGAAGACAGGTACATTATACATGTATTTCCCACAAACATGTATGACAGGTATGGGCAATGTTTATATTTATCTTTCAGAAATTAAGTCAGTTGCTGCCCTGTTAGGAGTGTCAGGTGTGTCCCTGTACAGAGGCCTGACCACCAGGACACACAATGTCAGGGGACAGGTCTTCAAGTCACTGGCGGATGCTGCAACAGTAAGTCAAATCTCACATCATATTTTCCATTCCTGTGTGAAATCATTGCTAGAATAGATTACTTTTGTGTGATTTTGACAGAAAGTATGGAAATGTCTGTGTTTGCCTGTAGCAATGACTTACATAAATGCCCTGTTAACCAACAGTTAGCATGAAAACTATCTGGTAGTCACTGTCATATCTTGTTACATTTGTCCCTTTTGTTATCATAGAAATGAATCCCAAAGGATACCTTCCCACAAGGATAGAGGAGATTTCAATAAACAATAACAACATGGTTTCATAGAAAATACCATTATTCGTTCCATCTAGGCTAACCAAATCCGGGATGCGCTAGCCAAAGCTCTCTACTCGCGAACCCTGAATGCCATCGTGCGCCGTGCCAACAGTGTGAGGAGACCTGCCTCCAACTCAGGAACAAACAGCAGCGACAGCAGTGAGTCAGTGCAGAATGGTGAGTCCTTGTGGAAACTACACCTAAGGCCACACCAATTTAATTTCTTGGTTAACGGATTTTTTTTTAAAGTTTAGCAACAAAAAAAATCATGAAAACAGAAGGCTGGGGTAAAAACTTGCACCTGACCCTGTTCACTCCCTGAAATTTGGGGAACCAAAGTACAAACTTTCCTCTGAGATTCTGTTTTCCTGTTGATTTTCCAATCTAGCATTTTTTTACAAATTCCGTTAACCAAGAAATTAAAATGGTGTGGCCTAACCATTACCCAGAAGTTGGGCCAAAGGAACAGTCTATTGTTAAATATGGAAGACTACTTTCTGAAAATCTGCTGCACATCACGATAACGTACTAATTTACATATTCATGTTACCGTTAATATATAAATGTAAAACAAAGACTCTAGATGTGGGTAGTAAGAGTTTGTTAGATTTTGGAAGTGAAATGCAAAAAAAACAAATATATCATTGAAGTAAAAAAAATGGTGCATTTTAGCAGGTCATGATTGGCCATGGTACAAGATTTCATCAGTGGGGAAGCCCCCTTGGTTTGATTTGTCTGACCCTGGTTTAAACCCAGACATACCATCTGGAACTGGAATTTCCGCCCACAAAGACGCCTACTTGGAAATTGGGAATTCCGCCTTAGTTTGTCCCAGCTTCCTGCCAGGACATGTCTAACTGTCTTTGTAAAACTGTTGGTGACAGTTTATTGTTATAATCCTTGTAATAGTACTACATTGAACATCTGGAAAAAAAAAATTTAACGGTTCTTAGTGGCAAATGTGCTAGATGTTGGCACATCGGCAACCAAATCCGCAGTGGGCTTTTGGCATGTACAGTTTGACAGATTAGCCGAATAGGCTCGGTGGGCATCATTCCACCGTCCGGGAAAGTAGAGTAAAGTGCCTTTCCCAAGGGCACAACGTTGGGGCATGGTGAGTATCGAACTCGGGACCTATCGATTCCGAGTTCAACGCTCTAACCATTACACCACGCCGACGTCACTAACATCTGAGGTGGTACTAAAGTATCCAGCTGTCAAAAGGTGTTGAGTACTATTCAGACAGTGACGAAAGGATCACTGACTCCCCTTCAAACTGTTAGAGTATAGAGTGAGTATCACTTGGTGATGAAGACAGCTGTCTCTGTTTGATGAAGGTCAGAAGTGATGTGTCCAGAGACATGCCTACACTACTACAGTACGTATATCCTGTCTGTCTGGAGTGGCTGTTTTTGAGAGTCTGAAGGTGTTTCGGTCAAGCATACCCTCTAAAGGGTTAGAAAGAAAGGTCTTCTATTACCAAGTGTTTACTCAATTTCCTTTTATCAGCTCGCCCATATTTCTCCAGATGTCTTCCAAATACTTCCATCTGGTGATGTTTGAATCGAGCAAACGTGCACTGTCTGTGCTCACTAGTTTTGACTAGAATACATTTTAAAACAAGAGGGCTGTAATTTTCACACGACCTGATGGGAGTACCGTATTACCTGAATGAGAAGGAAAGTGGTTGGGGGTGGTTATAAGCTGGGTTTGATCCAAATTTTAGCTCCATGCTCTTCTACTTTCAGACAGGATTTTCTAGCCTCCTTCACAGACTTCCTATAACGGTGGCGTATATATTGGGGGGGTCAAGGTTCTCCAATGCCGGCAAGGGAGTTGTGTAGCCAAGGGAGTTATGTAGCCGAGGGACGACCGCCGTTTATATCCAATAAATACGCCGCCGTTATAGGAAGTCTGCGAAGGAGGCTAAGATTTTCCCTGTCGCCTCCTGAAAATGGAAACCCTCCTGATGGTGATGTAATGCTGCCTGCTAAAGGCCTGCAACCTGTTATGTATGTCACTGTGTAAGAATAGTCAAGATCTGCACTGACACTATGTCTTGTATCAACCAATTCCAGCTTATTGTGTATACATCAGATTCTACTGTATTTTACAACAATGTACTATCTAAGTGCCGAAAAGGCTTTGAAGAGAAGAGAGCCGTAAATCTCTTGAGCAACATTTCAAAATATTTATTATAACTTGATGACCCTCTGGACAAAAGCCAGTTGGGAAATGGTCTGTTGGACTTAATTTTGTCTCCCTCTGTGAAATACGATATAAACATTGAGAACAACAATGGTCTGTAAGAGGCCTGTGCCTACATTTTTGGCCCATGAACGTCATACTGCCCATTCCTTTTGGAGAGTTTCCAAGTCTCAGATTAGATTTGAAGTCACAACAGAAATCTATCATGTGACATGACATGTGTAAAGGTAAAAAATTCAGAATTCTTTGTATAAAAACGTTTTAGGATATTCATTCTTACAATATATATGTCTAATATAAATCACATGTTGTACGTGGGAAAAACTAAATGTCCACTGAAGGTGATGTAGGCATCATCCTCGCCACCAAATATGGCGAGATGGTCTCCATAATCCATCCTCATCCACACCTGGTCCCCAACGATCAGCTGCAACATGACGGTCTGGGACTGCATGATGCTGCGGTCACCCTCCTGGGCAAACAGGATGACCTGTGGTTCGTTGTTCTTCATCAGATGTAGGTAGGTCGTCCGGCTGTTGTAGGTGTGGACCGTGGCGGAGAAGTAGTAGATGCCGGGGATGACGCAGTAGAACTTCCCCGTGAACAGGTTGAAGTGGTCTCCAGTGTTGACCAACACTTTGTCGTACATGACCACCTGGTAATACTTGGTCCCCTCCATGGGTTTACTGCGCGCCACAGAGAAGGCCGATGCCTGGATTTTCTCTTGTGGGCCAGGTGGGCCGGCTATTCCCTTGGGTCCAGGGGGTCCTGCCACACCCTTGTGTCCTTTTGGTCCCATCTTCCCTGTTCTACCAGGGAACCCGCGCTCTCCTGCAAAGACAAATGTTGTGGGTTATGTACATGTACCTTACATTGATTGCTGTTGTGCAAGCATTAGCGGACTTAGCTTTAGGTGTATATCATTCATGTGCTCAACATCTTTCTTTTTGTACTGTATTGAAAGAAAGAAAGTTTTTCCTTTCAAGGTGAATATTCAAGGTGAATATATTATACTACTAGTGAGTTACGTAGTCTGAAATACCTGCTTAAGATATACTAGATGTCACTAGTCTTGATAATCAAATTCCCTGACAAGCACTTTGGATGGAAAATGTTGTAGCATTACAGTTTCTGTCATAGATTTCAGGCAGTTGCCTCCGGCTAGAAGTATGGTATAAGTAGGGAGAAACAAAGTTCACCAGACAAATACTTATCGCATTACAAATCTTACCTAGATAAATTCCAACTGTCAGAATGTCCGGTCCTTAAAGTTCATCAGTGGTTGTCTAAGATACCATAGGAAGGAAACAGATACGTCTGGCTCAAACTCTGTTTGTCTCCATCTGTGGCCTAAATGCTCATGATCAAGTCACTGAAGTTTGATATGATAATAATTTCCTGGTCTGCTTCACACTGTTGGGCTGCTGCCCACTGAGGATTTAGCAACTTGAAACAAGCCTGGGCTTTCCTGAACGCTTATCATGTGCCTCTCTAAGATTCCAATTTAGATATTAGTTTAATAGGAAGTGAGACGTGAGGCTTTAATTTGTGTAAATGCCCAGAGAAATCAACTTAAAGTGAAAATGTTGATAGAAGGGTTTGTGAACAAAAGAGTTTGTAGATTGAATAGAATTTTTCATCGTTCTTTACCTTAACTTTGTATTTTACTGTGTAGAAACCCAACCTTATTCATGGGTAATCAGTTAATTTCTCCCAGGGTTTCATGACAGTCAGTTGAAGAAGGGTGGCAGGTAACCTTCAAGTAAATGAGCATGAGCCTTGCTTCCATCAGTGTTAAATGGAACCATCCAAAAACTCTGCATGTTTTAAGGAGCCAAGTACCAGGTCAAGGATTGGTAATAGCACACATCTGGTATTCAGACGTCGACTTGGTACGGGCACCTATCACCAATCACAGTGTGTGTCAGTCAAGATCATGGCCCTGATTGTTCCTTTGTCCAAGGTTATGGTCTGTTATTTGTATATATCAACTGGTATATATAACAGTGCTTGGCACAGCACAGCAGCTATGCACTCATGTAGGTATTCTTCAAGCAGAGGTTTCGGTCGAGTGGGGTAGTAGCGGCCGAGGTTTTTTACGTCTGAAAAAAAACGTAAAAAACCCTGGCCACTACTACCCCACTCGATTGAAACCTCTGCTTGGAGAATACCATGTAGTGGCACTTGGCATGTATTGCATTCAATGCCTTGTCACTCCCAAACTCAACAAGAACTTGAATCATTTACAGATAATGGAAAATACCAATCCAGCTCTAAGCATAGTGTTTGGTGAAGATTCAGTTGGTTTCAAATCTTTAAGTTTTGACGTTTAAAATCATGGTGATTTTACAGTTATGTATATGAGTCTCACTTTAATCAAGACTTAGTGTATACTTTAGACTTAGTGTATACATGTACTTTAGACTGACTCACATTAACCCATAGCACACAATAAGTGATTTATGTCACCAACGTTATACACTGGCCAAACATTAAGGGATTTTGCAATTACTGTGCTGAAGTTCTAATCTGGTTGATGATTTTGATGCATGAAATCATCATTTCACATTCATACACATGTGCAAATTTTCAATTCAGTGTTTATTGCTGTTATTCCATACCAATAAGATCAACACATTATTTCTTATTTCTAAAACAGCAAGCATGCTATATGTGACTCTGAGTCTTCTGGTTCTCTGGTAATTCACCTTTCTTGAGGCTGAATTAAGACAATGGAATCTTAGAAAAATATCTCAGGTTCATTTCACAAAACTATGAAATTTGCCACGGTCAACACAATGATTTGTCATTGTCCTGTTTTTACAGCTGAAACGTTACATTTATAAAAGTACAAATTGCAATGTATGTCGTAGTACTGTAGTGTTGGTATCCATATAGTTCTCAATCAAGTACATTGGCTTTGTTCGGTTCTGTCTTCTGTGGTATGATATTACTGAGTTCATAGTCCTCTGGCACTGCCAGGTACCCATTAAAGGTGATGTAAAAGTCTTTGCTGTCACTGAAGATGGCGGTTGAATTCCTGGCAGCTAGTCGTAGCCAGATACGGTCTCCTTTGTCCAGGGGCAGCAGTGCAAACTGAGTCTGCATGATGCTGCGGCCGCTAGACTGACTAAAGTTTATCACTTGCTCCTCCTCATTCTTCATGAGGTGTACATACGATTCGTAGCCATTGTACGTGTGCAGAGTATAAGAGAAATGGTAGATGCCGGAAATCATGCAGTAAAACACGCCCGTGTCGTTGTTGAAGTGCTGGTCTATGTTCACAAACTGGTGTTCAAAGGTGATAGCTTGGAATCTGTCACCCCCAAACATGGGAGATGCCCGTAACACAGAGAAGGCGGCCTGAGGCCTGGTGGCGTTCGGAGCAGGCGGTCCTCTTGGTCCTCTGCCTCCGTCCAGTCCAGGGGGTCCGTGGGTCCCAGTTGGCCCCCTCACACCCACAGGACCAGGCCAGCCGGGGTCACCTGGGGGGAAACAGGGTTGCCAGGTTTTTTAGATGTGCACAAAACACCAGTCTGGAGAAACAGATATGTCTCTGATGCTGAACTTGTTTACTCTTCCCTGGAGGAAGAGGACCAGGATGGTTTGAGGTCAAATTGGAATAAGTTGGCAACCCTGGTTCCCTTTCCCCAGGCAAACTCAAGTCATGAGTCAACATTCTGATTTGGGGTGGCAAAATGGTAAAGGGTCCAAAAGTGTCCACCACTTCCCCCTCACTTTAATAGGTACAACTTATATGTACATTATTTATAGTAGGTTAGTATATTATTAAAAAGAAGATGTTTGTGACCAAGAAAAATTCTGTTGACATCATCAAAGAGTGGAGGGGAAAGAGCTTTGCAGCTCCCCTACCACTGATGCAAGACCTACTCATTTGGATGGAGGAGGCTGATAGACTACCATCATGCAGTGCCTCCCTGCACTTCGTGCTGTACCGGGTTGATGGGCCAATGGTTTTGCTAAAAGACCTTGATTTCTACTTGGCTGAAGTCATCATCAGATAATTCCAGGGTACCCACCTTTATCTCCCTTCTCTGCTGACATCTGTTGAGGCAGAGCAATGATCTGAGGACCTGGTGGGTTATCTTGTGGGCAGCACCGCACACACTGGCCTTGCTCAGGTGCCTCCTCAGACTGTTTCCCTTGGCCAGAATGTTTCCCCTGGCCAGAATATGGCCCCTGGCTAGTGCCTGACCCCTGGCCATAGATGCTGACCACCAGGCAGGCTGGTATGATCAGGACAGTGTAGAGGAGGGACGTCATGGTCGGACGGGAGCTGGTGGTGGCTGTAGAATGTAACAGATACAAAATGTATATTAAGAACACATAACGTTACCTTTGTGTTTGGTCAAGACAAATTTATGTCATTGTATAAGGCAATACTTTGTGGAGTTATAATCTAACTAGCATGGGTACCCTCCTCCATTCTGAACACTTAAGAAATCGGAACTAGGACGCTAGCAGATCTACTAGTTTGCGTATGGCTGAGGGCCCATCGTTTTGGCGAATGTATATTCAGTAATGCTGCAGAAAAGGCCTTGAGTCTGCTTTGTATTTCTGTCACCGTGAGATTTTCTACGACTATATGTGTTACGAGAAGAAGCTTGCCTTGTGTGTATTATCATATTTTTTAATTATTGCGGATGATTTTAAGCTAAGCCTTGTTGTTTCAAATGAAATGTTATGTGTCTCGCAATTCAGCCTCATAGCTGCTAAGAGATCACTGAACAATAAACCAGTCTTACCATAGTAACATACATAAAAAGTACATGTAACATAGGCTTAATCTTTTCACTTGCATCTTTTTGCTTTCTAACCAAGGTTAGCAAGCGACAAGATTGAGCCAGCGGTTACTATGGAGGATGGTGCCCAGGCTCAATAGTTTCAAACATCACTACTTTTCATTCAGAAGACTCATCATACATGACAGCTGACCTAAACTGAAATTTGACTGCCCATTACCATGGGAGAAATGCCCCACTTCCTCTCCCTTGGGACTCCCCAGGGTTGGAGGATGACCTGGTTCAGTGCCCCTGCCCATCAATTACCTGGGCCCATCAACAGTTAACTTCTAATTGTCAGCAAGCAAACAGGAAGAAAATTTGCAATGACCTGCCTGCCTACCTGCCTACGTGCTCAGGCCAGAAACAATGACCATCAGCCCAGAAATCTGCTTGTTGATCTCATGTCGGCTGGTCTGAATCATGTACTTGAGAGTTGATATATATTTATTTTCAAATCTGGGATATAATTTGTGTCTGAGGTGATGGTGTCAAAATTGTGGATATCTGTATGCTTAGAGCCTAGTAGAGGTACACATCTGTTGATATAAACTACTGTGATAAAGGTTTCTAGTGGCACAACAGAGGAAACAAAAAGTACGAAGGACCAGCCTATTCTTCAGCTGGACCCTAGCAGGAGGGGCTTTAGGAGACCTCTCTCTGAGGCCAAGGAGGTTTGCCCAGGCTGAATAAATACTAGAAATTGGCCAACATAAGCTGGATAATTAACCGCAATTAGCTAGCTATAGTCAGAGGAGGTCCAGTTCCCCAAGAGTTCTTTTTTGTTAGCCTATTTGGGCCAATTTCGTAGTTATGTAGTTTAGTCCCAAGAGGAGGATGCTGCCCAAATCTTTGTGAACTGCCCTGATTGTTGTGGAGTGACCATGCAGGGCTCTGGAATGTTTGGGGCCCCTGTAAGGTTTACATGTGAAACTTAGCCACAAATTATAAGGCCTCAATCAGTACACAGAAGGGATCTTAAAGTAAGCTAGGGCTAGATGTAACATTAAAGTTGATGGTTGGATATTAATCAAACCACTTTCCTGGTGAAAAGGTCATGACCTCGTATCTTCACTTCAGTAAAAGACAGATAGCATAAGGGAAACAAGATGGGATGAAATGTGACAAGAAACAGGCTCTGGATGAAAACTGATACATAACTGTTAACAGTAACTCTCAGAGTCAAAAGCAGGCTAGCCTGCTGGCTTTACCTACCAGCTAGGAGGATTAAACCTCCTTGCTACCAGTTGTGTTTGTGCTGACTCTAGTGGAAAGTTAACCTGGACTTGAGATATCTATGTGCACACTTGGGCAAGCAAGTCACTCATAGCCTGTCGATCTACATAGAAGTCAAGCAAAGAATTAGATAAAGCACACACAAAGCAAGGGTGAAGTTCCTGAACAGCCGTTTTTTCACTCTCAGTATTTATGAATGTGAATGAAAGCCAGCACAACGCCAAGTACTAAGGTCCAAGTGAAGTGGTAGAAGAATCAAATCATACCTTTTTCAGAAGAGATAGTTCATCAGCTTGGCATGTCCAAGGATACAGAACTACACATGGGTTCTTGGAAAACTATGTACTCGCCCAATCTTTAGTTCCAGGAGGGATAGAAAGTTGCTAGGAGTGCATGCCAGCAGGGCATGCCACGTAGTACAGTACTAGTTTCCAGATGACCCCACACCAGTCTGGCTGAGAGAGACTGGGGGCCCCTATTTAGATCTGCCTGCAGCCCACATGTGGTTCCTGTTACCCAGCCCGCCTACCAGCTGAACTTGTCTGGCTGGAGCATCTCATTAGGCTGTGTATGGGGGTCTCCAGGGTTCATGTGCTCTGTTAGTAAAGACTGTGGATTTGGAGAGTCTTCTATGTCAGAAAGGAAGCCACTGAATATATTTATTGCTTTGAAAATATTTCATATTTAGGGCTGTTTTCTTAGGTCATCTATTGATAACAATGCACATCTCTGCCCTGACCTATGTCAATCATGCCCCTTCTGTCTGGTCTGTTTTTAAACCTGACAGTTGACCCCTCCCCCCTCAGCTGACAGCCACATGGTATGTGGCAAGTTTGTTATTCACACATCTCTGTCTGTGTGATGGCATTGGTGACACAAGGGCAAGGGCCAGGAAAAATCACTACATTGGTTCTCACCATCGGGGAAGAGGATCAGAGTCAATTTCTTTCATGCGTAAGAATTTTACTGCCAGTGCCTGAAATTGTTGATTTCGGACAGTGTTTCAGTTGCTATCAGATCTTTACTTAATTAATAGCTTGTTTAGAAATAGTTACTTTTTATTAGAGTTTATTATTTTTATTTTTTAAATTTTTAATTTATTCTAACTCATTAGCCTCTACCAGGCTCCGCATGATCGCTGGGAAAATAGTAGAAATTGGCCAAATACAAACTGTAGAGTGAATAGTATGCCAGGGGTAGTCCGCTATACATGTACAGTGCTATTGAGCTTCACTGTATAGCAGACTGCTACCCCTGGCATACTATTCATTCTATTTGGCCGATTTCTACTATTTTCCCAGCGATCGCATGGAGCCCGGTAGAGGCTAACTTTTTATGTCCTTCAGAAAGAAGAAAGGGTCAAAAGATCACTGTGATATTAAACCAAAAGCTATTGCATGGTGGCTGACACCTACCACAAAAGCTACTCAGATGGATAAGGGGTCACTGCCAAAAATGTCACACAGTGCTAGCATGCTGTGGCTGCAAAGTCTCCAGACTACGGGTCAGAACAAAGCCCAGCAAAGTGTGTCAACTGTCTGGGCAAACTACCAAGTATCATGGGGTGGCTATGCTGGCAATTTAGAAGTTCTCAGGAGGGGAAAGTAGGGGCAAGAAAGATGAAAATAGACAAAACAGTAAGATTTATTAGTCTATGCTAAATGGATGGTGTCATCAGCCTCCAGTACGTGACATACACTTAGTCAGGTGATGATGTGAAATGATCATCAGGTGAATGTGCCTGCATGATATTAATCAATCATAACGATAAGTTTTGCCCTTAGGTTGTAGATTAAGATATACGGGATCCTGTGACAAGTTTTTTTCTTCAAGTTTGCTGTTTCTTGCCATAGTGTATATAAAGACAGACTGTTTTGAATAGGCTTTGCCAAAAGTTGTTTGTTATCCGTCCAAGCCCATAAAGAACATTGTCAAAACTGTCTTGCGCTGTAGAAATATGGTCCTTTACCTCCATTAGCTGTGTAAATGTTTGGAAGGATTGGGGACTGTCAGCACAGTTCTAATTGGTTCCATTGTTACAGGTAGGATTACAAAGGTCAAGTTCAAACACAGCTGTTAAAGCTGTACCAAACAAACCTAATTAATGGGTAAACTTACTACCCTGACACATGGCAGACCATCAAGAATGAAGTTCTTAACCCACATGCTACAAGGGACTTATAGTCAAGTCAAAGTTTATTGCACAACAATTGCATCGATGTATGGCAAATAACAAGGAACATTAACAACTATTTATACTAGTGTACTAATCTAACATCATTACTCTATACATGATATAATGAAATAGAACAAAACACATGTATCTTAAATTAGGTTCGCACTACATCTGTCCAGTCATTCAGCTTTTGCAAATGAGAATTGTTGAGTCAATGATGAAGTTAGCCTGAACTCAATCAAGCTCCTGTAACGGCTTGCCGCCCTGTAACCGCATAGCCGCCCATGGGGAGGGGACAGAAATCCCCGGACAGCTGGAGTTTGCGTTATACAGACTATGATGAAGTTAGTTTTCCAGCTTGTAGATGACAGAGATTTTCTCTATTTCTTCAGGTCACAGTGGCATGACCAATGGTCATCACAGCTACAGACCTCTGACCCCTGCGACCTCCAAAACATCCCTTCACCAGTCGGCCAGGTCCGAGAGTTCCCAGCATGCCATGAGTGAAGGTGTCATTGGGATAGTGGACATGTTTGGCTTTGAAGCATCGGAGGTAAGAGAACATATCTCTACTCAATAGTTAAGAACTGAGCATCCAACATTTACAATATTGTCTTCTCTTTTGATTTTTTCCCATGTAGCTGTGAATATTTTGTATACAAAGCAAAGGACAGGGTAGTTTGATAGGTGAATGTGTTTAGTCTGAATTCTACTAAACCTATTGTAGTTGTTTGGGCTTCAATTTCAAGAAGAATATTACAAGTTTTGTAGTAGCTGGCAGTGCTTCTTCTTCTGATGATAGCCTTATTTTGTGTTGTATTTCAGTGTAACCAGTTTGAGCACCTGTGTATGAACCTGTGTGCCGAGACCCTCCAGCACTTCTACAGCACACACGTCTTCAGGACCACACAACAGAGCGCCAGGTGGGTAGGCTTATCTTAATCTTATTGCTTATTCAACAGATATAGATCTATGCCTTTGATGAGAAAAGAAAAGAGAAATGATAAAATGTCAGACGTTACACACTCTTTGTGTTTAAAGTACTACATCAAGTCCTCCCTTCCATCTGATAGATTGCAGACTTTAAGATAGCTGAACATAAGACTGAGTAAGACCACAAAATGGTAAGAGTCAAGGTCAAATTATCTCAAAACTATATTGGCTATTACATTGGAGTGTAATACCACACGGTGAGTGTCAAGTTTCTTGCTGACCCCATGTTTATATCCGTCCCTGCAGAGATGAGGGTGTTTACTGTGATGTGGAGATAGACTGCCAGGACAACGCCCCGTGTATCGAGCTCATCACCTGTCAGAGAACAGGGCTACTCAGTCTGCTCGACAAGGAGGGGGCGCACACTCAGAGTGCATCATGGGAAGGCTATCTACAGAGGGTGGTCGAACAACATAGCAGTCATGAATGGTAGGAACTAGTTATGAGAATAGCATTTGCATTTATCTCTACCATATTACAAGTGCAGGTTCCTTCATAAATGCTGAAGGTAAACAAAGCTTTTGTTCATGATACTGTAGATTCTACCACTGTTTAGAACTGTTATAGGAGACCTAGTGTAGAATAGCAGGAGGAAACCGGAAGAGGTCCTGGATGTAGTATGACCCAGAGACGAGGTAGAGTCTAGATGTGGCTAGTTTCACATTGAGCCTTCACGTTGTGTGGGACTGTTCCATCCCGTAGCTAGAGAACAGCCTGGAGTACGTAGAGTCTAGAGTACGAGGCCAAGTCCATTACGATGATACGTCCCAGTTGGCTGTAGTAAGAGTCTGTGTTGTTCCAGCTTCTCCCAGCCTGAGTGCGAAGGTCCAGACACCTCCAGCTTCACCATCAGACACTTCACCGGTCCTGTCACCTACGACGCCTCCTCCCTCCTCCACACCAACAACGATGCTGTCCCTGATGACATCATCTGTATCTTCTCTAGAAACAACTGTAACTTTGGCTTCGTCACCCACCTCTACTCCAATGAGCTGAAAGTGCAAGGTGGGATGTAGTTTTAACTACACTCTTTTATATGTACCATTCTGTGTCAATAAGGAGTGAACACTGTCGGTTGGTCAATTGCATTTAACCAAAATTACAAACACATATGTATTCTGAGCATTAATTCAGGGGAAGCAAAAAGAAGATGAAAGACCTAAAATGCTTTAAGTTAAAAGTCAGATTAAACTTGATTGCCACCTTTTATTTTCCACAGGTGGGAATGGGCCTCAGGGTATGGCACATCGTATTTCACCACCAATATCATCCGACTCCAATGGGTAAGACTCGTTGTACTTATTAATTCTGCTATACATGTACGTGTGTCTTACAAACACATGTTCTGTAATGTTGGCTCTGATCAGGACTGGGAAGAAAGTGATATTTTCTGCATACTTGTAAGGCTTGGAGACTGGGAATGTCGTGAATAGCATGATTATCTGTTTGAAGTGCAATGTACTGCTTCTGTAGATGTTAACAATTACAATAGTACAAATTGTGTTTTGCTCCGTTGATATTGACATGAAACTGCTGGCATTGAGGAAAACAGATGAATCAGTTCTGAATAACATCAACCTTTTTGAAACGTTCATCAGTGTTGACGTGTTTCTTTTTGTAATCCTTCCAGCCAAAGGGAGGGCAGAAGAACCCTATCCAGAGACTTCCAGACCAGACTGGATAATCTGCTGAAGACCATCGTCATGGCCAAGCCTCACTTTGTCCGGTGTATCAGGGTAAGTTGGATTAGTGCCAGTTTAGATGTAGTCTGGTCATCATCAAAGAAAGTAAACACTGCAGAAATGCATATACATGTACTAGATATGTGGCACAAGCCCAAAATGGCACTGTGATGACAGAATACTTGAAGTGTTGTTTGTTCTGACTGTCATGGCCCTTCTCTCTCCCACAGTCCAACAGTCAGGAGGAACCTGAGCTGTTCACCCGGGACGTCGTGTGTAGACAGATCAGGGCCCTTCACATCCTGGAGACAGTCAACCTGTACGCAGGAGGTGAGGACGCCAATGATAATAGCTATATATAGACAATGTTTCCTAAATAGACAAAACAGCTATTTATGGTGTCACTGTTTTGCTTTCCTAGATTGACAATACTGATCTGCCTCATTTAGGCTGATCTAAGCTGTGTCTGATTATTATGTGTTTAGTCATGGATGCCAAAGATACCTCAGCAATAGAGTATAATTAACAGTCCCTTTGAACCTCTCTCCCAGGCTATCCCCACAGAATGCGGCTGAAGACGTTCAACAACAGGTTCCGATTCCTGGTGCCCTGGAGGAGACGAGCAAAGATGGAGGACATGCCACAGGACGAGTGCAAGGTCAGTGAAAGGTCATATCATTACAACCAATCAGGCACAGCCTCTGCCACAGGACGTTTGTATGGCACTTATATAGAAAGCTTGATGTCTATTTTGTACACATTTTTCTTTCGTGCATGTGCTTTACCATTTCCATCATGTGATTCTTGGTGTCTCCAAGAAATTTAGGCCATTTCAATCTGAAGAACTTGTAACTCCAGACCTCGCTGTGTCTTCATGCCCTTTAATATGGTTCTTATTCACATAATCACATGCAGTAAGATAAGAAATGAATGCAATACTCTGTTGTAACATTATTTCATAAAGCCTCCATCTGATATATGCCTTTCTTGCAGCTCATTCTGGACGGGTTCCTCCAGGCAGTAGACAGCAGTGACCTGCCCTACACCAGTGCCAACTGGGCCATCGGCAAGAAACACATTTTCCTCAGGTGAGGCAGGTTTTACTTACCTTAGGCCACACCAATTTAATTTCTTGGTTAACATATTTTTTTTTAAATTTTGGCACAAAAAAGAATCATGAAAACAGAAGGCTGGGGTGACAACTTGCACCTGACCCTGTTCACTCCCTGAAATTGTGTGCACCAAAGTACAAACTTTTCTCTGAGATTCTATTTTCCTGTTGATTTTCCAATCTAGCATTTTTTTAGAAATTCTGTTAAGAAATTAAAATGGTGTGGCCTTACAATGTGTATTGCACAGGGCTGTTATCATTTTTGTATCAGAAGGTAGTCTTTTTTCTAAAGTCTTCATACCTTTTTGCAATAGACACATTTTATTCTCAAAGAATATTACTGTAAATCACTTTAATATTGCGGCAGGAAAATATAGCGGTTGGGGGAAAATGTAGTAGGTATTAAACAGCACTTAATTTTAACGGTGGGAACAAGCATCACTGTCTCCAATGTTAGTGATGAAACATTTGCAAATATGAAATTTTAGCAGTTGACTAGTGACCGTTGATTTAGCTAAAATTAAGTTACAGTTAACAAATCAAGAATAAAAGTAATCAAGAATGACATCCTTCCCTATGACTGACACCTGTACTGTCTGCCCACCACAGTGAGGGAGCGAGGCAGCAGCTGGAGAATGTACGAGATATCAGGAGGGACCAGGCCGCCACTCTCATCCAGGCCTATGTCAGAAGGAGGCTGTGTGTGAAGAAATGGCCATCCATACGGAGGTCCCTGGAGCTGAGGAAAAGGGCAAAGTCTAGGTCAAGGTCGCGCAGCAGGTCAAGGTCACCTCACAGGTACGAAGGTTAACCTGTCTGCTGTCATTTGTTAGACGTTTTTTACCCTTTCTTAACACACGTCCAAACTTTCATTTAGCACTTACCGATGTGTAAGATAAGAGACTTCTATCAAAACTAGTGTGAAAAGTTGATCTGTATAAAGGCCCTGTCACACTTGTGCGTATATTCAAGTGCGTATGGGTTGCGCACAAACATAATTTTGGTTTATGTCAAGTTTGCAGGGAAGAAGTTGTTTTCTACATTGACCTACCGTAGTGCAGCCTAGTTATCGAACCAAAGAAATGACTTCTTTGGCTGCAAACTTAACCTAAAACAAAAACTTGTTAATACGCCACTCATGCTGACTAGCATAAACGCACAAGTGTGACAGGGCCCTCAAGTCATTCATGTCTTGTCCTCCAGTGCCAGGAATCGACCCCAGCCTATCCCGGTGATGGAAAACAACCACGACCGCTGTGATACAAAAACTATCCAGCAAACCTGCTGTCTGTATGGCATGGACATGGTAAGACTTCTATCTGTTCTGAACTAAAATTTTCATAACTCTCCAAGATTATAGCAGTAGTACTGTGTAGGAGTTAATCTGTGCTCATTTGTACGGTAGAAGGCAGTTGGAAGCAGTTAAGTTGATTGGTCATGATTAGAGCCTTGGTTCCTAAAAGCCCCCTCTCACTGGACCCGCGGCACGCCGGCGGCGTCGCTGCGGCGGATCGAATTGACAAAGCACTCAACGAACTTCATCGACAAAAAAATAATATTTTTGAGCTTTGTGTGTTTTGTTGTCTTTTTGGTCATACTTGTACGTTTTGATTGATATTCCCATTATAAAGTCAAGGGTAACACAAATCCAGTTTAGGACGCAGTGACGCCGCCAGCGTGCCGCGGGTCCAGTGAGAGGGGGGCTTAAGCTTCTTGGTATGCTGCTTTCATTTACTATCTAGTATTCTCTGTGTTCCCCTGTACGTGGAACTAACAAAGTCCTCCTCTCCTGCCTACAGGACTGCCCTCCCCCTGTCCCACCCAGTCGTGGCTACACAGTCAACGGCAACATGAAGATGAGCTTCCCACAGATGAGGGTGATGAAACAAGGCTACCCTGGTGAGGACATGGTTGTCTTTGTGTTTTACTGTTACCAAGAAACTATGTGTTTATATCAACCCACTCACTGGTATAGCCACCACTTGACATAACACACCAGTTTTACAAGCATGTGGTGGCAACCTTTTATATAGTATTAAATGGAAAAAAACACATTACCATTTGATTTCTGAGTGGTACCACTGTTTGAAAAGTCTTGAAGATATTTATTTTTCTTTCCTAGAAGATGCTGGGAAGTCTGATCGGGTGTTGCGTAAAGGTGACCCGGTGAAGGTTGTAGGAGTGTCCCCGAGGCGGGGCTACCTGATCGTGGAGCATTCCAACACGAAACTGCACGTACCATACCAACTGATGGAGCTGCGAACCACTAACGGCCTAGCAAAGGCCTGCTGACACACACATGGCCTGCAAGGAACCTTTGTATAGCAGCTACCAATTGTATAATTATAGGAATAGTGATAGCAACTATAGCCTCCTTTGCAGACTTCCTATAACGGCGGCGTATATATTGGTGGGGGGGATAAATGGCGGTCGTCCCTCAGCTACACAACTCCCTTGCCGGCATTAGAGAACCTTGAACCTTAAACGCCGCCGTTATAGGAAGTCTGCGAAGGAGCCTATAGCAACTAGACCAAACTGTGGAAATGCACCTTGCACAGATCAGTGACTAGTATTGTGCTTTAGTATGTTTTGTGTCTCAGTTTAGATCTTATGTTGTATGTTGATACTCATATTTCCTTGCAGACCATGTAATATCTATCAACATTTGTTGCATTATTTGGAAGATACATGTATCAGTAAGCATGTGAATGTTATTTTATTGGCCAAGAAATGGAGATTTGTCACTTTAACAGTACCTGTATAATATTGTAGTTGACTGTATTGATCATTTCCTCAATATTTTTTAATAATGTCCTTAAAAAGCCACAGTCTAAAGAAATTCAGCTACAATGTAGGTGTGAGGATTTTACAAGCAATTTAGTTCCTTAATCGTCTTGAGCTGTACAACAGACCACTGGAGGGTCTCATAAGACAATGTTGTGGAAGGGATGTTCTGAAGGAAGGAAGGAAATATGAACTAAATGTGGACAGCTTGAAGGAGCTTATCACTCTGTCATTGTTCCTATCAGTACTGACTAGGGGTGGATACCGGTTCGCTGGACCTGATTCGAACCTGTATAACATCCAAGAACCGAGTCCAAAAAACCTGAAAGCCAAAAACCTGAGTCCAAAAAAAAACCTGAACAGAGTACAAATATATTTTTCTCTTTTGTTTGATGAAAAGTGTTTTGAGTCTCCCTATGAAAAGAAAAAGCATATACAATGTAAAATAAGTGCAACATTCAAATAGTAAATACTGGTTTGCCTTAAAAGTCTTCTCACCAAGAAACTTTTACAGTCATGCATGTCAGTCTTAATTCGCTATGCTTTATATTGGTTTAATAAAACAAAACATATCAACTAGACAGGATCAGGTCCAGGTTCATGTCCGGACCTGAACCTAAATCTCTGGACCTGAACCTGGACTTGGACCTTATCAAGCTGAACCGGTATCCACCCCTAGTACTGACAAGTTGAAGGAGAGCTACCAACTGACACCAGGAATCACAACGACATTGGTCACCATTTGTGGCACAATGTATTACTTGAATGGCAATTACAGGGAGCAAGAATGAAGACTAAAGAGCTGTACAGACATGTTAAGCCATGTGTAATTTATATAATGTGCATGTTTGTTGACTACTATACAGTAGTATTAGCTTTTCAGTCCTCATCCATCATAGGAAACTATAGATTTCAACTAATCTTAATGTTTATGTACATACTTTGTATAGATCTTTTGTATAAATCTATTGTACATATAAAACTTGTGTAAAATGCCTAACGTTACAAACAGTAGTCATAGCCACGCAGTAACATGCTCACTCAGTTCCTGTTATTTATTTTCATACTCTTCCCTAGCACTCCATAGGATGTGCTGCCCTACTGTAACACAATAAAGTTCTATTCTTAAATAAAAACTACCGTGTTGGTCCATTGGTGAAATAAGGCCACGCCAATTTATTTTGTCGCCTTTCGGAATAGCCTGTCCTGTTTTTCCCATTTTGAAAAAAAAAAAAATTTGGTCACTATTCCCATTCACAAATTTTAACTCCAAATTTTACTTTCTGTTCAGTTGTAAAACTCGATAGCCAGCAAAATAGATTATAAAGGCCTGTTTATACTTAGAAAGTGTGGTCACATTGATCATAAGTTATAATTTTTCATTTACTAACACTATTTCTCAATATCAATCCATATATTACATGGCAAAAGGTAATTTTGTTACTGAAATTGTAGTACTAGATCAAAGAAAGGGGTGCATTGGATAAAATGAGCCATACAAAGCTGAAACTTGAATAATCCTCTTATTCTTTATGTTATGTAAACCCTTATCTTCACCCCAGACTATTTGCAAAACAATTTTTTTTTTTCCTGTCGCTCCGATTTTTTTCTGAAAAAATCCGAGAAGCAACAAATTAAATTGGTGTGGCCTAAGTATAACAAAGTTATATAGACGTTACCAGGAATGGCATACTATCTTCTCCATAGGGTATTATTTCCTCCCTGCTCATGGTGCGTCTAATTCTATATCAGCACCTGCAGCACTTGCCTCACACGCCCCAGCTGGGCACCTGACAATGTCTCACCTGGCGGGGGTACAGAAGAAACATGAGACCGAACGAGAATTTTCCTCTAGTTCAAGCAATATACACAAGGTAGGGGTGGATACCGGTTCGGCTTAATAAGGTTCAAGTCCAAGTTTAGGTCCAGAGATTTAGGTTAAGGTCCGGACCTGCACCTGGACCTCATCCTGTCCAGTTGATGTTTTGTTTTATTAGACCAATATTAAGCATAGAGAATTCATACTGACATGCACAACTATAAAAGTTCTTGGGGAGAAGACTTCAGTGTTTGATATTTGAATATTGCACTTGTTTTAAATGCCTTTTTTGTCAGAGGGGAGACTCAAAACACTTTTTATCAAACAAAATAGAGAAATATATTTGTACTTTGTTCAGGTTTTCTTTTACTCAGGTTTTTGGCTTTAGGTTTTTTGGACTTGGTTCTTGGATGTTATAAAGGTCCGAATCAGGTCCAGCGAACCAGTATCCACCCCTAACACAAGGTGTTCACAACTTCAGCAAAATGAGACAGGCTCTCTCCCTACCTGTTCCTTCCTCCTCCCCCTCTTTATGCTCCTGAGCCTGCAGTAGTTTCTCGGCCTCAGTGACAGTCGTCTCCCTCCCCTTCCCCTGCAGCCCAGCCAGGTACTCCAGCAGGATGGGGAAGTCTTCCTCAGACACCTGCATATAAATATAAATATGCATATGACCAGGCATACAAAACAAATTCGTGAAGTAATTATTACATTATTATTACATTACATCTGTCTGAAGGTGTTATGAAATTCTGTGGTGGACCTCTGTTGTGGTCATGTCTTCTACGCTCCCCGCACCAAAGTTGGCCTTCTGTACAGGACCACTACGCTGTGACAAAAAATCATGGTGACAATCTTGCATATATATTGATAGGAAGAACTAGACCCAAACCTTGTCTGTGTTGTACATGTTCCTGAGCAGCCACACCTGGCGCACCTTACGGAACACCCAGCTGGGTCGGTCGGACTTCCACGTCTGCAGGTACACAGAGCCCAGGTGCACAACAGACTCCTTCTCCTCTTCTTTAACTAATTGGAGAGGAGAGACAAAATAGTACTTTTGAAATGGACCCCCAAGGAATACTGTAATTCTTGAGTTGTTAGTTAAAATCCTCCCACACCATTATTGATGTATAGGGTGGTGCCCATCTCCGTTTCATAGCCCTGGGCCACACTGGTGCAATCACTGTAGCAGGGGGCTAGTCCACTGGCAGTGTAGTGTGTTTAACTTCCATACTGTTTCAGAACTATGTACCATTTTTATAAAGTCTTTGCTATGACTCAATGCGCCTCTTGTCCAGAGGTGTCCTACCTGGGGCTTGAATCCGGGCCTTCTGGTCCAATTAATTTGAAGCAGATGTGGCAGAGTAGCAGAGGCGAAGACCACTACAGCATAGGGACACCCCGAAATGGACCCCAAGGAATACTGTAATTCTTGATTTGTTAACTGTAACTTGATTTTATCTACTTCAACGGTCATTTCTCAACTGCTAAAATTTCATCATCGCAGCTATTTGATCACTAACATTTGGGACAGTGATGTTTGTTCCCACCGTTAAAATTAAATGCAGTGAACTGCTCACTTTTACCCAAACCGCTAGAATTACCAACCGCAATTTTAAATGGATTTACAGTACCCAAAAACTGACAATGCAGTTAATACTGTTGCAGTTTACCTGGCTCCTGGGGTAGTGCTGATTTCTTGGCTTCTTTCTTCCTCAATTTCTTCATCTTTCTCTCCATCTTCCTGGCCTCCTCAGGACTAAGCTCCTCCTGCTCCTCCCTGTCGTCACCTGTCTCCTCACCTGGTGTCTCCATCTCTACCTTCGGTGGAAGGTCGACATCTCTGCCTCTACTTTCACCCTCTACATCCCTACTTTTGTCTTCTTTTGTCTGAACCATTTTCTTGGTCTGTTGAACCATTTGATCAGAATCATCTTTGGGTTTCTTTCTCTTCCTTTTTTGGGAGTCAGAATGTCTCCTTGTGGTATCATCATCCATCTGGGAGTTATTCTCTTCTTCTGACTTAGTTGGTATCTGGGCCACACCCTCATGATCAACTCTATTCTTCTTTCTTTTCTTCTTTCTTTTACTACTTTCTGTAGGGTCAAAGTTCACAGCTTCCCCTGGAGACAATAGTTTCTTGGCTTCTGTCTTCACCATGATATTTCTCCTTTCCACAAAGTTTTAATATCGGACCAACGCCGTGTAACGAACGAGTTTTTTCTTTAAGTGCTGCGAAGTTGTATGAATCACCAAGACACCTGGAACAGAAAGAAAGTTAGAAAAATTTACAACAATACAATCATAGAATTATTTGCCATTCAGCATTTGACAAAACCAGGGAACAGAGCGTACATTATATTGCGACTCCCAGATTTTGGGTGACCTGGTGGTTTTGCACAGGTGATAGACACAACAACACGACCAACAGCCAGAAAAGTTCACAGATACTGAAAAGTCTTTTTCCAGAAGTAGAAAATCCCCCCTCCCACACCATGGGTTGTAGCTCTAAACAAGTCAAGTCGGGATAGATCGACGTTTCAACTTAACTAGAAGCTTCCTTACCAAAACTGTCTTACCGCAAGCGTCCTCCTGTCGACAACTCCAGGTTTACAATGATTCTACAGATACTAAGTCCTTTAAATAAAGTCCGCACATGTTTCCTCTGGAGTAAGGGCAGCCATCTTGGAAGAAACAATTTCACCTGGATGATGCCAGCGCCCCCTATTGACACATTGCAAAATTGCAACAACTCCATTTCCACGAAGGTTATACCGATAGGCACCACCACCTTTATGAAAGTTTGTCTGAGAGGGTGAGAAAGACAAGATCTCTAAATTCTTAAATATAAGTAATAGCGAAGGTTCTAAAAATAATCAGACACATAGAAGGTCTTAGAACAGTTTATCACACGATAAACAATGAATTCTCTACCATTGTTCTTTCATCAGGACAAGGAGGTTTCAACGAGGCTTTATCAATGACTGTAACGTTATGTCCTTATATCATTTTGATGTCCAGATTTGTGTTTGTTAGGTAATAAGTGGATGAATAGTCAAGTACCAAAAATTGTCACACTCTTATATCATGGTTGTCTATGTCTTATATTACTAGTATTATAGCATTTCGAAAGGAAATTTGATCTATCCAAAACACCGTGGCATATGTTCAACGTCTTCTTGAATTGGTTGACAAAAAAGAATTGAAATTTGGACAGGTGAGCCTTTTAGAACGTGAAAATTTACAGGAGATTTACACTTGATCACTTGTAACGGTAAAATGGAAATGAAAAGAAATGGAAACATGTGGAGTAGAGTTCATTATGGCGTGTAGATATCCCAATGTTTTGTTGTTGAAATGTCCTTAAAATTGTCATAATTGATTTTCAATGATCGAATGGGAAATAAAGTCAAATAAGCCTTAAAAATGTTTGATTTCCCCATTTCCGAAAAGAAGGAAATTTGGCAATTTGACGGTCGTATGTATAGCCACTTTTCTGGAAGCGGCCGAGAGCGGTATTACAGATTAGGCTCTAAAATAAGGTATATCGTCCCGACTCATAAAACATGTAATACAGTAGGCCTAGACAACTTGTGTATTTGTTTTTCGTGAGTTAGCTTCTCTATGTTTTAGTTTTACATCTATATTGCACAACGTCAGTGAGCCTGGGGATATATTCGTACATCACTAGGCCTAGCTACTTCCCTTTTGCTTTACATGTTGGTCGTGTCAACTATGGAATGATGTATTTGCCTTATATTACACAAATGGTAGAGTAGAGTAGTCTTCAGTCAGGTAGGATGCTTTACATCCAGTTTAAACCGCTCCTTTGTACCACTTTTTTAGCCGGTGTTTATACATGAGTTCATGTAAATTTTCTAATCCCAGAGTAAATCAAGCGGACGTGGTAGGAAGCTGATTAATAGTTACTAGGAAAAGCCTTTGTTCTATGAAATATAGAAAGGTTAGAGCAAATGTTCTGTTGGAAGACTCTAATGCAGGTAAGTAGTTCTGAAATAAACTGACATGATTTCCTTTCTCCTAAGAGCATTTACCATAATCGTAGGAACCCATAACACAATATAATTCTTTCTGGGATATTTGGGTGGCCCTGAAAAGGGCCGGGGTTAACTGGTCAGGTCATTTACTTGGAGCTGGTGTACTTGGTGACGGCCTTGGTGCCCTCGCTGACGGCGTGCTTGGCAAGCTCGCCTGGCAGCAGCAGACGCACGGCGGTCTGGATCTCCCGGCTGCTGATGGTAGAGCGCTTGTTGTAGTGAGCCAGGCGGGAAGCCTCAGCGGCGATACGCTCGAAGATATCGTTGACGAACGAGTTCATGATTCCCATAGCCTTGCTGGAGACACCGGTGTCGGGGTGCACCTGCTTGAGCACCTTGTAGATGTAGACACCGAAGGACTCCTTTCTCTTTCTTCTCCTCTTTCCCTTGGCCCCAGCAGGCCTGGCCTTCCCAGCCTTCTTGGCAGCTTTTCCTCCTCCTTTGGGTGGCATTTCCTTCTCAGTGTACGAGCGAAAATAAAAGCACTTCGAGGAGCAGAGTCTATTAATACAAACGTTCATGCAAATTTTCTGATCCCAGGGTAAATTAAGCGGACGTGGTAGGAAGCAGTTATTTATTCGCCTTGAATATGTTTAATTTTTTTGCGGTAGGAAACATTGATGGCATATCGTACTTTCTTATTGACAGCAGAAATATTGCCAGTAGTTCGCTTTCTTTAATTTTCCTTTTTTTTTTCATTTCTAGATGCAATATTGCGGACCTGGTAGAGACCAAGTGTATACAGCTCATACGCTATTGGCAGAGGAGGAAAGAAACTTGTGCTCCTATTGGTTAGATACATCGGCTTTGAATCCACATGCTTGGTACAAAATGGTAGAAACCCTCAGAACAACATTTACGATAACCGTAAGAATCTATAACTGTGAATAATGTCTGGACGTGGTAAAGGAGGCAAGGCCCGTGCGAAGGCAAAGAGCCGTTCTTCCCGTGCAGGGCTTCAGTTCCCTGTTGGCCGTGTGCACCGTTTCCTGCGCAAGGGCAACTATGCTCAGCGTGTCGGTGCTGGCGCCCCAGTCTACCTGGCCGCCGTGCTGGAGTACCTGACCGCTGAGATCCTCGAGTTGGCCGGTAACGCTGCCCGTGACAACAAGAAGACCAGGATCATTCCCCGTCATCTTCAGCTTGCCGTCCGTAACGACGAGGAGTTGAACAAGCTCTTGTCCGGCGTGACCATTGCCCAGGGAGGTGTGCTGCCCAACATCCACGCCGTGCTCCTGCCCAAGAAGGCCGCTTCCAAATCCAGCTAAATATCGCCCGAACAACCGAACACCCCGGCCCTTTTCAGGGCCACCCACATCCTTCCAAAAGGACTATTGTTATCATCACCGTCAAACGAATGTTATAGTTAGCCTCCACCAGGCCTTCCTACTAAGGTCTACCAGCCTCCGCGAGTCACTGGGAAAACAGTAGAAATTTGCCAAAATAGAGTGTGTAGGGAGTCGGCTAATGCCCTCCGTATAGCCGGCGCGGCTAGTCTGGTAGAGACTACCTTCCTACGGATGGTGGAATTGAAATTGCAAATGAGAACCTATGGTGGCCAAACTCTCCAGCCGGCGTAGTAGTGTGATTGTCACATCAGCTTTCAGACATCATAGAGCTATGAGCTAAAAGACGGTAGCCTGAGTGCCAGCCATGGGCTAATTCTGACTTAGCCCATGGCTACTTCCCCTCAGCCAATGGGAAGCCCCCATTTTCTGTGGTTATATCCAGATAGTGTGGGATATCAGAAAAGTGTGAGTGATATCTGTGGGTGCTATAGAAAAACTGTGGGTGATATAGAAAAACTGTGGGTGATATAACCATGTGACCTATTCTGCTAAATTAGATAGCTCGATATCTGGATATAACAGCAGTCCCGCCACCTTGGGGTTTCTAGTCTCCACTCGGGCTTCGCCCTCGGGGAGACTAGAAACCCCTCGGTGGGCGGGACTGCTGTTATATCCAGATATCTTGGCCACTCCCATCAGCTATCTATTACTAAATATGTAATGATATATGTTGATAGAGTTATTAGGACTCAAATGACTGTGTATCTGTTATATTGTATCTGACCCTTACCTCTTCCCTCATGACCTCAATGAAAAGCGGCCTGCGTGCCGATTTGAGCTTATCATGAATAAACAAAGGTTCAAACAAACAAACTCATGTTATTTGCCACGAAAGGCTCCCTGCCTCCCCCGACAGTCCAATATCCTGATGCATAATCATTGAAACCAGCGAATGCCGAAAAATCGTACATATAATAAAATCGTTTAGCCCATGGCTACTTCCCCTCAGCCAATGGGAAGCCCCAATTTTCTGTGGTTATATCCACATAGTGTGGGATATCAGAAAAGTGTGAGTGATATCTGTGGGTGATATAGAAAAACTGTGGGTGATATAGAAAAACTGTGAGTGATATAACCATGTGACCTGTTCTAACCAATCCCTGCTCTGATTTCTAATTGCCCGGGGATTTGGAACTCTCCTCATATGTTTTACAGACCTTGTCTATGCCTAGCCTTGCAGCTGTTACTTGTTTGTCCGCATGTCCAGCAAAAAGAGAGATTTCTGGACTTTCAGGACAAAATAAAGTAACATTTAGTAGAGCTGCTGAACTAGGGAAGCTTCGGGGAAGTATGCCATGGGCTAAATTAGATAGCTGATGGTATTGGCCTCGATATCTGGATATAACAGCAGTCCCGCCACCTTGGGGTTTCTAGTCTCCACTCGGGCTTCGCCCTCGGGGAGACTAGAAACCCCTCGGTGGGCGGGACTGCTGTTATATCCAGATATCTTGGCCACTCCCATCAGCTATCTATTACTTATTTAACAGTTTGCCATCCAATAAAATGATACCAATTCGTGCGAACTCGCAATGCATTTCAATAAGGAGCTTGTGAAACAAAACAGTTCTTTTAGGACGATGTGGGTGGCCCTGAAAAGGGCCGGGGTAAACTGGTCGGGCGGTCAGGCGGTTTACTTGGAGCTGGTGTACTTGGTGACGGCCTTGGTGCCCTCGCTGACGGCGTGCTTGGCGAGTTCACCAGGCAGCAGCAGACGCACGGCGGTCTGGATCTCCCGGCTGCTGATGGTGGAGCGCTTGTTGTAGTGAGCCAGGCGGGAAGCCTCTGCGGCGATGCGCTCGAAGATATCGTTGACGAAGGAGTTCATGATGCCCATGGCCTTGCTGGAGACACCGGTGTCAGGGTGCACCTGCTTGAGCACCTTGTAGATGTAGACACCGAAGGTTTCCCTCCTCTTTCTCCTCCTCTTTCCCTTGGCTCCAGCGGGCCTAGCCTTACCGGCTTTCTTGGCAGCTTTTCCTCCTCCTTTGGGCGGCATAGTCAGTCTTTCCTAAGATAACAACTGAATTACATGCAGCAGGAGCAGAGAGTATTTATACATGATTTTATGCAAATTTTTGGATCTCAGTGTGAGTGTTACGGACGTGGTAGGAAGCAGAGTAGTACTAATGCGATAAAGTTTGTCAAACCGAGTGCATGCATACAAACCTAGTACCTAATCACTTTGCTCAACGTTTTACTTCGTGTGTACGTTTTTTGGCTCTTACCATGCTTACTAACTGTACATTTGGTCAGTCTTATACGTCGTGGTATCCTTTGACTGCATATGAAAAATAAAGTCTAACAAATCAAGAAGGAACCCCCACTATTTTTCATTTCAGTGTGAGTGTTACGGACGTGGTAGGAAGCAGGCCGATGCGTTCAGCTTGTCAAACCCATCAAGAACATGGAAGCCTACCAAATCACTTTGCTTTGTCTAGTTTGTGACTCTCAAACAAACGGTACATTTTACTTATTCATCATGGTATGTTGTGACTGCATATGGAAATTACGTGTGACAAACTTCGGAGAAAATTATAAAACCCCACTTCGACATTGACAATACCCCACAACAACCTGGTACGCTTTACAGAAACATTTTCCAGAAGGTACTAGTACAACAGGTAGTACGTTGTGCGTAAATTTAAATGTGGTCAACATAGCTCTTTTTGGGGAATGTTGGTGGCCCTGAAAAGGGCCGGGGTCACTTGGGTCAGGCTAGGTGTTTAAGCACGCTCGCCACGGATACGGCGGGCCAGCTGGATGTCCTTGGGCATGATGGTCACACGCTTGGCGTGGATGGCGCACAGGTTGGTGTCCTCGAAGAGACCGACCAGGTAGGCTTCGCTAGCCTCCTGCAGAGCCATGACGGCAGAGCTCTGGAAGCGCAGGTCGGTCTTGAAGTCCTGAGCGATCTCCCTGACCAGGCGCTGGAAGGGCAGCTTGCGGATGAGCAGCTCGGTGGACTTCTGGTAACGACGGATCTCCCTGAGAGCCACGGTACCGGGCCTGTAACGATGAGGCTTCTTGACACCTCCGGTGGCCGGGGCGCTCTTGCGAGCGGCCTTGGTGGCCAGCTGCTTCCTTGGGGCCTTGCCTCCAGTGGACTTACGGGCGGTCTGCTTGGTACGTGCCATGACTGACTTTCTCTGTGTCTGCTACGAACAAGAATATTGACGGTTCGAACCGTTTCACCTTTATTCATTGCAGCCTGAACAACGACAGATCTGATTGGTCGGAATCTTTCGCCTGATTGGCTCAGAAGCAGAGTACCCTGATTGGTTGTGAGTGATGACAGGGCTTTCACTTTATTCTCCAAGCAGAGGTTTTCGTCGGGGGGGGGGGGGGGGGGGGGGGGGGGGTAGTAGTGGCCTGGGTTTTTTAACATTGCCTCTCGTAACCCCCGGCCACTACTACCCCCCGACCAAAACCTCTGCTTGGAGAATAATAAGGGCTAGGGGTACCGGGTGGCAGTGATTTTTCTCCCTCCAAAAAAAATAGCCCTCAAGACCAGGGGTACATCATTAATATTCACCTTGAATATTCACCTTGAAGCTCAGACAGTTGGTACGTACCCCAAAAACAAACATCCACACAAACCCACCATGACAGTTGAGTGAAATGGAATTCAACAATGAAGAGCGGTCTAAACTGGAGCAGTCCTACCTGACCGAAAATTCTACTCTACTCTACTCTACTCTACTCTACTCTACTCTAAAAGAGTAATGAGGCTGTACCTAACTTGGCGACGGTAAGGGTCATAAAAAGGTAAGGACGGCGAAGGGCCGACATTCTGATTGTCAAGTTCTTCTTTTCTCAAACGACGAACATGTATTCCAGCAAAGCGGACACCCCCAAGGCAAGGAAACATTTAAGCGCATTTCTAAAAACATACAGCGTTACCACAAATTTAAGCACCAGTGTAGAGTAGAGTAGAGTAGAGTAGAGTAGAATTTTCGGTCAGGTAGGACTGCTCCAGTTTAGACCGCTCTTCATTAGTTAAACTGACTGTATTGGAAAACAAACATCACTGTCTACATACTAGTGGCTTACTAGTCTGGGTGCCAGACCCCTAATCAATCCACACGAGATATATTTTAGAGATTGGGGGTCTGGCATCCAGGCTAGTGGCATACTGGGAATTCTGCATCAGGACATGAAGAACTTCTGTATATCAAACTAGATAAGTGTGAGACGAATGTAATATTTTAACGTGAAGTACATGATATATGTAGTTCTTTTTGGATGAAGTGGGTGGCCCTGAAAAGGGCCGGTATGTCTGTGGTTTTGGTCTTCAAAGCTCACTTCTTGGCAGCCTTCTTGGCGGGCTTCTTTGCTGCCTTCTTGGCTGGCTTCTTGGCCGGTTTCTTGGCAGGTTTGGCCTTCTTTGCAGCTGGTTTCTTTGCTGGCTTGGCCTTCTTCGCTGCAGGTTTCTTTGCTTTCTTCGGCGACTTCTTGGCCTTTGGCTTCTTGGGCTTGACAGCCTTCTTCGCCTTTGGCTTCTTGGGCTTTACTGCCTTCTTCACCTTTGGCTTCTTGGGCTTAGCTGCCTTCTTCGCCGCCACGCTGACCTTGAAGGATCCAGAGGCACCTGTGCCCTTGGTTTGGACGAGGGTACCAGCAGTCACCATGCTCTTCAGCGAACGTTTCAGGACATGACCCTGCTTGGTCACGTCAAACTTGTAGTTGGCCCCCACGTACTTCTTGATAGCGACGAATGAAGAACCATTGCGTTCCTTCAGGGACTCGATCGCAGCGGTGATCATGGTTTTGCTTGGTGGATGGGCCGCAGGTGCCTTGGGCTTCTTGGCCTTGGCGGCTTTCTTCGGTGATGCGGCAGCGTCAGACATTTTTACTTCTGTTACCGATTGCTCTGAGAGGGAGAATTGGCGAAAGCGGTGATCAGCTGTTGTATATACAAGTCTTGCGGACCTGCTAGGAAGCACCCCGGATTTCACGATGCTTACTACGGGAAAATGGCTTCCCGAGTCTCGATCTGTGTTTGTGTGCCCAACTTGGAGCAGCGTTTCTGAGCTCATGAAGAAGACCAGGCCAATCTGGATGGTATAGATCGATAGTGAAGGGTACAGTCCTTCCGATTTGTGTGACTTTTTTTGTGTACCATGGTGCTGATGGAAGTAATTTAGCCGTTTTGTGAAGAGACACCACTTGTTGAAACCGGTACCTTGTAAAAACCGGCTTGTCGTTAAAAAATAACTGGTTTTGATGGGTTATCTAATACTTTAATAGAGAAACAAAACTATCAGGACTTCAATGCATGGAAATTTGAACTTTCTTACCATTCCATTATGGTGAAAATCACGATAGAAGTAATGGACCTCGAACACATTTGAGAGGTGTCATGGCGGATTTCGGTATGCAAACATTCCATAGCTTGGTACTTGGTTCGGTGATAATATGGTGAAAAGTAGTTCTGATTGATCCACTGATCGAGTATAAATGTCAAATGAATGTTCATATACTAATAGGCAACATAGTTTTGAGTGTAACTTCGACAATTCTACTAAAATACCCCCAAATCCACCCAGCTTCACCGCGGCCCGCTTGTGTATGCAAATTTTGGGCGGCCATGTAGTGGCTCCGACAGTACCTGGGGCTTGATGTCGAGACTCTCCTTCCATAAAACGTTTGAAATTTGTAAATAAAGATGTATTATGTCGACTATATTCATACAAACAGATTTTAATGATACTGACTATGCTGGTAACGATAGCAACAAGGACAGGAAAGGGCCAGTCGTCCCAGGTCCCTGTTGCCAGGGAACCAGGTTGAGTGTATGGAAAGTGCCCAAGCCTAATCTCCAACTCCAAGCAGATTTACACCGGGCGCGAAAATCGTATATCATGCTAGCCAGAGAAGGTCCAGTCAGCTTATTGGACCCTCTCTGGCTGACTGGACCTTCTCTGGCTAGCATATACGATTTTCGCGCCCGGCGTAGATCTGCTTGGAGATGACCCAAGCCAAGATGCAGTCGACGCCCAAAACAACAAATATTTTCTACCTCCATTTCTCTGTATAATTTTGCATCTACTCGTATTTCTGCTTTACCTCAATATGTAACAACCGATATGATTGCGGGGAGGATGTACTTTCTGATAAAAGTAGTTAGAATTGAAAGCCTCAGTTTCTTTGTGACACTAAAACCAGAGTAGGGACATACTCAAGATCAAACATGGAGAAATCAACTTCTGGAGTCAAGCAGATTTAATTGACACTAAAGTCTTCAACGCCAAATCATTGAGTTCAAATATCGGTAAAAAAACACACAATATTTCTGCAGCTGCCTAATGTCGAACAGATAACCATAATATGTTTCATTACCCTACAAATTACAATGGCCAGTTGTCTGAGAATTCAGTACTAGTAACTTAAAGGTCATTTGAGTACTTGTGACTTGCACGATAATCTATTTGATCAATCCTATGTATAAAATATCAACAACTTAAAAATTTTGTCTTTATGTAATGGTATGAATGTAAGAAAAGTGGTAAGTTTTACAAATATTTTGTATGCAATCTTAAAAATTCCAGACTTCACCAGTACCTGAATCTCTCTGCAAGACTTGCCTACATTGCATTTTGTTTGTTAGTGTTTGCAGCGAAATATCAATTTGAAAGTTTTGCATCAAATTGTGCAAAAATTATTGGATTTGTTTAAATCTATGAACAGATTGTCAGTAGCAAAAATTAGCTGATTTGCTTAAATCTATTAACAGATTGTCAGTAGTACATGAACATACACATTTTATAGTTTTATCACTCAACTGGATGCACAGTAAACTCTATACTGTTTTCTGTATCAGCTTCATCATGAATGATTGGTAAGTCAACCACACGATAAATGCTGTTCTGTGCCCTCCCAACGTACACATTGTCTGAAGTATTGCCAGCTGCCCCTTTGTACCAGAAGTACACATCAAAGCAGGAAGAGGGGACTTGTAGGTACTCCCACTGCAGGGTGGCACTGAACAAAACTGTGTTAGCTGCAATGGCATCACCAGTCATAGCTGTGGGATGCTGCGGCTTCTTCCAGGACACGTCCCTGCAAGTTACCTTGGTGACAGTCGCTTCCTGCTTCTTTTCAAGATCTCCAGCATTCATAATCTGGAATGTAAATTGAGGTACATTTACATGTATGTAATACAAAATAAATCAAGTAAACTTTACTAAAGCAACTGGAGAAATTCTTAAACAGACTTTTTACCTGGATGTCTAACCTTCTTCAACGTATATGTACATGTAGTCCTGCCCCAATTTGCCCCCAAATACTACAGACTATTTATTCCATCTTGGTAGTGCAACCTTGTATAGAATATTTTGGCAATGCCGACAGGAAGCGTTTCTTTCTGGAGCGGTATTTTGCTTAATTTTGTTTGAATCGTATGCAGGGATTTGGCCTAACATTGAGATATATTCTGCTGTTCTGAAAAAAATGGGAGAAATTGTTACCCTGATTTCTCCCAGTCTAAGGCACACATCCGTGTCCCCTTCCACAGTCCCTGTCCTCAAGAACCGGAGGTCGATGCCTTCAATCCTCCTTCCCTCACCAGTGTCATCCTTCAGCATGTAGAACCTGTCAGAACAAATTGTCACACACAGGAGATGATGTCACAATCATTTCCCTTGGTCTTTTTAAAATAAGTCTTGAAATCAGAATGACAGCATCAAAGCTTAGATAACTAGGAATCAACTACTCTCCAAGCAGAGGTAAGATCCATGGTATTTTTGTGGTACCGTATTTAAAACGTTTTTCTACTTTTTCGTTTTATGTAGGGTCTCCAGCCCGGATCTTACCTCTGCTTGGAGAGTAGGAATCAACATCTAGGGGCACATGCATGCATGATAGTGATAGTCTGAGGCTCTGAGCTGTGCATCCCAAGAACAGCATATTTCACTCCCTCCCACATGCAATAATGGACGTTTTGCAGAAATGGACATAAAAAGACTGTCCCAAGATCCATTTATCCTTCATATACATTCATTAACATGCTTGAACATGTGCAAAGATACAATACAATACAATACTGTACACTATATGTAAAGATACAATACTATGCAACACCATGGAAAAATTTGCAAACATACAAATATACAACTATACTAGAGAGCTTTACTTACAGAATTGTACATTTAGTATTCTGACCAGCCATCCAACAAGCAACTGTTTCTCATTGTGATTAATTCTGATGGAATAAGAAAAGCATTACTGTAACAGGACATGACTTGTGTGGTATTGATATTGCCTCTTCACGTTATACAGTTACCAGCATCATAAGTATGTGTCAACAGTACTTATGAATCATTGATGGAGTCATGTCTAAATGCTGTACTCCCAGAGAATACATAAACTAAAAGACTGGCACTTGTTAACTGCAGAACTTGCCCAAAGTTGCACACAACTTGATATGAATATAGCATAAGGCCACACCAATTTAATTTTTTTAATTTTTTTCAAATTTTATCACAAGGACATCATTAAAACAGAAGGCTGGGGTGAAAACTTGTACCTGACCCTGTTCACTCCCTGAAACAGTGTGCACCAAAGTACAACCTTTTTCCAATCTAGCATTTTTTTTTAAAATCCATTAACTAACTGGCAAGAAATTGAATTGGTGTGGCCTTAACATCCGATAACATTTTGTTTTCCATACCTTGTACACCAGCCCTGCTCTGCTGTTTCGTTTCTGGTACATCCAAAACACTCCTTATACAGCCTGTCGCACTCTTTGTCAGGAAGAGCAATGAAGTACACTGCCTGACCTGTGGAGTTGTCTACAGTATTGTTCCTTATGGATGTTTTATCTCCGTTGTCTGTAAAAGAAGGTAAAGTTCATATTTGATGAAAACTGGAATGATTACTTGATTTTTCTACGTAATTTCTGCCACATTCATACTTCCGTAAAGGTTGACAGGAAAGGGACGTAGGATACAAGTAGTGTTAAGTGACTTAAGTCCCCCCAACATCAGAATAAAATTAACTTTGAAACAATGTAATATACCAGCAAACATGCACTATGGACAACAAAAAAACAGTTGCATACCTCCATCCTTGTTATCATCGCCCTCCATCAGGACCCACTGTTTGGTCTGTCCTGTGGTGTTGAGAATCAGGTGCACCGCTGTGTGGTCCGCACCTGTCTCCCACTTATAGGTGTAGCTGACCAGCAGACTGGACTGGACTGGAATGTCTGAGCTGAACAGTCTGAAACACACAGAACACTGTCACATAGTATAGTATTAAATGCAGGGCTGTGTCCAGGACCTGTTGCTCTGTCCTGGGATGGAAATTTGCTTGGGATAGTCAAAATTTTCACCCCATCTGTCCAGAAAATCTGAACTTCAAGACACGAAATTGATAAAAATGTATTTTTGTAAGCTTAAATTACAAGATTTATTAACATGCTCTCCTAAATGAGTGGGACGGAAAAAAATTGAAAGCTGGAGACAACTCACTGTTGTGTACAGACCTGAGTAAAAGCTGCTAACTAGGTTGGATATACTATACTTTTTGTCGCACATTAATTTGAAGAAACGGTCTTACCTAAAAGATAAGGCATCACAAGCTTGTACAAAGTTTCCCCCCAAAAGCAGACTGCTGCCTCCATGGAAGGAATCCTTGGTACAGACATCCATGGTTCTATTTCCCCCTGTCTGGTCCTTTCCCTGAGAGAACTGAGCTGAGGTAAATGTTGTTTGGAACTGCTGACAAGTCAGGTTGTACCATGGACCTCTCCTGACAACCTGCACACAGAAAATAAAGCAGTATTTCTTTTTTATGGTTTATTGGTCAGAAATTACCCGTGCAGTGGCAGCCAGTGCTGAATTGCTGCAGGGTTTACAATCATATAATACAGAACAGATACATATTTGCTCTACACTTGCACTTTGTGGAACTGTCGCAAGGGTCTGGGCGGCTGCCATTCGGCGCCAGCAGGTGACCTCAATACGACCTTCCCCAACCGAAGTCAGGTACCCATTCACACCTGGGTGGAGTGAGGAAAGTCGTGTAGAGTGCTTTTCCCAAGGGCACAGTAGACCAAAGAAAGGGGTGTATTGTATTAAAACAAGCCATACAAAGCTGAAACTTGAATAATCCTCTTATACTTTATTTTATGTTATGTTAACCCTTATCTTCACCCCAGACTATTTGCAAAAAAAATTGTATTTTTTTTCCCTGTCGCTCCAGTTTTTTGTCTGAAAAAATCCAAGAATCAACAAAATAAAATTGGTGTGGCCTAAGCTTACCTGACCATTGATGTAGAAGTTCTGTCCTTGACCCTGGCAGAAAGATGTTACAAAAGGCAGTGCTGCAGGTCCGTGCATGGGACAGAGGTCTGACAAAAGGCCCCAAAACCTGTCGACAGTACAGATGGTACCACAAGTTAAACACATGAAAAAACAATTCACAAAATAGTGATCAGCATAGCATAGTCGGAAAAAAGATGATTTCAGAGCTGAAAGTCAAGCCAGTAAATTACAGTCTTCTTCATTTCTTTTTAATAGTACCCACTTGTTCTGGTTTGTAGAGAAATTGTCAGCTCCAAGCTTTTCGTGCACCCAGCCTGGAGCAAAGATGGCTGCTGATAGGCCTTGTTTCCTGATGACAGACAGGGCCTGGGAAACAAACCACAACTGTATTCAAAGCAAAAATCACAAAATCATGGACTTGAAGGAGTGGACCTGTCATACAGCCAACCAGATGGCCAGACTGGCAAAAGATCGCAAGCAGTGGAGAACCTTTACTGAACACTATGCTGCCGCTACAGCTGACTAAGCTATGGGAGAGATTGAATGAGTAAGTGTGAAAAACAAAAGCCACAAAAAGATAATATTTGAAAGGGATATCTATCTACTTAGTGATGAGCTTGGTGTGTAGGTTAGGGGGTGGGGGTGACAACTTTGGTTTTATACCAACCTTGTTGCAGTTGAAGCCCCCTCCACCATAGCAGTTCCTGCCGAACACATCCACACCAACGTACACGTCTTGTTGTCGATCTCCTGCCATCTCTAAAGAACGTTGAAGACCCTCCTCCTTCCAAGTGTAGTTCAGGAATATCCCATCGCAGGAGTCAAAAAATATCCTAGATTGAATAAAGATACACGGTTTGTACAATTTACGATTCACAGAATTGATATTAAGCTTAAATATGTACAGGTTGAATGCCTGAACAGCATTTATAAGTTATGAAAAACACATACAAAAATGCTATGTTTAAAACAGAATCTTACCTGTTCTTGTCGTTGAGCTCATCTTGCCACTTGAGTTCTCCTGTGGCGATGACACTGTCATACCAGATGACCTCACCCCC
This sequence comes from Branchiostoma lanceolatum, assembly GCA_035149815.1. Classification (NCBI taxonomy): domain Eukaryota; kingdom Metazoa; phylum Chordata; class Leptocardii; order Amphioxiformes; family Branchiostomatidae; genus Branchiostoma; species Branchiostoma lanceolatum. The sequence continues at coordinate 3,853,803 of CM068873.1, forward strand.
TTGTACAGCAGTGTGCATCACGTCAGTCAGGTAGGACACAAAGTCCATCAGGATTTTCACCTGTGGGGTCTGCATTCAAAAAAGCAACATTAGATACTGATGGTAGTAGTACTAGTAGTAGTAGTAGTAGTACGTGCACAGGCCAGAACTGGCCTCTTGCTTAGGGTTATACCGCCCTTTTTATGGGGTGACATACCCTTTCGTTGACTGTCGTACAAGACGGTGATGCGCCAGTTCTCCCGTCCGGGTGAATGATGTAAAGCACCGTATGGCTGATATGAGACGGAGGTTCGCCAGGCCTCCATCTGGGTGATTTGTAGTGAATCACCAACTCCAGACAAAAGGATTTAGACCATCGCACACCGGGGCATGCCGGCATGATACTGATGCACCAACTCACAAACACACCCCCCCCTCGTGTTGTTGTCTTTCCACTTTCGTCCGTCCTGTGCTATCCCTGAGTGCTTACCTCTAGAGGATTCTCTATGTTGATGAGCCAGCCATCAAAGTTGTAGTGCTGAGCCATCTGTGCTAGTTTGTCGGCCAGACCCCTGCAGCTGGCCTGGTCCTTTAGAAACTGCCGGCAGCGTTTTGCCCCATCATCCCACTCTGTGATCAATGTTCCTGTAAGACAGTAACAACAGCACTCTGTCACATGTATGTACATGTATTATTAAGGAGGAAGGGGAAAAAAATATATCTATAAAAATCATCACCCTCTGAATCTGATTGAAAACTCTGATTTTTTACTGGTCTGCATTGCTACAAGATTGAGCTTTAAAAATTCAGTCCAATGAAGATGAAATATCTACCAATACAAGCTACATTTGCCTTTTGGGACATCACTGTCTCCAAGTCGACTCCAGTTTTTTACCAACCCATAAAGATCAAGTCATGGTACAGACAATATCTGTATCTGTATCTATACAGCCGGTATAACCGCCATTCGGCGTAACACACCAGCTTCGCAGGCACGCGGCGCAGCAGCAGCTGGTTATATTACACCGAATGACCTGTCACGTCTAACCTTCGCATATCTAACTGCATGCATTGTTTAAAGCTATCTAATGAGGATGCTTCCACTGTACTTGGTTGTAACGAGTTCCACTCTACGATCGTTCTAGGAAAATACGAATTTTTAAACACATCAATCCTCGGTTGGAAAGTCTGATACTTAAAGGCATGGCTATTTCTTGTCCTTTTCTGAGCTGGTATTAGATACTTATTAGTTGGTACGTCCACCAGTTTATTAGTCATAGAATAGGAGAAGGCTCTGACCTAGAACCTTGACCCCATGTCTGTGAGCAGCATTGGTCCAGCCCGGGGGAGGCAGTGTGATGAAGTGGTGACTGAAGTACACAAACGTGTCGATGTGCTGCCAGTGAGAGATCAGGTAACAGTCATCCCTCCATGTCCCCTGAACAAACCTGGCAATATGTGATGGAGAAGTCAGTTTGATATACGCCAGTGGTAACATTGTAACAACCATAGTGGTCATAAAGCCCCCGTCACAAATAAGAAATTCAGCTCGGCCACATGTTGGCGAGCTTCAAATGTGCATTTTCGGCCGAAGTACGGCCGACGTCCTGTCGATTACGCGGGCTTCGGGCGATTTTTAGAAATCAAAGTTGATCCAAACATTGGCCTTTTACCAGGTAAGTCGATTCTGACTTTGTCCATGTCCAAGAGATGGTACCATCTCATGTCATGGGGGATTTTTAGTTTTTAGTGTTCAACGGACGTCACCTGAGATTTTCATTGGAAAATACAGTCGACGCTCGGCTGAATTCTAAATTCGGCGAGCTTCGGGCGATCTACGAAGTCGGCCAACGCTCGCATGAATTGTGACGCCGGCTTAACCAACCTTCAGTGTAACATACCAGCAGATTGATGGCTTGTTATACCACAGCAAATGACTCGTCATTCCCAAATCATTGACATCTATAACTTCCATTTACAGAAAGCTATCTAATGAAGAGGTCACTACAGTATTTAGTAACAACAGGTTTCAATCCTGCAATGTTTCACAGGAGAAACACATTTTCAAACATTTTGAGTCTGAGTTGATAACACTGATTCTTGCAGTCATGACTCCTTGTTTTCTTGAACCTGGCTACTGGCTAATATGTCAACAAGCTTGTCTGAAAGTCACAGCTGTTTGTGTTTCTATGTTATAAACTTATGGCCGTGTGATCGGTCTATCGTGATGGATTATAATTATTGGGAGTCACTTTCCTTACCGGTCTTCGATATAGCCTCCCTTCATGTCGTGACACACCAAGGTTTTAGGCACACCATCTTGTTGTGTTCTCTTGGCGAGAGGGACAGTGGCAATGTTGAAGGCATCTGTCTTGCAGCCATCTTTATTCGGTGTCCATGATAAAACGTCCTCCACCGTGTACAGTGGTCTGCAGACAGGAACCAGGGACTCTGACGTGTCTGACTCAGCCTCAAAGTTCTGACCTGGGGATGGAACGCCATTTGATGAGAACTAATCAAATGCCAACAAACACAATAATACCAAATACAACAAAGATACCCTAAACTTTTTTCAACAATATGAAAAAAGTTTCTTCAAGGTTTTTTGAACCTTTTAATTTATCATGACTTACACTTTATCATGACTTACAAATCCTGATAGTGTACTTTCTTGGTTCTGTCTCAACAAAGAGGTCTATATAACCTCCTTGGTCTCAAGCAATGTTTTATAAAGTTAGTCAGTCTATACGATCAAATGTGTAACCTTAACCTCCTTGGTTTCAGCAAGGACATGGTTTTACTATTAGGTCATTATAAAATATAACAATACTCAGGGGAATGATATTTTTGCCATTCCGGCTTTCAGGGCAAACTCACCGAGTTGTGGCTTTCTGGAAAAATCCAAGTCTCCAAGGCTGACACTTACAGTACCACCACTCATTGTGTTCCACTTTCATATACACCTGGGCCTTGTTTCAAGCAGTGATCCGTCCGGATGATAGCAACTACTGTACTCACACTATGCCCCACGCGGGGTTTTGTCTAGTATCTCGACAAGACAAGACAAGACTCGCTTTCCCACCTGCAGGTTTGGCCTCTACCACTTACTGAATGGGGTAGGCAGCAAAATAAACTATTTGCAATGCTTTGTGCGAAGTATTCAAGTAAATCAAACTTTACAGATTCATTTAGCAGCTTTTAATACATTTTTCAACGTTATCTCTTAGTATACTTCAGGTTTAGCCGTTGTTAGAAAAATCTTAAAAGTTAGAGGATTGCACTTATGTACAGTGCGACCGGCCATTGACCTTTGACCCTAAACATGGCGGACATGGGACCAAAAAGATAGCTCGTGGACTATTTCTGACAAATTTTACCATCCCTTTGCTTATTTGTGCCGTGATGGTGTCCGAAACATGTACATAAAGATACCCTGTATTTTTTTAAGTCCGATAAAGGTCCTTTTTTGTTTGGTATAAGTGACTGAGTCTGGACTTTGATCGCCGCGGCCGGTCACTAGTCACTTGAACTTGTAACGTTACCACCGTTATACTAGATCTAGGTATCTGCTCTGCACTGCTGCAATGATATCTCATCTCAGGAACGTACTACGGAAAAGCCCCTACCTGACGAGTGTGGGACTGTACACCATACTGTACACCGGGGCGGACGTCTGTAATCAGCTATGGAACTTCCATTTCAACGAGAAAGTCGCACACCAACAGGCAACCTTTTCCCTCGATGTGGGAAGGACTGCCAGAATGGGTGTCATCGGTTTCGCGTGTTTAGGCAACTTCAATTACGTGTGGATCCCGTTCTTAGAGAGGATGTTTCCCGGTGCTACCGTTCGTAAGACCTTGGCCAAGGTGTTAGTGGATCAGGTCATTGCGGCCCCTCTTCTTATCACGGCGTTTTATGCAGGTAATATAAAAAAAAATTGGAGGAGTTCAAATTCCCCTGACGTTTATTTCGAACTACTAAGAAAATGATTATGGGGGCAGTTACTTTTTTTAAAGTGTTTAAATGTGTTATCCATGCTTTTGGCGAAAAGTAACTTGAAGCGCCAATCAATTAGAAAGTGATCTGAAGATTAAGGTAGGAAAAGGGTACGAGAGTTAATGTTGTGTATGCATCATCGGGTTCTTGAATTTTTTTCTCCAAGTACCTACTAGTAAGTGTTACAAGACGATAACATTTTCTGTGTGATTGCAGGGCTTAGGGTGCTTGAGAGGAAGCCTGGTGTCTTTGCAGTTTGGAGAGAGAAATTCGTGGATACTTACATGGTACAGTGTTTGGTGTTCCTAAAGAATATGTTTTTATAGGCTAGCATTCCTTGCAAGATGTGTCCTTGGCAAAGGCACTTTACACGACTTTCCTCACTCCACCCAGGTGTAAAAATGGGTACATGTACCTGACTTCGATTGGGGAGATAAAAGGCAGTGGAGGGAGAGAGATGGGCACTGCCTTCCAATCCTGTGCACTGCCCCTACAGCTTCAAAAAGATATCGGACTACCTTTACCTTTTAAATGTGGGGTATTGTATTTTATTTAAAAAGATTACCACTATATAAAGTATATGCATTGTCACCTCAAAAACAACAAAGTTACTGAAGATTTCTGATTTGTGTCATGTTACTCATCATGTTACTGTTGCTGCTGTTGTTACAGACAGGAATGATGTTCTGGCCAGCAGCTCAGGTAAACAAAAGTTTGACATATACTAGTAGACTTATCTCATGGTCAGCTGGGCAATATCAGATGGCACTAAAAATTTGATAACCAAACATAATCTTAGAACCTTTAAGTATTCAGTCGGAGCATATATTCAAAACATGAAGGTAGATTGAAAACTGCTATAATTATTTTCTTTAAATAACTTAACTCTTTTCCCATGGAAGATTTGCATAATGGGTTGTAAGAATGTTATTGCTACGGTAACAAAATAACTTGCTTGTACATAGTTTCTTCACAAGGGTCAGAAACTGAAACACTTCTCATATTCCAGACAATCAACTTCTACCTGCTGCCTCTTCAATATCGTGTGGTCTTTCTGGGGGTTTGTTCTTTCACCTGGGCAAACGTCATGTGCTTTATGAAGGCAAGGGCAGAACTGGTAAGTCTAAATCAAAGTAGTCGCTGTGCTTAATCTACCTCTGTGTTCTTGTAGTTAATGTTGTGGCCATATTGTTGAAGTATTATGCAGTGACTCTGTTCTTTTGTGAAATACAAACCGTTGGGAGGGTAACTTACAGTGCTGATTTTTCCAGACAACAATCATGGTTGCTGTTTTCTTTTAATCATATCATATCATGTTTATTGCATGTTCATGCCCTTCCGGGCTAAATGCATTACAAGTAATACAATTGTGCATTGTAATAACAGAAAAAAAAAAGAAGAAAACTATTCTATGTTCTATCTACCTCTAAAGTTTACACGCTACTTCTCTCTTCTTGAGACATGTGTACACGAATTCACAGAGTTTCTCAATTACCGATTGATTATTCGATGACATCAAGTATATGAACAGTTTGTCATTTGTTAAGTTTGTATATCTCTGGTCTAGTTGTATTGCGTTAACCAAAGAGATGCGTAAATCTTTGTACAGTGAGCATTCTAGAATAAAATGTACTTCATCTTCTATAGAGTTCTTATTACAGAGTGCACATAGCCTATCGCTAGGAGGAGTCCGGCTGTATCTACCAGTTTCAATATGCAGTGGGTGGTCGCTAATTCTTAGCTTAGCCATGGCTCGGCGATGGCTAAAGTTTTTGATGTCAAGATATTTTTCTCTTTCATATGCCCGTTTGAATTTTCTGTATGTTCTTAATTTGTTGCCTTGGTTCTCTTTTTTGCCAGGGGAGTTTAGTTCTGAGTAAAATGTTTGTATAAAAATGTCTTTTAGTCTTTGTTTTAAAGCAGACTGTGCATATGATGTATTGCGATCCTTGTTAATAAGTAGGTAGGCATAGCCCGACTCCTCAAGAATTTTACTAACATCGGATAACCAGCATGGTACTTTACTTCGATGCAATTCTTGCTGTACTAAATATGCTTCAAACTGAAGGCTACTTGTCGGCACCTCTTTAACCAATCTTTTGTAATATGAATATAATCTAGTGTAATCTAGTGTAATTAACAAGTAGGTTGAAATTCATGGTCAGTATTATATTCACCTTGAATATTCACCTTGAAGTATTGATGAACTCCCTTTGAAATCAGTTTCTCAAAGCTGAAGGAACCATCTGTTTGTTTACAAAGGGGAAGGAATAAAATAAATGTGAGAAGGTTTTGTTGGAGTTTGCAGCTTCTGTGAGTTCTATAAAGTGATGCCATTGCACAATGATTGTTTCATTGCACAGGAGTTGCTGGAGACAGATGCTGGAAATAAACAAGATTGATGAAGAGACCATGGATGCAACAACACGATGCACCACCAATCCTACCTCAGTGAAAATATGTTTTTACTGATATGAGATTAGTGATGTAAGAATTTTAATTCACCCCAAAATAGTTAATGGGAGGGGCATGGGTTGTATGTTGGGTTTTAGGTGCATTATTATCAACTCAATCTTTGTTTACTAAGGTTGACTATGTTTTATATTAATGGAATGAAGATGTACTTTTCTTTTGTCCTAAATCTACACCTTTCGAATGATACATGTGTACCTTGTATTACTTTTTATCAAGATCTTAATCCTGTGGCAGCATAGATTTTTTTGGCTGAACTAGGCTGAACTGAAATATGTGTATATGATTATGTATCAATCAAGCAGGATGTTTGTCAAGGTGGTATTTATTCCTTGCTGCTAATATGAAGTAAAATTTTTGATAAGATTCAAATTTCTTTGTCTTGGTCTCAAATTTCTGCTGAAAATATTCTCCATTGCACATGTTGTTTAATTGGACTATCCTTATTGGGAGAACATTTGCATACTGAGTAAAATGCCTACTTGGAATATAACTCGGAGTCGGAAGATTGACTAGGACAGATCATCATTATCATAGCCAAGGGTTTATTGAAACTTTGCACTTAATACCACCAAACTAAGATGTCCCTTCTCTATACTTACATCACATGTATGTAGTATACACCAAAAGTAAACTCTTCTAACAACTCTCAGAATGAACTTTGCAAAATGGATCACGCTATGAAGAACTGAACTACATCTTGATGTGATGTGACCAATACCATCAGAAGAGATACAGACAGTGCTTGGAAAAAATGAAAAATAAAAGTACAGTAACCATATTCCAACTTTTGAACTCCATATTGATTTAAACACTATGCATATCTTATATAAGTGTAAATAAATATTATCTATATATTCACTCTTCTCCAAATGTAGAATTCGTAGCTTTCTGCAGCCTTCACTATATAATTTACACATTCAGTTGCTTTTCCCATGTGACTTAAACTTTTCAGTTTACTGGAGAAAATGATTCTCATCTGTTTTCTCATCCAAACTTTGTTCTATACATGGAAGCAATATTAAAGATTCATTGAAAAACATCAGAACAATTTTATCCGACGATGACAAAGAATTGGATTTGGATTGAAAAAGTAAGACGATTTGGCATTTTTGGACAGGTGAAAACACACAAAATAATGTCTCCTATTTGATATATCCTTTTGTAACAGATATGTACAGACCAGTTGGGTATAAATTTCTTGTCACTGCCAGCTGCTACCATGTAATTGACCTATTGCAATATCAGAAATAAGCTATATTCTACTTCAACTGTTGACATTATAATAGTGTATAATGCAATGAGCTGTAGCTTGTGCTCATTACTTTCAATAGTAGTCAAGTTAACAAGAAAATTACTTAATCTAGTAGTTGCACCTTTCCAGTGGTCATAGTCTACTTCTCTAATTTGTAAATATAGTGGCAAACTGACAGTGGTCATGGATTCTACTATCTCATCTATGGCACCTCACACCTCCTTTTCAGTCTCTCTTAGAGCCTTTTCTAACCAATCGTCGTCCTCCTTGTCTTCATCATCTGATGACACCGTGTTATCAACACGAATGTTGGACTTGGTTTGCCTCAATAATCTGGAGTAGTTCATCTTTGCTTTTCTTGGTGCAAACCTTTGGAACAAGATGAACCCTAGACACCAGACTACAGAGACAACACAGGCCGCCCTATACAAAATGGTCACACCATACTTGTCATAGATAACCCCACTGACCATACTACCAGTGCCAAAACCTACACCCCAATATATCGCAGCTATGATTGCCTGCACAGTTCTCTCGATCCCTGGGGGAGAGATGTGCTCCGCATACCCCATTATTGCACCCCAGAAAGCTCCATAGCTAAAAGAATGAAGAAGTTCAATAGGAACTACTGCCCAGGGAGTCCACAGAAGAGAGTAGTAGAGAAAACGGACAGAAAGCCCCAGGAAGGCAATAGACACAAGCCCAGCATGAGTCACTCGCTTGATCAACCAATTCCCCAAGAACATCATGGGAATCTCTGCACATGTGGATACCGTGACAGACAGACCCATGATAATCTCCGACCCTCCCTTGTCCTGTACCAGCCAGAAGAGATAGTTGTGGATGGTTGCTGCCAGGGCACCTGCCACAAACACCGTCACCAAGTAGCAGATGTTTCTACAGTCTGTAAGGAGAAGCCGGAAGCTCTTGGAGATTTTCCTCTGGTTGTGCTCCTTGCAGACTGGATGGATGGGGTAGAAGAGGGCCAACAGGAAGGCAAGTCCCACCACCCCTGAGAAAGTGTAGAAGTGGATCATGAAGTGGTTAATGCCTTGGTTTAAGAAACAGTCTGTGTTGTCCACCAAAGCAGCAACCCCAGTTGCACAAATGGCAATGCCCAGTGAGCTCCAGTACTTCTGCTGGCCGTACTTCTCAATGTCGTCCAGGTTATCCAGGAACTCGTACAGGGAGTCGTCACAGATTTTCTCCACTTGAGATGTGAGAAGTTCCCCGATGATGATCACAGTCAGGACAATGAGGAAAGTTCTATACTGCAGGGGCAGGATCTCAACTTTCAGCTCGTGCACGATACTTTTCAAACCCTCTATCAGAGATGTTGCCCTCTTCTCTCTGTTAGAGTCGGACCTGTGATAAGTACTCTTCTTGTGCAGCATGCCTCTGTCTGGTGAATCTTGATAACTGTCTTCATACTGTTCATTGTAGTATGGTGAACTCTCAAAGTCCTCATACCCCTCATTGTGTATGTCAACGTTCACATCATCGGGTTGATTTGCACCAAATTTGTCCCTCAACTTTAGCAGACGTTCTCTTACTTCAGGCTGGGCATCCTGATACTTGTTAAGTAGATAGCTAAGTAGACCTGAAACACCTTCTTTACCTTCCTGGGTGGTTTCTTCATCAACAGGACTATTGTTGTCCACATACTGTGGATAGTCATTGCTTTCTGAATAGTCTCTGTCATAACTGTTCTTGTTGGGCTTTCCTTTGTCCTCCCTCGTGTCAGGATTCTCATTAATTTCATGAAATTCATCATACCTTGAACGTTTCTCTGTCGGCAGCATTGCAGACAATGTGCTATGAGACAGCCCTGTGTTCTGAATGTTTCCTTCCACTGATGACCTGTGGTCAAACAGATTTGCTGCATTGTTCTTGGTTTCTATAACACTATCATCTTTGGGTTCGGAAAATGAATCTGATGGCAGGAGGTCCTGTTTGTCTTCAGGGGTACCCAATTCTTCAGGGGAGCTGCCAGTCTTCACAATACCCTCTGTTCCAACCCTGGGCATGTTGTCATCAATCAACCCACTTGTCAAGGAAACTTTTCCAATGGAAGTGTCCTGTGATCCAAGGACCTCCGGCAAGTTGTCTGGATAGTTTTCTTGAAGGAATGGGGCATTGGAAATTGTCTGCTGACTTTCCAGAGCTCCGGAACCTGATGATTGCCGAGCTACTTCAGTGGAATTTACATAAATTTCTTCAGTTGCCAACTCATTGTCACTGTTCACCTTCTCAACATTTGCCGGTTGCTGGAAGGGTTCTTCTGTGTTGGACACGTCAGTTGATGTATTTTCTCCCATGCTGCCCTGCAAACTCCCGTGAATCAAACCACTGACTTTCCCCTTTTCCTCTGCAGCATCGGTGTGGTTTCCCGGGCAGAACTTAGACGTGTAGTCTTCATCTATAGGTGGTATCACTGTCAGAGACAACGTGCATGCTATAGTCATGAACAGTGCAAACAGGATCACAAGCCGTCGGATGTTGTATTTTTTAGCCATCTTTGCCCAAAGTGGTGCGGCCCCCAGGCCAATGAAGGCCCGAGTGCCGCAGATGATGCCGACTTGTGTGGCAGACAGTCCCAGGAGTCGGAAGTATAGTGGGAGGAAGGGCAGGAGGCAGGCCTTGCCAGCATGGTTCAGGAAGTAGAAGGCCTTGGCTATGGCCAGGCTCTGTGGCACGTTCCACTGTTTGGTCTTTCCCATGACTCTGCTATCCTGCTGGATCGGTTATTGTCGCCGCTTCAACCCATGGTGAACTGCTTCTGTTTGACTTGAACACATCCAGCTATTGCAACGTCCTGTTGGAAAATAGAACAGGGTGCATGGTCAGAACAACTCATATTTGCAAAGCCATCAAAGAATCTCATTTTGCAAGGAATATCAAAATGCAAACATTTGACCTGGCCATACATTTGGTCTATTTAAGTTGTGTAATACAAACATTACATATCAATTGATCAAAATGTTGCAGGTCCATTTTCAGGCAAATATACAAACATTGTAACACACTGAATAAAAAGACTCTTTTTACACAACCAAGAGATTTATTCCACCAACGTTTTGGTGACCATCTGTCACCTTCTTCAAGGCAATTCTGTATAAGCAGCAACACCTGTGCTGCATTGCTATGTCAGAATTGCCTTGAAGAAGGTGACAGATGGTCACTGAAATGTCGGTGGAATAAATCTCTTGGTTGTGTAAAAAGAGTATTTTTATTCAGTGACTTACCAACCTGCTGAAACTATTCAAAGATTCTAACACACTACAGACGGCATGGATACCATAGCAGTGACAGATTATCGAGGCTTATCTATGAAATCATACAACATGGCAACCCTCTTGAGATGAAGATTAAGAGCACTGGTACACATGCAAAATAAATATCAAACTGATAACAAGACTTCTGCACGTGCCCAAGAACAAACCTGCCAGGTTAGAATCTGAAGCTCACAGAAAACTTATAAACCCTGTGACATATGATACTTCATCCAGCTAAAAGATAGACCCAGTTAACTATTGTCATACGGATTCTGAGTTCAACAAACCTGTGTACAGCTTCTCAAATATCAGACATTGCAAATGCAGCATCTAACCAAAAAACCATTTGCACTCAACTATGTTCTCACCTATGGTGACCTGTTATACTAGTTGTCTCAAACAGAAAGGCTTCAGGCTAGGTGTGATTTTACAACCACATGTTATTTATACTGGTACATTTTTATCCTTCCCTCGAATCTAGCAAGACCATTAAGTAATGTTTAAGTACCTACAGGATGTCCTGAGTCAACAAGCTGTTTGCAGTGCTGTTAAGTTCTGTAAGTCAGGGAAAAGCTGGACACCTGTTACACATCACATGTCCCTGGTGGTGTCTGTTCAAAGTGTGTCAATCAGTTATTTATGCAAATTTGAAACCTAATGATAGCCCTTGTATATCAATTCGTACACAGAAAGTTAAGAAAGTATTTGCAAAACCAGACAAAAAGTCCTGTGAAATAATTTTTATTACATCACCAGGATATGATATAGAAGGAAGGGCAGTAGTAAACCCAGTTAAAGCTAGTTTCAAACTGGTCAAGTAGTCACATGTACAGACTTGTGACATGTCAGGGGTACTGTAGTCGAGGCTCTTAATGGGAAGTATTAAAAGCCTAGTGGATTTATCAGACTAATGGGATGAACTTTACCTAAAGATTAAAGCAAGAAACATGGACATGCATGTGTAGGTAGACCATGCGCATGCACTACCTATGTTCATCAACTGTGTGAGGATGCGAACTGTGATTTGGAGGACCTGCCCAGTGCAATCGAGAATAGGGAGGGATGGAGAAGAAGGGCCATGAACACCTGTGATAACAAGAATTCACATTTTAATATCAACTGTTTTTCTTTTGCTTGCTGGCATCATCACCATTAGATACTAGTGCTTGATTGGTAATATCTACAAATGACCAAAATTTGGCTTCCTGACACACACACACACACACACACACACACAATCACACACAAAAGCAGTGCCCTAACAGCAAATATAAAAGTGTAACTGTGTATTGAATTTGCTATTTTGATGTGTGTCAAGTTGCTTGAAGGCATCATAGGTGACTGTGATTTTATATCTAACAAACAACTTTAACAGTTGTCAAGAAGAATAGGAAGGAAAACTTGTAACCCTCAAACCCCATAAACCTCAAAGCCCCCAAGCAAAGATGCTTGGTGCCTGGTAGACAACAAATACATTATTGCAAGTAGTTGTCTGCAGAAGAATTGTACTCACGCCATGTGAACCAGTCTGTCTACTGTCACCTATTGACCCAAGTCTTTTGTTCCCCTGACAACATGTTTACTACCAGCGGAGTGATGAGACAATACAGTCTATCATTACCCACACTCCTTCCAATTGACAAGGAAACCAGATGCTAAATTTGTTCAAAAGCCTCAAGATACATTTTGTAATTAGCACCTGCATGAATAGCCTTTACAAACCTGTTAGATTTTTAATGATGTTTAGAATTCGTCTTCATTGTTATTAGATAAGTAACAGGATTTTTAGAATTTGTCTTCATTGTTAAAATTGAAGTGCCTTTGTTTAGGCAACACATGTGATGGCTAATAATCTCATACAAAATTTTAACATCTGTATAAATATCAGTTACATCAAATATAGTTATATCCTTTAGCCCTCTTAAGTGCATGTATCCCTGCCTGCTCATATCCAGAAAGGATTAGGAATTGATATAGACATGCGATGCAGTAACAGTGCACCAATGGTCTATCTTTTCTTCTATGCTGGCAGAAATATGTTTTATTTGTAAGGTATTGATTATGGTATGAGTAATCAATTTTTGTGACAAATGTTTTTCTTATTGAAAAATACTTTTCCAATGCACTGCATCATTTCAACAGCACATTCACCAGTTAGTGTTGTATCACAGATGATACACATGACTTCAGACAGACAGCAAGCACAGGAAAAACCTACAAAAATGTGGCGATTGCAACCAAGCAAGTGGAGCAAAATTATGGCCCTGAATGACAGCGTATTTAATACCCATGGCATGTTAACCCAGTTGAACCTAGCAATCCATGTCCCATTGGATAAGGCTGACGAAATATGGAACATTTAAATATAGCAAGCCTGTGTGTACAATGTAAACGTATCTCTAACTAAGGTAACATATATAGTAAATGCCAAATGTTCAAATTTTATCATCTCTCCTAATTGCTATCTTCACTTTGTATGCTGACATCCCAGATGATAACACTGCGTGGACAGAAGCCTGCCTGCCTTGTCAATTAGGGTCTAATGGAGGTGACTTATCAAACTGCCCCCCCTCTCTTTCCTCTGCAGAATATCAACACTCTCATGAAAATCAATACAAACTGTGCCAGCTGGGACAGGACTGAACAATAGGGTCCATGATGAATTACATAGTTCAGTGACTGCCAATTACTTAAAGTAGGTGGAGTAGGTTGCAATATTCTAATGCATAGTCTTTTGGGCAGCGTTTTATAGATAGATCCTAGTCAAAATGAACATGATTATGTCTGCAGCCTAGGAGCAGTGGCAACATGTAGTAGATACATATTAGGCAAGGCAAGACCAATAAGGACTATGACAATTGCATGGAATCTCTTGACCTCCTATAAAATGATAAATGAGTACTAGTACCTTAATTTCATCACTTTGGGCCCCTCCTTAATTTGGGTGACTTGATTGGTAACAGTTCCTCACTGGCAGTGACTGTAGAAGGGTATGGCCATTTACTGCTTCAGCTATGCCTCAAGCAGAAAGTCTTAGCTATCTAGGTCACCCCTTTGTTACATTGTCCTTTTTCAGTAGACCAATGAAGACTTGCCAAAAAGCAAACACCAAAGAGGGTCATGTTTTTTTTTCCCCTTTTCCAGGATATTCAACACATTTTTGCAACCAGTCATTACAACATGGACATTAAGCAACAACAAATGTCACACATTAAGTGTTTTCCTCAACCTATATGATAATGATAATCTCAGGTATCATATTACATTTCCATAAAGACACTTTCGCCATATTGTCATGGCAGTTTTGGCTAAATAAGTAAGAAGGTACACAACCACCACATGCCCTTTCAAAAATAAAGGCCTTGACTTGACTTCATTTGCGCTCATAGATTCCAATTCATGTTGAAACAGAAATTTAATGTAATCAAAACATTTGTAATTCTGTGAGTGTTCAGTACAAAACACACCTGATGATCACCCCTGAGATAGAGTATAGAGGAGGACACAAGTCACCAATAGTTCAAGTGATAAGTATGTTAATCATTACAGGTGAACCTTACAATGATATACATTAAAGTTGTTATCAACTGAGTTTGTGCAGTGTAAAGGGGCCGAAAAGTTTCATTCAGTGTAACTTTCTTTCTTTCTGTAACTGTCACAGCCTGCATGTTTTTGTTATGAAAATGGTTCACCTGTGCTTTTAAATGGTGGGCACTAGAGGGTGTAAATCACAATAAAAATGTCCAACCTCGTAAGTCGTGAAAAGGGACATTTTAGCAAACTACAATGTTCGTTTCTATACAAATCTTGTAAAGTTGCTTAGTGCATTACTAGAAGGGTAGAGTATCATTCCAGTGTCTTCATGGCGTAATCTTTTAGTCCTGTTTTGTTTGTACAGCCTGGATACGAATCAAGGACTTACTATGGGAAAGTATTTGCGTTCCTCCGCTCGAACTCCAGGAACCATGTCACACGCTACCAGCCATTTTTAAACCCTGGCATCTAACGTTGCTGACTCGGGACAAGACATGTACTCGATGTTGGTAAAACCGATGTCAGTTATCCTTTTTGGAAATGTTAATCACTGGGCGAAAGTTGGCACTAATACCGAAAAACCCAGACTACAAGATCCGGGTGAGCCATGTCAGGGGGCGTCGTTCGACACGCCAATCGATATGAGCACCCTCTTGTGTTCAAATCCCACAGGTGGTTCCATTCGAATGACGAACACAAAACGGACATTTTGAACAAAATCTCCCCCTGACATTCGCTATACACTCTTCATAAGTATGTGAAAGGGTTAGGAATATTATACACACCAGCTTATAGACGTGGAATCGCTACCGTTGAGAAGAAACTGGGCAGAAACAACCTGTCCAGCCCCGTACGAACGCTCCCCGTCTCCCCGCTGTTGTGTGTTGGGTAGAAGCGATGACATCACTTCCGGTTGACACGTGTACCAGTTGAACAAGTGGAACCGGTGTCACGTCAGGTGGCTCACCAGAACTTTACTTGACACCGGGTTAACATATACCACTGTTCATGTATATTCATATGGTATATGGAGAACCATGGCTAGCATATATATACCTCCAACATCACCCGTATTTAGGGAATGTGTGACATTTTAAAGCAAAACATTGATATTACGTAATCTGGTTTTGGAAGGACACATTCATTGCAAATGTAGCCTCCGATGCAGACTCCTCCCGGCTGTTTTCTTTTTCAAGTTATTGTTTTTATACTATTACATTTTTTTTCTAATTGCTGGCCGAGTATGCTTCCCGGCCAACAACAAGGAATAATAGTAAAACTGGAACTTAGAAAATGAAAACAGCCGGAAGGAGTCTGCAACGGAGGCTAGCGTTAGATGCTAATATTCAGAGGGACACATGTAGGCAATAAGTAAGCCTTGAAGACCAGGCGAACTTTCAATATGCAAACCGGATTGTCTGCATTCTTTTCCAGTCAGGAATGTTACTTTTGTTTGGGAAACCGGACAAAAAAGATAACGGGTCAAGGCTGCTAGAAGTTATGTTCTAACCTAGATCGAATCTGGTTCCTTCAAGGCCAAAACACAAATTAAGTCTCTCGGTAACAATGAATAGATGTCCTTGAGATAAGAACATAGATACACATGCAGCTTTGGGATGATGATATTAGGTGGCATTTGCAACTGTATGGCGTACGCCGTAAAGAGTGCACAGCTTTGGAAACAGTCCTTGGAAACTAGCCTCACCAGGCCTTCCTATACGGGGCAAGGGATCGTAAAATTCGACACAAAACGGAGTAATTGGCCAGGAATGTCGGTCCACGGTAAGGTAAACATCTCCCCCCTCGGGGTAACTGGGCCTGCAAATGAAACCCTCTGGTGGCCAAACTCCCCTGGCAAATATTCTCCCTATAGCCGGCGTAGTTAGTCTGGTAGAGACTACTTGGAAACAACGCACGATCAGTGGTTCAGAGTTGTAACGTTACGTACATTAGTATAAGTACCGGTGCCTGCGGTGTAAAGAAGTCAGATGTGGGAGGACATGGAAAAACATGTATCACATGGAAGGGATCTCGGTGGTAAATATCTCATGACAACCAGACAACCAACGCAGGCTGTTCGCTGGTGACAGGCCCCAAGCGGGAATTATGTTCCTGTCCTCGGTGCTGAAATGGTCTCACCCTGTATCATTGACTGAAAATACATTACTGTAAATGCATTTAAGTTCGCGTGGTTTTTATTTTGCGCTAAGACGAAAATGGAGTGTTTGCGATGGTTTTAAGTTTGCGGCAGCGCTATAGTCACATACTGCTACAGTATTGGACAAAAATGTTCGCGGTGATTTTGAGTTCGCGGTAAAACGTCGCCGCGAAAACTCCATTTTCGTCTGAGCGCAAAATAAAAGCCAAGCGACCTTAAATGCATTTACAGTACATTAGGGTCTAAAATGCCATGCAATTCCACCCTGCTTTGACGTCAACAATCGTAAGTCCTCCAAACTGGAAGCAGTCTTCATGAGTACTAGAACTGCAATATGTACACAACACCCGACGTTACAGTTAGTAAATTAAAGGTACGTCAACGGTACGAACCACGAGGATAAGAAGACTGTATCAAGGTTACTATCATTTTATCAACATTTCTACATATCGCAAATAGCCGGAATATAAACTGCCACAATTTCTTGGTAATTATTTCTGTGTATTTTTAAAAACAATCTTTATTCAACAGAATTAAAGAACATAAACAAAGACAACAATATAACATAATAACATAAGAGTACCCACACAAGCTGAATTTTCGTACACATGCATATTTCTGCATATTACTATATGTTGTTATTGAATCCACATACTCAGCTTGTATATATTTCATACATTATCCTGTTGGTGTAATATACATAACACATGTCATTAATATTTCAGCAAACAAAACAAAACAGCACACCTCAATCTAATTGTTCTTATCCCAAAGTGACTAGTTTGGTATTTTAGAATATATCTTCTCAGTTGTATTATACAAGTATAATAATTGATTGTACATATTTTCTTATAATTCATGAGTTGATAGATGCTAATTCAGTAATCATGCTATTTGTAATCATAGAAAGATAGTCATTAGATACTTATATTGTTATTGCGTATGGTCTATGGTTTGAATATCAGCATGAACCAAAAGTTTTATAGTCATATCTTTGTGCTATATCCTGGAATCTATCCTATTCTATTCCGCTCTGATCACAGAATGTTCTGCGGGAAAGCGATCAAAGGAGCGGACTGGAAATAAAATAGGATGGATTCCAGGTTATGTATGCTGTACTCTAAATGTAAAATGACATTATATTATATGTCACTGATATAATGGCTTCTCATCCACTTCACAGTCGCAGGCAGATGTTCTATACTTGCTTAATTGTTACAGGTCATCTGTAAGCTACTTACGGCACCCTGCCTATTCCTGTCACTGTGATTACTGGTGTTCAGTGGAGTAAGACAACACAAACAATAATAGTTGCCAGGCCAACGACAAACAGCAGAGCCCTGTCCAGCACAAGAGCCGCCATCTTCCACTCGTCCTGGTCCTGGCCCTCCTCTTCCTCTTTCTTCTCTCGGGTTTGGGTTTGTGCTGAGTATTCCCGGCTAGGGCGGACAATCTCGCGCAGACTCAGATCGGACGAGAGATTCGGCGTGTCGTTCTGCTGGATGGTCTCGTGATCCGCAGTATTATCGGCGCCCTCTTTGGCGGGATGAACCACGTGTTTCTCCTCCGCGATGGTGTTCATACAGAAGAGGCGAGCCAGGTAGCGCAGCAGAAGCAGACGGAGCCAGCGGGGCAGCGGGCGGGAGGGCGGGCTGTTGCAGGACAGGCGGATCACCACGATGGAGGCCAGGCACGAGAAGCCCACCAGCGCGATGGTGGCGGCGAAGAACTGACCTGGGAGGGGAATGTACAAGACTTGTTGAGACAACATATATCATAAGACCTCTTGAGACAACAGAAATCATAGAACTTGTTGAGACAACAGAAATCATAGGACTTCTTGAGACAACAGAAATCATACATGACTTGATCATAGGGAAATCATAGAACACCCTTGTTTTACATCCTACAGACAGAGTAATCAATGCTTGATTTTCGAGCTTACCGAGCTGAGGAGTACTTGTCGAAGTTTTGGGCAGGGAGCCCGACAAAACCTGCAGAAACACGACGAGGGCCAACAGGATGGTGATGAAGAAGCCCAGCCGCTCCCCGCTGTCAGGGGGGATGTAGAACCCGAACACGTTGAGAATCATCAGGATGGCGCAGGGTACAACCATGTTGAACATGTAGAAGAAGGCTCGGCGTTCCAGTTGCATGGTAAGGAGGATAGTGACGAAGGGTTCGGGGCAGCAGGGAAAGATCTCCTCCTGTGGGCATACGGTAGGTCACATCAGCAACACCAACTACAAAAATTGAGTTTGAAAAATTCAGTATTGACTGATGCGTAATTTACCTAGTATATAGAGCAGAAAATTCCGTTACCTTTCTTTTCATTGGAGCTCCAGTCAGGATCCATTCCTCATTCTGGGTGAAGAAGGCGCGGTCTGCCGCGGGATTCACCGTGGATATGTTCACCTTGGCGGCGTTGTAGATCCAAGACCCAAACTCTAGAATGCATTCCTGTGAAAAGGACAGTGTTAAGTGTAGGACCCAACTTTGCCGCCTTCTACAGAGTGAAACTATCATACGCACGCAGCGGTAGATCATGCCAAGGCAGGCATGGGATTTCAAACTTTGACTGTTCAGGAGCCATGGCGCCATTTCATTGATCATAACTTACACGTCTTTCGTCCTTCCTAATTTACGTCCAAACACAAGGGAGAAGAATATCTTGCATGTCCTAAAATTTCATCTACCTGCTTGTCGAATGGAAACCTTGAAATATCCACCGGACATGCGCTCGTGAAGATGGTGGGCTGGAAGTATGTCACTCGTCCGGTACTGGTCACTGTGACGTCAGTGATGGCCTCGATGTTACCGAACGTCTCGGCTATGCTGTCATGATAGGAAGATAGCCACAGTTGTTTAGAGGACGTACCGGCTATACTGTCATGATAGAAGATAGCCACAGTTGTTTAGAGGACGTACCGGCTATACTGTCATGATAGAAGATAGCCACAGTTGTTTAGAGGACGTACCGGCTATGCTGACATGATAGAAGATAGCCACAGTTGTTTAGAGGACGTACCGGCTATACTGTCATGATAGAAGATAGCCACAGTTGTTTAGAGGACGTACCGGCTATGCTGTCATGATAGAAGATAGCCACAGTTGTTCAGAGGACGTACTGGACGAAAAGTCCGAGAGCATAAATCGGGAGCTAGATTGGCTCTAAAGCTAATTTCATTATGAACTACGACCTCATACCAAGCCACTTAACCTTTACTACTCAAGTGTCATGACTGTTTGTCATTGATTGTGCAGATAAGGTTCTGCATGATTTGAACACAGTATATCAGTTGATCATCTTGTCTACCCAAATTACATCAATTCTTCAAAGTATGAAAGTCTTGTCATAGCAAAGAAGACTATTGTAGCATTTCATCATAGAATATGGAAATGATTTGTGTCTAATAAAATTCACTTTACTTCACGTTTAAAGGCCGCAAGTATGAAGTTCCATTCATTTACCATTGTGGAATTACAGTCTTTTCTCATTAATCTTCATTTGCATAATTGATATCTATAGATATTCCTCTTTTTCTGTTAAGTATGTGGTATGCTTAAGCGTCCTATCATAGAACGCAACTGATTTCTAGCATATCTTTATTATTTATGCAAATTAGCTCCTGAATTGCATAAATCACATAACCAAAGCGCATAATTGTTTGTCGTTTTGTACCGGAAGTTTAACATGTTCACTTCAGTACTTCTACTAATCAGTTTGAAAGGTTTACGTTGTTGACCAAAACGCGAAGAAACTGTAGAAATGTGGAACGTCAAACTACTGTAAATTCCTTTACATTCGCAGGGACTTCAGTTCACGGTAGGAGGGGAAAATGAGGTTTTCGCGATGTTTAAAGTTCGCGGTGAGCATTAAGAATCGAAGTCTACAGTGCCGCGCGAAAAAAAATCAACGTATGGCATAAACACCGCTAGCTCACCTCACGTGGTTGGGGTTGTGCTACTGTCAAACATAGTCTCATTAGTAGTAAACAGCTCACTACTTGACGTTCTCCAGACCATGCCTGAAGGGCCATTAAAGGTTGCACGAGATGTCAAAAGTGGCGTGGTTTTATCGCTCCTTTATTGTGATGTCGTTATGGCAATGACCTCACGTTTTACCTTTTGAGATGCCTAAGGCTACATATGGACATTTGAAGTGTATTTTGTACCGAGGCACGTAGCTTGAACTGTCACAAAAAGAGCCACTGGTAGCTAGGGTACCTTCCTCCTTAGTTACCACTGGCTCCCCCTTTTCGCTTGCATACCACGTGGTAAGCAAGCCGAAGGGGGGTAACTACGGAGGACGGTGCCCAGGCTAAGGCACTGAGGGAAAAGATAAAGAAAAGAAACCATGGAAGCACAGAAATAACCCCGATTGATCTTTCAACAGAGATTGAATCTGATGATAACGTTTGTTGACTGAATGAGTTAGTCAACCATGTTGGTTTGTTTGAGTGTATTGCATGTGTTTGGATTTTGTACTGAAAGGGTGAGCCAGCGGTAACTACGGATGATCGTACCCAGGCTAAGACACTGACTCAGCTCAGAGGTAAAAGATGAAGAAAAGAGACTATGACTCTGAGTATGAAGGCACAGACAGGCAGTCCAATTACAATTTTATCAGAGATTGCATCTGGTGATAACGTTTGTTGACTGGGTGAGTTTGTCAACCATGTTGGTTTGTTCAAGTCTATTGCCCTCATGTCTCTAGATTTTGTGCTGAAGAAGTAGTAATTCATGTTGTATGTTACTCTCAACTTTGTTGAAGGTTTAACTTTTGGAAATGGCAAAATGTTTGAAATATTGTTACATTTTGTGCTGAATAACACATTGTCCATCGTTGATAGAAATACTGATCCATTGTTCATGTAGTTGGATACTGTTGCTGTAACATTACAGATCCGATGATGTGGTTTATAAACAGGTGTCAGCAGGTTGTCCGTGAACAGGAAATGTATGAAAAAGAAACATGATACAGTCTTTATCCATAGGTTGTTGCCATTAGAAGATACGTAGTGCTGTGACTCACAAGGTATAGGAATGCCCTCTCGGAAGCGGGACGCAACGGCTATACTACGTTATCAAGTATTATAATGTTCATATTTAAATAGCCAGCATTTGAACATATGCTACAAACTTAAGGAGGCCCTTCAAATGTTACTAATGTAGCAGTGGCACTATTTGACAGCCAGTCATCGACGGACAACTGACTACATTGTAAGTGATCGTGGATCGAGTTCGTACGTGGACCCTGATGATCAGTTCGCTAGAAAACTACTTGATGTAGAGACTTTGATTTACTCGCGATATTATGACCTTTGTATACTCACTTGTTGAAGAGGAAGATGTCAGGCCTCCAAATGTCGGAAGAATGAATGGTTAAGGAGTCCACGCCACCGTGTTCTGTAGCATTCCATACCAATAACTCGTCGTCCCAGTACTGTGTACAAAAAGCACACAGATATCAGGTCAACGGTTTCTGTATATTTAAGCGTCCCAGACTGCCAAAGTCGACATAATGTACTGGGTAATCAACAAATGCGGTGAAATATAGTAGGACGATAGAGACAATTATCATCAATCAGGAGCTCTCTCTGATACTCACCAGACGCAGCCAGATGTTGATTCGGAATGTCTGCTCCTTTTCCGCCTAAAAGACAAGGAACCATCAACCACATGAAAACGCGTGCGGGATATCCAAAAGATTTTGGACAGGATACTCAAATATTTTTGCCATGGTGATCGTCGTGAACACTAGGGTATTGAAATGGTATAGAAATCATTTCATCTTGGCTTCGTCAGTCGCTAAATCGTTAATGTACAACAGGTGTATACCGTCTATCATTGACTCACATGCTATGGCGTTACAGGCGCGGTCCAGATTAATGGATCAAATTTCATGTAAGCTAAAGGTATACTTTTTTCTCACCAGTTCTATGATCTGTCGGAGGGACATGTCGAAGTCCACGTTCACAGCTGTAGACGCTGACTTGACCGGCCGCAAACTTTTGTCATAGTTGGATAAGAGGGACGCCTTTAAGGCTATGGCGCCATCCTGGCTTATGGACCCTGAAAATATAGTCTTCTATCATATCCTGCTGCAAAGCCTGCAACTATACTGGCTACACCGCACCAAGAAACCTGTAACCCGTATGCTTCCTTCAGATTGAATCTGGACTATAATGATATCCTTGGGGTCTGATCTAATATGTACATACCTGGCATCCTCGTAAAAAGTGCCGCAAGGAGTAAAAAGCCGAGAGAGATCTTCATGCTGCTCGTACTCGGTTGTAGATGAAGGCAAGTCCAGTACCTACAACCCACAGTATAGACCAAAGAACCGGATGACAGTGAATCTCTTCAGATGTGTGACAATTTGAAAGACAAGTGCACCCTTTCACGTTCAAAAAATGTTCTAGTTGGGTAGAAGCGATGACATTACTTCCGGTTGACATGTGTAACGTTAGCGGTCGAACAAGTGGGCACGATGTGACGTCAGGTGCATTATCACAAACGAATCTATTCCACTGTGATCACCGCACTGATTTGATAGCCTCTACCAGGCCCCGCGGATGGCTGGGTAAATAGTAGAAATTGGCAAAATGGAGAGAATAGTATGCTAAGGGAGTCGGCAACGGAGAGAGGGTCCAATCTGCCAATGAAACCCTGGCAAATATTCTCCCTATAGCTGGCGTAGTTAGTCTGGTAGAGACTACTGATTTGATCATATCGACGACTTCCTCTGTGCGCCACAAAACTGATGTGAGCGTGCGCAAAAAAAGCTTGGAAAAAAAAAAGTTGCCTTCATTATAAAATCTGAGTGGTGAGGAAGGTTAAACAACTAGTCACGGCTGCTAGAAGTACATCTAGGCCGATATCTAGAATAGATCTGTTGTCTTCAAGGCCAAAACTTACATAAAGTCTCTCGTAACAATGAGTAGATATCCTTGAGACAACAGATGCGCGTACAGATTTGGGGTTATGAGGGGGCATTGCCAACTGAACGGCGTAGGGGTAGAGCATGCACTGCTAGTGGTCCTTTGAGACAACAGTAAGTCAATGGTGCACCGCTGTACTACGGTGCCGTGGGTGCGATGTAAAAAAATCAGAAGTTCGAGGACATAGAAAAGTTTCATAAAAACGTGACAGACTGGAGGAAATCTCGGTGATAAAGATGTTGTGATCTGAGGCAGACAACACGGACTGTTCGTTGGTGACAGGCCCAAAGCGGGAGGTATATTCCTGTCCTCGGTGCTGAAATGGACTCCCCTTGTCGCCTTGACATAATACTACATCCAATCAGAGTCTGGAAGGCCTTTAAAAATTCACCCTGCTTTCATAACAAACGTAAGTCCCCCAAAGCCGAAGCAATCGTGATGAGTACTGCAACATGTACGGTATACCTGACGTTACAGGTATAATAGTAGTTGGTACGTCAACAATTTAAGTCTGAAGGCCAATAGCAGAAGAAGACAATATCAAGGTCAAGAGCATTTCTACATCTTTGATAGCAAGTAGCATTAGTATAAACTGGCACACGGTGTTTTAGCAACTATATTTGTGCATTCCTATAGGTTTTTATTGTATCCATACAATCAGCTCATGCATATTTCATACATCATCCTGCTGGTATACTCTACAAAACACATATCAGTAATAATTCAGCAAACTGCAAACCTCCACCTACAATATCCCCAAACTTGCTAGTTGGTTAATTTTCATTCTTCTTATCAACCTACATGTACTTCATACAGCAATTGATTACATAAAGCTACGGCCGCGTGGCGCGTTGGATACACCCGATCCCTCGATCTCGGAAGTTAAGCAACGCGCGGTCCGGACAGTGCTTGGATGGGGGACCAACCAAGGACGTCCGGATTGCTGTAGCCTCACGAAGCTTTCCACGAAATCGTCTTCCGGGAGGGACGTAAAACGGGGGTCCCGTGCTCGAGGAGGTGCCTCGAACACGTTAAACAGCCTCATTACCCTACACATTGGGTACCTGCCTGTGGCACTGGCTGCAAATACACCTGATATTATTATTATAACAATCCGTTGATAGATGCTAATTCAGTTATCATGCTATCTTATTGTGGAAAGATAGCCAATAGTTACTTGTTGTGTATGCTCTATGAGCTGGTGTCCTGCTGACTTAACGGAGTAGCATGACACAAATGATAATAGTTCCCAGGCCAACGACAAACAGCAGAGCCCTGTCCAGCACAAGAGCCGCCATCTTCCACTCGTCCTGGTCATCCTCTTCCTCTTTCTTCTCCCGGGTTTGTGCCCAGTACTCCCGGCAGTAGCGCACAATCTCGCGCAGAGACAGGTCGAGCGAGAGATTCGGCGTGTCCTTCTGCTGAATGGTCTCGTGATCCGAAGGACAGCCGAAGCCCTCTTTGGCGGGATGAACCACGTGTTTCTCCTCCGCGATGGTGTTCATGCAGAAGAGGCGAGCCAGGTAGCGCAGCAGAAGCAGACGGAGCCAGCGGGGCAGCGGGCGGGAGGGCGGGCTGTTGCAGGACATGCGGATCACCACGATGGAGGCCAGGCACGAGAAGCCCACCAGCGCGATGGTGGCGGCGAAGAACTGACCTGGGAGGAGAATGTAAAAGACTGGTTGAGGCAGCAGAAATTATTGACCATTCGTGTTTAACGTCCTACAGACATTGAATGACAAAATAACTAATGATTGATTTTGGAGCTTACCGAGCTGGGGAGTAGTTGTCGAAGTTTTGGGCAGAGAGTCAGACAGAACCTGTAGAAAGACGACGAGAGCCAGTAGGATGGTCATGAAGAAGCCCAGCCGCTCCCCGCTGTCAGGGGGAATGTAGAACCCAAACACGTTGAGAATCATCAGGATGGCGCAGGGCACAACCATGTTGAACATGTAGAAGAAGGACCGCCGCTCCAGTTGCATGGTAAGGAGGATACTGACGAAGGGCTCGGGGCAGCAGGGATAGATGTCCACCTGTGGGCATACGGTAGGTCACATCAGCGACACCAACTACGAAAATTGAGTTAAAAATATTACAATCTTTAATGATGTGTCATCTACACAGTACTAGTATATAGAGAAGTAAATTCCCGCCGTTACCTTTCTTTCCATCGGCACTCCGGTCAGGATCCATTCCTCGTTCAGGGTGAAGATAGCGCGGTCTGCCGTGGGGTTTACCAGGGATATGTTCACCTTGGCACCGGTATAGATCCATGACCCAAACTCCAGAATGCATTCCTGTGAAAAAGGGACAGTGTTAAGCGTAGGGCCCATTCTACAGAATGAAAATCCTCTGCACCCAGCGGTTGATCAAGCCAAGGCAGGCGTGGGACTTCAATATTTGATTGATCTGGAGCCATGGCGCCATGGCACTGATCATAGCTTACACGTCTTTGGTAGGTTGCTACACGCGTTCGGCAAAGTATCGGGTTACACGAGGCAACATTTCGGCTAACGGTAAAACAATCAAAATGATCAAAAAAGTGGGGACGGGAAAATATTTTCAAAATAAAACGAAATTAGCGAGTTAACAGATTTTGCTCCCAAATACGATTATTTTCAGGTTTTGATTTGGAGGCCTTTCATTCAGACACACATCGTTTCAGATTGATTTTTGATTTTTATATTGTTCGTCGACTAGGAACAAAACGAAACGTTTTGTGCTTGGAATTTTTTAATTTCTGATTTTCAGTATAGTTAATGTCGACTAATATGTGAAAAAAATGTGTGTACATTTTTCAAATTTACATAATTCAAATATAATATAATACATAATAATATTTACATAATTCAAAATCAAGATCTTTTTTCGAAAATCCCCAAAACAAAAATCTCGGGAAATCGTGACAGTCATTTTGAGCCGTCAATGAGGTAAGGTGTATGCTTCTTTGTGCCAATCTCAAAACGATGTTTGAACGCATGTTACGCCGCACGGATAGGGGGCGGTTGTAATAGACACTGGCGTAAACAATCGTTGTGATATTTAATGTCACCAATAATGACACTAGTAGCTTCGTTATAAGTTAAATGTCCACAAACAATGTGCCAAAATAGATGTACTGTCCAGAAAACGTTTTATATTTGTGAAAACGTAATTTTTCTCCAAATGTGGAAAAAAGGGCCAGACAGCGAGGGTTTACACAGGTGACCCCAAATGGAACACGCGTTCGGATCGAATTACGTCAGATAGAACATGGCAGAACCATGTTCGAATGCTCCTGGATATGGGAGTTTTCAAGCCGGAATTTGACCACCGTGGAAGGACGAAAATGTTTTGAAAACATTCACCTACCTGCTTGTCGAATGGAAACCTTGAAATATCCACCGGGCATGCGCTCGTAAAGATGGCGGGCTGAAGGTACGACACTCGTCCGGCACTGGTCACTGTGACGTCAGTGATGGCCTCGATGGCACCGTAGGTCTCGGCTATGCTATAATGATAGAGAAATACTATCCTTGTACATAATATGTGATAGAATGTGCTAGATATATAGAGAGTGACGTTGACTCGAAAGCTTATTTCATTGTAATATGAAAGTCAATGCGAAAAGCGTGAAAATTCTGTAATGTAATTTGTGAAGCATCTTAGTTTACCCTCAATCAATCAGGTCCCTGTGAAAGGGCAGCCTCCAAAAACATGCTATACCACTTGGTGATTCCATAATTTTCGGCCTTTGTAAACTTACTTGTTGTAGAGGAATATGTCGGGTCTCCAAATGTCAGATGAATGAATGGTTAAGGAGTCCACACCACCGTGATCTGAGGCGTTCCACGTCAAGTACTCATCGTCCCAGTACTGTGCACACAAACACAGACGTCGAGTTATTGTTTTTTTCTTCCTGTCATGATGCACAAGGTTATAAACAAATGTGGTAAAAAAAGTTGAACGATAACAGTCTTTGTTTTATTAGTCAGAAGCTCCATGTGATACTCACAAGACGCAGCCAGATGTTGATTCGGAATGTCTGCTCCTTTTCCGCCTGAAACAAATGAAGTTATCAACCATAGGAAAACGGGATAACAAAAAGATGAGTAGACAGGCTGTTCAAATAGATGTACAAAAAATAATCATGGTGAATACAGGGGTATTGAAATGGTATGGAATCTTGGTCTCTCCACTCGCCAAATTGTCAAGTACAACATGGATATACCGTCTATCATTTACACACATGTATGACGGTGCAACGTAGAGTAATGGATCAAATTGCATAGAAGCTAAATGGACAATTGTTTCTTACCAGTTCAATGATCTGTTTCAGGGAGATGTCGAAGTCCACGTTCACAGCTGTAGACGCTAACTTGACCGGCCGCAAACTTTTGTCATAGTTGGATAAGAGGGATGACTTTAAGGCTATGGCCTCATCCTGGCTGATGGACCCTGAAAATATAGTCTTCTATCATGATGTTGTTATGAAGGACAGAGATGTCTAGACTAGGGCATTTTGCTGTCTAAATTGCCCTTTTAGTGGTCAAGAAAACGTGTGCACATTTGTTGTGAATGTAACAGAAGCCACAAGGTAAAGTAGAGCGAGTCACGGCATAAACAACTGGTCGGAATAAAATCTCTGCCTCATCTGAAAGGTAAATGTAGGTGGACACTTTGCGTTACTGACCACGATTTTGTTGAACTTGAAGACAAAAATAACGCACTTGGGGGTTCCTGTTGGTACCAAAGTGCAGGTTTATAAGGATGTAAGCAGTGGTTTTCACACAAATGGATCCCAAAGTAGTCAGACGGTATGGCAACGTACCAGGAGCTTCAACATATTGGCAACACCACAACAACGGACCTGTACCTCCCATAGTTCTTCACAGAGAGAATCTGGACTATCATTGAGGGTCTGATCTGATATGTTCATACCTGGTATCCATGTAAAGAGTGTCGTAAGGAGTAAAAATCCGAGAGAGATCTTCATGCTGCTCGTACTCGGCTGTGGATGGAGGCAAGGTCAGTACCTACAAACCACAGTATACTAAAGAGTCGGATGACAGCGAAGCTATTCAGGTATGTGAATATGATGCCGCTACATTGCAACGTTAAAATGGCTCATATTGAATCACTGAATGGGCAAGCTGGAAAGACAAGTGCACCCTTTCACGCCTAAAGACCCTCCTAGTGTATATGTTGGCGTCGCTATAACAGATCAGAAGGGATTGGATTTCTCC
Source organism: Branchiostoma lanceolatum (assembly GCA_035149815.1). Lineage (NCBI taxonomy): Eukaryota > Metazoa > Chordata > Leptocardii > Amphioxiformes > Branchiostomatidae > Branchiostoma > Branchiostoma lanceolatum. The sequence continues at coordinate 3,882,641 of CM068873.1, forward strand.
GTAATATTCGTCATGACGTTAGAGAATGTACCTCTCCGAGGGTGTTGTGTTGTGCCGACCGGAGGGCTGACACCAGAGCTGGTCTGTAACTGTTATACCACAACACTTATCGTTTTCACCCCAACCACAAATCATGTCAAACAGCCTGTTTGCTTGTTTCCTTTAATAGTTTCACGTGAAATACTATCGCAACAATATACAGCGTCTATTCTTTTCTGTTCCTAAAAAACTTTTTGTTGAGGATGCTATTACCAAAAGATCACAATCAGACTCTTGTACTTTCTTCAAACTTCAAACACAGATGGTACCCGGTAGCAGCAATCACAAAATTATATCAAATCAACTCAACAAACACTGCATTTAGTTTTTAACGGATACCATGTCTAGAAACTTGCTCCGTCTATCCGAAGACAATGTTCAATGTTTTTCACCAAAGTTGACATCAGCTAACGTTACCAGCAGGCAAATTAGAAGTATCTAGTTTCATTGATCTTGCCTCAACTTGTGCGCGTTCAAATCACAATCATTGCTAATCAGTGGCAAACTAATGTTCTACGAGTTCATTTTCTGCAATAGCATAATTAACAATGTATCTCTCCACACAGAAACGTTAATTCATCTTCGAAAAGTAAATGAAACATTCCGCGGTGTGAACGTTGAAAGGACAGTTCGTTCGGATGACCATTCAAGCGTGTGTCATAAATTGATTGATTTTTTTCACATTCTTTGGATGCTATGGTCAAAAGAAATGCATTAATGTGATCATAAATCAATACTCTGCCTGTCAATGTCAAATACTGGGCTATATGGCATGTCAATGTCAAATACTGGGCTATATGGCATTTATCCATTTTGTGCCTTGTTTGTTTTTGTCAATGAACATATGGTACAGTTTAGTTCCTTGTCTCTTGATGTCCACGATTGCCTAACGAAGTAGCACGACACAGACAATGATATTTGCCAGGCCAACGAGGAACAAAAAGGCCCTGTCCAGCACAAGAGCCGCCATCTTCCACTCGTCCTGGTCATCCTCTTCCTCTTTCTTCTCCCGGGCTTGTGCCGAGTACTCCCGACAGTAGCGCACAATCTCGCGCAGAGACAGGTCGAGCGCGAAATTTGGCGTGTCCTTCTGCTGAATGGTGTCGCCGTCGTGATCCATGAAGACGAGATTGTCGACGCCCTCTTTGACGGGATGAACCACGTGTTTCTCCTCCGCGATGGTGTTCATACAGAAGAGGCGAGCCAGGTAGCGCAGCAGAAGCAGACGGATCCAGCGGGGCAGCGGGCGGGAGGGCGGGCTGTTGTAGGACATGCGGATCACCACGATGGAGGCCAGGCACGAGATGCCCACAAGCCAGATGGTGGCAGCGAAGAACTGACCTGGAAAGGGAGAAAATAGATCACTGTTTAATATGATAGCTTCATTCAACGATGTGAGGATATGCATGTAATTAACGAACAGTCAACTCCACTGCATATTGCCTCCTGTCTTGACACATCATTTTATCCAAGAATTAAGAGATGGATGAAGAAAAGGTTTCTAGCGTATATCATGTCAGGAAAGGTAGATTTGGTGCTCACAAAGGGATAACATTGATGCGTTAACGATAGGCACTGCTGCTTACCCAGTTGTGGAGTAGTTGTTGACGTTTTGGGCAGAGAATCTGACAGAACCTGCAGGAAGACGACGAGAGCCAACAGGATGGTGATGAAGAAGCCCAGCCGCTCCCCGCTGTCCGGGGGGATGTAGAACCCAAACAGGTTCAGAATCATCAGGACGATGCACGGCAGCACCATGTTGAACATGTAGAAGTAGGACCGGCGTTCGAGTTGTAGGGTGAGGACGATGGTGACGTAGGGGTCGGGACAGCAGGGGTAGAGGGTCACCTGTTGAATGTATGGAAGGTCACAACCTTAAATTGGAAGTCTAAGAGTGGATGAAAAGTTCAACACAACATGACATAACAGTTGAACCCTTCATAACACCACAATACAACACAATACAACACAACAAAATGCAACACGACAGCACACTGTTGTTTTCTGCTCTTACCAGTCTGCTCATAGGCGTGCCATTCAGGATCCATTCCTCGTTCTGGGTGAAGATGCCGCGGTCTGCCGTGGGGTTCACCAGGGACACGTTCACCTTGCCGCCATCGTAGATCCAGGACCCAAACTCCAGGAGACATTCCTGTAAGATTGACATCATGAAATGTTGATTAAGTTAAAACAAGCAAATGACAAACTACATACGGAGTGGGCTCCGTCGCTTCATTAAAGCAGATTAGTTTAGGCCCCACAATTCAGTTTCATTGAAAATAACGCACACATCTTTCATTTAAGGATTAAAGTTGAAAAACTCTATACCATCCTTAGAACTACTCAACAACGTTCATAAATGTCCTAAAAGTAGGTACCTGATGGTCAAAAGGGAACTTTGTAATATCCACTAGGCATGCGCTGGTAAAGATGGCGGGCTGGAGATATGACACCCGTCCTGCACTGGTGACTGTGACGTCAGTGACGGCCTCTATGGCACCGTAGGTCTCGGCTATGCTGTTGTCATCGACGAAATGGATCACACAGTGGAAGGAAAAGAAAAACGAAACCCTTATTGGAATTATCTGGCGACTCAATTCAAAACTCAAATTACGTGAGGAAACGGGTACCATTTTACCCCCCACAAGCTCAACTCCAACGTTTACAGTGCATAGTTTCCCCCACAAAATACAGAAGTTTCAGAAGTCATATACCAGGATAAATAATCTACTCACTTGTTGTAGAGGAAGATGTCAGGCCTCCAAACCTCGGAAGAATGAATGGTTAAGGACTCCACACCACCGTGTTCTGAGGCGTTCCACGTCAGAAACTCATCATTCCAGTACTGTACATGAATGACACAGGTCATCAGTTCCCGGTATATCGAAGACTGTGTATGTATTGTAGATATTACTAGTGCGATAACCAAAATTGGCAAGAAAATATTTTATTAGCTTTGTTCGTTTCAATAATTAGCAGATGCTCATGATACTCACCAGACGCAGCCAGATGTTGATTCGGAATGTCTGCTCCTTTTCCGCCTGACAAAAAGAGAAATCATCAATCCCGGCCGTAAAAATGTAATATCTACACTACCAAAAATCGTTTTTCTTATTTTTCTTGTTCTTCCATCTACAAAGAAAATATTTCTGTCAGCAAGAATATTATTCTGTATGCAAAAATCCCTGTTTTAAGCACAAACAAGAATCCCTGTTTTAAGCACAAACAAGAATTGTAAGAATACAAATTTGACGAAACAAAAAACAAATCTTATATTAAGCTAGAGAAAGCAAATTTTTCTTATTTTTCTAGAAAATTCTTATTGGAAAACAGCATGCTAGAAATATTTTCTTGAACTTTCTTGGTTTAAGTTAACTTTAAAAAAAAATTCTTTGTGTAGGAATTGACATGGACAAGACTTCCCAGGAGGTTTCTTGAATTTTCTTGTTTTTCCTTTGTATAAGAAAATCTTTCTCAACATAAGAAAACAAGAAAAAATAAGAAAAAAGATTTTTGGTAGTGTAAAAGACCCTTCAAAAACTGCTCCATCTTTTTTTAACATGGGTGAAACGTAAACTATAAAGACAGTGTACAACATTTATACAAACAAGTGATCTGGGATTGAGGAGTAGCACATATCTACCGATGAAGTTCCGTCAGATTGACACATTTTTCTTACCAGGTCATGAAAATGTAATATCCAAAAGACCCTTTAAAAGTTGATCCGTCCCATCTTTCACGTGACATGTGCCAAACATAAACTACAACAGACGTACGGCCAAGCGATCATCTTACGAAATTACGATGAGCAGCCTACTAGTATATCTGTCGATGAAATTCCAAGTCGAGGGATAGATTTTACTCACCAGGTCGATAATCTGCTTCAGGGAGATGTCGAAATCCACGTTCACAGCTGTAGACGCTGACTTGACCGGCCGCAAACTTTTGTCATAGTTGGATCCGGACAAGAGGGACGTCTTCAAGGCCACGGCTACATCTTGGCTGATGGACACTGAAATACAGCATGCTGTTTTTGTAGAGGGATTTCTATACAACTGGTACTAAAGATCATGGCTAGGGGTTCTTTTTCTCTATTCTTTCTAATGGTGGAGAAGCCTGTTTGACCCATGTTGCCAAGGTGAACACACAAACCCTTTCACAGGACTGCTAAGGTAACCTAACTCCTCATTTTGCATGTTGATACTGAAGCCTCCACAAAATGGCAGATTAAGTAAGCTCTCCATTTTCTTCCTAATAAAGCAAGAAAATTAAACAGTGTTCCGTGGCGAAACTGATCCTGATTAAACCCATTATGCGTTTGTTGGGAGGATGTAATATAAGGCACAGAAGATAATCTCCTGTACATAAGAAACGCTGCTTCGTGGAACATATGAGGACATCCTGGCATTGTTTACAGGACATTAAAACGGGCTTCGTATAAGAGAGGCACCTCTTCTGTTCATTCCGATTATGTGTCGATGGCGGCAGGGGGTCGCAGTGGGTTATATAAGTCAGCTTATATCGAGCAGGGATGAAGTTGATTTGATAGATGATAAGGCCCCCTAGCTTTCCACTAGACGCCGATCGCTGAGCGACGGTACAGCGACCGAACATTGCTTTAGTGTGGCCCTTGATTTTATAATTGGAATATGATGAAAGATTTGAAAAGGATGCCGGATGGAACCCTGTCATGACAGCTGATCCTTTAGAAAGGACAACTTTAGCCCTAAATGTTTTGCCTGGGGACGCCCGACGTTTCTGACACTTTCTAAAAATGTATATTCAAGTGGATGACATAACACAAGATAAGAAACATAAGTCGTTCTTGCTCCTGCTGTACTTTGCAGGGAACTGGCAGAAGTGCATCTCTCGTATAAGCACGACAGAACACAACCTGTAACGCTGAAAGATTCGTACCATAGCGACGTGTGTTTAATTTGGTGTCCTACAAACCTAACAATATATTTATTACGAGGACGTACCGCTGGTACCGGACAAGCTGGTAGAAACTGTGTTGATACAAAGTGAAGGCACTCTAATAAATGTTTACTGCTAGCCAGGAACGTATTACCGAAGCTTTACTAGACTTTAGATCTTACAGGTACTGGAGAAACAACATGTTGTAAAGACCTCACATATGCTACGGTCACATTTCCATATCGGGACCCGGCCGGGCTGCTTGCAGGAACGAAAAATAAAAGTGTATGTCAACAGATATATACAGATAATGCCTACGGATAGTCTTTTCATGTTTTGTGTCTTTTGTTGTCTTTTATATCATAATTTTCCTTCCCACAAACTGCCCGGCCGGGCCCCGGGTTGGACATGTGACGGTAGCATTAGCAGGCTAGTCTCCCCATTGGAAGACGAACCCAACCCCTTAGACTGGTGCTACTTCCCATCTCGAACAGCCACAGCTTAACTGTAGTTGAGTCCTTACTTGACTGATACATACCTGGTATCCATACGAACAGTGTTGCTAAGAGTAAAAATCCCAGAGCGATCTTCATGTTGTCCGTACTGCGGAGAGGTGAGGCGGGAATGCCACCAGGAAAGGGTTCTGGAGGATCTGATGACAGTGACGCTATTCAGGAGTGTGACATTTGATGTAAGCTAAGATGGTGACCATAGCGATATGTGGAAAGGTTAGATCGGCGTACATCGAATCTCTGAATGGGTCAGTGAAAAGACAGATATACGTTTTCGTGCGCGCTGACCCGTTAGTGGTTTCTATAGGTGTTGCAGCTAAGGGTGAGATTTCTTGGTCACATTCGTCATGAGGTTTGATAATGTACCTGTCCGAGTGAGAAGTGTGGTGCACACTAGGGTTCAAACAATGGCTGGTCTGTACTTCTAGACTGAAACTCGAACGATTCCTGAAATCCCTTACAGTACATCCGTGAGTAGTTTCATCAGGTTGGTAAGTCACTGAATAAAGTACATGATCCACTGACAGTTGTTTTGTAGCCTACATGTGTAATAAGATCATCTTGTATCCCTCTTCTTGTGACGACTTATCAGTTATTCCATGTCTTCAGCATCAGGCCGATACGCAACAGGAAATCACAAGGTGGCAACATAATGCAAAAAGTCAAGCTGCAGGTTGCTTCAAACTTCGTTCTCGTTACTCGTTACAAGGTAATCGTCGTTAGCCATCTACTTATTTTGTGTAAAACTGCCAGTCAAATCATGAGTCGCATTGTATATGTATCTATTTACGCGATGTACCAAAAGAACTCAGAATCAAAATGCGTCGGGAAATTATTTTACCACCTTGAGTGAAAGTTAATGACCCCACCGCGTCAATGACCCCTCGGTGACTCCCTTGATAGATGTCGGGTTGGAAAATGAGACTATACCAATAAATGTCCACGTCAGATCGACATGAATTCATGCTCACTTCTTCAGAAAATGGCATTTATGACACGAAATGGGAAACGCGCCTCCTGCTCGTTACTTTATTTCACTAACTTTCGCCAAGTAACTACGGTTACAAATGGAAAAGGTTGGCTAGACCGATAAAGAAAAAGGTTAAAGAAATACATAACAGACCACGATGTTTTGACAAACAGCAAAATCTGAAACTTTGAAATGGATTCGGGTTACTCTGCATGCACCACAAGTGAATGGACACTGTTTTGTAAACACCTGAGTCGAAACGTGATCGTAAACAAAGGTAAATAGGGGAACCACGACATGACGTGTACTGAATAATGACGCAGCACAAATACGTCAAATAAACTTCAAAACACCGGACAATCTCGGTCTTAATCACCTCCGCCATGGAGATTACGTCATCATCAGTGTTGGTTACTTGATTGGTTAGTTGCTTGCTCGGTTGGTTGGTTATTATTAGCTCATTGGTTTGTTTGTAAACAGTAGAATAACTAGATACGTTATGGCTGAGTAATAGGCATTGCTACTGGGTTACTATCAAAAACATTCCTGCCGCATCATTACCATCAATTATTGGAGCAGAATCAGACAAACAATAATGCTTCCCAGGCCAGTAAGAAACATCAGAGCCCGGTCCATCGATTATTGGAGCAGAATCAGACAAACAATAATGCTTCCCAGGCCAGTAAGAAACATCAGAGCCCGGTCCATCGATTATTGGAGCAGAATCAGACAAACAATAATGCTTCCCAGGCCGGTGAGAAACATCAGAGCCCTGTCCAGCACCAGGGCGGCCACCTTCCACTCGTCCTGGTCGGCCTCTTCTTGCTTTTTCTCTCCGCTCTGAAGGACGAGGTCCCGGATGTGACGTAGCATCTCACGGAGGTGGAGAATGTGGGTGGAAGATGGCGAGTTCTGCGCGGTTCCTTCTTCGCTATCTTTGATGGCGAGAGTTTGAACGCCGTCTTCCTCGCTATCTTTGATGGCGAGAGTTTGAACGCCGTCTTTGATGGGAGTAACTTCATTTTGCTCCTCCGCGATGGTGTTCATACAGAAGAGGCGAGCCAGGTAACGCAGCAGAAGCAGACGGAGCCAGCGGGGCAGCGGGCGGGAGGGCGGACTGTTGCAGGACAGGCGGATCACCACGATGGAGGCCAGGCACGAGAAGCCCACCAGCGCGATGGTGGCGGCGAAGAACTGACCTGGGAGGCAAACATGCATACCGATATAATTAGTATCATTTGTATGGACAAGAGTCTAATTTTTCGTGCATCACTGAGCAATATAAACTTGCAGAAAAGTGCACCAAGGGAAAAACTGATTGAGATAGAGTTTGCCAGCTATAACTTGTTCTTGAACTAAGATGTTATTCAAAATCCATAGATCTCCATACAGGCATTGGGAAGACATTCTTTTTCTACCAAGAAGCCATTGTGGCTTTTTTCGCCATGGGAAGCTGTAGGTTCCTACACCTTCATAAGAAAGGGAAATATTCCAGATGCTCGCGCATAGCTTACCCAGTTGTGGAGTAGTTGTTGACGTTGCTGGTAAGGATCCCGACAAGACCTGCAGGAAGACGACGAGAGCCAACAGGATGGTCATGAAGAAGCCCAGCCGCTCCCCGCTGTCCGGGGGGATGTAGAACCCGAACACATTCAGTACTATCAGGATGATGCACGGCAGAACCATGTTAAAGATGTAGAAGAAGGACCGGCGCTCGAGTTGTAGGGTGAAGAGAATGCTGACGTAGGGTTCGGGGCAGCAGGAGTAGTAGGCCACCTGTGTCAGATATTGGAATCACAAATGACTAATAAACTTGTGGACGTACCAACTAATAAGTATCTAATACCAGCTCAGAAAAGGACAAGAAATAGCCATGCCTTTAAGTATCAGACTTTCCAACCGAGGATTGAAAGTGTTTAAAAATTCGTATTTTCCTAGAACGATCGTAGAGTGGAACTCGTTACAACCAAGTACAGTGGAATCATCCTCATTAGATGGCTTTAAACATTGCATGCAGTTAGATATGCGAAGGTTAGACGTGACAGGTCGTTTGGTGTAATATAACCAGCTGCTGGCGCGCCGCGTGCCTGCGAAGCTGGTGTGTTACGCCGAATGGCGGTTATACCGGCTATATAGATACAGATACAGACACATACAAATCATACTACGTTCTAAGATTGTGTGTTGGTAGATGGCGTAATTCAAGTTTTAAAATTCGAATATTTTCCTTCTGTTATCTTCATTTACTCGTACCTTCCTCTCCATCGGTGCTCCTCTGAGGATCCATTCCTCGCTGTTTGTATAGCCAGTTATATCCGCGCTGGATTTGACGAGAGAGATGTTCACAAGATCGCCGGGGTAGATCCAGGAACCAAACTCTAACACGCAGTCCTGAAAAATATAGAAATGGTTGCGTAGTTCGTTTCATCGATACCTGTGTTCTCATGTACCGTCTTTTCTTCTCGGATTTGTGTTTACATGAATTTGTCCTCTGAATATATCTGACCTGCTGTGAATAATGAGGCTTCGGCACCACCAAAAGATTGCATAGACACATACCTGTATTCTCCAAGCAGAGGCTTCGATCAAGAGGGGTAGTTTTGTCTGGGATTTCTAACGTCCCTCTCCTCTCAATGTGTGAGAGGAGAGGGACGTTAGACTGAATCCCAGACAAAACTACCCCTCTCGATCGAAGCCTCTGCTTGGAGAATAACATACCTGCTTATCGAACGGAAACCTCGTAATGTCCACTGGGCATGCGCTGGTAAAGATGGCTGGTAGTAGGTACGTCACACGCCCCGTGCTGGTCACCGTGAGGTCCGTTACGGTTCCCAAGGCCCCGTAGGTCTCGGCTATGCTGCATGCACATCGAGTTAGCAAACATACGACAGGCATTGACTTTCCTAGTAACATTTGTGCAAACTGCATAAATACCACAGAACGTAATAGAGGAGTCCCTTCCATCATATCATGTCAGGTCCGCTGTTGATACAATGCATATATCGAATGATACCGTTCTACAAGCAAACCCACTCATGCACTAACCAGCCAACCAACATGCGTTGTCGGTAGTTACCGCAAGAGAGCGCTGCTTTCTACTCACTTGTTGTAGAGGAAGATGTCAGGCCTCCAAACGTCGGCCGACTGAATGGTTAAGGACTCCACGCCACCGTGTTCTGAAGCGTTCCAGGTCAGGTACTCATCGTCCCAGTACTGGAAGTGAGGAACGCATAGGAACATTCAACAACAGCAGAGGGATTTCAGAAACTAATCGATATTAAGGTGTAACATCTGAAAAGTCACCCAGGTGCTGTCCATGAGTACGTACCAGACGTAGCCAAAGGTTCATTCGAAAGGCCTGCTCTTTCTCCGCCTGCGGAAAAGAAATCAACAGGTTGCTTCACATGATCTGACACTGATTATTCAAACTATATGTACAAGAAATTGTCATGAATTCACAACATAAGAAAATACGGCAACATAAGACAATATTAAATGTAGCTTTCCCCAATAAACCACAACCAAAAACTAATATGCAGTATAATCAAGAACGCCATGGATTCGAAACCGTTGTTACCAGGTCAATGAGCTGTTTGAGCGAGATGTCAAAGTCCACGTTTACGGGAGTGGACGCCGCCTTCACCGGACGCAGGCTCTTGTCGTAACTGGCCAGGAGGGACGCCTTCAAGGCCACAGCCGGCTCCTGTCCCACGCACCCTGGAAATAGGCTCTTTTTAGACGAAATTGATCTACTATCAAATTCTGATACACTTAGCACTAAGGCTGACAGTTCGCCAGCTTTTTCTGTTGATTAAAGGTCCAGTAACCACAAGGTGCATTACCGGTGCAATGGCCTAGTTGGTAGAGTGTTCGCCTTGTACACGGTAGGTCGTGAGTTCGAACCCCGGCCGGGTCATACCAAAGACTTTAAAAAATGGTACATAGCACTCAGCATTTGGGAAAGAGTATGGTAGCTAAACACACATCACTCCCAGTGGACTAGCCCCCTGCTGTAGTGACTTGCACAAATGTGTGTGGCCCAAGGGCTATAGAAATGGAGATGGCCGGTGCCACCCCTATGGTCTTTTCAAGACGCCCGGGTCACTTTAACTTTAACCACAAGGAGACCATTATGCCATATTTGTGAAAGAAAAAAATAGGCACGCAATTTTTTCAATTAGAGAATATATAACTTGACCTCATGCACTAGTAGTTGAACCCTTACTAGAAGTTACGAAGGTATGAAATCAAGAAAAGTACTTAAAGTCAACTAATGGCAGTTTACCTGGTATCCAAACGAAGAGTGCCGTAAGAAGGAGCAAGAAGCTCGTGACTTTTCCCATGTTCTCCACAGCGCTGATGTGTGTGCTATGACAATCCGCTACAAACGCTCGGGCTGGCAGGGCAGCAGAAGAATGCTGGACAGTGGGGCCACTCAGGTGCATGTTATGCCATGCCGCATGATCACGAGCGCCAGTCTCAGATGCTGGATGACCAGTTCTATGGACTGCTGTTGAATGACGTTACTTTGTATGGTTGAGGAGATCTGTATTTTCTTTGTCATACCTACCACTCGTTGATGTGATACACAGTTATCAGAGGACTTTTGGCACAAGAGTTATATCCTCTAGTTTAGCCACACATCCCTCAATCAGATAAGGCTATAACGTTATATCATAGACCTTTCAAAGAGCATATACACACCAAGAAACGGGTTGTTTTGTTTTGTTACTACGCTGCACGTTCACGCTTAGCTGCAGTAGTTAACTAAGCATCAGTAATCGAAGACTCCAGAGGCGGTCATCTGCATGCAACTGGAAGAAAAAACCCGTAAGACTGAGATACCGTTCCAGGTCAGGGCGGTGAAATCTCCCGGAGAAGAGCTGACAGCACGGTTCTGCCCTGGCGTCACATTATCCGGCCACTGTCAATCAACATCAGCCAAAACACACAGACTTGGGGATAAACAACAACAATAAGGATGGGATGAGGTAGCCTCTACCAGACCCCCGTCCTATCGCTGGCAAAATGGTAGAAATCGGCAGAGGTACTCCGGTATACAGGGTAGTCCGCTATACAGTGAAGCTCCATTATCGAATCTATCGATGGACGGAGCCTGTCCGGGCTCGGTATCTCGTTTGATGTCCATTAATCGCTATCTAATAGGTGCAAAGTAGCTAAATAATCCTTTTATTGTTTTCCGACTCGCCGTCCATCGATAATGGAGCTTCACTGTATAGCGGACTATCCCGTATAGCAGAGTACCTCGGCCGATTTCTACTATTTTGCCAGCGATAGGACGGGGCGCCTGGCAGAGGCTAGGGATGAGGGTCAGTTGTTAACTTTTTTTCTGGAACGGTTTTGAAGGGAACACTGTAGGGCTGTATGTCTAGATATCGGTTGTCTTCTTGTAGTTTAAAACCTCATAACTCAAGATATTCGTTTAGTCACTGACGAAAGTAAATTTAATAAATGAATTTTTTTTGCCAAATTTTACTTTATAAAGTAAAGTAAAGTTCACGCGTTACGATTTGTTTTCGCCACATTTCCGAGGAAAGTCCGCTGTTTTAGATCTTGAGACCAGGCAAACAAGTTGCACAAGACGCAGAAACGCCAGCACTTTCACTTGGTTTTAATTTAGTAGTTTTTATTTGCTGTAACCGTGGAAGTATGAATCGTAGCATAATATTATGTAAATTTGTGTGATAACTATTACTCGTGAATCTAACGACACATTGGTTCCTCCAGATGGTATACATGTATACAGATATAATAAGACCTTAGCTGATATAGATAACTAAGTGTATTCTGATACCAGCATATACAACATTATATACGTGACGTATCTTTGGTCATCTTATCTAGAACTCGAACTCGATGGCTACGGTCACGATATACGTATATTTCCATATCAAGTATGTCAATATTTATACCTGACAAGCATTAGCATTTGCTTAACATATAAAATGAAGTTTATCTGATAGTTAAATAAATACTGTAATGATGTTCTCGGTGGTTTTATTTTCGCTGTTTTCGTGGTAAACTTTTCACCCGTGAACTTAAAACATTGCGAAAACATTTCCCCTTCTACTAAATTAAGTCCCGTGGACAAAATTAATTCACAGTACTATTGCGTTCTGAAAAATTCCTTTGGTTAGTTAACACAATAATAAAAGGAGTTTCTACTCAGGTTGACGCTTGATTGCTAGTAGACTCTCTATGTGACTCTCTAACCAGTTTTCAATCATGATTAGGTTCACACACAACATTGTTTTTCGTGCAATTTCACATTATGATTGCTGTAGAGACATATTCCCAGCAATGTGCTCCTCTCGACCATCTACTGTAGTAGAATCACACAAACAGTAATGCTTCCCAGGCCAACGACAAACAGCAGAGCCCTGTCCAGCACAAGAGCCGCCATCTTCCACCTGTCATGATCCTCCTCTTCCTCTTTCTTCTCCTGCGCCTTGTGAACTAATCCCCGGATGTAGCGCGAAATCTCACGGAGAGACAGATCGAGCTCGAGAATTGCTGAGTTCTTCTGTTCGATCGCTTCTTCATCGTCAATAAGGATGGCTGGGTTGTCGACGCCCTCTCGATGATCTTTGGCGGGGTGAACCACGTGTTTCTCCTCTGCGATGGTGTTCATACAGAAGAGGCGAGCCAGGTAGCGCAGCAGAAGCAGACGGAGCCAGCGGGGCACCGGGCGGGAGGGCGGGCTGTTGTAGGACATGCGGATCACCACGATGGAGGCCAGGCACGAGAAGCCCACAAGCCAGATGGTGGCAGCGAAGAACCAACCTAGAAGGGGAGGGGGGGGGGTCAGTTTAAGCACAACATTCTGACGCGAAATTTATTGATGACGTGATATATGATAGGGTAATCAGATAGGCATTGTCTTTCGCTGTTCAGAGTTGGAATACCTGTGGCAACCACTCGTATAATCTTTATTCGTATTCAGATACATAGTATAGATACCTAGTACAGATACAAATCCAGATATTCAAATCGAGTATGGTGACCGTGTCAATTCCTACATCGGAGTGAGAAGGGGTGGCACGGTAGGCTTCGCGTGGATTTGTTTAAGGTGGATAACAGGTTGCGAATCTGAGACCCACACACTCTGGGCATCCGTCTTCTCCATCGGCACCAATTCGAGGGAGACGTGCTGGTTTTGGTTGGAATACTTGGGATAAAAAGAAACGTCTTACCCAACTGCGGAGTAGTTGTTGAGGTTTTGGGCAGGGAGTCTGAGAGGACCTGCAGGAAGACGACGAGAGCCAACAGGATGGTCATGAAGAAACCCAGCCGCTCCCCGCTGTCCGGGGGGATGTAGAACCCGAATACATTGAGGATCATCAGGATAATACAGGGCAGAACCATGTTGAACATGTAGAAGAAGGACCGGCGCTCGAGTTGCATGTTGACAATGATGGTGACGTAGGGCTCGGGGCAGCAGGAGTAGAGGGACACCTGTTGGAGTGATGAGCAGATAGACGCAGATAGAGGAGTGGTTTTGAGGATTTAAGTTTGAAGCGTACCAACAGTTCTAGTACACATGTAGATCAATTATTTTACAAATGAAACTACTTTGCTGTATCTTACGATGCGATATAATACATCGTAGGAGCAGCTTACTTCATACATGTGTGTGGCGCAATCGGTAGTGTTTCGCCCAGAACCGAGAGGTCCTGGGTTCGAAACCCCGATATGCCCCGATGTTGTACTCTTGGGAAAGGCACTTTAGACGACTTTCCTCACTCCACCCAGGCGTGAATGGGTACCTGACTTCGGTTGGGGAAGGTCGTATTGAGGTCACCTGCTGGCGCCGAACGGCAGCCACCCAGACCCTTGCGACAGTTCCACAAAGTGCAAGTTTGGAGCAAATATGTATATGTTCTGTATCATATGATGTAAACCCTGCAGCTGCAATTCAGCACTGGCTGCCATTGCACGGGTAATTTCTGACCAATGAACCATTATTATTATTATATATACATACCCGTCGTTGCATTGGCACTTCATTGAGGATCCATTCCTCGTTCTGGGTGAAGACTGAACGGTCCGCGTAGGGGTTTACCAGAGACAGGTTTATTTTGGCGCCTGTGTAGATCCAAGACCCAAACTCCAGTTCGCATTCCTGCAAGATATTGTAAAAGTGCGACTCATTCCAACCTCGATAAATGTAATGAAGAAAGCAAAGGAAATTATAATAGCTGCATAATAATAAGAACTTTAAAGAGCACACAAAAATCAAACTGCAAACTTTTAAAACAGAAAAAAAGAAAACAATAAAGAACATGCGTTTGGTAAATACGACATTGAGTATTATGTTGTAGATCGTGCAAAAATAACATGACCAGTGTAGAGATGTCGGGTGTACAAACAATCTTGGACGCATAGTCTTCCTGTCAACTTCTGGTCTGTGAGAAAAAAAAAATATTTATTGTCTGCTATACTCTCTCACCTGTTTGTCAAATGGAAATCTTTCAATCGTCACTGGGCATGCGCTGGTAAAGATGGCGGGCTGCAGGTACGTCACTCGCCCTGCACTGGTGACGGTGACGTCCGTGATGGTGGGTACGGCCCCATAGGTCTCGGCTATGCTGTAGTTTCAAATAAAGCACGCTTATCAAATAGCAAAAATGTCAAAGTGCAAGGGTGTTTCTGCTTACAGACCGCAAGGATCAAATGTAGAATAATTGTAATATTACGACTCACCACGGTGGTCACGTTGCTATGGATCTGTCAGCGTTGTTATGCAAAAGTTTCCCGCCCACAAGCGGGGGTGCCATGAGCTGGGCGGTGTAAAATAACAACAACACAAATCTTGCTCAAAATAACGCATGATCTGATTATCGCACTAAGAAAAAAATATATGCACACGCAAACTACATTAGTTCGCTTTGAAAATCTGTATAGTATACGAGTTGACCGCAAACACGGCGCTTCAAATTACCCGCGTTTGTTGCGTGTATGTATAGGTTGTTTTCGGTCATTGAACTTTGAACCTATGGACTTTTTGGTCTAATTTACGTAGTAAACAATAGTTTAATACATATTTTAGACTTTAGGAACTTTATATCCAATTTCTATTGAGTAGTTTTGATGTCTGAGAGATTTTGATTTATTTCGCTAATTTTTTGGAACGTCTTCTCCCATAGTTCTCCATCGGCCCAATAGAATATTATAATTTTTTTTCAAGATGGCGGCCAGATTGTTGGCTTTCGGACGGTTGTTTTTTTGTCAAATTCTAGCGTTGGTATCGGGAGATATCGCCCAAAATACGAATCGCACGCTTTATTTTGAATTTCACGTGGAAGAATGGTTATGTTCTGGAAAGATAATGAGCTTGTCGGTAAAGATCACAGTACTTCGCTAGCGTCTGTTCTGGGGCGGTTAATCCAGATGCAAATGAGTGCGAAATACCTCCATTGTATTTGTCGTCCGGACCAAGCGAGATAATTACCCGCGAATTTCAACTACCAACGAGCTCAATGTACACATTCGAATTCTCACCAAGTCCTCTCAAAAGAGCATCAAAATATAGTTAATTTTTCAAGTTTCTTGTTGGTACTGTAAAATAAATCGAGTAAGCATTATGCCATCGCCCAAAAAGTACTTCACAATTTCATCAAAAATTTTGTCTCAGCATGAGAAACTAGTGAAACATTGTATCGACCAGGCCGCGAGAGTTCGTAGAGACAGAAACCTCAATCAATTTCTAATAAAAAGACGCCTGAACGGTATCCTTGGTGATTGAAATACACGTGGGTAAAATAATGTAAAAAAATACACGAATAAGACCCGCAAGTGTGTTATCTGAAGAAACCAGAACATGGCGTCGGTTTGTTGAACAAAGGAAAATCCAGTTCTGCTGTCATACAATCACACTCTGATCTCTTCCGTATTTCCCCAGCAGTTGATTTACTCCTTGATTTACTCATGCATATTTTTATACAACGTACATCTCTTTGTATAGGAATGCACCTTTTTTTTGCTACCAGGAAGTTTTTAGTGTCAGCACAAGCCGACATATTCGGCACATCAAACGCTGGCGTGTGCGCTTTTAACGTTACCATGCGTATTGAATTACGGTTTTTAGACCGCGTTCTAGTACAGAAATGACGAGAAGGAGTTTGATATTAGAAAGAATGCGTTTTAAATCGGAAAACGTAGGTTTTGATTATTGAGTCGCTGTGTAGGACAGCGCCAGACACGTCTGTACACCAGTTCTTGTCAAACACGCAAATGTATCAAGGTGAGTGCTACGTTTTGGGGTCTCTGTATGTGGTAAAATTCAATGTATTTGTTTACAATGAAAATATTCGACTTCATCTATGAACTATTCGAATAATATTTGTTAATTCTGAGTGTCTGTGTGTTTAAGAAAGTAATGTACGGAGTAAAGGCCGGGGTTTTGTTTATCATAACGGCGGGTTCTGCGGCGTCTCCGGCGGTTGCGCATGTAATCTAGAACCCTCGGCCGGGAATTACTTCGGGAACTGCGATTTCTTTATGGCCTTAGTTTGGGCATTTTGTGTGGTAGGATAGACTAAAATATAGCTAAGAAAGAATTGAAACGGTGGTGTTAGTATGAACAAGGAGGTATGAAGCTTGAGCGTGGGAATGATTGAAATGAAAGCTGGGGTATTGTTAATGTGTTAACCAGAGAACAATAGGGGCGGAGACAAGGCGTGCATTTGAAAAGGACAAGTTCGCGGGCAAAATCGTGCTCGGCTTGGTGCAACCAAAACAAATCTAGTTCCCGCCTGCAAAGGCGTGAACCAATCAGCTACTGTTACCAGTAGTGACAGGGGTGATTGACATCGATTCCTCATCAATATGCATGCTTTACAAGTGAGGAAAAATCAAGGCCTTTTTGACCACCGTGCACTTGTTGTAGAGGAAGATGTCGGGCCTCCAAACCTCGGATGAGTGAATAGTTAGATATTCCACACCACCGTGGTCTGAGGCGTTCCACGTCAAGTACTCATCATCCCAGTACTGTATGTGGTGGGAAACAGAGCGCTCGTGTCAAACAAAATTTCCTCTTACCAACGTTAACGTTTCAACTGTGGCATAACATCCGTGAATAGTTTCATCAGGTTGGTAAGTCACTGAATAAAAAAGTCTTTTTTATTCTGTGGCATCACATTTCGTCCGAGACGACGAGGATTAATGAGTAGCTCTAGCTAGTCAATACGTTTGCTCAAGTCGAAGTAAGGATCACACTCACCAGGCGCAGCCACACGTTGAGTCGAAATGTTTGCTCTTTTTCTGCCTGGAAAATGATGTGAAATTGTAACGATTACATATCTGTATATAGATCTTCCACAGGAAGAAAGGCAGAGTTAGTGCGTAACACAAAGTATGTTTGCTTGTCTGCAGGTAAGGTAAGGTAAGGTTGATTGGTTCAGTGCGGATGCTTTAACCTTAATCAGAAGTTTACACATAAACGATGCAGGTTGAGCTTAAAGAAAAACATGCCTACATTCCCGATGCCGCGAGGTGATCCTGATATAGTGATAGACCCTTCCTTGTACCTCAAGCCATACAGATGCTGACATGAAATCGAGATAAATGCAGGGTTATAGATATTTAGCAAGACATTGTCTGACCCTAATCGCCAAGTAGATCTCCCGGTGGCAAAGTCGTTATGTCGGAAAAGACAGTGCACAGACACTAGACACTTTCTCTGCCGACATTAGCATTTTGCCAGAAGAGCTACTTGGATATAAGCCTGACTCGTTGTTTTGGATGAAGTTCTTACCAGATCTATGATCTGTCTGAGGGACATGTCGAAGTCCACGTTCACAGCTGTAGACGCTGACTTGACCGGCCGCAAACTTTTGTCGTAGTTGGACAAGAGGGATGACTTTAGGGCAACGGCCGCATCTTGGCCGAAGGAATCTGGAAATGCATTCTTGCTTTAATCAACGTACAATACCTAACATTAACCCTATCGCAGATCTAGTGCATCTGAAGTAATGTATGACAACGTTGCGATCGGCAGTCATGCAAATTGATCTGTTAGCTGTTAATTCAACTTCACGCATTTAAAAAGATGTTTGAACTGCATGTATAACTATCAACTGGAATTAATGAAAATATGATGTGTTGGAAGAACTAATCACACAGCTAAAATAATGATGTGATAATCTGGTCAGCTTTCCTGTGAATTCGGTGCGTCTTTACCATGGGCGAAATGTCAACGTTTTTTATGCCAAATGTAAAATGCAATTATACAGATCAAGAACACGTAATAAAGATCAAGAACACGTAGTTAGCCAGCAAATATAGTGCGAACTGTAGATCAATCACTCAGAACATGAAAAACCTACCGGGCATCCATGATAAAAATATTGTGAAGACGAAGAAGTCCAACGCGATCCTCATGCCGCGGTGACAGCGGTGGAAGGGTGTGCACGCCTGGCCTACAGAAGGATCTAGTAAGACAGTAAGCTATATCCTCATGCCACCCTCTGCAGTATGACAGCGGCGGAAGGGTGTGCACGCGTGGCGTACAGAAGGCTCTAGTAAGACAGTAAGCTATTCAGGCAGGTGATACACGATGCCTCGGTGCGTCAGGGTTGATATACTTCTCCAGGGTTGCTGACAGTTAGCTTGTGGACAGAATATGTACGCAATCAAACATTGAGAAAGGTTTTAGTAGAAACGACTGGGGGAGAGGTGGGATAGAATTTCTTTGTCTCGTGTGTCATCGGCCTGGACAATGGAGTTGTCAAGATGGCTTACGGTGACCGGGGTGAGGCGATGTGCCTGATTGTAAGTGGAAAGGTGATAGCTTATATGTCTGAGATGTTTTCCCCAGGGCACATTGGAAACGCCAGTAGGCGATATGTTTCCCCTCGTGAAGTAGATAAACAATACAACACTACCGAAAATAATTTCATCAGGTTGGTAGAACATAGGATATTTGGAGTTTCTTTTTTCACAACCAGGTATCTCACCTGCTGACGTTTCGGTGTCTGTCAGACACCTTCTTCAAGCGCCTGGCACTTATAGCGGTGAGAAGCAGTACTCCAGTCAGAAGCTCTGAAGAAGGTGTCTGACAGACACCGAAAAGCCAGCAGGTGAGATTCCTGGTTGTGAAAAAAGAAACTCCAAATATCCAATGCAACACTATATTATACATACAGAGACCTGTTATAGTCACTCCTTAACCGGTCAGATTAATCATCTGTGCGATTCCTTCCAGCGGAAGTTTTGATTATTCATTCATCTACATGCTTGTTTTCAAGTCTTATTGTCAGGCACAAACAAACGTGATCAATAGTAGCGTCAATAGAATAGTGCGAATATACAATATTCTTCTCTGTCTTCTTTTTTCTAACATTACAAAGAGACGGGAATAAGCCGAACCTATGGATTAGAGTAGTTTTAGAACCACTGTTTTAGATTAGCCCTTAGAAATCCTGTCAGTGTCATTATATGAATGTTACCATGTATTTTGAATCCATATGCCTGTACTTAGCCCGTGATAAGGCATGAATGTACAATAAAGGTTATTCTTCTTCTTATCCATCTTATTCATACAGAGGAAACTTGACCAACATTAAACCTACTAGTCTTGTTACAGAGAGCTGTCAGACGCGAGAGAATGGCATCGATATCTCTAAAATGCTTAAATCTTAATGGTAGTTATATTTACTAACACTGTTTAGCTCATTTGCTTCAAAATTAATAACAACTTCATACTGAGCATTTTAAAACCGCGCAAAAAAAACCCTGCCATACGTTGATCCCCTTAGTTTCATGAGCCTATAAAAACCCAAGCGAGGATTTTCAGTGAGTTCTCACATCACAACGACGTCGTATTTTTGGACCATGGACGTTGCTATACACTGTGCTAGTGTTGTTTGAACTGCAAATCGTGTAACGTTATAGAAATGACTAAATAAAGTGACTTTCCAAATCTTGCTTGGGTTTCCTTTAAACCTACAAGTCTTATTACAGAGAGCTGTCACACACGAGAGAACGGCATCTCTAAGGGACCATTGATGATGTCATAGGCGACGTTCCAGGTCAAAGGTGCCCAATCGCCTCGGCATTATTGACGTCTTGTTCAGGTCAGGTCAGAGTGTAACATTACCTTCATATACGTCACTTATGCTTAGGTCGCATTTCCAATCCGGGGCCAGGCCGCCCGTCTTTGGGAACGAAAAATGTGACATAAAAGACAATAAAAAACACAATACATACCAAACATTATCTAAGAGCATAGCTTGTGCATATCTATTGATATGCACTTTAATTTTCTGCTTCCGAAAATAGCCGGGCCGGGCCCCGGTTGGGAAATGTGACCCTAGCATTAGGCGCTGAAAAGTCCATAGATACACCAAATAAACAAATGTACATGACGTCGTTTAGTTTTAATTTGTTCCATGCTATCCATGTTCTTCTCATCCCACAAAGTTAAATCAAAATAGGTCCAAGTAGCCTCTGTATGTATTACAACGACTTGTAGACGCAATCCTAAATAAACATCATTTCATCTGATTTCTTTTCTGGCTTCCCTATGTTGAACTATAATACTATACAATATTGTACTCTGGCGGTGTGTGTGTGTGTGTGGGGGGGGGGGGTATAGCCTGTGTTTACACCATCTCTCGCTGGCGGAGGTCAATGACCTCCTCCACGTTTTAGGGGCTGTAACCGTCGGGCCGGCCGCTAGGAGCGCGATTTAGTCAGGCTCCTGGCGGGGGTTACAATTACAGGGTTTTGTTTTATTGTCTATTCGCATATATGTACAATCATAGAAAGATAAACAGGGCAAAAAGAAAACATGCAGGGGGGCCAGAAGCCTAGGTGGCTTTTCATGGGCCTCTCTTAAACTAGACAATGGGAATTTTTACAAAATTATACATAATCAAAACTAAGCAAAATTAACGAAGGGACAAATTGAAATTGTACCATAAATCCTAATGAAACAAATGAAAAAGAAGAGGAACTACAAAATAAATTGAGTTGTAAACATAATAAGTAAGATTACGATGTATAATAAGTGTGATAACACTATACATGATCAAATCACCATTTACAATTTATAAAAAATAGATCAAAATAATACAAAATGATAATCATATGAATTATTCTGTCATCAAATATCAAAGGAAAAGGGTTTACCACATGATCCTTTCACAAATCTTCTACGGTCATCTAATGTAACAGGGTTACACAAACGATGAACGTTGAGAAACCAACGACAACCATCAGAGCCCTGTCCAGCACAAGAGCCGCCATCTTCCACTCGTCCTGGTCATCCTCTTCCTCTTGTTTCACATTTGCCCAGTGAGAGAATTCCCGGATGTAGCTCGAAAACTCATTGAGAGTTGAGTTCTTCTGTTCGTCTTCATGATCCCGGATGACACGGTTATCGACGCCCTCTTTGGCGGGATGAACCACGTGTTTCTCCTCCGCGATGGTGTTCATGCAGAAGAGGCGAGCCAGGTAGCGCAGCAGAAGCAGACGGAGCCAGCGGGGCAGCGGGCGGGAGGGCGGGCTGTTGCAGGACAGACGGATCACCACGATGGAGGCCAGGCACGAGAAGCCCACCAGCGCGATGGTAGCTGCGAAGAACTGACCTGGGAGGAAGAGGAGGAGGAGGAGGAGGAGGAGGAAATGAAATATGCGTACAAGTTCTAATATGATTTGAATTAGCAATGCGTCATGAATCCATATGCCAATAGAAATTGCAATTAATTGAAATTGCAAGAAGAAGAAGAAGAATTATATCTTCTCACCAAGTTGCGGAACAGTTGTTGACGTTTTGGGCAGAGAGCTCGCTAAGACCTGCAGAAAGACGACGAGAGCCAACAGGATGGTCATGAAGAAGCCCAGCCGCTCCCCGCTGTCCGGGGGGATGTAGAACCCTATGACGTTGAGAATCATCAGGATAATGCACGGCAGAACCATGTTGAACATGTAGAAGAAAGACCGGCGCTCCAGTTGGACAGTGAGAACGGCGGTGGTGAAGGGTTCCGGACAGCAGGGGTAGAGGGTCACCTGCTGGGGTGATGAGTAATAAGTCAAAACTGCATGCTACATCATAGTTTCATCACTATACTATCAAACAATGTGGTCACCCAGTGTTTTGTGTTCTTAGTTTGAACTTCAGTATTGAAGCTTGTCACGTCGAACTTTATCCGAGGGGCTATCCTTTTACTACCACCGAAGGATGTAGAGAGAGAGAGATAAGCGAGGTGTAGCACGTGAAGGTTTGCTACTTACGTTTGAACTGTAAGCTGAAGAAAGCACCCTCCTGAAAGCAGAGCCCCTATCGCTCGATTCGTTAGCTCGCTCGCGTAGGGGCCCTGCTCTTTAGCACCCGTAGACACGGTTCTGGCGACGTCGCCACCAAAACAGCTTCAGCCAATCAGAGGGCTTGCTAAACCTCATCTAGAGCAAAAGCGCAAAGGACGCTGGGAAGCTATCAACTAATCAGGTTACGTCTCACATCGTTACTATAGGTTCAGAACAAATTAACCGCCAAATTGTGCCAAATAAGGATAGCTCATTAATCATTCATGAGCAACTGTCAGTAACGTCGCCAGAACCGTGTCTACCGGGGCTAAAGAGCAGGACACCTACGCGAGCGAGCTAATGAGTCGAGCGATAGGGGCTCTGCTTTCAGGAGTGTGGAAGAAAGTAGCAGCTCTTTAAGTGTGTATCTGGCAAGTATCCCTCTCTGGTAATGGCTGAGAATAGTATAAAGACTAATGTATGGCATATGTACTCTCCTAGTCAATGGGGGTACACATAATACCCATACCCGTTTTTCCATTGGCATCCCTTTAAGAATCCATTCTTCGTTTATGGTGAAAACCCTACGGTCCGCAAAGGGGTTGACTAGAGACAGGTTGAGTTTGCTGCGTGCGTACATCCACGACCCAAATTCCAGCTCACATTCCTGTAAAGTATCATGGCAAACCTCGCATGTTTCAACGAATTAACGAATAAAAAAATGATAAAAAAATTGCCACAGGGAGTGAAGAAAACGTCAGGCATCTTGCCTCTTAGCATACATGTATATCAATATTTTCGACCGACCAGCATACCCTAATACGCTATCAGAATTTCTGGCTAGAAAGATTGACTTTCACGAGCCAATTACTGTGGACGGACAGATTTTCACACCCACTTCCAGCCTCAGTTCGTTCATGAGGGTAATCTTACCTGCTTGTCAAACGGAAATCTTTCAATACCCACTGGGCATGCGCTGTCAAAGATGGCGGGCTGTAGGTACGTCACTCGCCCTGCACTGGTAACGCTGACGTCAGTGATAGTGGGTATGGCCCCGTATGTCTCGGCTATGCTGTGGGTTTCAATTTTAAAACTTAAAAAAAAATATATTGAATTATAAAGAAGGTAATCGATAAAGCAAAACATTATCATACATGTGCCTAGACTGTTCCGCCAAGCCAGTCTAATTTTGTCAAAGTTAAGTACTTCTTCAACTCACTTGTTATAAAGAAAGATGTCGGGTCTCCAAATTTCCGAGGAATGGATAATTAACGTGTCCACGCCGTCATGCTCTGAGACGTTCCACGTCAGCAACTCATCGTCCCAGTACTGCGGGTTATAAATAACATGTGAGAAATGGCATGTTATCACCGTAGCCTTAGTCACTAAAGCCCCCCCTCTCACTGGACCCGCGGCACGCTGGCGGCGTCGCTGCGTCCTAAACTTGATTTGTGTTACCATTGACTTTATATGGGAATATCATTCAAAACGTACAAGTATGACCAAAAAGATAACAAAACACACAAAGCTTAAAAAGATTCGTTATTTTGTCGATGAAATTCGTTGAGCGCTTTGTCAATTCGATCGACCGCAGCGACGCCGCCAGCGTGCCGCGGGTCCAATGAGAGGGGGGCTTAATTGGTGTTAGCAATCCACTTCATAACCCGTAGACTCAATGTATATTGTCATCATATAGTATAAGCACAAATATTTTGCCAAAGATTTCGAAGGTGTGAAATGTGCTGAAATGTAGCCTCCCTTAATAAGATTGCACTCACCATCCGAATCCAGACGTTGAGCCGAAATGTTTGTTCTTTTTCTGCCTAGAAAATATGTGACATTGTCATGGTCATAGCCTTTGATAAAGTTATAGTCATCAAAAACGTAGTAAAGCACAAAACGCTAAGCATGAAACAACACGACAGTTGACCATTTCTAACCAGTTCAATGATCTGTTTCACGGAGATGTCGAAGTCCACGTTCACAGCTGTAGACGCTGACTTGACCGGCCGCAAACTTTTGTCATAGTTGGACAAGAGGGACGCCTTCAAGGGCACTGCCGCGTTTTGGCCGACGGAGTCTGAAAATATATTCCCTTTCTGCAATCAATGGTACATGAGTTCTGCAACTGTCAATGTCTCTGCAGAAAAGAGACTATATTGAGTAGTGAGACTATATATGAAAGTTTCTTCAAGTTCAGTCATTTTATATAAAGAAATGAAAGAATATCGAAATGTCAACTGTACGACACAGAACACATACCGGGTATCCATGCGGAGAACGTTGTGAGGAGTAAAATACTCAGCGCAATCTTCATGCCGATGTTTGCAGTTCTTCCGGATATGAATAGCTATGCATCGTCCGAATACTGTGGATTTGATTAGACGGTGAATGGTTAGGTCGGTGATGCACTATGTTGTGTTACGAGCCGACTTCCACTCAATATCGGAGGGTTACTCTTTGGACTGAAAAAGAGACTAGAACGGTTTTAGTGATTTCTAGGAGGTATATGATTTCATCTCTTACTAACAAGATGTTTTTCGTTGGCAACCCACTAACTTCCATAACGGCTTACCATCGACTCGACGCCCCCCCCCCCTTGTTGATGGCTGTCATTTTCTGCCTTAGTGATTTCTAGGAGGTATATAGCTTCATCTCTTGCTAACAAGATGTTTTTTGTTGACAACCCACTAACTTCCATAACGGCTTATATTACCATCGACGCCCCCTTGTTGATGTCTGTCATCTTCTGCCTTTTTACCGCCCCGTAGAGTTCGTTCACATACAGACTAAGCACGAGGAACCGATTAAGAAAACGTCTTACTTACATATAATTGATGTCTGTCATTTTCTTCTTATTTATAGCCCCTTTAAGTTCGTTAACATTCAAATTAACCATGAGGAACGAATTAAGAAAACGTCTTACTTACATGCCCTCTCCGTTTCCCGTCAGACCTACCCTGGCAGTACGAAGAGGCCCAGTGGACAGAAGGGATGATTGAGTCCGTATGTGCGTTGACTATGGGATGCTCAAAACCCAGTGCCGAGAATAGAAGAGCTCATAGATAAAGATGGACAAGTCCGTCATAGAGGACGTCACTAGAGGTTTTTATCAGATTTGTATCAGAGTCCGCTCGATTTAAGTTAGCATTCCAGACTTCATTTGGTCATTTCGGGTTTACACTTACGCCTCTCTGGATTAGGAACGCTTTGGTTTGTTTGGAGAAGATGGTTGACAGGGGCATCAAGGGAGCTGAAGAATTCATGGATTGGATGACATATCCATCTTCAGTGATGGCTGGGAAGATCGCCTTGTTCGTCTGGATTAAGTGATGTACAACTGGCGACCAGGCTGTTAACACGTGTCATTGTATTCCCCCAAACAGGATGTGTCGGGATGATTACTGATCAAGCCGGGAAAAGCGTATCCGTTTCTATCACTTGTCTACAAAGTGGCAAAATTTCAGCTCACCTTTATACCCACTGTGGACTATTGAGTGTAAAACACCATTATCATTTGCGTGGTAACTATCTAGCCTCTACCAGGCTCCGTCCTATCGCTGGGAAAATAGTAGAAATCGGCCAAATAGAGTGAATAGTATGCCAGGGGTAAACCGCTATACAGTGAAGCTCACATCGATTATTGAGCTTCACTGTATAGCGGACTACCCCTGGCATACTATTCACTCTATTTGGCCGATTTCTACTATTTTCCCAACGATAGGACGGAGCCTGGTAGAGGCTAGTAACTATCAGCAGTTGCATTTTATGTGTTGGGCCTAAGCAAAATTTGTTAGCCCTCGTTCAAATGGTGGTGCGGAGGGTTCGAGATTAGGGTCATGTAATTTACTAAATAAAGAATTGTTCTTTCGGTCGTTTCCACTAAATACGTCTGCGACACACGTCTGTAATGTATCAGGGTATAATATTCTATGGTTGGTAAATATTTGTCACTGTGTAAGGCATGTTGTCCTAGCAACGTGACACAGCCTTATTTACATCAAGGGCTCATGTGTGCGTCTTAATTTTCTTCACACTGTTTGTAGATCATTACATGATGGCAAGTGCAGATCTAAACACTGGAGGTTAAAAATTCTGGAGGTGAAAATCCGGCCATTTGTATCATCAATACACAGAGACGATCTATACACATGTAACGATTATATCTATTCTATACATATACATCTGAGGTTGTATTTATATATGTCAAGTGGGCGTAAATCCTCTCACTTTACCTTGCATTGAGTCAGAGTTAATGGATCTTGTTTTGTACACAATGAAATGGAAACATGACCACTAAGAAAACTAAATGTACCCTACGTTTTATTCAACATCAAATGGCTATTTCGTACGTTCTGTAGGCAATAACGAGGTCACTTGTCTTCTTAACGTGTCTTTAAAACCGTAATCCTGACGTGTTAGGTTGGTGTCAACCATTGAAGAATTCCTAAATTGAATTAAATCCTGTCGTGGATAAAAGTGTTGTAAGCCTGACAAGTTGTCAAAACTAATCCTTAGCTTAACTCATAAGCTAATCATGTTTATGAATAAACCAGGATTTTTTAACCTGTGTGAACGTTTTGTTCCACATTTCCAAACATGATGATGTTGGTCAGGCCAGTAATTTGTCGTATACGTAAAATTCAAATGCTCTATTACACGGTGTTTCGATGTTTGTCCCAAACCCAAAGGGCTGTGGCTTAGCCTCTACCAGGACCCGCGGGATGGCTGGAGAAATAGTAGAAATTGGCCTAATAGAGTGAATAGTATGCCAAGGGAGTTGGCTACGGAGAGAGGGTCCAATATGCCATCCTAGCAAACTGTACCCCTATAGCAGACTAACTCCTCTTGCATGTTTTCAGTCTATTTGGACAGTTTCTACTCTTTCCACCAGCCGCCTCTGGAGCCTGTTAGAGGCTACTGTGGCTAACTAGGAATGAAGATGTTTACAGATCAGGTGCTCAATGAGCCGTGAAGTTTACACAATACAATATCGGTAACACGGCACGCTTCGCTGGATCTGAATCGGCGGCTTGGTCGAAAGGTTTGAGGAGTGACGAAGGAACAGACTGAAGATGCCAGAACAGAGAACTCAAGTAAACACCAAAAACGTTTTCTGACACCGTCTTTGGTCTAAAATCTTAAGATTTGTGGGGCCCTTATCTTTTAAAAAGCTGGGTGGCTTCTTGACCAACCCAAGGTGACACAGAGATATGATTACAAGTGTAAACATCACGCGACGAGAAAGGGTATTTGTCTCACTGTGCTGGGAGAAAAGCGTACTGTTGATTTTAGGATATCACGTGAATTTATTCTTTACAGTTGTTGGTTTGATTGTCACAGCAAACAACAACAATGATGTAAGCCATACAGTTACATAAACAGTATCATATGGTGAATGGGGTATTAAGCCATCGGCCGTATGCAATCAGTTGTTTCTTGGCTAGACTGCGTCCGATTTTGACCCTTACGTGCGATTACATGTCTTCAATGGCCCAAGAGCATGGTAACAAATCTATGCAAAAATCTGCAACACAACACCTCTGTCCGCAAAAGTCGAACAACTCAGGTGGTCACAAGACACACCTGCACAAAAGCCTCGGATTTTTCAATATTAGGTTCCAACAGATACAAAGGATGCAAAGGAAGACACTGTGTCAACCTACTCAGCATGCTGAAGGGAGATCTGGCCCCCCTACAACAGAAAAGAAAGTCCAGGACCTAAGGGACCTTGCAAGATGCAAGACGCAGTGGAGGAAGATGAAGAAAGACTGGATGCAGCTGCAGGCGGACGTTTCCACGACTACAGATGCAGAGACCAGTGGATGATGATGATGATGTATTCCCTTGCCACAACACAGATAAGCAATAGATTGGAAATAGATTTTGAAGATGAACTCAACTTGGGAAAAGACATCACTTACTATGATAATAGGAATTTATCAAGAGAAAAAAACAGACGAGTCTGAAGCAATGTGTCGTGAAGTGACGTAAAACAGACGTATTTGTTGTAACTGCCCCCATGTAACTTAAGTACGAACCGCACTTACGTAGCCCCGCGGGAGCCCTCTAGCTCCACAATTTAGTGACATCGCGCGCGGACGGTGACCAGACCGCATTTGGAGTGTCCAACACAACTATCCAACATGAGGACCAGTGTGATCATACTTGCTCTGGTAACGCTGATAATCGTGCCAGGTACGTTTTAAGAATTAGTCTTCAAATTAGTCTTCTTATTTAATTTTTTTTACACACCTTCTTATGCATTTCCCATGTGTGGCTGTAAAAGATGTACCAGTCAACCAAGATACACTCTTCGTTTAAACTATACATAAAACTGTTTCTGAAGAAACCATTGTACAATTGATAAGCATTTTCGTCTGCCTATGCGATGTTCCCAGAAATACGGTGTCAACAAGTTGGCGAGGCCCTGAAGACCCATTTGCTGACAAACTATAACAAGTACCTCCGGCCGGTGACCAACGAAACCCAGACGATTGATGTGACCTTTGGCGTAGCACTGCGACAAATCATCGACTTGGTGAGTATATAGCATGTACACTACTAAGAAGGCTGTAGTGTTGAACGACAAGGACTTCACAAGGATTTTCAAATTAAGAGACGAAATGCAATAAGCCTTTGGAAGTTCATCTCACAATGAGTGGATAAAAAGTTGATATGACTTCATGTTTTCGCAAGAGTAGTTGCACTGCTGGGCAAAAATACAATATGCGCACTGGCTTTTCGAGCGCAACCTAGAATTGTCAAAGTACAGTAGCTGATGATCATCTCTCTCTGTCTATCCGTGCAGAAAGAGAAAGAGCAGACGTTCCGAATCAACATCTGGCTACGATTGGTATGTATCATTTTACTACACAGCATTCTTGTCTGAGACGTCTTCGTTCTAGAGAAAGTGTAACGAAAAAAAATGTGTAACTGCGAATAGTTTGCGAATGTTTTCTTATCCTTCTTGATAAAAAAAAAATCAGTCTAGTACAACAATACCCTGCATTCTCCGCACTAATCTTCAATCAAGTTTAATCTTGGAGTATTTCCGACTTACTCGTAAGTTTTATCCATATTTTGGCAGTTCTGGACAGACTACATGCTGGCGTGGAACGCTTCCGACTGGGGAGGTGTGTCTTCAGTGACCGTACACTCCTCCGAGATCTGGCGACCGGACATATTCCTCTACAACAAGTGCGTTTTCCCATATAAACATTACCATACACGTTTAGAATGTGGTGACATAGCATAATTCTGTCTAATCCAAACAGTGTAGCCGTTACCATTCCAGAAATCCGACTACCAGTGCCCTTGTGTTTATCTTTGTTCATTTGTTGTTTGAAGGTTTGTTGCCTGACTCCGTTCAGTACATATGTTGCATGTGAAGATCACACTCTAGGTTGTATTGCTACTCGATGAAGTTATTTATACCTGTTCCCTTCATCACTTCCATCGGTTTTGGGTGGACACTGGAAGACAAACCAGCAGATTGAATATAGTTAGACAAGATCGTATGTAAGCGACGTGTTGCTGATACTGTGTACATACTGTGTCCATCCTACAGTATTGGTGATTCCTACGGCAATGTGGACGCGATCACCAGCATTATCATCTCCAGCACCGGGGCAGTTTCCTACTTTCAACCTGCCATCTTTGAAAGCGCCTGCCGGGTTAATGTCGGGAGCTTTCCGTTTGACACCCAGGTAAGAAGTTTGCACAACTTGCACAGTTTGTGATTTACATGTTGGACTACATCATGCCTTGTGTTCTAATGCTATAGTTGAATAAATGCACTTTGGACATTTCCGTGCCTCCGAAGGCTTCGTGCCCTCTTGTTACGATGACTGTGGTATCCGTCATAGAAGACCGTCTCCCCGTTCCCCAATGATCATGTTACAATACACATAGTCTTTGTTTAGCTAGTGTTATGTGTCAACAAAAGTAAGGTCTGAATGGAAATGTATATGTTGCCATTGTGGATGAGCGTGCCATAGGTAGGTACGGAGTGGTACAACTAAGAGAGCGGGGCGCAGTGCGCATGTTCTACTTTTCGATATCATTATAAGGAAATATACTCTGACGTCAGGCTTGCAATCATAGATCTAACAGTCTACAACGCTTTGCGTAAAATCCAGGAAGGAGGAATTTTGAATTCTGTAGAAACGACGAGACTACTAGATAGTTTTAGCACATGGTGCTGATGACAAATTTCTATGACCTGTTTACCATAGCTGATTATTGCATCTTGTACATCAGGAATGTGAGTTGGAGTTCGGGTCGTGGATTTACACCGGCAATGCTGTGGATTTCCACAACAATGCCAACGATACCGACCAGGCTAGTTACATCGAAAATGAGGAGTTTGTCCTCAAAAGCGCCCCACTGTCAAGAAGGGTAAGACTGACCGCACTATACGTTTTCTCTACGTCTACATACAAAGATATTGATGTCAAATCTCCAAATCTCCAAGATGCTTCTGTTGCTTTGCATATTGCTGCACAGGTGCACATTTTGAGATCGTCTTAGCGGATTACTGTTTCAACAATCACGAATTATTATCTTCGAATATGTGTAGCTTCATCTGATGCAGTGAAAATATTGAATCCTCCTCCCTACCTGGTTTACTGCGTTCCTGTCCCCTTATCCTCACCCATTCGACCGTAGTAGAAAGTCATTCTAGAAGTTAACAAGGCGTTGTTTTCTATCATGTCTTAAGGTAGTTAGTTGTTCCCACGCTAAATATGTGAACAGCCTTTCAAATATTCAGAGGCGGATCATGATTCTCTGCACTATGTTATTGTAGGGCGCTTTCTGTAGAACCTTATACACTTTTTAACCAAGCTACTTTCTTTTTAATTCCTCGATCGATCCACTAGGTTGGTTACTACGCCTGCTGCCCCGAGCCGTATCCTACAATGGTCATCAACTTCTACTTGGAAAGGCGGTCCTTCTTCTACATCTTTAACATGGTTCTGCCGTGCATAATCCTGATGGCACTGAACTGGTTCGGGTTCTACATCCCCCCGGACAGCGGGGAGCGGCTGGGCTTCTTCATGACCATCCTGCTGGCTCTCGTCGTCTTCCTGCAGGTCCTTTCAGACATCTTGCCCAGAACGTCACAAACCACTCCGCTCCTCGGTGAGTGTCGTGCATCTGATCGTTTTTATGTTTTAGTTTAGATGTGATGCCACCTATACAACACTGCTCCGTATGTATCGTGATATGATTTTGTTAACGCCACATTCAAGAACCCTATAATTGCGTCCGTCCACAGGGGTGTTCTTCGCTGCCACAATCGGACTGGTCGGCTTCTCGTGCCTGGTCTCCATCGTCATCATCAGGCTGTCCTGCAACAGCCCGCCGACCCGCCCCGTGCCCCGCTGGATGCGTGTGGTCCTGCTGCACGGCATGGCTCGACTCTTCTGCATGACCAACATCTACAATGAAGACAACTCCAACAAAGTTACCCCCACCGGCGGAGTGGAAGCGGACGACCTTGTCATCGAGAGGGTGGTGAGCAATGGCCACGTCATCAACGGAGATGTGGACACCCCTTACACCAGGACCGGCAACGGGCGGCGTGAGGCGGGCAACGACCAGTCAGTCCTGACCGTCCTTCGCGGGCTCGCCGCTCAAGTCACCAAACACTTCAAGACTCTCGGGGAGAAGGCTGACGAGGAAGGGTTCCAGGACGACTGGAAGATGGTGGCTCTCGTTCTGGACCGGTTCTTCCTCTGGGTTGTGGGGGCAGCAACCATTGCCGTCATAGTGTGTCTGTTCTTTGTCAGATACTGATCCGTCCGTAAAACCTCAAAAGAGAGATAGAACTCCAATGACCATTCTAAGCATTCATGGGACCTTTTTATTGCCTTTTATTACTTTTTAGGCACAAGGGCAACGTTTCTATTTACGCACAGGTTAGAATACAATATACATTGCCACGCTGCTATAGGGTCGGTTTGTTGGTCCTCAGCCTTAGTCTTTGGTCAACTCTTGGCTTAGAATGTTCATTTGAAGTATCATTGACTGAGGAAAATCAGTAGGGAAACCCCTGTTAAGGGGTAACGTACCATGAACACGCTACTATGTCTGGAAAGCTAGCAGATACACAACATGTAACATGTTTAGTCGCTCGGTAAGAGCATTGTGACGCTCACGTACGTTCTTGATGGTTGATGTGCCGTTGTATGCAGTGTACTTTGCTATGAATGGGTGAAATAGTTGTATGTTTTTGTGTGTGTGTGATTTGCCTTATTATTATAATATTTCTTTTTATTGTGAACCCTGGAAGGTTAGCCGTTGGCTAAAGGGCATCCCAATAATGGAATAAAGGGTCACAGAGGGGTTGTAGATTTTGTTAAAAATCTAAAAACAAACACTGTGACAATGGACTGGCCCATTCAGGAGTGTTCTTCCAGCATGAATACAGATATGAAGGTGTAAATTACTGTTTTTGTGACTGATGATTATTTGATATCTTGTTATGCCCAAACGATGTGAACAAGTTGATCGAGTTGTGTGACATGTGAACTAAGGTAGACTAGTTCGACTTCTTACATGTGAATACTAGTAAGCTATCGTTCTTGTCATGTTCTAAGACTGAGTTTGTATTCTACTACAAGCTACATGCAACAGCAACAAAATAATTGTCGTGATTGTGATCTGTCAAAGGTTCTAGGCTAGGTAAAGTGACACGGACACCGGTTACAGTGCTCCACGCTTGTTTGTTGTCTTCGGGTAGACCGCGTGTGTTTTCTGTTGGTGTTATGTTATATACCAATTATGAATTAAAGGTTTGTTATGTCTATTAGATCTATGTGAGGCTTCACTGACTTTTCGTTTGTATCTTTGAATGCTTGCTACTTATGTGAACGACTTCTCCTACTTTACTCTCAATTCTAATATCCAGAAAAGAGAAGTAACCATTGGATACTATGAAGTATTTAAGATATTACTTTGTATTCTTTCTTTGATTATCTCCATGAAAAATGGAGATATTGTTTTTGGCGAGTCTGTGTGCCTGTGTGTGTGTGTGTGTTTCCGGACTATTGTAGTCAGCCTAACTCAAGAACCTCTGGATGGATTACGTATTTGGTCATGATGTGGGCGGGTGTTGTGAAGCCGAAATTCAAGGTCGATTTTGGGCTGGTATGTGACCTTGGTACTGCAGCAGAACTTCAATTTTTTATATATTTTGAACTGGACGTGCTGTGGTCTTGATTTTTTGGTGGCAGATAGCTTGTTTATCAAGGTGGTTAAATGCACAAGGACAGAATAAGCATTGGCCTTCTTTCAGGGAAGTGCGTTTCAACAACATCTAATTGCTTCCAATGTGCATTACGCGCGCCTGGCGTGGGTCTTTGTTCACGGTCAGTTTTTAAGTGGCACGCCGAGGAGATGATCTATCATTGCCCTTCTCGCTAAGTGTTGACCTCCAAGTTATGGCGTAATGATGCCGTAATCACGCCCATAATCACTAGTCTGACCTTGTAATTAATTCAAATCCTACCCTGGAGGCACAAATAAGTGTCTGTCGATTGTCTCTGATGAATGCAGCCTTGGCGGGCAGCTAGGTCGGTAGAGTTTGTATCTAACAAGGCAAACTCGTTAAAACTTCAAGACAGCAGGAAAAACAGAGCCAACTCGGCACCACCCGTATAGTTCGTGTAACGCAAACTCAGGTTGACGGCTATTTTCTGTAGCCTGGAGTCCAGCCTTATTAGCTTTCCGTTCAGGCTAAGCGAATGGAAAGCTAATAAGGCTGGACTCCAGGCTAATTTTCTGTCCTAATTAGACCATGCCCCCGGCCGCCCGTCTATTCAACAATCCCCTTCCAAGAAGGGGGCATTGGACCGTGAGTAGGAACACCCCCTATATTCTTGAGTCACCAGAAGAAAAAAATGGGCTTTTTTTACACTTCTCATATTAATTAACTCCGTTAATATTGCATTACAATATATGTTTCTGTGTGATAATATATCAAAGAGAGTTAGACAGTGATAGAGGTCCAAGAAAAGCAAATGTTGACCGGAGCACGGAGGTAGCCACGCCCACAGAGGACAGGTGTAACCAGTTGTTTATGGTGATGACGTCATCAGTGAACTTTCTGCCAGCGTGTACATCCAACATGGCGGCCAGTATAGCAGTCGGGGAATCAGCGCCTTCTCCCACCAAGAAATCCGCCGCAGAAAAACCACCGGCGAGTCTAGAGGAGGGCTTTCACAAGGTGAGAACGACTAAGCGTATAGTTATTTTTCTATACGCATGTATGCTTTCGCTAGAGATGATAGGACCATTATTGTTGACGTTGTCTGGAGCCGGTGAACGCCCCCCTCCCCTCTTAGCTCTTTGAGCGTCCTTTGCTTTATTGCACATTATCGGGGAAGACATGCTCTTAAAGCAAGGTTTACATGTCATTGATGGTACTGGGATCATACAGCAGGTTGGAATTCAATTCCAAAGGATCTTCTCTGAAAGAAAGCAAAAAGATATCCAAAATCAGGTCCCAAAAATTATTCGATATATTCACTCCAGACGATCCAGCCTGGTCTTCTATATCTCTTGTTGTCAATGTTGATCTGTATGTCTTACGAATGGTTGGTGGTTCCTCATGAAAGTCTTGTATAATAAAGCATTTTGTTGGCATGAACTGATCACGTGAATACCATGCATGAGTTTAAAGACCAAACATCAAATCTGTACTATGATCTGGATGTTGACACTTGGTTGTTGTTGACATTGTCTGAAAGTTGACATTGTCTGAAAGTTGACTTACAGAGAGTGTTGTCATGTTTCCTGAGCTTGAGTTTAGAATTACTGGATATCTGTAGTATTAAACATAGAGAGATGACCTTGTACATTGTCATGTTTCTGATGTACAGTACTATTTTCCAAACATTGATGATGGGAAGTCAGTGGTATATAAGCGCAGTGTTTTAGAACTGCGTCTTGAAGGTTTGGATTGTATATGAGCCCGGGAAGACAACTTCTCTCCTTGTTGTCAGTAGGATTGTTACATTAAAAAGGAAGGGGGTTGGGGCGAGGATAGGAGGCTACTAGTAGGTTGGAATTTTATTAGAATAAATTTTTAAAAAGTGTAGGTTTGAAAACAAAGGATGCTGGCAGCCAGATGTGCAGAGAATTGGTGTGATGTTATTTTTGGAGCTATACAGATACAGAACTATAGTGTTATCAAATGGATACTCGACAGGTGTCTCCAGCTTTATCTTTTTGCCCATCCGTCTCATTGTTTGAAGGGGGTGAGGCCCATCTGTCATCTTAAGCTTAGAAGATTTAATTTCATTTCATGAAGTTCAGATTTGTTAAACAGACCGGGTGAAATTTTTCCCGTCCCAACAACGAACAAGCAAATTTCCATAGCGTGACGGAGGGACAGGTCCCTTGTGGGTAGTATCGTAGCCTAAGGACACGCACATGTAGTGAAACCTCGGGGACCATGTTCAAAAGAACTTGACTGAAGGAGGAACTTGCAGTGATACACGAGTAACACGACCTTGCTTGGATGTTTTCAGATGATTGTTGACCCAGCGCTGAGTGAGGTGAGCCAACAGCTGGACAGTTCCATGAAGATACTGGATGACTATAATGAGTAAGTGACTGAACACACATTGATGGATAATCTAAATCTTTATCTTTGCATGGTGGACCTCAATTTGACTCATTTTTATTGATCTGAGGTAATATAATATTACAGTTTTTATGCATGTACTAGAGGTGCTTGGAAATGTCAACCAAAGCAATGGTCTGTGGTATAGCGCTTTTCACAATTGCCTTTCATTATTTTAGTACCTTAAAGAAAGAGAGGGAAGAACGACTAGCTACAAGGAGAGACATCCCTGGCCCATTGCAAGGAAGGTAGGAAATTACACCCCACCCCCAGTGTTCTCGCCGGGCCATCTCAGCGTAGGGGCCCCGATGCTGTGATCTGGACCCCCGATGCTGTGATCTGGACCCCGATGCTATGTTTCAACGAGCATAGGGGTGTTTCTTTCTGGGAAGAACCTTCAGAAATCTTATAAAAAGTTCATATTTGGCTTTAAAATGAGGATGTCACAGAGGAAAAACTTAACTTCACAAAATTTATCCCTCAAAATGCAGGAAAAATTGTTTTTTTTGGCTATGAATTTCAATATTTTGTGCGGGAAGATCTCGGCGAGTGACTTGTGCCACGCAAAGTTGGCCTTCTAGAAATACCTGACCCCTATGCTGTGAAAAAATCCTGGTGAGAACACTGCCCACCCCCTTTCCACTAGAGGCTGGGCAACGTGAGCAACCAAATAGTTAATTTGACAGATTGCTGAACAAGTTTCGTAAACTAAGAACATACGAGTACTGTATTTTCTCAAGGTTTGGTGTGTTTTATCATTTTAGATCATGCGTTTGCATTGTGCATCATATTCCAATGATTAAATGAATGGTTACACAAATCCAATTTTGGTCCCTCAATGCTCATCGATCACTGTATAGTGGAAGGGGGACCTTAAAGTGTTTCCAAGTTAGTGTCCACAGTCTTGTTTTTTTAAATTTTGATCTTACCCTCCTCCACATTTGTGCCGTAGTTGTTCAGCATGCAAAGTTCAAAGGTGTTTACATGTACACATTAATGTCCTGCTGCACATTTAAACTTAAAGCTTCCTGTCTACCATTATTGTTTGAAAAAAAAGTTTTTGGCAATAGTATATTTAATGTATCTTTCCTTTTAATAGTTTTATGGATGTCAGTTATCATTTCTGAATACAGTAGCTACATTTCTCATTACCTACAGCATCATTTAGAGTTTTTCAAAACTCTACTCTTCTTTGTTGACAACAATGTCTTCGTTTTGCAGTGGACAGGATATGTCTATTATTCTGCAACACATGCAGGATGTCATACATGGAATAGATGAGGAGACTCAGCAGAGGTAGGTCATAGGTCACACTGTTCAGGATGTCAAGATATTGCCGGATTGGTTTTGTTGTTAAAGCCCCCGTCACAAATACGAAATTCAGCTCGGCCGACATGTTGGCGAGCTTCAAATGTGCACGGTGTCCTATCGATTACGCAGGCTTAGGGTGATTTTTAGAAATACAAGTTGATTCAAATATTGGCCTTTTACCAGGTTAGTCAATACTGACTTCGTCCATGTCCAAGAGATGGTACCATCTCATGGGGGATTTTTAGTTTTTAGTGTTCGACGTATGTCGCCCGAGATTTTCATTGGAAAATATTGTCGACGCTCGGGCGATTTTGAAATTCGGCGATCTACAAAGTCGGCCGATGCTCGCATGAATTGTGACGCCGGCTTAAAACCATATAACTGGTTAGAACATTCTCTGGTTCAAACTTAGCAGTTAGAAGAGAAGATTATGCATATTAGATACAGTTACAAGAGGTGTACCTTACTGTTATATAACATAAGAATTGTATATATCATGTAGTAGATCTGTCCATTAAAGTGGCTGCTAGTTTCCATGGGTGACATAATTCAGTAGGATTACTCCTTTTCGCCTGCACTGTTACAGCTCCACATCCTGATATGGCAGCCCATTCTTTCATCTCACTTGTTTCCCCCTCAACAGAATTGGCATTTCCAGATCTTTTCAAACAAAATGAATTTTTTTTTCTGATTCAACGTCTGACTAGTACTTCTGAAGATGGTTCAAAATAGACAAAACATATATAACAACTATCACGAATTGTTAAAAAAATGGGAAGAGACAATTTCCCCCTATGGGGGTCATTAGAACGCTTAATAACCTTTTAATTGTGATGATCATTAATTGCTCTTTAATTCTGCCCCCCCCCCCCCCCCCCCCCCCCCCCAGCCCAGTGTTTACCCCCAGTATTGACACTACTGCCAAGCTGGCGCTACTGGGCCACAGTCTGGCTGCCTACGCCACCCTGCTGCCGCCTGACCGGCTCAGACGCTTCACCACCAGGATCATCTCAGACACCACCCTGTGGCTCTCCAGGCTCTTCAGGTCAGCCACACTCATGTAGAGATGAATATATTTGGTGTAGAATAAAATAACAACTTGCTATACAGCTATAAAAGGACTCAATGGTTCAATCAGTATGAAATGTACCAAAATAGAATATGAACTAATAAACAGATCAGAGGATTGTAAGTTGGCTTCAGGTCAGCCACACTAATGTTTAAAAAGTTAAAAATTTAGTTCGTTAAAATCCTCCCACATCATTATTGATGTATAGGGCGGTGCCCATCTCCGTTTCGTAGCCCTGGGCCACACTGTGGTGCAATCACTGTAGCAGGGGGCTAGTCCACTGGCAGTGGAGTGTTTTTAACTTCCATACTGTTTCAGAAGTATGTACCATTTTTATAAAGTCTTTGGTATGACTCAATGCGCCTCTTGTCCAGTGGTGTCCTACCTGGGGCTTGAACCCCAGTCCTTCTGGTCCAAGTAATTTGAACCAGATGTGGTGAGAGACAGAAGCGTAGACCACTGGGACACCCTGCCACACTGATGTAGAGATGAATATATTTGGTGTAGAATAAAATAACAACTTGCTAAACAGCTCTAAAAGGGCTCAATGGTTCAATCAGTATGAAATGTACCAAAATAGAATATGAACTAACAGATCAGAAGACTGTAAGTTGGCTACAACACCAGAAATTTATAGACTACTGATATTCTATTTACAGCCATTTCATGTTTACTATTCAAGAGCTTGAGATATGAGTCAAACACTTCTTGGAAAATAGACTTGGTTTTATAGACTATCCTTGTCGTCATGTATACCATAATGTATTTAGCTTTGTGCTTGAAAGTCAGTATGAAATGTCTGGAGTCAACTAGGCTGCATTTTCTAATTTAAAAAAAAACAACTTTATGCTTCAAGTGCAACATCGCAAACCTTGTGTCTGAATTGCGTTGACATATATAGCGGGAGATTAAAACTCAGTTAAAAGTAGTATATACGGAATAAACAACAGTTGACAATATCATATGATATAATCCT
The DNA here is from genome assembly GCA_035149815.1 of Branchiostoma lanceolatum. Taxonomy (NCBI): domain Eukaryota; kingdom Metazoa; phylum Chordata; class Leptocardii; order Amphioxiformes; family Branchiostomatidae; genus Branchiostoma; species Branchiostoma lanceolatum. The sequence continues at coordinate 3,922,337 of CM068873.1, forward strand.
ATACTAGTGCTCCATAGCGACAATGTAGAGCTTCTTATTTGTCCTTTGATGTCTTGTTTGGTGACTCCTTTCATCCATCTTATCGTTGCAGAAATCCTGGCGGGTTGGAATATTTCTGTTTTTATCCCCTTGCTTTAATCCACCAATTTTATATGAAGATTTTTATATTTTTATCACACAACCTTGTTCCTGCTGACTTTGATTGTTACCAATACAAATTTGGTGCATGAGTGAGTCCCAAGTAAGAAAAGGCTTTTAAGGCATGTGGATGTGTAATGTACATGTAGCAGGCGATTTTCTGCATCTGTCCAGAACATTTTCTTTTCCTGTATTACTTAGCTTATTTCTGTTACCCTGGCATGTCTTAGTTTTAGTTTATCCCCATTCCATGCTCCCCAAATTTATTTCCCCTTATTTGACACAGATTTGAGAACGGGTCTGCGTACTACAACGAGGACGACAGGGAAGGGTTGATAAAGGTGTGCCGGCTTGTTCTACATTCCAAGTATCCCAAGTTTGCAGCTGAAGGCTTCAATGCGCTGTACCCCAAACCTCCTGTAGTGTACATCAGTGCTGCTTCCAGACCTGGCCTAGGGCAGTACATCTGCAGTCAGGTAAGGCAAAATATATATCTACCAGACATTTTTTAGCCAGTTAAAGACACTACATTTCATTTGAGGTACTTAGGTGTGAGAAAAAAGTTTAAAAACTATTGGACCTGTAATTTTACTTCTGGTCACTTGTTTCATATTATTACTCGTATTTATGTTCTGAAACATGCACCTTAATATGTATCCAATTGTATTAAGTGTATGCAGTTGAGAAAATTAACTTTTCCCTGTGTTTTTTTTTCAGCTTGGCCTGCCCATGTCGAGCCTATGTACTGTTCCCTGCAATACTGTCTTTGGCTCTGTCCATACAATGGTGAGTTGTACAGAAAAAAATATATCTAAAAGTAAGGAAATGCAAGCACTGTGCTTTACAAAAAATGGTTTTGCTCTAATTTTGCCAACATGATGATGGTATATCTTCAGCAGCAGCTTAGCTGCATTGTCTGCAGAGCTGTAGAGTCTCTCCTTAAATCTTACAGGTGGAAAATGTTTTGTTCCATTTTAATTCCAGGATGTGGCGTCCTTTGAGAGGCTTGTAAAGGATGATATCAACTCTTCCAAACTTCCAGTCTTGCTTGTTGCCAATGCAGGTACCTAAAGATCACAATACATATATTGCACGGTGCACCATTTATGTGTAACAAAGACAATTTGCTTTGAAATACCCTTGTTTGAAGGTGCCCTGAAGTCATTTCCTTTCCTCTTGTTCTCCGTAAGAAAGACAGAAATTTATTTCTAGTTACTTGGGAGACTAATATGTTCCTTCCAGTTCCTGTTATTGTAATTAAAATTTGTTGATCTTTGTGTTTGGTTAGGTTGTGCGTAGTACATAATTTGATAAAATGTTGTCTGTGTATCAGGGACTCCTGTAGCTGGTCACACAGACAACCTGACCAGACTACTGGAGATCTGCAAGGCCAATGCCATCTGGCTACATGTGGAGGGGTAGGTTTTTTCTTGACTTTTCAAAAGATTCTTGATGAAAACCTTCCGTTATATTGTTTAAAAAGCTATCCTATGTGATACATAGAGCAGATTTTAGAATAATCTTATGCAGATAGATATTCTATCATGTCTGCCTTTCAGTTAAACTTTGTCTTGTAGAAAATACATTTTATAGGCAGAGGAAAAGGCCTTAGCAACAATATTTTGTATAAGCAAGTAAATGAGACTACTGTATATATATGGGGGTCTATAGCATGACCTTATCTACATAATATTATGTTTGAGGTCAGTCAATGACAGTAATCTCTGTCTATTCTTGTTTTTATTTCTAGGGTGAACCTGGCCACCTTGTCATTAACTCTTGTCCCAGATTCTGTGCTGGTTAGTGCTCTCATTGTCACATTACACATTTTTGATGCACTATATTGATAAATGATGCGGATATTGCTATACTTTCTTTAAACCCAGTTTATTACACACAGTTGTGGGTGAAAGGATTGATTGATCTGTCACAAATATCTGTCATAATCATCAGTGTTTTTCTATTTCAACCATATATAAATTAAAGCATTCTTGATTTGTTAACCAAGGTAAAATAGGGCACTCCTAATTACTGTGGTGAAGGTTTGTACAATCTAGGAGTTCCATGTTGAGTGTGCCATGTTCCATGACACTATGCGAGTCTGATACAATTGTGTTTTTTCTTTAGCCTGCTGTTAAATGTGACAGCATGACAGTGACCCCAGGAGTGTGGCTGGGCCTGCCGTGCACCCCTGCTGTTGTATCCTTTACAAGTGTACTCAGCAAGCAAAACAGATAGATCTGGTGACTAATAAAGACTCTTTGTACACAACCAAGAGATTTATTCCACCGACGTTTCGGTAACCATCTGTCACCTTCTTCAAGGCAATTCTGACTGCTTCACATAGCAATGCAGCACAGGTGTTGCTGCTTATACATATTGATGAGATGCAATCCCAAATGCAAAGTATTTACATATGTACAAACACAGGGGATGACATCACTACGTCGGTGGAATAAATCTCTTGGTTGTGTAAAAAGAGTCTTTTTTATTCAGTGACTAACCAACCTGATGAAACTATTCACGGAGATAGATCTGATGTTGTAGATTGAGTAGTCTAGACGTTTTTGTTTTGACTGTTGTCTCTATATACTGCTTAAGGTTTAAGTTTGAGTTTCTTGCCCATGCCTGAAGTTCAGGAGAAGTCTTTTGTTTATAGATACATCCGTGAATAGTTTCATCAGGCTGGTAAGTTACTGAATAAAAACTTACTTATCTTTTTACACAACCAAGAGATTTATTCCACCGGTCACCGAAACGTTGGTGGAATAAATCTCTTGGTTGTAAAAATAGCCTGACGAATCGCGCTCCTAGTGGTCAGCCGGTCCTGTAACCGCCATCCCCCTCTTGGGTGGGGGTCAGTAACCTCCGGCCGAGAGCTTGTGTAAATACAGGCTAGTGCAAAAAGAGTCTTTTTTATTTATAGATACTTGTACGTGTTTGAATGCTCTTATATGCTTTCAAATCAGATTAGTTTGTATCTTGACGTGGTTCCAACAGACACTGTACAGGACTGCAGATCCAGCCATGGTAAGTGTATTATGCTCATAGGTTTTTATTTGTTTGTTTGTTTTGGAAAGTGAGATGTTGTTCCAAAAAAGTTTCTGAGTCAGCTCAGTGTCAAAATTATCCAACCATTAGAATTAAGGTTTGGGTTGTGTTTTTGGGTGTGACATGTACATATGTAAACATACCTTTGTCTCCCCCAAGGCTTTAGCAGCAGGCTTGAGTAACTCCCAGTCCCTGGAGCGAGTGCGTGCCCTCCCCCTCTGGCTCTGTCTGCAGAGTGTCGGCCACCAGGGCATTGTCAAGAAGATCAAGCATGCTGCAGATTTGGTAATTACATCAACTACTAGGATATAGGAGATTCTTTATACACAACCGGGTATTGATCTCACCTGCTAACGTTTCGATGTCTATCAGACACCTTCTTCAAAGCTTCTGACTGGAGTACTGCTTCTCACCGCTATAAGTAGCCGATTAGCAGGTGAGATCAATACCTGGTTGTGTATAAAGAATCTCCTATATCCTATTTACTACCAACCTGATGAAATTATTTTCGGAAATACATCAACTACTGTTGATGCTTTCTTATGAATTATACTCAACTATCAGAATATGTTGAGCACTTTGTATACATAGTGTCTCTTCAAGTATATCAGACAAGATCTATAATGGAAATAGCTTAACAATGTGTTATTTATACCTGAAGCCTTAACTGTTAACTGTCTCCTCTTCTAGAGCTTACAACTGTCAGAAAAGCTGGATGCAATTTCTACACTGAAGAAATCGGTACGTATCTGTGGCCATTTGTAATCCCAGACTGCCTAATTTCTGTTGCATATTTCTGGTGTGACCGGGTGATGTTGGTTGTCTGTAGTCACACTGCATGTCTTCCTTCACATGTCGTGGGATGACCCTTGAGCCATACTGTATCCCACCTTTAGGAAAAGAAGAAAACACAGGAGTCCAATACATTTGAGGTTAAGGGGTCGGTGAAGGAACTTCTAGTCAAGACCTTACTTTACCTTGTAAGTCACAGTGTGGAGTGTGGACCTTTAACTAAATGTTTTAACTGTGTGTCTTCCTAACCAACTGTGTAGACCAGCAGATGAGCTACTGCTGTAGTTAAAGGAAGGCAGACCGATGGCCTTGTGTTTCCCTCACTTTTCTTCTGACTAATATCTCACACATTAACATTCCCATATTTTCTACAACCCACCCTGTGTCAGCCTTTTGTGTTGACCCTTCTACTGTCTGTAGATGAGCCAACAGCTTCCCAAGGAAATCCCACCCGAGTGTGTAGATGTTAGTAGGGGTGGGAGGGAAGCTTTTCCTACCTGTCTGCAATTTGAATGTAAAGCACAATCTTGCCACATGTAGATGTCTCCCCTTACCTTGTTGACATATGAAGTACTTTTCATACCAAATTGTAGATAAGGAATCTTTTCTATGGTCTCTGTCATGTTCTTGTATTTTCCTTGCCCTTATGATTAAGTGTCAGCCTGTATTTTTTTCAGACGCAGTTTGACGTTCCATCGCCTGTAGTCATATTCAGATATGCAGAGAGTAGAGACAAACCAGGTAAGTGTCACATTTGAAAAAAATCTCTCTTCTGTGGTCAAATGTGATTAGGAGATCATGCAGGACATGTTGACATTGTAGATGTTTCAACATTAGTCTGTATCTGAAGTGGAGACTGAATAACTAGTTGTCTGACAAATTGTTCATAATGTTATATTTAGGCCACACCAATTTTTTTTTGCTTTTGGGAATTGCCTGTCCTGTTTTTCCCATTTTCAAAAAATAAAATTTGGTCGCTATTCCCATTCACAAATTTTAACTCCCAACTTTACTATCTGTTCAGTTATAGAACTCAATAGCCACCAAAATAGATTATAAAGGCCTGCACATACCTAAAAAGTGTGGTCACATTAATCATAAGTTATAATTTCTCATTTATCAAAACTATTTCTCAATATCAATCCATATATTACAGGGCAAATGGTAATTTTGTTACTGAAATTATAGTACTAAATCAAAGAAAGGGGTGCATTGCATTAAAACGAGCCATAAAAAGCTAGAACTTGAATGATCCTCTTGTTCTTTATGTTATGTAAACCCTTATTTTTACCCCAGACTTTTTGCAAAATATTTTTTTTTCCGCCCGTCGCTCCAATTTTTTTTCTAAAAAAATCAGAGAATCAACAAATAAAATTGGTGTTGCCTTAAAAAAATAAATATAATTATTATTTATTCAAAAAAGAATGTCACAGGACATAGAAAATCTGTGAGATACCTACAGCACAACTGTTTGGACTTAGAAGTTTGATGCCATATTTTTTCCAGGGGAAGAAGTGGCACCATATGCAGCAGCCAAACTGGATGATGACTCTAAGGAGTTGAACAAGGAGAAACACAGGCTGCTGTACAACACACTCAACAGATGGGTGAGTTTTCACTTCAGTTTTGTGGGGACCTTTCATAGACTTTCTTCAATTTGAAATGTAAAGTAGCTGTAGGAGAAAATGACCGTAATGGGCAACCAACCAGCCAAGCTCAGGTAGAGTGAATCCAAGTACAAATTGCATGCTAAGAAGATTGCTGATTGATCCTACATAAAAGAATAATCCTATACATACAGCAGCTGCTGATCAATCTTCCTTCTAAGGTTGAGCAGTGTCTTGAATTTCTCTGTACCTTCTAAGACAATATTTCTTGACTTGTTGGATGCATATATTCCTTTTTTTTTTAGAAATCATTCTTTTTATCATCAATTGTCACAAACATAAGATAAACATACAGACAAAATAATACTGGAAGGAAACACAACAAAACCGATAAATAAAATCAAGAAAACAAAGAGAATAACGTATAACGGTTACACATTTGAACATAAGGAAAGAGTATCAAAACAGAATGCGTATGTTCTTTAATCACTCCAGCTGGGAGAGCAGTTATCCAACGATGTCCCCCAGCTCCAGCTGGACATAGTGGAGGTGGAGCCTGAGGGAGTGTGTCTGAGGTTTAACCCACTGCTCACAGCTGCCACCAGGGGAACACAGAGGGAACATGTGGACAGGCTGGTGGAACGTCTGGACGAGCACACTGTGGGCACCATTGATTACTTTTTAAATCTTTTTTTTTTACACAATTCAGAATAACATTGTTTTGAAACAACAAGTAAAGTTCCTGCACTACTTTGGGTAAAAAGGATTTTGCTTAATTTATGAATGTACCTTCATCTCCTGACTTTTGCTCTTCGTGGTTGTAGGCTGTTCTGGACTGCACAATTGACCAAAGAGAAGTATTCCAAGCTGCTGCAGCGGACCACCCCAACCTTTTGTCCATTGATGATGCCACCTGGCCAGGTGTTGGGGTACTGCAGTAAGTAGAAAGACTGTCTATGAAGCAAGGTTTTGGGGCATAGGGGAGATATTAAGGAAACATTGCTCCGGTTATATGGTGAACAAAACTGCACAAGGAAACAGGTGGCTTTTTGCTGAAATAGCATTTTTGAATCTGTATAGGGAGCATTACTACCGGTACTATTCCTTCCTGCTTTAAGTGGGTTCATGAAGATACCAGAAGGCAACATTTACAGACAGAGTTGTTAAAGGTGCCCTAAGCGATTTCAGGGGGTAAAACTTAAAATATTCTGGGGAAAACAATTCTGTTTGGTGAAGTTGAAATTGACATTTACTTTCCCATATTAGCACATCTGCATCATTATTTCATACTTTGGGCGTTTAAGAATAGCACAGAAGCAAGCCACAAAAGGAGTATTTTATTTATTGGGTCTCTTTTGGTCACCTTTAATCAGTAGTTTTACATTGAAGACCTCAAGACTATTTATGTACATACAACTGTATGATATATGTTTATTTTTTTGATGATCTTCACAGATACATTCCTGAGTACTGGGGTCATCACTCGCTGGAGAACCTGACAGAGGAAACCAAAACTGAAATGGACAAACTGAATGCTGACATAGTCAACAAGCTTTCAGACAAGGAGGACATGAGGTTCCAGAAGAGCACCGCTCCTAACGGGAGGGCGTGTGTGCGCGTAGGACTGGTGTCGGATGATGTCAGTGTGGAGGAACTGGTGCAAGAGATTTATGCCACAGGAAAGGAACTAGAGGACTCCTCCAGGGTAAGATTGAGATAATCAAAGTTTAGCTTTCAGCAATAGGAGAATTAGATGTGATAGATTTCTAAAGCAGATCCTTGATAACTAATAACTCTAGTGCAGTATGTTCCAAAGTTGTATTTGTTGTCTAGACACTTAGGTTTGTAAAAGATAATTGTCTTGCTCGAAAGAAAAGAAAGGCCACCAATTGACACCAACTTTATCACAGCTGCTATTATCTTACAGTATATGCCACAGTGCACTTTTATGGAAAAGATGCCAAAGTCAAGTATCATACAGGAGGATAGGGTTATGTCAGTACTGAAGTATCATATTGGAGGATAGGGTTATGTCATTACTGCAGTATCACACAGGAGGATAGTACTGAAGTATCATACAGGAGGATAGTACTGAAGTATCATACAGGAGGATAGTACTGAAGTATCATATAGGAGGATAGTACTGAAGTATCATACAGGAGGATAGTACTGAAGTATCATACAGGAGGGTAGGGTTATATCAGTACTGAAGTATCATACAGGAGGATAGTACTGAAGTATCATACAGGAGGATAGTACTGAAGTATCATACAGGAGGGTAGGGTTATATCAGTACTGAAGTATCATACAGGAGGATAGTACTGAAGTATCATACAGGAGGATAGTACTGAAGTATCATACAGGAGGGTAGGGTTATATCAGTACTGAAGTATCATACAGGAGGATAGTACTGAAGTATCATACAGGAGGATAGTACTGAAGTATCATACAGGAGGATAGTACTGAAGTATCATACAGGAGGATAGGGTTATGTCAGTACTGAAGTATCATACAGGAGGATAGGGTTATATCAGCCCTGAAGTATCATACAGGAGGATAGGGTCATGTTAGTACTGAAGTATCATACAGGATGATCGGGTCATGTAGCGTGCGTAGTCCAGTGGTTAGCGATCTTGCCTCTGGAACTAGAAGCCCCGGGTTTGATCCCGGCTGTGTAGCTCACCCGACATGCATGCTACTGTTAAAGATCGCAGTCCTTAGGACGGCATGTTAAGGCCATGGTCCACTGTTCATTGTGCTTGTCGAAAAGAGCTAGGGGAATTTCCCCGGTACGATGAACCTGTAAATACTGTACATATAGCGTCTGTCTCCTCTGTCACGACTAGTGGAAGAGTAGCTCATCTGTTCTTTGAGTTCATTTGAGCTAAACTGGTTCGAGATCCCTTTCTTTCCATGTTAGTACTGTAGTAAACTCTGTGTCTGCTCCTTGGTCTGCTGTAGTTCCTGGAGAGAATGGCAGACATGGTGAGGAAGGGCATCGAGCAGGCAGAACAGGAACTGCAGAAGGCTAACGACGAGAAGATCATGGAAGAGGTATGATGAACATTAACACGTATTTCATGTGTTAAGTCAGCTAGAGCTGTTCCTGCTAAATATCTTTATCATAACTGCAGCTGAATGACAACGAGGTCTCTGGTGTACATTTCAGAGCTACTGATCATAGACAAAATTTCAATCTGCTTTGAGAAGACTTGCCACAAGATGACTATGGTGCAGTAACTCCCTAAATGTTTTTGATCATCATTAGGGGTGATCTTTACTGGTATGCACGTACAACTGTTTAGAATCAAAAGCTTCCTCTAACTTATTGAGTTTTGATAACGGCCTGTTGTCTCTTCCTGTCCTGTACCAGGGTGTGATCAGACAGATCCCCATAGTCGGGTCTATGTGGAACTGGCTGTCTCCCATGCAGGTCAAGACTCCTGGAGGCAATATCAAGGGCACCACTTTTAACCTCTCCTCAGGTATGTGTAGGAAAACTATATGTGAGCATTTTAGAATTTTTACATGAATCCTTGATAAGAAAGTATGTTACATTTTCGACATCTTTACTGAATTGATCTAAGTGACAATTCAAAAGGTGAAAACTAAACATAATGGATAATTTACTTTCTCCAGGTAAAGATCTACATTTTGCTTTGTTATTATGTGATGAGTTTACTGTTTCATGAGATACTGATAGATTATACTGTCATTGTATGAATGAAAAACTTTTGACTTGTGATGGAACAGTGTTAAGAAAGTGTTAATCCTTTTCCAGGTTCTGTAGAAAGCACTGAGACCACTTACAAGTACAAGATGCAGATTCAGGGAGGAAGTCCCAACAGCAGTCCACTGAGCACCCCGGTATCCACTCCAACTAAAACTTCGCCCAGCATGAAGCTCGTGCTGCCCTCACCATCCAAGTCCCCAGAGAATAAGACAGATGATCAGGAAGAGGAGGCTGCTGAGGAGAAGGATGGGGAGGAAGAAGAAGAAGAAGAGGAAACTATGGACGAGGAGGAAACTAAGGAAGAGGAGGAGGAAATTGAGGAGGAAGGTGACGAGGAGGGAACAGAAAATGGAGATACACCAGCCCAGGAGGATGATGGGTAGGGAATTCCTAAAGTTGCAACTCACACAAAGCAGGGAATGTTACTACATTTTTGTGTGTGACCAGCATAGTTCCTAATTTTGCAATTGCACTTGAATGAAATGAAATGTACATATCTTCTTTGTTCTTTCCCTTCATTTGAATCTCCTCTCCTTATATCATTGTTGCCCCATTGTGTTCCTTGCTGTCCTTTTGTTCTTTTGCAGGTCTGGTTTGATAACAGCAGGGCTTGGGCATCTCTGGCACATACTGTATGCTCTGTCTCCTCCTCATTTGTACTGCTATGTATCTCTCTCCTTTCAATCTCGTTATGTTCTATCCAAGCTGAAGAGTGATTTTAGGTTTGATTTCTTGTTTCATTTTGTTGGTAACCATTTGTTAGAGCAGGTGCAGGGACTATTATCATCTTAAACCTTGACAAGCATTGTCTTCTTCTTACTAGGTCATCCTAGGGACTGGTAGAGGACCTGTTCAGGTACAGGCATTTGGTGACTTGATGCCTTGCCCTGCTAACACTGCAGCTGCTTACAATTAAATAACCATCTACCACTTGCTTTTTCCACCTACTCGAAGAGAAAAAACACGTACACCCAAAAATAAAACGTAAATGCACACAAGTATGCAAACATTGTCCACACTGCTTGCATGGATCAAAGAAGCTATGTGTAGCAGCTTGTGTGTGCGTATCTACTCGTGCTAACAAGTAAATATTTGGATGTATTTTATTTCAGTTATATCAATTAAATATGTTATTCTATATTGACTAAATGCAAGATTTGGCCTTCTTCTACATTTTGAGCACAAAACAAGCACTGCTTGCCTTTGGATTTTCATTAATTCGACACTAAAATCAGCTTGCTTGCTTTTTGAAGTGCTGCTCCAGTACTATGATTTGTCCATGTTTTACTAAGTTAAGTATTTGATAGCCTTAATCAGCAGTTAGTTGCTGTCAAATAGTGATCACTATGCGGAAGGTCAAGGAAGAAAGTATCCCTAATTGGTGAATTCTAAAAGATGCATTTGACACTTCTAGGAATGACCAGACTCGTGCCTCAGAAGATTCCATACAGCAAACTGAGGGGGAAGTGAAGCAGGAAGGTGACTCCGTCACCGAGGTGTTGCCAAGTAGTGAAGACAAGGACTCAAACACAGAAGCTGCGACTCAGGATCCCGGACACATTTCAGACACTGGCGGAGATGCTGTGGAAACCGAGGAAAATAATAGTTAGGGTGTGATAGTAAGGCAAGGATGAAATCGGGGGAAGGAAGAAGACAAGTACCGGTAGTTTGACAGCAAAGTTATGTATTTTGTATGCATTATGTTAAAATTCTACATAAATGCATATCAAGTGTACTTATAAATATGCATTTAATTTGAATTGTAAGAGATTGGGCTGCACTCATGCCTGTTTTGCTATTAAGTCTAACCAGATATTTATTATTACTGGTACATGTATTTAATTGTCATCATCCCCACAATAATTCATTGAAAAGGTGTACGTAAACATTTATTCATAGCCTGAAGAGTATTAAATTCTATTATTTGTTGCTTAGCTGCTACTAAGGGAACTTGTCAATTTGCTTTCTTGATAAATTAAGCTTTATGCTTCAGAAATATTGTTATATATAGAAATAATTGTCTGTATATGTGGCATTCATCTTTTTGCTTGGCAAAGTCACTATTTTGTTAGTACTTCTTCATGTACATTGTTACATCCACTTGTATGATAGTCATAGTCTTTAATGTGTTAAGTCTGTTTCATTTTATAAACACACACTTTGAGAGACTGTGTTGGTTGCGGTTCCACTTTAATGTGCCTGATTTAGTTATTGGTGACCCTTGGTAAAATGTACTAAAAGCCATTTTGTTAGTTTTGTGCTTCCTGTATGCTGGAAGTTGAGATAACAAAAACTCTGGACAGGAACCAGTTTTGTAGCAGATAATTGGAAGATACAGATATATAATAGATTCCAAAATGGAATGGGTGTTTAGTTGATGGTGGTTAAGATTTCATCATTCCTTACAGCTTGCCCGAATGGCAACTTGACTGAACCAGGTGTTGTTCTTGGAATAAAGATATTCATATCCCAAGTGGCTTCACATTTTGTGTGATGCACGACTTTACTTGACAACATTAAAACATGTTGACACTGATCTTTGCATTTCATGTTTTCTTGTACTACAGGTTTTACTGATAAAATAGATCAATGGCTGGGAGGGTATGAATCTTTGCCTGCACTTAATGCTTTTATTCATTACGTACGCAACTGCTATTATGCAACCATGTGCACAAATGCTTTTTCGTTTTAAATGAGAGCTATATTAAATAAACTGTTGGTCAATGGCCTTGAAATTGTAGTCATCAAAGAAGCACTGGGGTACTTGGCCTTTGGGGGTGATACCCAGGTCTGCAAACATTAGTATGGCCCACACTGAATAAATGACACCGAACTTTGTCATATGACTTAACTTCAGCAAGATTGCATGGCACTGATGATGACCTTTAGCCAGACTTCAAAATGCTCCACAATTGCAGGACCTAAGTTGGACAGGAATCCAGTAAAATGAATGAAGTCACCATTGTTATGGACCGATGTTGAGGTCATTGGACACAGATACAGGAAGCCAAGACATCTTTCTCAGAATGAGGCTGCCTTGGACTATTCCACTGTCATGATGGGGGGTTACAATTACTAAATACTGGTCTTGCATGTGTCTTAGTGGGTTCATAACAACCATACACTAGCCCTATTATATAAACCATAGTGCTTTAGAAAACAAACAACACATATAGATGGTACTTTCTTGACAGGTTCTTTTATTTCTGTGTATTTTTGCCTGGGTGGCAATGTTACATCTTAGCCCTCAGTGTGGGCGTGTTTGGACGTGGTCTAGCTCCAGTCCTGTGTGGTGGGAGCTCCGCCCCAGTCGGCAGGTGTCGCAGCCGGTGCGGCTGGGGGTGGTGCAGGTGTGGCTCCCCAGTCCTCTGTAGGTGCAGCCCAGTCCGTCGGTGCAGCTGGCATGGTGAACTCTCCAGTCTGCACGGCAGCCCCTGGTGCCGGCCCCGCTGCCATCTCAGCACTCCACTGTGGAAAAGTACAGGAAGTCCAGTTAGGCCACACCAATTTATTTTCTTGGTTAACGGAATAAAAAAAATTAATAAAAAAATTCTACATTGGAAAAACAACATGACAACAGAATCTCAGAGGAATGTTTTTACTTTGGTGCACTCAGTATCGGAGTGAACAGGGTCAGGTGCAAGTTTTCACCCCAACCTTCTGTTTTCATATTTTTTTTGCTGAAATTAAAAATAAAAATCTGATAACCAAGAAATTAAATTGGTGTGGCCTTAGGGATGAAAAAAGGGTGGCAGGGATGGTGATGAAAACAAGGTTCTCCATTCTACCCTTAAAACTTTCTTGTATAATTATATTTGCCAATATCTGACCAAAGCAGAATACTTCCCTATTTTATATTTAATCCAATACCAAACTTTACTTCATGGGCTAAACCTCAGATGAAGAAATGCCCGCTTATTCAAGAAAAATCTGCCAACTTAGCCTTTGCCAGGCTCCAGAGGCAGCTGGGAAGAGTAGAAATTGGCCAAATGGAAAGGATGGCATATTGGACCCTCTCTCCATAACCAACTCCCTTGGCATACTTTTCACTCTATTTGGCCAATTTCTACTACTTTTTCAGCCATCCGCGGAGCCTGGTAGAGGCCACTACCAACTCACGTCAGTGATTTCTGGCTGGACCTGCTCAGTCTGCTGGGTCCAGTCAGGCTGGTAGGGTGTCTGGGCCTCGGCAGCAGCCTTCTCCGCAGCAGCCTGCTCCTCCTTCTCCAACTCCTCAGGGTCACGGTAGAAGTACAGATCCACCATGGTGTCCCAGGGCACCTCGCGAGAGATGGTGCCGCGCAGACGCAGGATCTCACGGGCCAACATCCACACCATCAGGCCCACCGAGTGAACACCCTACAGAGGGGCACACGGAATAGTACAATCTAGCTTTTCTTTCAAATTTTGTTTTCGGTTTTAGTCTTAAATCTTACTGATTTTCTACTACATGTACTTTAAATGCTACAGGTCCTTTTCTAGGTACACTGGCAAAAGGGACCTGATGGATTGAATATATGCAAGAGTCCAGAAAGGTATTTTCAAAGGGTCTATACACAATTTTCACAAAGTTAGAGTCTTGTACACAAGTACATGTATCACGCCCGTCCTTACCTTGTTGTTGCAAGGGATTGCGATGTCCACATAGCGGAGGGGGGAGTCCGTGTTACAGAAGGCGATGACGGGGATGTTGACGTATGACGCCTCAGTGACGGGCTGGTGGTCCATACGGGGGTCCAGAACGATGAGAAGACGAGGCTCGCGGAAAGCGGCCTGGATCTGATTGGTGAAGGTACCAGGGGTGAAGCGACCAGCGATGGGCGTGGCACCGGTGTGGGCAGCAAACTTCAGAATAGCTCGCTGGAACAAAAGAGCACAAAACCTTGTTTTCAGTCAAGCTACACAAATCAGTTAGAAACAACCTCTCCTAGCGTTAAAGGAAAGCTACACAAAAAATTGAAAATCCTTCTATGTTATGCTTAATATAAAGTCAAGTTCTTGTTGTTTCACATAAGTCCGTCATAGTTCTGGGATTTTCCACAGTTTGCAACTTATGCCGTGCTGACGCCTTCTCGTCTGATAATTGAATTATATGACGTCAGTGTTTCAAATTTTTCACCTGATGATTGAATATCAGAACACTGACGTCATATAATACAATCATCAGGTGAAAAATTTGAAACACTGACGTCATAATTATCAGGTGAGAAGGCGTCAGGACGGCATAAGTTGCAAACTGTGGAAAATCCCAGAACTATGACGGACTTATGTGAAACAACTTGAAGTAAGAATTTGACTTTGGAATATAATAAGCATAGCATAGAAGGATTTTAAATTTTTTGTGCAGCTTTCCTTTAAGAAACAAAAGAAAATTTGGGTCAGACAGTACGAATACACGTCTGTGACTCTCATAGTCAGTCAAGATGTTAGGGATGTAGCATCATTCCCACCAGTCAACACAGAGGAATGCTGTACTGAGGAAAAGGTCAGGTTCAAATCTACGTCTCCGAGGACCTCACCTGTCCGTAGGGCTTGCAGGAGATGATGGCCACATCTGCAGGGTTCTCAATGGCAGCCACAGCACGAGCTGCCAGCAGGAGCTTCTCCCACGTCTTCTTCAGGTTGATGATGTGAACACCTTAGAGTTAGAGGGTAAAAATTAACCATACTGTTGGATCTTGGATGTACATGTATGTTGTAGAAAGAGAAGTGGCATTTTTTCAGCGTAACTTGGCAATAATCTACAGTTATGTCACCCCTTGTGCAATACATTCTTTTGTAACAAATATTCTTATTTTATTGAATTGCAACATGCAATACAAGATATCCCAGGCAGCAATAGCTGATATCGGGCATCTCACACATAGGAAGTACAAATCACTTTTGTAGTCTGAAGATGACTATTCATTCTCTTTCCCTAAGAGGTTCTGCATATGTATTTTGATGTTGTGGTGGTCTCAGTAGATAAAATATCATCCAAGAGCTCTGCTCTATGAGGATTGGCTCTAATCTTGGAACTCATCACTGACCAAACACAACACTACTTATTTACACTTGGGACATGTTTCAAACTGACTGAAACAGCCTGATATTTGTGCAATCTTTGTAAGATGTTAAGATGTACCATCAGCCTTTCGCTTGAAGACGTACTGCTCCATCTGGAAGTCCACATTGCTGGCCCCCAGGTGGGTGGCACAGGCCAGGAACTTCGTCACATCCTCCTCCTTAAGAGCGAGAGCGTCCAAACCTCCGGACATGGTGAGTTGTCAGAAATCAAGGGTTGACAACCTGGAGAGACACGAAGCATTTCATTTTTATAGTTCTCTCTTTATAATTTACAAAAGTATGCATTTTTCATCTCACACAGATGCACCAGTTGCAACTTCAAACTTTATCTTACTTTTTTAACGATTGAATCAGTACTTCATTTCATAATTTATGTCAATTATAAGTTGTAGTGGTCTCAGCAGATAATATTTCATCCCAGAGCTTTGCTCTATGAGGATTGGCTCTAATCTTGGAACTCATCACAGACCAAACACAACGCTGTATCTACACTGGGCGGACTTGTTTCCCCAGCCTAAGTAACTTAGTATGATATATAATGTCGATGTAAAGTTTGTGTGTAAGGGTCAATCTATCATGATACTGCTACCTCCATTTGTTTGAAACGCAATGCGTATATCTAAGTCCGGAGTTGCGTATAGTTTTTTTGGTATAGGTAAAGTTTGCATGGAAAGAAGTTGTCTTCTACTTTGACGCACCACTGTGCTGTGCAGCCTGGTTTGAGTTCTTCGGCCTCAAACTTTATCTAAACCATAAAAACTTAATACGCAACTCATACGGACTTGCTAACGGTACACGTGGTGAAAAATGCCCCCCACCTCCCCCACCCCATGGTATGGCGCGCTCCGGCCACATGGTCGCACAACTATGCGATTTTCTGACACAATTACCATTCAGATCGGGACAAAAATACATCTACGTATTCCAGCATGTGTTATGCACGGACGGGTATGTCGAAAACACCAATGCATGGGGTGAAATGTGCGGAATTTGTGTGAATTTCAGAGCGACTCACTTCTACAACGCCAATGGAGATTTGTCCCAGGGAAAAAGGAAGAGCCTGGGTCACGTGGTTCTAAATACAGCTTTCCCGGATGTTAACCTTTTACTTCTGACCTATAGGATGTTGACTTTTCACCCCTGACCTCCATGACCAGAGCACTGAAGAAAGTGGTGACTGGATGTGTGTTTTCTCCGTTATATCTTCAGAAAATGCCGCTTGTTGTGGATGACGCCCCTGTAGGGCATGTGGACAGCGTGAAGAGCTTGCTGAGCAGGTTTCCACACTTCAAGGTTTGCGAAATATGTTGTTAGTACGTTTGTGAAGGTTAACATCTAGGTAAACAATATATAAAGAGAATTCAGACCATGTATACATGTATAGTCAGAATTCATATATGTTGTTAGTAACTTACAAAACATGCGCAAAGCTGCAAAGACAGGGAGCAGATCGTCATGTGTATAATTTTTCGCCTCCCCGTTACGTTGCAAGTTCCTGATGCTGTTGTTCCAGGAACTAAAGAATCCTATCAAAAGTGGATTTTTAAAGATGAGACTTTGATGACATGGTTACAGAAAGATATATGAACCTAAAAAGTAGTCATGTTGGAGATATTCAGGTAAATTATGTAGGAAAATAAAGTAGAATCGTTGAAGAGAATTCGATTTAAATTATGCAAATCACTCTGCCCTTTTGAGGGATGCATTCACTTTCACTTTCTTTTTCACTTTCTAAGTTGTTGCTGACTGTTTCAGGAGTCGTCAGCTGACCTGTGCAGGCAGGCTGTCAGGACCCTCGGTACAGATAGTGTCCTGTATGTCAACCAGAGAGAGTACGCAGCAACAGGGCCATCAGATGGTACATGTGTGCACAAATATTTGCTTCACTTGATGATAAGATATTCATAGTATCTAGTAATTATGATTGCTTGATGCATTTCTGTTCTGCTAAGATCAGAGATGGGAAAAGCAAAGATAACAGGCAATTTTCAGAGAAAACAGGTATTTATGGTGTGCAATATCTTGCCACTACTGAAAACAGGTCAGCCTATGCCAGGAAGTACATCTTAGATTCATGTGAAATTTTCTTGCCTTTCGAAAAAAGGAATGACTCCAAGATCATCAATTGTCTTCCTTTCCTTTCAGATGTTGTACAGTTCTTAGGTTCAGAAGATGCCACAACATGTCACATAGCTGTCCTCAGACACACAGGTAAGGGTATACAGATTTCAGGTGTCTGTCATGGCCTCAGGAAGAAGCCATTATTTCTTCTACTTGTCTTTACTTGGAAGGATCCTTATCAATAGTGTGTAATGTTGGTGTCAAGGTATATGTACTATGGTAATAGATGGACTGTTACTAACTGAAGAAAAGTGATACGTATATCCTGCATGTCATATTAATATTGTTTGCAAGTTATAACAATGGCTTATATTGCATACTGTGTTGAATCACTTATCATGGGTAAATGACAGAGGCTCCCAGTAATGATATTGTTCTTACCTACATGTATGTCTCTCTCCTATAGGTTGTGGTGTGACCTGTGTGGCACACTTTGATGGAGCTGGCACGAGGGGAGGGATCAGGGACATGATGGGAAACGTGGGGGAGCTCACTCATAACTGTACAGAGGGAAGGTGGGATTTTTACAACTTTGTCTTCAATTGAGGAATATACTAGGTACTAAAACAGTGTTGCATAAGAGTGAATATTTATAAATCAGTCAGTTAGAGCAAGGACATTACATGTATATATAATGTCCTTGGCTAGAGCAAGGGTGTTTTGGTTAGAGCTTATCATTTGATGTGCATGTATATGTACATTTATATGGTATATTTGGCATCAGTTACATGTATGTAAACTGCCAGACTGTTGGTTATGTGGATATGTGAGTATCATGATTATCAATCCTTGTTGTAGAGTCTATGCAAACTTTTAATGGCCACTTTTATCTCTACACAGGTTGGAGCTGCATCTAGTGGGTGGGTTCTGTGATGACAGATGCATGTCAGATAAGCTTACGATGGAGCTGATAGGTAAGTACATCACTGTCATTGTAATGCTGCATTGTTTGTTTGTATTGCATGCCCGGTAAACCGCATGAAGGCGTTACACACCAGGTTTGTACTGAAGCGTACAAGTTGCATATCCAGACGGATTTATATGATCCACACACACCGGGAAGGACCTCTGCTCTTTTCGATAAGTGTGTTGGGTTCTTTAACATGCTTGAGGTGTGGCTCTCCTCAAACACGGGACCTCCATTTAACATCTTATCCGAGGGAGGTCCCTAACCGAAGCTAGGTACTCATTTTCACCTAAGTAAAGTGGGGAAAGTCATGTTAAGTGCCTTTCCCAAGGGCACAACGTCAACAGGACAAATCAGGGAACCCCGGATTCGAACCCGGTATCTCTGGGTTCTGGGGCCAAACACCCTGCCACTACACCATGCACCGCAACGCCAGCATTACCTGCTCTGAAACAATTCAAAGACTCTAGCTATATATGTTGTTTTTTTGTGCTGATCACTAATGGTTGTGTCCTCATTTTCCCCAGAGGAGTTTAACAGAGTAAAAGACAACATTCACCTTCAGACCGCCTGTGTCTCAGGTAGGCTTCAGTTTTACATACATGTAATGTTAAATTTCAATTTGTCATGGAATGCTCTAAATATAATGCTTTACATAATAAGTTATTCACATTTCTCAAAACAAGTACAACAAGCTTTAAGAGTCTCGATGTTACAGACTGTTTTGAGTATATATTTAAATGCAACAATCCCCACAATGCAAAAATAGGTAAATATCTAAACGACTGCTTTATCATTAGAAAAAGTACCGAAACCAATGATTATCCCCACTTGATTATAACACTATATCAAAAATGTATGCTAGCCCTTATTGTATTAGTTATTAGGATGTTAAATTGTATTTTATAGTATCTATACTTCTATTTTGTATTATGTTTAAGAATTCTTGCCATACTTTGTACCATGTACAATTGTTGTGCAATAAAGTTCTTCATGTTATCATAAGAAAAAGAGATCCCCGTGGCATAAATTGTTGTGATACATGTTCTTGTAATCATCTGTGATGGAATTGTATATTACCTCCACTTGTATATCTTTTTCCCAGATTTTTGTCTTTAAGGCCAAACATGGAAATAGTGATATTAATGACGCATCTCTATGGGTAGTAATTCAATGTAACTGTCTATATCTTATCTCATATGATTGTGCAGATGACACTTCAGTAATTTGACTTTTTCCAATCTAGAGCTGAATGATGTGGTGAGAGGCCAAGTCCACTGGCCAATCATTTATGGTGTTGGTAAGTTCCCATACATAGCTACATACAGCCTCTAAGATGTATGATTAAGGAACACAAACTTAATGATAAATACCCATATATATTGCACAAATACAGGCTTATATGTATTCTCCAAGCAGAGGTTTCGGTCGAGTGGTGCAGGAGTGTCCACGATTTTTTACGTTCCTCTTCCGTAAAAAATCCCAGACACTCCTACCCCACTCGACCGAAACCTCTGCTTGGAGAATAGCTTATTTGTAACAAGCTGTCTAAATGGTCTACAGCCGTGAATTACTAACTGTTGATACATACCATTAGGCAATTATTTCTTCACTGCTTGAATTCATTGCTATGGGTTCATATCTACTGTATAGAAATCAGGTTCAGCCAATCCCTTTGGTCAGTGAAGGATACTGTTGTCATAAAAACTGTGTGTTTTTCAGCTGTGGATGTCAGAAGTGGTGAGATATTTCCAGCCAAGTTCACAGACAAAGGACCAGACCAGGCCCTGAGACATGCTAGGAACTACACAGGAAAACATGAGGTGAGGTATTCACCATTACATACTGATTAATGCAATTTCTAAGCACTCATAGAATCCACTATTAAAAATTGCATCTAAGTATGTGTTGAAACAATACTTTTTTTGCATGGTGTGCTCTTACCTCTAGCAAACAGTAGGCCGCTATATGTTCCAAACTGGCAATATATTTTTGTGCTGGCCTTTGGTCTCCTCAAAGAATGTTGCAGACTGGTGCATCCATACAAGCTGCTATGACAGTCAGGTGTAATTCATTACAGATGCTGAACATCTATGACCCCTTGAAGCGACAGTTGAACATAGGACCGTTCCACTACGAACTGTTCCATGATGCAGACAGATGGCTAGAGCAACCTGACCGCATCATTCTCAAGGTAACCTGGAGATTTCAACCAAACAGAAAGTTTGTTTATTTCTTTGATTAAACCTTTGTTTATTCATGAGAAGCTCCAATCAGCATGCAGGCAAATTTTCATTGAGGTCGTGCAAGATCAAAGTACATGCTAATGTCCTCTTTATCTTACAGTATCATTTATTCCAAATGTCTTGGAATATGGAAAAACGGATTAAAACAAAAGGAAAAATGGATTAAAACAAAATGTGTATATCAAGCACATGTACTGATGTAGAGTATTTTCTCATGAATTCATTAGTGTGGATTCCTAATTTTGCCTGCTGTCAAATTTTAGATACTTGTTGACAAAGTGTTTGATGTATTTTCTGTTGGTTTCTCTCCAGTATTTGTCCACATCACCACTGGTAGAACCTCCAGACTTTGTGGAGAACACTAGAGCAGCCCTGAAGTTCCTGTTGGAACACCCCCACCCTGGGGAGACTGTCTTCCCCAGGGGGAGGGGCAAGGTGTACAGGAGGAACACTGCCGGACAGTGGGAGCTAGCACAAGACTCATAAATCCTGATCTGTACTCTTACAACTTTGTATTTGTTGAGATCAAAAATGCTGGCATTTTGAGGGTATAGTCTATTGTGAAGATTTGATTGTTGGAAATACATGGTGTGCGGAACACCTTTAAAAGAAGAGTGTTTCATCCCCACAGAGTTTGTTAGAAAACATACACAGCATCATGTCAGCATGTGTGTGTGAGAGATGTTGGATTAGTATGATGATTTTAAAGATTACTATTCTCTACAGATTGGGAAAAGAACATGTATGATATTCAATCTGAATGATTATTGTCTTATTCTGTATGTACAGAATCTGTTCACAAATAAAGCTATTAAAGTGTCCAACATTTCAAAGATTGTTTTCATTTTCTCTCTCTTCAGTATTTTATCCATATTGTATATAAACAAATTATGGTTAATTCCTTTAGTTTTGACAACTGATTTCCGTGGGCAGACATCAACACACTTGGGCATCTTCGGACACAACAGCAGCACATCATCACAACAGAACAGGACTTTTACACATTTGAAATTAACCAGATAGAGAAACTTTGAGGAAATGTTGAATCTGTACGGCATATGAAGGCCATATTCATAGCTTTAAAAAAAGTGGTACTAAAGTTGTTGTAAAAGGCTTTGTTTAATGGTTTTTGCCAAAATATGAGCATTTAGGGGTTGATACATATGCTGAATGGTAATGTCTATAAACATAATTCTGTCAGGTCGCATGTATCCGCCACCCTGAAAAATGGGTCTAATGCAACGTCGCTGCATATCTGAACTGCATGGTGGGTCCTGCACTAGAACTCTCTCAAACACACTGTTTTTCGAAGTGATAAAGTGGTAACGGAGATATGATTGATCAAATTTAAGTTGCCAAATAATTTATGCTGAATTCGGTACTGTGTTACGCTTAAGGTTATTTGTAACATCCAGTTGAGCAACTTAGCTAAAGTTTATCATTGACCCCGACAATGGAAAGACTGACGTGCGTGGATTTTCAGGTCATATAAATGTATGTTACTTAGTGTTTGCGGGGTGTCAGGGACGATCGATTAGAACGCGTTAACGACGATAGGAGTTTCAGTATGAAGGTGAGGGCTTAATTTCATAGAAGTAAGTGGTACTTAGGGACGTTGAACGATTCGTTGTGGCTATTATCAGTTTCAGGTTACTACAAAATACATCTTAATTTGTTGGTGACAAGCTAATATCAGGGCTAGCTACCCCTCTCAGATAGTGTCGGTTTATTTTTCGATGTGTCATGCAGACGTGTGATGTATTAAAAATCATTTCATTCCTTTATTTATTTAACCAGTGGACACACTCAGGTATCTTGACATGTTTTTCAGGCTCCCTGGGTACAAATACAATGCACAGACATAAAACACAAGGATCACATGTACAATTGCAGTCCTAAAGTCCAAGTTCTAAAAGTCAATACGGCGGTGAGTTTTCTTTGTTCTGTGGGGAGCTTATTCCAAAGTTCAGGACCCGTGTACTTTAGACTGCTCTTGAATGGCTGTATATTTGCCTGTGGTATATGCAACAGGTGAGGGTCCTATTTTGCGAGCTGCCCAGCAGTGCGCGTTCGTACTTTCAACACCGGCGGAGACATCCACCGAAACATGCTTGACAGTTGCGCACTGCCTTGTTACAGTTACTATCGTGTTTCTTTCGACTCGCTTAGTCAGTGGTTCTTTAACCGTCTCCACTACAGGGTTTCGGTAGGTACATGGTCCCGCAGTGTTCTGCCGGTGATAACCTAGCTTTGCTGCTCAGTAAACAACCTGTTCAGTTAAATATAGCAGTTTAGTCTTGTTGCAGTGAATCAGCGTTGGCAACCAAGCAGTGGCACAATAGTCTAAGTGTGGGCAAATCAAGGTCCTAGTACATATGAGCTGTAGAATATATCCTTTGTGACAACCCCATTTCACGCGCTGCTTGCGATCACTCAGATAACTGCAGATACTTGACCAGGGATTCCGCCTTACGCCCATCCTTGCCAAGCTACACAGGAGCTGCCCATGGTCGATGGTATCAAAGGCGCGTGAAAAGTCTATAAAGGCCACATGGACGTCCATCTTGGGATTGGCATTCAGAGCGTCATGCCATGGTTGTGTTGTCTGAACGAGGGCTGAGACGGTAGATCTACCCCGCCTGAAACCATGTTGTGAGTTAGGAATTTGGTCATTTAGTGTCTCGCAGTAGTAGCTCACGGACAAAGACTTCAGATAATCGTAATGAAAGCGTGTATGTTTTCAGCATGGCATATCTTCAGCTGGTCCAATGTAAGAGCGTCTACAACGAAGATGGGTCTCATCAACTGACCCCAAACAACATACATGACTTCGACATAGCGGGAGACGAGAGACCTGTCGCTAACCCAGCCAAATTTTTCCGAGATCATGGCCGTGACTTCTACGTCTGCTGTGCCGACTTTGAGAAAGAATATCTGGTGCTGGTGAGGCCGAAGGAAGGAATTCTAATCAAGAAGGTCACGTTCGTTTGGGAGGTAAGATTGAGTCACTGTTTACATGTGCTTGTTTGTATTAGTTTTGTTGAATACAATAGGACACTTTGTAAAATGATAGGACTGGTGTTAGATACAGTCAATCATATCTCATATCATTTCAACCATCATGAATCCTATTTGGTTGTGAATGTCTTTTTATATTTATGAAAGATTCGAGGGGCAGGTGTTTATTGTTTGGTGTCATCTTAATGATTTATCTCTCTCTATCATTGTCCTTGTTTTGAACGCCATAAATGTACATCACCCTCCTTTATCAGCGCTGAAACCCGCTCGGGAAATGCTCGGCAAACCCTCCCGCCTCTGCCCTCCCGCTATGGGAGGTAACGAACATACCGGGTCTGCTGGTAAGATGATGTACATGTACTTGATGACAATACCAGCATCTAAACCTAGCCTGGAATCCATCCTATTTAGCTTCCGGCCGCTACCCAAGCTCCGCTGCCTGGCCAGGCAGCGGAGCTTGGGTAGCGGCCGGAAGCTAAATAGGATGGATTCCAGGCTATCTAAACCTACCATGCTTGAGATTTCGGCAACTACCAAAACGTTCCAATCCTTGTAACCTCCACAGGCGTTACGAAGACATGCCAAGGAATTGCTGGTAATACCTTTTGCCGAGTTAGCAGCTGTTACAGCGGAGGTTGCCGATGACGTTTCACACATCACTACAGTTTTCCTGCACCACACCGGTAGGGCACTCGAGATTTGGATAGAGGTGTATGTTACGAAATGCTATATGTTACGAAATGCTGTGATAAAGCAACTTTAGTTTTAAAGGCAACCTAAGCAATGTTAGGGCGTTGAAAGTCGTATCTTCAAAATTAATTTTTTTTAGTGATTTCTATCCATAGTAAGTTAAAACTAGAGTTCCACGAACACATTATCTTCGCCAAATAATCAAGGCTCATTATGGAGAGTGATTGATATTTACGTGCTTATCACCCCCTGCAAATTTGATCATGCACCATACCATTTGGAAGTTATGATGGGGCGAATGAGTCCAGTCTAGATGCGGTTAAAAATCATTTGGTGGTACAGGACTAGTGTACTAGTGTAATATGTGTAGAGTGTGATGATACAAATGTGAGTCATGAAAAAATATGAGTATGTTGATATCATATGGGCTACAAAGGTTCGATATTGCAGTGTTGTAATATCGTAATATCATAATATCATGATATCATAATATCATAATATCGTAATATCATAATATCATAATATCATAATATAAATGAAATTCATAAATATCATATTATAATATCATAATATCATAATATCATTATAACATAATATCATAATATCATAATATAAATGAAATTCATAAATATCATAATATCATAATATCATAATATCATAATATCATAATATCGTAATATCGTAATATCGTAATATCATAATATCATAATATTATAATATCATAATATCGTAATATCGTAATATCGTAATATCATAATATTATAATATCATAATATCATAATATCGTAATATCATAATATCGTAATATCATAATATTCTAATATCATAATATCATAATATTGTAATATCATAATATAAATGAAATTCATAAATATCATAATATCATAATATCATAATATTATAATATCATAATAACACTTAAAATCGTTACCATAGCACTTGTATGAAATTTGACTACAAGCTTTCTGCGAATTTATAAACTTTCCTCATTTATTATGCAAATTATCGTCTTATTTGCATGGCAAGTATTCAGTTATAGATAGCATCACCGAAGCTATCCACATGCCTTAATCCGTCAATCCCTGCTGGAGTTATTCGTCTCCAAATGTATTTACAAAAACGCCAACTGCAGTTCCAAACGAGCAGCTAGGGGGCCTTAATTCCCACCACTCACTTGCCGTCCCAGAAGCTATATACTACCAAAAAATCATGAACCTGACGCCTCCAGAAAATTTGGCCTCAAACGCTGCAGTACCTCAAATACCTGCTAGGAGGCCCATTATCGAACTTGACCTTCCTCTTTGACATCACTACCTATCCACGAAATATCATGCACAACCGCCAATAGCTCCTCGAGTTATGCTGGCGACATACAAACTCTCACACACACAAAGCCTGCTGCAGTTCTGTAGGAAAGCGCCAAATAAATCATTTTTAAACTTGACCTCCGTTCCCACAATCTCTTCCAAACTACCAAAAAGCATTGAGATCCATCAACGTTTCCGTCACTTTTTTTGCCTACATACAAACACAGAAAAATTAAAAGTCCGCTGCAGTATTGTTGGAAAACGCCAGGTAAACGATTTTTGAACTTGACCTTCCTTTGCACAACCACTACACACCTACCAAATATCATGAAGATCCATCAAAGGTTTCCCGAGTTATGCTCTTGACATACATACAGACCCACACAACAGCCGGCTCAGCCGAAAACATAATCTGCTCCGAGTTCCTCGGCGAAGATAATAACACTATCCCATTGCATATCGACCATCATGGAGCAAAGATGCGATGTCGTTGTGTCATTGAAAATCTGAGCACTTGGAGGCCAGCCGGCATTATTTTAAATCTTCCGAACATGCGCGATTCTGACCCAGGATAAGTCCCAAACGCTTCCGGAGAATTAATCACGTGGTCATATGGCTCAATGTGCTCGGACATTGTGACGTCACGCGGCCAGCAGTAAACAAAAATCTCCAGTCACCCCATGGTGTTATCTGAAAGGTCCACTTTGACCCCCCGAGTGGTCATATTCATCCGTCTAATTATGATGTACCACAGTGATACTTTATTACCTCCGTTAGCTATCATACAGTCAATACAACAAACATACATTTGACAGACTACATAAACTTACTACATCATCATCATTAAAATTAACTAACTTACACACATATGCCTTAACCCCCTTGACACTGGATAAAATTTTTTCCGTAGTCCAGAATACTGGCTATAATTCCAGGCTTGACCGGTGTCAACGTGTACTTTTTGTTTAACATTAATATAGATCTTATATAAAGAGTAGACTAGGAAAACTATATATTGCTGTAAAGCTCTCAGGCTGCTCTTTTTAATACAAGTAAAACAAACATCATAGCATCAATCTGATGGCAGTAATAGCCATTTGAGTACCCCCAGAAACAATAAGAAAAACTGGAAAAAAAAAGGCTCACAAATGCAAAGGTCTGTCCAGGGGCAAAAATGCTTTCCCTTTACCATAAAACTCTGCAGAAGTACTTAACTATATATATACAATGCTGGTATGCTGGTAGTTTCACTACTGGTTGACAATTACAACAGATTTTTTTTTATACCAGGATACTGACTTCAATTCTGGAGTTTGCAGATGTTAACATGAACTTTTGGTTTACCATTTATACAGCTCTTATGTAAAGAGAAGACTAGGAAAACTATATATTGCTAGAAAGCTCTCAGACTGCTCTTTCCAATAGAAGTAAAACAAACACCATAGCATTAATCTGTTAGCAGAAATAGTCATTTGATTACCTTCAGAGACTATACGGAAAACTGAAGAAACACTGAAAAAACAATGTCACACCAATGAAAAAGTTTGTCCAGGGATGTCCAGGGACAACAATGTCTTTGCAGAAGCAGAAGCAATCAACTACACCTCTACTACACAAAATCTCTGCAGAAGCAATCAACTACACCTCTACTATATATATATACACATGTATATGTATATGTATACGTATGCAATGCTGGTAATGCATTGCCCATTTCATCATCTTCATCACTATTGTCACCACTGCTGTCACTGCTGGATTCACTAGAGCTGTTGTGACTGCTAGATCCTAGAGAGAGAATGAAATAAACATAATAAGTATAGATACAATCATATGAATCAATTGTGTATTGTAAGATAAAAAAATAAATTGCTGCTTTCTGAAAAACTGAAGAAAAAAAAAACTAACGGATATAAAAATGTTCAACTATCAAGTGATTATATTCATATTCAGCTTCATAATTCAAGACAAAATACTGTGCTTGAGTA